>JAVHJO010000007.1:0-1200000 GCA_036971675.1 Orbilia ellipsospora
CTAACCTAACCTAACCTAACCTAACCTAACCTAACCTAACCTAACCTAACCTAACCTAACCTAACCTAACCTAACCTAACCTAACCATATAGCCTGGGATTCTTAAAAATAAATCAACTTTTTATTTCACCTTAGTATTAATATTCTTGTCTTAAATTGTTGGTTGAGTTTCTGATGTATCATAAATATCATTTTAGAAGGGGATTATTTTAGATTTAGTAATATTCTTCAATCATTAAAAAATTAGATCATTTTGGCAGTATAATATATTTTTATTCTATATCAAATGTTTCAAGAATATCTTAATCAAAAGATATAGCTTCAATTTGCTATGATTTTTTTTATTCCATAATATCGTGGATAATCTGATTTTGTTCTTCTTTAGAAAGCTTATCAAATTATACCATTATAACATTCTTATACCAATAATATTCAGTAAAAAATTTTTTATCTAAAAAATTAAAATTAAAAATCCATCTAAATAATTCTATGTCTTTGAATTTAATAATAATTTTTTGAAATTAAATTGTTTAAAAAATTGGAATGTTTTTTTGGGGAATAAAAATTTATTCTTACAAGTTAGGTTCTGCTATTAAGGTATATATTTGATTTCAGATTTATTGATTAATTCAAATACTAATTAAGGCGTTACAAATGCATTAAAAAATAATATCAAAAAAATTTTCTTTTATAATTACTTAATTAATAGCAACATTAAAAATTCTATCAAATTTTTGTTCCAATTCAAACTCCTAATATTCGTTTTTATATTCAAAATCACTATAAATTTTATATTATTCATATAGTTTTTCATAATCTATAATACAAACTTATTTCTATTACCATTCTTTTTGGGGTTAATTTTATTTACAATTTTTAGTTATATATCTTTCCTTATTACATTTGAAATAAATGAATTTATTAGATTTTAAAAGCTTATTATATTATAATTTATATTAATTTTGAGTAACTCCTAACTCCATAGAAACTAGGCCATAAATAATTTTAAAAATCCATCCTTAGCTATTTCATTACTATTAATTCTAAAGCTTACTATTAAATCTTGGTTAACCTTGATTAAATTTATAATTGTTTTGATTTCTTACCTTATTATAAGATCAGTTATTCTGATGAGGTTGTTGATAATTCAAGTTGAATTATTTTAGAATTTGGAATCATGAGGTATTGGCCTTATTATTTTTATAAAAGATGTCATCTAATTCAATAATAAAAAATTGTATTTTTTTATAGATAAATTTTTTGTTAATGATTTTTTATCATATGATTTCTTATCTCTATTAAGGTTTAAATCCTTCTTTCGCATAATAAAATATTTGATTATTATTATAATCAGTAAAAAAAATATATTAATCAAGTTCTTAAAAATAGCTTTTGGCTGATTCTTTTTATCAAAATTCATGAAATTTACATAAAGTTTTTTTTTACTTATTCTTATATCCACATGTCTGTCTGAGGAATCTGGTGAATGCAGTATAATTAGTAAATATAAAAGTAATATCAAAAATTTCATATTATCATTAATATAAAATACTTTCTTCATATTTCTCGCAATAAATATTATAAGTATTGAAAACAATTCCTTCAAAAAAAAAAAATACATAACAAACTTTATATTCATCGCTAAAATAATCCTTAAATCAGAAATAGAAAATATCACTAAACTATCTAAAAAATTGATCAAATTTCACAAAAAATTTTTTAAATTTAATTAATTCTAATAATTTAATATTACTTCAAAAAATACTTCATCAATTATTCCAATAATTAATAAATTCATTATCACTATTTAAAATAAAATCATTATTGCTAAAATTTTTGTCAAAATCTTTAGGTAGTAGTAGTTAATGTTTTTTACCTTTATCTTTAAAAACAAATTTAAAACATATCTTACTCTTGTATGGTGGTTTTAATTAACTTAGTCCTAATAATCCAAAGTCTTTTTTCATAAAATCTAGTGTATTAATATATACTTCAGTCTAAATATAAATAATAACCATTATAATCTATTCTAGTATCTGTATTACAACTTCTAAATTTCTTAAATATCTCAAGTTATCTATAAAAATAATATCCATAAATTTGTTTTTGGATTTTTTTATTAGTATAGCTAGCTTATCATTAACTTAAATACCAATATTAGTGTATAACTTGTTGTTTTTCCAAAAAATATCATTTTCTTTATTCAGTAAATCTACAATTAGTTTAAGCTCAGGTAAAGATAATATTTTTCTTAATTATTTTCTAAAGTATTCATTAGTTTAATTAATTTGATTGGTTATAGGTTAATTTGGGTAAAAAAATATGTTATAAAAAAATACACAATCTCCTTTGTTGTTTATTATCTTATATTTTAAAAAAATAAAATTTTCTAAATCAATTTCATTTATCAACATACATATACTTCTTTGTTAGATTTGAGTAAAATTGGTTAAAATATTACACTTTAATCAAGTCCATCTGATTAAACACTAATCTCTCACTCTAAAATACCGGATTCTCAGAACTTATAAAGTATATATAACAATAATATTAAAGAATAATATATAAAATATATAACAACAATAAAGATTATAATAAACTATAAATCTATATTATATTTAAATTAACCAATGAAGAATAAGAACTATTTATCAGTCCTAACAATAGTCTTATATACATAATAATACTTCATACAACTGGGATTAATAGCTGATAATTAAGTCTATCATCTATCAGTAATAGTCAGGATCAACATCTATCAATAATAATTAATAATTAAATCTATCATCTATCAATCACGTAATATATATATACCATATGACAGGGATATGAATCGAACAAATAAACTCATACATGTGGATAATAAATATTATATTAGAAATGCGGCAAAGCAGAACTGAGAACAATGTAGCGTAAAACAAGGTACAGGTATTTGTGCTGTCAAGACCATGGGTCTGTGACATTAACTTTATATTTTTTTTTTTTTCAACCAATGGGTTTTCCAAATTTTACTGAAGTTCTCTTATAAATCTAACTTAGATTTTATTTGATATCCAGAGCTGTTTGTCCCTTAACCCAACCTGTTCTTGCCGCTTTCAGCTGGGTTTTCACTGAAATCCCACCGGGCATACCGGTTAGATGCCACCCAAAGTGGTCCAGTTTCTAGACTGCCCCCCAAAAGCACTTCTGCCTACCCAAAGCATTTCGGGAGGGTTGGTTTCGAAACCAGGTCTTCCTGTTGTTGTTGGTATTCAACTACATTATTACCATTCAAAACCCCCAAAATTTTCCGCTGGATTACTGTGGCTCGAAATATTTTCTTTTTCGGTTCCTTGACCCCTTGCGTCTTCCATTGACAAAGGCTTATAAAACTCAGGCTCCGGCTTTTGAGACGTAAAATCGGCCAACTTTCCTCTCCATCTTTTTTCGGGCGATACTGAACTAGAACAGACGACTGTAGCCTTTATCAATGGACCTGCTATGTTATAATCTTCGCCGTTGCCATTACCTGACTTGATAATAGCTGGTTCAAGAACATATTGCACAATAGAAGTTGAACCTTCCTCTGCTTTCATCCAGCTAGGTTCTAATCGCAGAGTTTCTTGCGCTCTACTACTGCTAAGGTGAGAACTGCTAGTATCGTCGCTACCGGGTATCGTGTGGGTGGAAGGAAACCGAATATCAAATGCTGCCTTCTGTCCTCTGAGTTCAGAAGATAGTTTGACAGCCTCCCTGAATATTCCCCGGAGATCCAACTCAAGCTCGTCCGCCCCTGGCTCTGGTGTTCCTGTTTCTCCCTGACCTTGAATCTCCTGAATTATGCCAGCCATCTCTTGACAGCGGTCCTGAATCTGACTTTGAAAAGTCTTGTGAATATCTGTCACAGGAGATAAGGATTGTAGCATGCTCAAAGTTAGACACCGCCATTTGTGAAAAGCCGTCTCGGTATCTCGAACTTCGTTATTTTGTGCGAACACTAACTCATTATTAGATCCATTTACTTTAAAGAGTAATGGAGTACTCACTATGGCTGGCCATTTCGCTTTCTAATTGCTGCAGCGCGTCCGCAGCCTTGCTGTTTATCCAGAGATCTCTCCCAATGGGTCGAGTTTGCGAAGGTGGAAGAGACGGATTACTGCTGGATTTCTTTGAGCTAGCCCATTGAGTGGGGATGTTGGGAGAAAACACATATTTCCATAAAGTCAGATGAACCCAGCCCTGAATAAATCGCCGTCGTTTCTTGGTGCCCTTCATCGTGGAGAATAGTAGGTCCAAACTTAGCCCAGGTGTTAAAATAACCATCCTGATCTCATTTTCTATTTCAGGGGTGATTCGGGAAGGTGCTTTAATATCCCTGGGGAATGTCTTTGACACATTACTTGCCCATGTTAGGACATTGCCGCGTAAGTTCTCAAAAGCTGCACACCACTCATTATCCGTTTTTTCGGCGATCAACAAGCTATTATAAGACCTTTGATTATTTTGTATGTCGTTGATATGATCGATATGGGCCCCAATAGACTTTTGGATGTCATAGATTTGTTTTTCGTATTTAAGTTTCTGTGAACGAAACTCCCGTTGATCTTCTTCAATAGATGTTTTTAACCTATTATAATTTTTCTCGAGCATTGGATATATTCTGGCATATTCGGCATATTTGGTCCTTGAAGCTTCCGCTGCGTCTCTTTCCTTCCTTAGTTCAGCAATCCTTTGGTCCCCCTCTTTTTTGACCTTATGTAGTTCCTTTTTGACCTCATCTAACTCCCTTTGAACCTTGTCAAGTTCCTTGCTGATATCTTCAGCGGTTTTGGGTTTAGAGCTGCGGCTAGCCAATTTTTTGATTTCTTCTTGTATACTGGAACGCATTTGCGTGTATGTGAATTGTGTGTGGAATGCAGCTGTTCGGAGCTGTGACTTCACCTAATTTATGATTAATTTCTCACGGTAATGAAATTGGTTAAGCCGTTTATCTAACCGTAGATTGGACTGGCTCTGGAATTGGCCGGCCGGTCTGTATTGAGGATCCTTTTTTATCTATTGCACCTCTGTGTTCGGTCGGATGGTCCCCAAAAGCCATACCTGCCTCATTCTGAGACGCAAAAGTTGTGTCGGTCCTCTCACCCCAAAAATTGCGAGATTCTGGTTGCGCTATGGTGGTATCCTGGAGGTGTTTGTTGTAATTTCGGGTGGCAATTTCTTCCTCGGTGCATGTACATTCAGACTCTCTCAGCGGCTCTTGAACAAGATAGTGGCCACCAGAGTGGCGTCTACAAACTGTAACGCTTTTGCGGGGAGTTTCGGCCATTTTAACTGTGTTTTCCGAGTGCAATATTGCTCGTCTATTATACTAATCCGGAAGTAAGCTCTCCTCGAATTGAAAATATTCAATCAAATTAGTTGTATCAAAATAACGAACCTTTATTTCTTTCCACTATCCGAAGGTTTGTATTACCTATTTTATCCTCGAAAATGCACCATTTACTTTGAGTTAGTTTAGTTAATTCAAATACACCTTCGTTAGGTTAAAACGGTACGAATATATCCTGCTTCCACTATTTCTAGTGTGTAAGAGTGCAAGTTGAGGAGATTGAAATGATAGTAACTCTCAAGGATGCTTGCGGAGCTTTCAGCTAAGCTAAAGGGGCTTTGGGCTGGTCGGAACCACGATAAAAAATTTTGGTAAAAACATATTTCCATATTAAGCAGACCTATCAGCTTTGATGATCTGTACCACAGCTAGAGATACTATGGGTCCGCTGGCATAAAAGACCTTGATGCAAAATGGCAATATGCCTCGCCTCGAAATAGAGGAATGTGATTGTCAATGCATTGCATTGCATTTACGTGGGCATGCATCTCGCGGATATGCAGAATAAATTATTATTACTGGAAATGAGTAAATTTGCTAATGGTTTTGAAGCACTATAGGCTGTGGGCTACCTCCATTATGAGGTAAAAGCTTTGCGTGGACTGTGTGGGGTCGGGGGGTGCGGTACTGCGAGCGACTTGATAGACTTAATATTTCGTTGGCCCCAAAGTCTAATACAGTCAACGGAAACATTCGAAGCCCATACAAAATTTCGACAGCCAGATTAAAAGAGTAGAAGTAATGTGGAACCAGTCTGTAGCATGACATTTGGGCAACCACAAAAGTAACTGCTGTGCACTATTTGCACGTGCATGGGTAAATCGGTCCTCGGTCGTTCCTACGTGTACAAAATTTGCAAGTATGACGAGGCAAACGTAAACTGAAATCGATACCATAGTTAAAAGAAGTTCCGGGACCCGGGTTACACTGGAGCAAATATCGGTAGCAAACGTAGCACGACGTGGATGTCTGCAGCATTATGAGAGTACACGTGTTGTGCATTGGAGAGCCTCAGCAGAAGTCGCACCACCTAACAGCCTTGCGTCAATTATATGTTTTAATAGCAAACCTTTCAAAACTACCCCAAAATCAAAAAATAGTATTTTAAAAGAAATAAAATCCTAGTTTGTGACAGGAGTTAAGAGGGGTAGCTACGTAGCTATTAATTTCTTGAGACCGTTTTGATTGACAGGTTAACTTGAAGAGATGCGTATGCATTATGCATCAATGTGGCACCGGTTTTTTGGTTGTTTTTACCCCAGGTTTGAGGTTAGCCCCGCTTCACAATATAGGTGGGCCCCAATGCAGTGCTACAAATATTGTAAATACGCCACTTTAAGTGTCATTCGTCAAGCCTATTTCCAGGAATACCGAGCTTACATAGGACCTTAACTTAGACCTATGTTAGTTAAAATATATCAGCCGTCATCCCAATATCGCTGTATCGTCTAACGGTGCTTTTGGCCCTCGAGCTTTGATAAATTTGGGTGTGTAATAGCGTTAATATTTGGGAATATTCCCCAGGCCGGTCGCCGTGGTCCCAGACTAGAACCCTTCAACAACAAACTTCCGTCCTATCAAACTATCCCTCGAGATCTCACGATCAAAGTCATCACTTGAAAAGAAATTATTTTTGAGAGAAAGCAACTTGGCAATGTCGAAACCTGTTATCGTAGTGGGTATTGACTTTGGCACTACGTAAGTCGCCTTAAGACACCTATATCTTCTAGAAAGCCCGACCTTTGACATCTAAACTAATCATGCGTGGTAATTATACAGATACTCTGGGTTTTCTTGGGCTAGATCTACTGGAACTAAAGAAATACAACTTGTAACAACGTGGCCGACCACAGATTTCGACTATAGCTCTACCCACGATAAAACCCGCACTTGGATATCGTACGACAAAGGCAATCGCGAACCTTCCTCCTATGGATATGAAGCTAGAGGAAATCCATTCAAGTGGTTCAAGGTTCTTCTGCAACATGGGCACTACTCAGCGGATATCGAGTACGTCCAAGATGCAAATGCAAAACTCAAGGATCTAAACAAAACTATCGATAACGTTATATCTGATTATTTGAAATGGATATGGCAGACCGGGATAAGCGATATTAGAAGGGTACTAGGAAAGAGTTTTGAATCAATTTATGACCTAAAGGTGGTTTTGACGGTTCCAGCTGCTTGGGAGCCATTTGCAAGGGATCGGACCAAAAGGGCTGCGTGGGCTGCGGGACTTCCGAAGAACTTGAAGCTTGTTTCTGAGCCCGAGGCCGGCGCTCTCTATTCCCTGTTACACAGAGAGAGGGAAAAAAGCCTCAAAGTATAAATTCATGTTGACTGCCCATAGTCAATACGGTTTTACAGATGAAGTTTCTAACTAAAGGATTCGTGCTAGGTTGGCGACATATTCGTAGTTTGCGATGCTGGTGGCGGTACCGTTGTAAGTCTCTACCTTTATATTTCGGGTATTACTGCGGTTATTAAACCTTAAGAGACTCTTCCCCTTTACCATGCTTATATTTTATTTTATTTGTGACAATTAGGATCTCATCACCTACGAGGTTGAGGCGCTACGTCCATTGAAGCTTAAAGAATGTGCGGTCGGTAAAGGTATATATTCGTTAGGAGACAAACATTTAGATATCTAACTGCTAATAAAAGCTTTCTTGGGTCTTCATTATGCAGGCGATCTCTGCGGCTCTCTGTTTTTAGATATTGGGTTTGAGCAGATGATAAAACGAAAGATTGGAGCGGAAAAATACGTATCGTTAAGAGAGAGGGACAAAAAAGATATGATATCTCAGTTTGAGTATAGAGTCAAACGCCAATTCGATGGTAATATAAACAAAAAGATGAGCGTCACACTGCGTGGACTCGGTAGTGATGTAGAAGATTCTGACGAGGACGACGACGACCTCGTTCACTTTAGAGGGTGGGTTTTCCTGGATCTCTGTTTTCGAGAAAAATTATCTCCGAAATTGTTCAAAACTCAACGAAGCTTAGATCCGATATTGAAGCGATTTTCGAAGAAGTTTGCAAGAAAACAGACCGGTTAGTAGAAAACCAAATTAGCCAAATTCGAAATCAAGGGAAGAGCGTGACTGTGAGTTTCTCAATGATTCCTTAAATATTGCGTTTCTTTATGTACCCAACAGCAAAAGTATAGTTACTAAGAACCATTTCAGGCCATTTTACTCGTCGGAGGCTTCGGAGAGTCTAATTACCTGCATTCGCGACTTGATAAAATATATGGGGCACAAGGCATCGAAGTATTGAGAACCAACAATGCGTAAGCTTCACCAAGCCACCTACATTAGCCCCGAGCCAAGGCCAGAATTGACGCGTTCGAAAACCTATAGCTGGAGTGCTGTCTGTCGCGGAGCAACTGCATATGGCCTGGATGAGAGCGCCTTTGTTTCATTCATTATGCGCCATAGCTACGGCCAATCGGTTTGTGTTCGTTTCGACCCATCTATACACGACACTAAAGATCGAGTTTGGGACGAATCGGAGGACATCTGGCGGGCTAATAACCAGATGGCATGGCTGATACGCAAAGTAGAAAAATATTCTCAACTATCGCTCTCCCGTTTCAAATAAGCTTACATTAATTTTTTATATAGGGTGACAACATGAAAGTCGGGAGTATCCTTACTCAAGGAATATATATTAGCGTAAGAGAAAGTACACTTAAATCGAAGGGTACCTATACATTTAGCATAAAATTATGGTACAATGGCGACCAGCGGCCCCCTCGGCGGAAAGAAGATAGTAAGTTCTTCAAGAGATACAAGCTTTTTTATTCTGCATGGCTGTCTGTGGCTACAAAATGGCGTAGTTAATGATGCTGAATAATATTTTGTCTAGATGTAAATGCACTAGCCGCCGTTGATTTTGATTTGGAGAGTGCCAGGATTCTCGCTCTGAAAAAGACGAGAGCAAATCCTGCAGACGGTTCTTTATGGCACGATGTGACTCTTAGCATGAGACTTGAGCTTCATAGCACAGAACTTACATTTTCAGCCGCCCTCGGAGATGAAGTAGTTGGAATTACTCGAACAGAATACGTCCAAAGTTTCTAGTTGACCTACGGGCTACGCGTACCTGTGTCTTAAAGGCCAATAAATCGCTGCTACATACAAGTTAATTTAGAATTCTCCTTTTTCTACATAAGTGTAATTATACCAAGTTCAAATAAAGACCTCTTAAACGCGACCTTCTTTCTCTAGAATCAAATTATATCGATTGTTCATCTAAGACTAGCAAACGCTATAGAGAAGATGAACGCATATTCAAGTTGGTGTTAAAAATCCGCTGCTGGAGCTTTTTTATGGTAGTACCTCGAATAGTGTGGAATTTTCGCTGGACAAGTCCATCTCTGCGATAACATCTAGTCAATACCTTTGGTTGTAGGATGATATGATTACGAGAGAACCCTTAGATAGGTGCGGCCTATTAGAGCTAAAACAAGTGGAAGCCCATCTAGCCACTAGAGAATTGATACGAAGTGTTCATACCTAAACGAAACTCAAACAAGATTAAATATTCGACATCAGATTCTTGGTTGCAATGCATTGGAAAGGAACCTGGTATCTCGGCTAGACTAGACGGCAACAACGTGCAAGGTACCACCATTCAGCTATCGCGTTGTTTGACTCCGCACGCAAGGTGATTGATTTATCGAGGCAAATGAATTTTGGCAGCCTCGAAGTCTGCCAGCGATGCTCAAGGGACAACACCCTGTTTGCACGTTCTGGTTCAGCCTCATGGCTAGCGCGCCTATCTGGGAGTGCTGAATCCTTCCGTTTCATCGATCGCGATGTGATCTACTTTGATTTCCAAGCTTCATCGCGCTAGCTTTGCAAGGGAAAGCAGTTAGCGCTAGCCCCGGCGCGCAACATGGATAGGCAGATCCACCGGAAACCTATCGGACAATCTCTTAAAAGACAGTACCGAAGCGTGCACTCCAAGAATGCGGAGAAGGTGACCAACTGAATCCACCCCATCACATTCGGCTACAACGATTAGTAGCTAAACAACCATGTAACTTTACAGATCGAAGGGTACCCTCAATGGCCTCAAGAGAACGTCTTATCATCCTCCATAGCTACCAATCTCAATTTTGAATCCTCGGCACCCATCGAGTTAGTTGGCGCGGTAGAATCGACAACTCAGCAGTTTGCCAGACACAATCTAGAGTCAACCGCGACTAGAACCAGAAACTCAGCGCCGATTTATAATCCCCAGGAATCGATAGCGGGCCGACAGAATAGCTGGAGTGATCAATGGAATAATGAATCGACGGTTCAGCAAAGGTCCTTCTTAAAGGAGCCCCGAGCTTCTGAGCATGTGACGTTAATCACATCTTTTTCCTTTTCTCATAGTTTAAATTGCTAGGCTTCTGAGTTTTCAGAAGATTCCTTTATTTATATAAAACATTTAAAATTTTATTGTAGTAAAGTCGAAGAAGCTATACAAATCAAAAATTAAAAGGATGTAGAGGAGTTTTAGAACAATATCTTCAGAATTTTACTCCATTAGGAACAACCTGTTAATACTAATTGGTATATTAATAAGACTATAATCTCTTACATACTTGATAACTTAGAAAAAGCCAAAAAACGCCTAGCATTTATTCTTAATACAATATTAACTAATCCTACAATTTCACTCGAAGTTTACAGCATTATATTAGCGATATTAATTTAAAAAAAAAAATTATGATAACGCCTGTACCATCTGTAAAAGGGTTGTGAAAATGGTTAAAAATTTTAATTTACCTGAATACATATATCTAGCTTATTACTTTTTGCAAATATTATATCTCGCTTGGGGTAATGCTCATGAAGTAAATTTTTTTAGTTAATTAGTACCACTGAATTTTGAGTTACCAGTGTACGCTAAGATATTCCAAGTCAAAACCTCAGTTAGGTTACATCAAGAAATTAGATTTTCTAATATAGTTCTCCCAGAGCATCTCGCTAATATAATTGTACTAAATGTCCCTAGCGGTTTCTTTACTTTCATCGCAACCCGTTGAACTTTTTGTTACTCCTACTAACAAATCATTTGATACAAATTTGACAGCCTATTTAGCTGTCACACCTATTGAGCTTCCTGCAGAACTTCCAGTATTATCTATTAAGAAAAATGCTTAAGGAAGAATATATATAAGTTTAGTAGTCTCACAAAGTCAAAGCGCTCATTATATAGTTGTTGGTGTAGAATTTGGAACTGTGTTTAGTTCAATTGCTTGGGCGAGTTCGTTATACCCTGGTATGTTGCACCCTATTTCTGAGTAGGCCGTGACTTGTGTAGAAGAAACCATTTTAATCGGAATGGATAGACCACATCAATATCGTAAAGGATTGGCCGGGTGCTGGGGGCTGCGAAGAGATATCGGTACAGGTTAAGAGGCTTCTATAATATCAGACTTTGTGGCTTACTTTCTGTTATAGGTTCCTACAAAGGTTTCTTACCAGAACGGCTCAATTACTAATTTCGATTGGGGTTGGAATATTCTATCCACAATAAGGTGATTGATTTGGTATAACTCTTTTCTGTTTTATGCTGTTACAAAATGAATTTTATGCTAATCATATTCTATAGGTTCAAAATGTTGCTAGAATCAGATGACCCTGACATTATGCGCAAAGTTGATATGCCCGAGCTTGACGTTATGGATGCAGCTACTGACTTCTTGCGTGCTCTGTATGTTCTTGTAGGTAAATTAATCCTTAGCAAAGACTCGGTTCTGCGTGTGTACTAATTAAGCTTTTATAGTATATGAAAGTTTTGCACGAGATGATAAAACGATGGATTGGAATTCCGCAGACCGACTTTGTTCTTACAATACCGGCTATGTGGGATGAAGCTGCGAGGTAAAGAGCCAGCAAATGTGCGGAAAATGCAGGATTTGCATAAGGACATAGGTTAAGCACTACACTTGACCATGAAGCTGCAGCTTTGTTCTGCAGTACTATTGAGACTTTCAAACTTGGTTTCTATTTTATAGCCCTGGGTCCAATTCTTAAATATATATTATTAATTGAATTTAAACTAGGTTGGTGACAGATTCATTATTTGTGATACTGGATATGTTATCTTTGTAGTAAAAAATGGTTGGTTGGTCACTTTATACTAAATTACCTATATATAGCAATGTAACTGTTGATGTGGCTACGTATGAATGTCTCTTGGTAAGTCAATTCCTTAGTATTTTTATAATAGTACTTATGCACTAGTACTTCTTTGACCTATGTCGTAACTCTAGGTCACCCCTACAGTGGAATTTAGATAATGCGCCATACCTAAGATTTCATTGGCGGGGTTTTCAAAAGTCGATCAAAATTTTCAGGAATTTTTCAAACTTAGAATGGGAAGCGAATACGGAATGTTGACAGAGCAGGCTCGACAAAGAACCATGGGATACTTTAGAGTGGTAAAATGTAATTTTTCGGACCGGCGGGATCAAGCCATTTACACCGTATGTCAGAGGGAAACGATTAGAATATTGATAATTTGGCTAATATCTTCCTTTTTGCCATTCTATTTGACAGGTCGTCCCGGGTATCAACAACCTACGCGAAGCTCGTATTGAAAACGGCAAACTCATGATATCAAGAGGAGAAATGCGGTCTTTATTCGACCCTGTAATTACAGACATCATCACTTCAATATACAATCAGAGAAAAGAGTTAGCCGAATCTAGTGGCGAAGTTTATGTAAAAATCCCCATTGAATGAAATTTTCATATTTGGCCGACAGAATTTGAGACTATCCTACTGGTTGGTAGATTTAGTGAATCTCAATACTTCTATAAACAAGTTTTCGACTGGGCAGGCCCATACGCTATCAATGTCATTCGACCCGAAAGCGCGTAGGTCTAGCTATTCCCTTATAATTTGATAACTCGCCTTTTAACGCACCGTGCTTGAATTTAGGGCCACCGCTGTCGTTAAAGGCGCGGTTCTTTTTGGGTTAGAAGTCGTTTAAGATCGCTTGGGCGACAACAGGGAACAACACGACGACAGCCCCCCACCGTTTACCAACGAGGAAGAAAAGCAAGATGAGCCAGGAAAAAAGGCCACCACCCCGAATGTTAGCCCACGAAAACCAAAACCTAAGATTGACTTTGGGATCTTCTAGAGATGAAGTATAACCGCACATTGTATTTTTAAACTAGTTTTATCGAATTTATGACCCGACTGGCCCGCCGAGAAGGTAAGCGCAAGATTCAAGAAACGCCTAATTTCTAACGGCAATACGCGTATACGGTGACACTGATCCTTCTTTCCTCGTAATCTTGTCCTTTCTCTCCGAAGAAAAAAAAAAAATTCAATATAGCGTATAAACGTTGGAAACAACAACAGATTTAATTTGGTTGCCGACTGTGTCCTGTTCATATCCTGTCGGTTTCCTTTTCGGGTTTGAGTCTTGGTTCTCCTGCTTCACCAACACAGATTTCGAGATAAGATGTAAACATATGTATCTGGACTAGGCGTATCCTATCCATATGGAAAGAGCGTGACAAATTGATAGGTGTGAAAAGTATACCGAGAAATGGAGAGGTAATTTAAACACCATGTATCTTTACGCCCTGGAAAGGCCATAATACGGGGCGAAAGACCCTGAACAGACTTTAACTTCCTATTCGGCAACACCTAAGCTAGGATCAATGAAATCAACCCCTATTTGGGTTATACGACGTCGGCTTGGATTTCTCAAAAGTTTGCGCAGAGTCATCAGGCGCGGTGACTCTCGTGAACCTCAGGCGGCTTTTAATGATTGAACGGATTCGGTTTGATTCGCAATTCGTCATAGGGAATATAAAAATGAGGCGACTCCCAGACTTTGTGCTCTGTGGCCTCAATACTAAAACAAATCATCTCTGCGGTCTTTCATTAATAAGATGAAGTCTTTAATTCTTTTATCTTTCGTAGGCTGTTTAGCTTCTGCTTGCCCCGTGGCGAGCAAGCCTATAACGAGTACTACTACAAGTATTAGTACCAGTACGACTGCCAGTACTACTGCCAGTACCACTACCACTACCAAAACTACTACCACGAAGTCCTGCCAACTAACCGCCACACCTATTGCGTCTCTATGCGGATACCCAGAACCTCTCGACGAGAACGCCTTTGCTGAAGGCGGTCCAGAGGATTGCTGGAGGCTCTGTTCGAAGGATAAAACCTGCAACTTTATGATTTACCGCCAGGCTTACGATGATCCTTTCATCTCTGGACCAGGAACCTGCTGGGCCTATCCCAACTTGAAATACTCGCCGGCAAAGGCGGAAAAGTGCACCGGCGACCAGCACCCGAGTCTCTTCGTCTATGGTAACCCAGAATGCAAGCCTCCAGTTACATGCTACCCATCTGCCGAGACATTAGTCGACGAAATCTGCGAATACGTACAACCTGATAACCCGGAAAAGAACGTCTTTGTCGCCGACGGCCCCGAAGCTTGTTGGAAAGCATGCGGAGATGATCCGAAATGCACCTATACTATCTTCAAAAAGAGCAGAGGAGAGATCCTTGGTGTTCTTGAGCCGAATTATTGCTACATCTTCGACACCGACGAGACTTATCACGTTGGTAGGGGAATAGGCCAATGTGCTGGATCGCGAACGGGTCCGACCATGTCTGTCTACGTCAAGAACTGTAACGGAAAGACGGCCTAGAGTGGTTTTGACAAGATAACAGTTGCATTGGTTGGTCTGTAATAACCTTAATTCATTGATACGGTTATTTGGCTACCTTGACTGTGGGGTCAGCTTGGGCAGGGGTCGAGCTGAAATCTTGAGTAACAAAACGAATGGAAATAAGCTCAGTATTGTTATTTCGATTCTTTATTATGTATATACCTATAGACTAACATGTTAATATATTTAATTGCCTGTGTGGCTTAAACAACAATGCGATTGATTTTCAAAAGCATCCTCGAAAGGTTCTTCATCGCTAAAATCGTCATGATCGCCCCTGTCTTTAGGCTCTTCTTGAACCCCGGAAAGCAGACGAAATATTTGGGATAAAGAACCAGGTTCTTGTGATATGGGCTCGGCTTTGGCGTTGATCACTCCTAGCAGCTCCTCAAACGCTTGCAGTAAAGCATCAGATAGGTCAGCACGTTCCTTTAGAAGCCGTACAAACTCGGACTGCACATAATTTCGGTCGTATTTTAGCTTGAAGTGATCTGTTTTGCGAAGCTGCTGGACGGTTTCAACATCCGCATATAGAGCTACTATTTGTCAAAGATTTGGTCCCTTGAGCGAGGGCACTCATTGTATTCGAACCAGCGATCCAGCGATAATTAACTGGAGAACGTTGTGACTGTTGAATGCTATCGCGATGGTCAAGGGGGCTTCCCCTGCAACGGACGCCGCGTTGATGTTTGCTCTGTACTCGAGCAGCAGCATAACAAAACTCGCGTTGTCCTTCCGCGCCGCGTGAATCAACGGGGTCTTCCCGTCAACACCCGAGGACTCCGGATCTTTGCCGAAATCAAGCAATGGCCTAATTTCCTCAGCCAACCATCAAACAGCTTTCCTCATATTCAACCTCCCCCAAAGACATATATTTTCATACTTATTTACTAGTTGGTCTCTGATAAAATCGTACAAAATATTGGTAGGTTAATGGAAATCTTATTTTATCTAGGAAACTGCATGGCAGCTGCCGAAGGCGTATATGACCCCATCTTCATACTGGGATGATGATAGTCAATAGCCAACTGGCAGTGCATACAACGGCTCTCTATTAATAAATGGTTGAAATACATGACATCCTCATCTCGAGTTTTCGGATTTTTGTGCACTTTTGTGCCGAGCCTGATTACAACTGATTGCCCCTCATTGATAAGAAAACCTCCAGCCTCGAAATTCATCTTTGTGAATCTACGGGAACTAAAGACAGTTGCAATATCCGAAAGCATGGGTGGGTTTACATATTTGTTCCAATCACAAAAGAAAATAACATCTGCATTGCCTCAGCTACAACCGCTTCGTCAGTCATGTATTATACGTAGATGATGATCACATGGATGAGAAGTGGAATATGGCGTCTTTGCATCGACGCACAACCGCTTGGATTCAGGTCGGATGTTCTCACGTTCCTCGTTTTTTTTTTTGTTCAGCTCACTCATCTAGATGCATGTGCGGAGCTCGACAAAAGAGGGGAAGCCTGTGGAGGCAGCGCTTCAACATTGAATACACGAAAGAAAATATCGTTTTTCGAAATTTCAAGAGACAGTATCAATTTGGGCTGAACGTGCAACATATATTGGCTTGCTGAATTGGAAATCTTGAAAACCAATTTTGAAAAATTACTTTCCTCAATCGAAAGTATGATATCTTTGTGATATGTCCGACCCTCCAAAAGGAACTCAAGGGCTACCACTTACTCCACTGCCTTTTAAACCATCTCCTTTACCTATTCGCCCGCAGTCGTCGCTTCCCTTCACGACTTTTAGCGACGACGAGGAGGAAGATACTCCACCCTCACCATCACCGCTACCCCCGCCGCCTCCCCCTACGACTAATACAAGCACTCAGAAACCTTCGCAAGAAAAACCACTCCAGCTTCCTCAAAAGCAGGGTGATCCTACTAAACAACAAACTACTCCCACTAAACCGTAAATCGCCACTCCGGGAACACAACCAGCGCCCCAAGCAGGGATTATCCCCGACGCTAATAAGATGGCTACCACCGCAATCACCGCTATTGTCAACCCAATTACTGCTCTCAAAGGCGGTAAAACCAGGATCGCAATATATTCACAGTTTGCGAATAATACACTCGGATTCGAGCAACGCTTTCTAGGCGATATCACAAACAAGACGCAAGGTGACCACCAAAACAACAGCTTTCAGAAACCCAAGCACCCTCTTTTCTGTTCTGTTGGACGATGTTGTAAGTTTTAAACCTATCCCAGCATTTCAAATACATATATCTAATTGGGTAAAACCAGGTGAATGTTTATGGTATCAGTGTCGATCCGGAAAACAAGGAAAAGCCTGGAAGGCTCTGTATTCTCAATCCAGTATATGAAGAGACGGATACCCTTATCGAAAGTGGTGTTATCACAGGATGTAGCGACGGTGAATCCGAGGGATGGGTCTTTATCAAACGTGAGTTAGTTATCATATTTATTCCTAGATTAAAATACTAAATGCCCTTCCATGGAACTGTGAAAGATCCGGGCAGAGAAACCGTACATATAATCCAGCAATTGCTTGCGGGAACGAAATCTAGTGCTACAAGACTAGAAGAACTCTCTCCTGTACTATCAGGAACTAACCTTGCTGCTTGTCATGATGGGGAGCACTGATGGCTCGCGTACCAAGGCAAGAACAATGCCATTATTCTTCGCAATATTGACAGAAAAAAAGGTCAGTTCGCGGCAGCTAACACTTTACCGATTGGAAGAAAATGCCAATTGTTTGTTTTCTCAATAGAGGCGATACTGGAAGATACTAGCTACACAGCGCAAGAGAAAACCCCTCTTGGAGTTGCATTTGTGCCACGCACCCACTCCGAGCGTGCTCGCATATTCGTTTACTTTATTCACCAAGGACCTCAGCTTAAGACGTGCCCTCCTTGAAGTCAACAACATCGTCGACTTCAAGGGATATGGAAAAGAGCATAAGTGTCGGCCAGAAGGCTAAGGATTTACATGAATTGCCCTATATCAGTGGTGCGGAGCTTCTTGCTTTCGTCGCGGATAAGCGACCATGGCGAATAACCCCGATCGTCAAGTGCATGCCCCAGAATATCTGGGGCTCTTGTAAGTCTCAAAATCTAGTACCAATGCTTTCAGATTACTAATCATATTATACCAGACTCTCGAGATCTTGATCCGTCAAAAAGCGGTAATCATTTTACGGGGCTGCTAGATGGAACTGGTGTCTCAATCCCACTCGTTATGGGATTTTCCATGCGTCCTCCAGAACCCAAAATTTCGGATGATAAAATTCACAAATTCAACATTGTGAAAGATATGAAAAAGTCGGTCTCAAGCGGGGCTGTCCCTCAGCTCCCGCAGCACGGTGTAGCGTTGGACACTTGGAATCCCAACAAGTCGACAATCGAGAAGGTCAAGGATACATGGGAGAAGGGAAAAAATGACCCTCAGGATGTTGTTAATCGGTGGACAGCGAGAATGAAGTTTAGTGGGGGTGAGAAATTGACTGGGTCAAGACCGGCAGAGCTGCTAATGAGGTACAAAGACATGGTACCCGCAGCACCAGCTATTGCAACTAGCACTGCTACAGCATGAGAGCTTGCTTATCTTATTTTATTTGATGTTGATTTAGTACCTTCCTTGATAGCCCTCTTTTTTTAAATTTGAAGTAAACTGTTATTGCCGGCTAAATTAATAATATCGGCATCATTAGTTTCGCTCAGTGCCGGCGGCATACTCAAGAGTTCCCAGTGGTCCTTCCTTGTGCATCCATCGAATGGCAGGCCGCCTATGCCACTCAAAAGCAAGTCCAATTGCATGTTAACAATATTGACCATTCTTGTGACGAGATATCATTATTTAAGAGATATTCTAAGATTACTTGGACCTTTCTCATTCTATCAACCTTTATTCACTAGCAAATTAATAAAACTATCGTATCATTTCTTCGCAGCTCTTTAATATTAAAAAATACCGTCCATTAACAGCATCCGGCTAGCGAGACAACGTTCACTAACGAAAAAAGATAGCACCAAGACTGAAAAATTGTAAAATGGCTGCCCTTTCGCTTTTCACCTCTCTCTAAATACTTGATTTTCCAATATTTTTTAACACTTGTATTTAACATAAATATGAATCTTACTAAATTTTGGCATTTCATTTATATAATATTGGTTAACACAATTACTCGTTTTCCACAACTCAAATATAGTATAAACCCGAATCAAGCTGCTGTGGCACTTGTCTTCTTAGGTTTTTTGGTCTTGGCCGCCTTCTTCTTCCCAGTTTTAGTCCTCGTCGCCATTGTAGATTGGGCTGCACCCGTGCTAGCAGCTGCCGCCAAATCTAATGTCGTCTCACCCTCCTTTATTCCTTTATCTATACCTTTGCCTTTCGATTTCTTTGGGGTTTTTGCACCTTTCCCCTTTGATTTCTTCAAAGCTTTTGGGTCATCAGATGCTTCCAAGGTATCTTCTGGGGCAGTTGAGCCTGGAACAACGACATGTATATCGGGCGATCCAGAGATACTTATAGTTTTCTTCAAACTTTCGTAATTTTCCTCAGGTTGCAATTTTGTAATATTGAATGAATTCTGAAGATTGGGGTGTTTACTGTTCCATATTTGAACGGCCCCGTCAAGAGTAAGTTTAGTCAACTCTGTATTCATTCTATAACCATGCAAGTAATCGTGTCAGTAAACATCTCGTATAGCGGGGTTGGAGTGAGAAACATTTAGATTACCCCACGTAAACACTGCCGGCTGTTTTATCTATCCCCTGGTCCACCAAGAATGCGCCCACTTTTACACCAAGCTGAGCAGTCTTAGAACTTACGCTTGCGGAAACTCCGGCGGTTACTCTTTGGCCGATGCCGTCCGAGAGTTTTCCGAACGAGCCTCCCAAGATCGCACCTATTGCTGCCTCTTTCCCCCAGTTCATCCAGGTGAAGTCATCGATCTGTCCTTGAAGGTTGCTATTAGAAACTTTCCGCTTGAGAAGTTCTTGAACTTTCAAAGCAGGACCAGTAGCGACAGCGGACGCGATGAGGCTAGCAGCAACGGCGCAACCCATAGGGCCTCCTGCGAGAGTTCCCAGTACGCCTGCAGTTGATACTATAGTAGCGTACGTAGCTTTAGCTATAGCGCGCTCTGCATGTGCCTATTCTTCGTCATTAGCTCTGCCTTAAGATACAAGGATTTCCAAAGCTTGAGCTTTAGATTGAACTCACCGTGTTCCCCGCGATTTTATGTAACCCTGCTGCGATATATCCGAAGAAGGGAAGACCTTCTACAAAGGTTGTGACAGCGCCATCTTTGCTGAAAAATGGGTCATCTCTATAGCTTATGAGGTCAGCCTGAATCTTTGTTTACAGATCAGACAGAGACGGGTATCAGCTTACGGTTGACGGCTGACCAACTTTCCATCATCATTCGCCAATAGCTCTGGAATCCATACAGTAAGCTGGTCTACATGTGAAAAATCCATAGAAATTGGACGGAATTCTATCTGGAATGGATCCACGGTTTGAACTGGCTGAAGATATAGCTTATCGCTATCCACAGCTCCTGTGAAGGCTTCATTCTTGATACCTTCGAGTTGCATAAGGTCGAATGATGCAGGTTGGAGATACCCTTTCTTATCTTCCAAGTACCCAGAATACATCATACTTTTGATGGAATTATCTGAGTTTCGCTCAATTTCAAGGTGAAACCCGGTGCCTGAGTTGGCGATATTATCGGATCTATAAAACTCATCGTATAGTTAGTTCTGGTACTTAAGAAACACCCAGTCCAAACATTTGGACCTTAAAAGTGTATCTAACTATGGTATGGGAGCTACTTACGTTTTTCTGAAAACGAACTGCATATTCTGAGGCCCGGTACCGGTAAAATACAGATGGTATGATAGATCAACAGATATTTGCTTCCCGTTAAACTTATCTTGGGGGTGTACAGCGGTGAGGATAGCCTCACCACTCGCTATGTCGATTTGCGGCTGTAAGACCTGCGACGCGAAATATTGAGCACCCGGTGACAGGTCAAACTCCCCATTTGTTCCATTGATACCAATGAACTGGTGAAGATTTATGGAGCATTCCACGTATCCTTCGGCTGGGTTAGTCAGGTTCTTAGGTACAGTGGTCGGGGCTTCTAGAACTCCTTGATTGAGCTTAAACTGCGAGCCATTAAGTAATCGAGCAATTGGGAAAAATAACTGCTGATTGCCGGAGGTCGCTTTGGGGTTATCCGTTACTTTTTCCGCCCCGTAGACGAACTCGCATATGCCAAGAAGGCCAAAAATTAGTGTAAACTTCATGATAAAACTTTTATAATATGCTTTGCTCTTCGAAATAGCATGAGAGGCTAGTGCTAGCTAGTAAGTCCGTAGATGGTAGAGAGGATAGATGTAGCAATCCCGTCTTCATAAAGAGATTTTTGGATGACACCACTGGGCCTATTTATACACCACTTTTCTAAATGATATTTCATGATAGGGAGGTTTTTACGAGTTCAAATCACTGTTTCCCTACTATCAGCAAGTGGTTGACAATCTGGTCGTCGTAGCCGTTGAATTTATGCCAAGTATGTACCATGAAGATCCAAGCTCAAGATTCTACCTAGTGACACCGTTATAAGGTTTCGAATATATGGAAAATATAATAATCGAAGCAAATGTTCTTATGGAAAATTGGTGGCGCGGGCAAGAATAATGGGGGCGGTGGTAAGAAAACCAGCATCGTCCCAAAGGTCAATAACTATAGTTGGCTATTGATACCCAATTTGTTTGCTGTCATATCCATAGATGTAACGTGAACTTTTAAATTATGTAACCTAGTTCGCGAGTAAATAGCGTTATTTCTTCTTTTGCGAACGTTGGCGAATATGGATACTTCGAAAACCGTTGAAAAAGTCCTGTTATATCTCGTTGAGTAATAATGCCGCTCGGCTTCGGGTATCTTACGACGGATGGTGTTGCCTCTAGCCAGTCCTGGATGGAGACGGCCTCGGTAAAATGGTCTGGACCGGCTAGATGATCCGAAGATGTGATAACAAGGCTCCTAACGAATGGCAAAACGCTTTTATGTGGTTCGGCGACGGGTATAAACTAGAGCTCTAGCTTTTCTCTAGTTCTATTTAACTTCTTGATGAATGAGATAATAAAAATAATAGGCCTCACCTTGTTCTCCAGCGCTTTGTTCCAAGTCTACCAATAGTTAGAGTGGGATAATGGTGGTCAAACGTTTTGAAGAATTTGTTAAGCTTATCCGGTCAATTTTCCCTGTCGTATTACATCAATGTACATTTTTGCACTAGTATTTAGAGACAAGCAAAAAAAAGAAACACCTTGTGATGTCGCCTTCCCTTCTCATCCAATGGGGTATCGCGGATTGGTGTTCAAGAAATTGTGATAATCGCTACGATCGAGTTAGTTAGCTGGTTCCTAGCTTTCGTGATATACAAATTCTACTTATCTCCACTATCGAAAATTCCAGGACCGTGGTATGCTGCTCCCTCACCATTTTGGTTCCATCAGCGTATTGCTCGAGGTCGGTTCATATATACTCTCCACGATTTGCACGAGCGTTATGGTATGTATAGGTATGCTCTAAGATTTCGGATACTTGTATTGAGGGGTATCACTTAAACCTTCGATTGAACGTACAAAATAACTCAAGTAGTTACTGACATTCTTGTGATTCGAACCAAGGTCTCTACGTTCCTGTCGCATCACAGGAAACCACTTTAGTAAGTCGTTGATATGCAATGGCAAATTCAGCCCTTATCAAGGAACTCCTAGCTCCAAAATATCTGTAATCTATTCGATTTTGTTTATGGAAACCGTTTCAGATACAACTGCGAACCTCTCAACGGAGCACCCCAACTGTACAAGCTTTGGGGGCGGGAATGATACGAGAAATTGAATTTACTGAGCTATTATGACCATCAAGAGACCCTCCATATTTTATTCTTCAATATGGAGTGTTAGCGGTAGCCCTAATTCAGAATCTTGGAGTTTTAAAAATTAGTTCAATAGAACGACGCTCGTTCAAAAGTGTTGGCAAGCCCGATTTTCAAGCGAAGAATTTGTGATGAGTAAATGAGTTCAAGACAAAGACTTCGTCGAAAATAGACTCTATTTTGGGTCGCATTTCAGAATTACAATTCACATTTACCCCGATTTTAAAGCTGTGGATCCAGGATGCATATTTCCATTCGACTCCGTAGCCAGAGTTTGGGCGGAATGGATCAATGACTGGGTGTCACAGCTGCTGTTTCCCACAATGTGTTCCTGTATGACCCATTTATCCAGAATCCCTACTTTTTCTACGAGTCAATCTCCTATTCTTGGGTTTCCATCTTCCCTAATCGGAAGCAAAAATCAACATATCCAATCAATTTCATCAAAAACGTGATATTGGTAACATCCCTACCAACGTATTCTCAATATCTTGATCTCAAGCAATAAACATTCTCTTGTCAAAGTAATTTGTTCATATTCAGAGCGTTCACATGTTTATTATCCGTCTAAAACTATTATTTTACAAACACAATCTACGCTCATTCCCGTTACCGTTTTTCGACATCTGGGCTTCCATTTAGCAAACAACAGAACGCTATTAGAATGAAATTGCCTTGCAGAGCTACGAGCCGGTATATTTATTTCTTGTCATTTTCGCCCTGGTTTGTAGTTACGCGGCTATGGTCACGCTCAACTTTTCGTGATATGGGATAACTTGTAGAGAGCTTCCAGACAAAGAAAAGTATTAGGTATGTGAGTTTTAACGTATGACTCCCCTGGTTTAGAGTCTCCAAAAAGCAGTATTGCAGCGAGAGGGGTCAGTTTCGCTCTAGCTTTGAGAATCAAATTTCATTCTACTCTGGAGTTTCGTTCTACGCTGCGTATATGAGAGCTAGGATACAGGCGAGTATAGCTAAATAGATTATAATAAATTCTCGGCCATCAGAAGGTCAATTAGGTATATTATTAATAATTTTTCGTTTCTAGATTAAGATATTGCCGTGAATTTAGCATCGAGTCATGGATTCTATGAATCTTTGGTAATATGATTGAGATTTAGTTACATGTTTCAAGTTTTGATACTAGCATTCTATGAATCATCTCCTAAACTGACAAAGGTATGGGATGATGTGTATAAGCACTATGAGGAGTTACTTTTATGCCGGAAACACCTACCGGCTATCACTGTAAGTATGAACTCTTAGAACCCCTAATTTTTATTCCAAACCGCGCTTCAAATGGTTCCTCGTTTCTCGTGGCTTCCAATACAACGGCGACATAGCCTACATTTTGGAGAGGAATGTGCAAATAGGAGACAAGAACCGATTTTCGGGATGTCTCTCACCAGGTGGCGATATACACATAAATAACTTGGCAAAGAAGTACCAGAAAGGGAGAGGCCAGGTTTGCGACGGCCAGTTTTAACGGATATCCAAATTATGTGGCTCGGGGACCATGGCGCGCCAGCACTAGTAGAGTCAAACAGGATAAACAAGGGCGCGAAATGCGTTTGCTTCAACCATCACGTCAGGTATGCGTTGTGAGACTGGGGACTAACTTTTACAGTTAATTAGCAATTGAGAGCAACAGCACGTAAGTCTACTGATGGATGAGCATGCTTCTGGCTACTTGCAATGGAATGTCGCAAAGCTCTATAGGAAACTAGCCTTGCTATACTAATGTCGATTAGGGCTGGAAATCCGGCTCCAACGCAATCATCAATCACGATAGATATTGGAAAGAGCTCTTCCAAGTAGCGCTTTATTTGCGAACTCTAGATTTGCTGCTTTCCCTCCGCGGCATAAGACTGTGTAGCTGCTGTTGAGGAATTCTGTTGAAGACCACCGTGTCCACAGCTATTCTGGCGAAGAGATATCCACGAGATATTGACAGAGAATCTTATCTCAAAATCTCATGAGGCAAGGAACATCACTTTCGGCTTCCGCAATTTGGAATTCACAGATGAGGTGAGGACGCTAGCAGTCAGCAAAAAAAAAGGATTATAAAGCGCACAACGTCATGGTCTTGACCACGTTATTATCAAACGCGAAAGATACAAGCTGAGGTTGGAATCGGTTCTTCCATCATAACATACCATGAAGAGCAAAAGCAATAAACAGCTTTCAAACGACGTGTTCGGTCGAAACCCGACAAAGAAAAACGTATCAAGTTGAATGAAACTAATCCTCCTGCCCTCTTCTCTTTCGACCTAGCTCCTCAACAGCAGCGTTCGCCCTAGATTCCTCTCTCCTCTTCTTCTTTCTCCATTTTTTCTGGGTCAATCTCTCCATTTTTTCCTTATTTTTGAATACGACCACATCGTTAAGAGAGTCCTCCCATAGTTGTGATGGATAGTGGCGGGTTGACCCAAGGCCGTGATCCACCCATGTTGAAGCAGGCTTCGGAGATTCCATATCTTCTAGTTTTCGCCATTTGCAGCCTTTGAGACTGTAACAAACGCCTCTTCGGTCTACCACTTCGCCGGCTCTCTCTATGGTTGCTTTGAGGGCAGAGGATAGCTTCGTGAAATGCGCTCTCATCCTGTCACATTGTGCCTTGGTGAAGGTGTACGACAGGGAAGATCTCTTAAAACCCTCGCATATTCTTGCCAGTGTTCTTTTCAGTGGCTGAAGGGCGTTGCTCAGCGATTTGAGGGTAGGCCATGGTGCTTGATCTTGTTCTAATGATTGACACATACAGTATATCAGATTCTCAAAGCAGTCGACGGCATCGCTGACGTCACGTTGAGCTTCAGCAGCTTTTAGATCATCTGCAGAATCTGAGACTGGCAAGGTTGATTCTATCTCCATCTCCAGATGGGTAATGTTCTGTTGAAGATTGAAGCACTGAGTCATAAAAGTGTTGATGCCGGAGAGAACCTCACCCCCTAGCGTCTCCACGAAATGCCACCAACTAGAGGGCACGATCGCGAGATCGCCTGGCTTTTGCAAGACTATATAGAATGGCCCTTGTGATCATTGAGAGATGGTTCTCTTCATCGCATCGCAATCAAAGTTGTCCCCCTTTAAGGCGGCATCTCTGACTTGAGAGGTGAGAGTCTTGTAGAATACCCATAGTTTTGCTGAGGTTCCAACAACAAGAACAACTTCCATCAAGTCGACATGTGGATTCGCTTGATATCCTGTTGGTGTGATATTTGCGATTCGATCCAGATATGCTTTTCCACCGATTGGAAAGTCAACGGATGACAGCACGGAGTCCTCGATCTAAGGGTTGAGTTGAGGCACGGGTGCACTGATGATTCCAGGGATCCTCCCACCGGGTCGAGGTCCTTCTTCTGTCTCCAATCTGGATATGACATCGACAAAAGTCGCGCTAGAAGGCATGATGCGGTATTCTTCTGGGTCTAACGTTGATGCGATATAATTCATGACTTTCATCGCTGGGTGGTCAGGGTTGAAGTATTGTCTGATCATCGATGGATGGTCTTTGGAGACGATGCCGGTTCGGTAGGGCTTTAGCGGTGCTGACTCTAGAGATATATTTTCCAGGGCCTCTCCCGGTTGGTCGTTTTTTGGAGGTCTCTTTGGGTTGGAGTTCTTCTTTGGAAAAGACGGGTATCATTCGCAGACGATCGGTGGAACGAGAGCTGACCAGCTAGGGACGCCTTCCATCAATCCATCCCTCCTCAACCTCTTCAGCAAATACAGATAATCTTGACGGGTCTCAGGGTCGGTAGACATTTTCGCTTCGGAACTGAATGACTCTGTCACTGCAGATAAGCCGCAAATATCAGATGTAAGGAGCGAATTCGTCGATGAGGTGCACCAAAGTCATAGCAGGTAACCGCAAACACCTCTGAGATCAAGAATGAACAGGAACCACAAGCGACGCTTCAAGATGAACAGAAGTTTCAGCAGATTGGCCGCAAACACCTCTTAGCATTTCTCGGGGATTCGATGAAACATCCAAAGATTTCGGTTTCGTGGAGAGGAGAATCGTGGAAAGGTGTGAGGGAAGACGGGTATACGCGTGAGGTTGCACGAGGTTGTCCGAGGTAGGGCGGCGATGACGGTAACCGGAAGTAGTGGTAGCAGGAGAGGGCCTTGAAGAAAGAACGAACAGCAATCAATGATAGAATGACGAATGATGGATTCGTCAAAATGAAGGAGATGGATTTGGTCGATAGATGGTGGAGAGTGGGGAAGACGCGAAGCAAAAGAAAACAAATTCCTTGAAAGGGAAAAAGGGCGAAACTCCAACGCTGCAACGCACCCGCAAGAGGACTACTGATAACAGCCAATTATAGGCCTCGAGAGGAGGAATTATCAATAGCTTCTGATGTCTCGTGGGTCCCTGGAAGCTCAAAATATATGGAGATGGTCCACATTGGCCGACAGCGCTCTCTCTCAATCGACATGAAACTGACCCAGGTGAAAAAAGTAATCGATTTGCTCAGGGCCGACCATTGACCATATACTTGAACAGCTCTTTGGACGTTTCCTTATTAGACAGGCCGTATTTCGTGAGATGTCATTGTTAATCAGCGAGAAATATTCTGATTTATCTGGGGGTCTAGGCATTATTTCATCTAGGGCCTCGAGTTCGAGCAATATAGTGGTAGAGTCAGACGGAGAAAGCCTTTAGAGAATATGCTTTGCATTGTGTCCTCTCTAATTTGACTTCCAACGCTATTCAGCGGAACAAGTGACTAATTTACTTTCATGACTGAACGAAAACTTTCCCATCTCGTTTTGAGTTGGCCCTACTGACGGGTTCAGGATATCCTTGAGAATTTACGAGCATACTCACTATAGAGAAAATCCCAACAAATACGATTTGCTGTTGTAGCTCCTCATGCAGAGCAACTAAATTCAAAGGCCCTTTAATAATCAGCATAGCCTTTACACGCTAAAAACTAACTCGATCACAATCACTTTCCTATTACAATACGCCTCACTTATACTTAGCGTCATCACTAGAAACTCTCTTTCAAGTAAACCACCCTTTCATATTATCAATACCGGCTCACTGCCATAATGAAATTTCTTAGTTTCTAGATATTTTCCAAGCATTAATCTAAAACCCTTCTAAATTTGACACCGGTCCTATTAAACGTTAAAATTGTCATCCACCTAAAAATAGCTGTATGATACGGATTTCTATCAAACCTACTAGATTATTAAGGTTTCAAGGACGTGCAGAATTCATTTACCGTCAGAGACTTGCAATAAAAAATCAAAGAATATTCAGAGACCTTAGGAATAATTCTTATTCTGCAAAGAATACGAGCCAAGATGCTTGCCACGTGCCACGGAGAAATTACCCTTTGGATACCATGCAAAGACACACCAGTCCCCATGCTAAAACCACGCCAGATAACTTTGGAAGTGTAATACCATCAGTAGGGTACAAGTTGTAACAGTTTGATATTACTCTGTGCTTTTTAAAGTAGCCAAAAAATCCGAATACATGCACTCCTATTCGAGAACACTATTTGTCCAGATTTCCAAAGAATCAAGTTTTAGAAAAGGTTCAAAATATACTTAGTATAACATCTTAGAGCTACATTCTAGAGCTGATCGTGTGTTTTTGTATAACACCGACCGCATACTCACCCCGTCACAAGGTGTTCTAGATACTATCTCAGCGTCTCATCGGTTTCGAGTTTCTCTGTGTGAAGGAAAAAGAAAGGTTTTTATGCTTCTAGAATCAAATTTACGTCTCCCCACTATTCAACTTTTCCCGTAGCAATTGAACCCCCGCTCCCCCTGTTAGATTGACCCTCCACAAACCCATAGTTTCATATTTTGAGATCTCGTTCTCATCACTAGCAACCTTAATATCACCTCAAACAGACAGGCCCCTCTGTGTGAGGTAAATCAGCAGTCATATTACTATTGTTATCCACAGTCAGCCCTCTTCACTGACCATAGGAAGCAAATGATGTTGAAGGGTGAATGACATGTGCAAGTATCTATTATTTTCAATTACCCTTCTAACCTCAGCGTTCTTTAGGTAATTAGTTCATGGTTACATTATAGATTCTACGATTCGGCTTTGGTATTATCGATTTGGGTAGATAAAGGGAACAAGCTATTGATAAACTCCAAACGATTTGCTGCGACGCGGCTCGCGACTTTTATTTCTGCTTCTTTGGCTTGCAGAGTTTTCTTTAAATGGTAGATACTCCGTAACTCGCTTACTATCAAGCACTAAATGTTCATGTGATTTTTCAACACCATATCGCTCAAGTTGTTGTGTGTATGGTGCTCAGCAACGCAAACACTTTAGAAGTTAAACATCATTGATTGAGGTCTAACTACCTTTTCAATTTGAAGTCTTCGTTAACTCTGGAATCCATGACCCCAGGAGTTGAAGCCTGATGACATCTAGAATAAACTCCAACCTCGTCCATATTCTCTAGAACGGCTCCTCATAAGAGCTTAAAATCGAATACGATAAGATTTGATATCAAACTGACGGCCTGGAATCCTTCTGGGTGAGACAACCCCAAGTCTTTTCGAGCTCGTCAGTGCTTCCCGCTAGTGGAAAAACCATGGTTTCAAAGTAATAATCAAATTTTTATTGAGAATTTGTCACAATGAATCATCAGAGATCTACATAGAGTATTGCATACATAAAGGCTTATATGTCCACCCCAATACATTCATTTTACACTCATAAAATCAATAAATACGTTCAACATTCTAATCAATTCCTTTCAAGTGGCTGGCCCACCTACGATCTTAAATTTTTACTTTTTATAATCACTTTTGTGGCTGGTCCACTCCTAGATCTTAGCTATTTTGCAGAATACTCTTTTACGATCGATTATTTCTTCATCACAAAGTTCATCAGATTTTGCTATTCAAATACAAAGAACCCAACGCTTATAAAGTACCAAATTTTTTAACAACAATGAGGGCCAATATTTTCATTTTCTTTACCTTTGCCTCTATTATTAATGGAGTAATTGCTCGGCCACATCCACAGAAAACACCAAGTTTGGGTGAAACGGTGAAAAGCTGTTCAAAGGTATTCCGAAACCCGTTAAACGTTCTCCCGTGTGCAGAAAACGTTCAAAAAAACGTCCATGTCGCTTTAGGAGGCGACCCCAATTGCAATCGGCCAGTCATGGGCAACCCTTTTGGACCGTGTAATTCGTGTTCGACGCCTGGATGGGCTGCCTCACTCCGGCAATCCACCATCGGATGCGGGGATGATTTCGGTAAAGACGGGAAAACACCAAACGGATTTTTCAACATCCCTACAAACCAGCGTGGAAGGCATAATTAGGACTTGATAAAGCGGAGAGGTCGGTTGGAATGCCAAATTTGGTCGTTTAGTTGCATAGCATTCAGATTTAGTACAAAGAATGGTGGATTGTTATTTTAAATTGGAGTTTAAAATCGTTCATAGCGAGGAACCACTAGATCGAAGTGGGAGAAGATGAGCGCTCATGTCAATTAATACTACGCAAAGGAAAAGCCCAAATTTGATAATATATATATTCAAATACTAAATATTTATATGAATTATAAGATATTTTCGCTAGACGTTTATATCGGAAGGAAGATCCGATATTTTAGTATTTTTGGGTGTAGCCTTAACCATATCTCAGATTAATAAAGGTAATTCAAGATGGAAAATATTATACATTCACATAGAAAAGATGTTGTTTGATATGGAGGCTCGTTAGATGTATTATTTAAGTTAGGAGTGAATCAAATGCCTGACACCGAGCTGATGTCGTGTGAGCCGGGACTAGCGCTGGTTCCGATTTTCTCATTAGCCGGAGGACGCCGAAAGTCCCCTATTGGGTAGGAGTAACAGCCCAGAAGTTCGGTTATCAGAATTAGTGCTAATTCCATTTTTTATACCTAATATGCTGCTTTATATACCTCTATGTAAAAAATTAACATCACCTGGCTTTGGCCACACACAAATGATTGATAGATCCAAATTTCTAGTATTCAAAGTTGATACTTTAGAATCTTGACGAAGATTTCTAGTCTCTAATATTTGGTGCTATTGAATTAATCACACATCTAGCTTTAATCCTCGTGCACTTCAACGGCATCGATATGAAGTTCGAAATCAGGTGCGCCATTGCTGCCAATTCTGAGAGTATTGACGGCTCCAGCCTTAAGATGAATCTTAATAGGTATTTCTCCATGGTAGCCCGCACGTGAATTGAAATCGGAGATATTACGTGGGGTTGGTTCATCGTTAATGTAGACATGTGCTTGTCCAGCTACAATGTTTTCGAGTAATTAGAAGCAGAATCTAGCGCAATATTCCCAAAAGCGAGGTTAAAAGAGTCTTGGTAATTGACTAACCTTGTGGATCATTAACTTTGTAATGAATGGACACCCATTGTGCTTTGTCCTGGCCTATTAGGCCAGTGAATGTAACGTCGCTCGAAATATCCACTAAACTTTGGTGAGCTCTCTTGTCATAACTCTTGTGGTAAATGATGCAACTCAAAATTCCATACCTTGGTGAACCGCGCGCTTGCTTACACAACTTTCACAGGTTGTTATAGCTGCACGACCTGAAAGTTTTGCGAGTTCGGCGTCATAGCGTTTACTATTAGTAGGATAAGATACAACTCCGCTATTCACATCTACCCTCCACATTGCGTGATATTGTAGAGTTACGGTATGGGCACTGGACCTATGTTAGAAATAGAAAGTTATGAGGTAAGAGACCGACTTACGAAGTGCTCACCGCCATCGGTAGCCACATGTAGTTTGAAGCAGAGGTTCCGCTGGAATCCCAGGCGTCACCTAGGTAGATATAAGTTGTTGCTGCGGACCCCTTTATCACGAGCTCATGGGTGTTTTGGGAGCCGTAAGTGTTCTGATCTTCGGGAGCGATGTCTGCAGGGCCCGTCCAAGGTCCACTGAGGGAGGTTGCCCAGTATACTTTATTTGGATTTGCGCGATATCCCGTTTTGGCTGAGGCTATCAAGAAATATACGTCTTTCAAAAGTTAGTTTAAACTATTGTAGGCCTTTACCCGATAGGAAAGACAACACGGTCTTACTTCCAGCCCTAAAGATACCCGGAGCCTCGAGCTCACCACCTGTCATTTTCGTTTTATTAATGTACAATACAAATTAAAAATCAATTTTATGGATCTTACCAAGTTTTGTAAGTCGTGTGCCTAAGGTACCATCGCCATTAATGACGTTTATCTGAAGGATGTTACCATCAGCACTAGTAGCGAGATACCATTTCCCTATTTAATAGATTAGTTGATTCCCGGATTCTAGCTAAAGAGGATGAAATACCATCGTCGTCTTGAAATATCCCCATATCGCTATAAGTGAGACTGTAAGGAGGTAAAGAGAAGGCGCTGCCCGCTAAAGAATAGCCTCCCACGATATTGCTCGATGACAGCGGCTGTACTAGGCGGTTCACTTGTCCATAAATCTTGCACAGTGTAAAGTTAACAATCATTCTCACTTAATATCCAAGGAATTCATACAAAGTATTTTGATGTTCCCTTGAACATTTTGGGTCTGTATGCCCACGATAAGGGGTACTGGATGCCTTTATTCGTCCAATTTATCAAGTCCGTTGAAGTGTAAATTCGTGGTTGGACGCATGTTCAAGACCATGACGTTATTACTAGACCCTTCAATTTGTATGGCATATTGGAGAGCTTACTGGTGCCAACACTCGCTCCAAGCCAGTAAAACGTGTTTGAAACTTTCCAAACTTGGCCCCCATGAGCGTCAATTTTTACACCCGAAGTATCCAACCAGACAGCGCCTGGTACAATCCATCCTGTGGGAGAACTTCCGGCAGGCGTAGTCGTAGTCGTGGCCTTCTTTGTGGTTGTTACAACTGTGGTGGTGGTCGCAGCCGTTCCCGGAAGACATTGTGAATACCAATCGTTAGAGTATCTAAATAGAGTCTTAACATGATTTTTCTGGGGCTAGGCTAATAAACTTTGAAGAGCTTACACGCATGTATATCCCGAGATGCAAGTCGTGGCGCCAGTCCATCCCGAGCCACCGCATTGGCCCCAGGCCGTTTGCTGAGCAAAGGCGCCGCCCACATATCCTGAGATCGCTATTAGCAAAACTTTTCGGTTCATCGTAACTAAAACGTGATTTTTTCAAAGCCAGTTTTCCACAGAAGATCCGGTGATAGTTGCATCATACAGACAGTATTGGGAAGGCATCCATCTCCTTATTATATAGAAAGAGCACGGCTTCTCGGCTAGCGTATAGCTCCCGACTACCAAATCTTAGGAACTAACGGCAAAGCGATCCAAGATTCCGGGTTTTTGTTAATGTTCAAACGCATGTAGATAATCCTAGTTATTGGGATGAATCGGACGGATTGGTTGTAGTTCTCGAACACAGGACGGAGCATCCGCACGCCCACCAAGTACAGCAGGATTTTCAAGGACACGGCGGAAGAATTAAAGCTTCGAAAGCTTGTTGTATCAGTGATCGCGCTGATGTTTTCTAATGCTATTGACACTTAAATCGTTTACTCGCGGAAAATTTGGATTTTGGGACCGATCGATCGATCATCCTAATTGGCTGAATGGCCCACTTTTATGACATGAACCATGGTACCACTGAACTCCGACCCACATCAGTCTTGGCTATCCCGTAGTCGAAAACCCGACCGTGCAACCAATTGAAAAATCTTATATCCGGTGGATAGCTGAGGCGTAATACCGGACCCTTCTGGTTTCTTCAAGAAATCATATAGTCTTTCTGCACAATATATAGATCTTCGACATTCGTGAACCATGTTACAATCAGTGGAAGGGGAAACCGTGATTTCGCTAGTAGCTAGCCAACACATGACCATCCTTCAGCCTCGGATGGTGCTGGAGTAGGGATTCTCTGTGTCATATTCAGAGCTGGCGTTGTTTGAATTATTAAAATCAATTTCAACAATAAGATAATGCTCCCCCATCGTGGAAGAACTATTTACGCAATGGCTTGTTTATCGAATTGTACGCGTCTATGGTCTCGAATCTTCAGAGAGGTTGCATGAACATCGACGGTTGTTTAGCTCCTTTGAGCGGTCTACGATATATTTAAATGAAAGTCAATAAGCCAAAGTGATAAGGAAAAGTCGGATCAACCTTCTTTTAATCGACCCCTGACAACCTTCTAATACTAACAACCATGTGTTTCCTCGATCGTCTACGAGCCACTCTGCCGCAGCTTGTGTTGTGGGAGTTTGTACATCGTTGAAAAAGGAAATTGTTACCACAGATTCGTGTATCTTTTCTGCTAAAACCAATCAACGATTCTTGTCGTGTCGAGCAAAGACCGAAAAGCAGAGTACCTGAAACATAATACAACCTCAATATAATTGATTCATCTTTTAATATCACGTTATCATCTGAATAGTCTTCCACGGATCTTTGAGGAACAGAAAATATCACCCATCGATAAATTTATTAATCAACAGCAAAAAGTCTTTCGAGCACAACAAGCCAAATATAAGAAATAGGTAGTTACTAATCAGTTAACTTTGTAATTTTATGCTCAATTGTCCCAGCTCCTTTTATCTTCCTGGGTGGTCTCGGTTCGACGATCTGTCTAGCTGGAAGTTTCGACCATCTTTCAGGTAACCACTCCAGAGTTTTTGGAGCATCTTTACGAGGATTCTTATAATATCCAACATAGGCGTTCTGCATGGTCGCTCTGCTGTTCTTCGGAGTTGGTGGTGGTGGGGTTCTAGTAAAATGTCAGATGTGCTCTCAAATACTTTTAATTATATTCTTCAATTTTGTTTCGATTCCATTCTCACCCGTTGTAATGAAGGTTCACCAAGAGGTCACCCCGGCGGTTGAATTTGGCGTCACCCATCAAAAAAGCACCATTACCTGGAAGCACAAACTCATGTTGGTGCTGAAGAGCATATATTAAACTGCGTGCAATGTTGTCGAGGTTGTACTCGAAATATTCCAAGATCTGAGCGTCAATATCCTTGCAATATTGATCATACTGGTCTTCATGTTGGAATCCATGAATCTCGTCAGTATATGTTGTCGTGCACGGCTTCTCCCCATCACGATCAAGTATGCGAGTGATTTGCAATCCCCCGTCATTGACTGCTCCAAGAGCAAAATTCAAATGCCATTGGGTTGTTGCTGTGAAGCCTCCACTGCAACATTGTTAGCTTGAGAAAATAAATTGGCATGAGCGAAAAACTTACTGGCCCAAACCGCCGCCAAGATTCTTCTCCGAAAAGAAATAAACAAATTGGTTGGTTCCAGTAATGGATATCTTTTGGCCCCCCATATCAAAGCGCACCGTTGAAGTGGAGGTTGCTGGACGATACCAAAGAATCACCAGTTAAGCAAATGCGTGCGATTAAATTGAGTTTTTCTAACTTACATGTTTCAGATGCTGTGATAGTCCATGTGCCAACGGGGTTGACAGACTCATTTGTTGCTGGTGGTATGTTCGACTCCCAAGACCAATAAACTTGATTAGCAGAATCTGTTTTCGGCTTGAAGGCAAAATAAGGGTCGGAACTAGTTATCCCGGGATTAGAATTCCCGATATGATATTTAATAGCTATTAGAGCGGTGTAGCGATCGTCTTCACACCATGAAAGATATGGTTTGTCCGGGTTAACTTGTGTGCACATGTTTAGTTCTTGCAACAAAGGAAGAAGCCATTTATCCCAAAAGATAGAAGAGTTGATACAAAGAACAGCGCCATCGTTCTTGGTCACAAACTCGCCAGTGTATCTAAGACCAGGCACATCGGGAGGTTGGTTGAAATCGGACATTGTCAAATAAGAAAGAGAGTTGAGATCGAGACCATCTTCCCCAGTAGAGCTTGAAGCTCCTGGTTCTATCCACGGGTAAGTGTAGTCATCAATAGACGTCGGAACAAAAGATGGTGCGAAACCATTCACTAGTGGAAAGTCAGTTTAATGTGAAGTTATGCCGTAAGGCGAAAAGCCATCTTTTCATACCCGCTTCAGGGTCAGTCCCGTTGATACTGTATCCCAATATATTCTTTCCAGCTTCAGATTCGTCAGATAGCCAAGTTTCAATGAAGACATTAAAATTCGTGCGTGCCGCATGGGGTTCGTTCTTCCAGTCGATAGTGCCGAAGGTGCTTTTGTCGTGGTCAATTATAGCGGAACCTATAGTATTCGTGCCAATTAGCAAGATGCATAAACTGTCGGCGAAGTCAATGAATTAAAGAGGCTTGGGTTATTCCACTAACTTGATGCGACGAGGAAGAGTTTTGTAATCGAAAATGTCCCATTCGGAAACCCAACCTTATCCGCCAAGGTATCGTATTCTTTATCGCCTTTCTTGTAGATTTCTCTTTCTGGATGCGCGTTGAAACATTAACTCTGGAAATCCTTTGTGAGAGGATTGTTTTTAACATACTCGTAGATACAGGAAGAACTATATCCCATCCTGTGAGATCGTACGGTTTCATAGTCTTGTCCTTAAAGTTATCGCTTATGAAAAGGTTCATGGTGCCGCTTCTGAATTTCAAGTGGTACTCAACCCGAGTAACATCTTGGGCAAAATAATTAAGCGAAATGCTAGGGGTGTTCAATTCCCCATCAATGTTTTGCCCGTCACGAAGTTCGTAGCTGAAATGTACCATAGGCGAATCATCATCCGCCAACGCCCACATATTTGCAAACGCTTCGTTGATAGTGCCTTGCGTTACGAAGAACGCTTGATCATAAGGGCTTGGATCGGTATCGTTGATTTGGCTGCTCGACATTTCGAACGTACAGAAATAAATCAAAATGGATAAGAACGGTAGTAATAGCAATTAAAGTTGCTATGGTTTAATGAAGATGAAGTGTAGCTCAGAATATATGGGTTGAACAAGAAGCTCTTTTTTTTGCTTTTAATCTGGTTGGATACTTTTTATTATTGATTTTGCGAGATACAACGGTCGATTTAAATACAAACGGATGGGTGATTCTGCGATCGGGCTAGCTATGGGAAGTCTATAGAAGCCTGTCCTCATCAAAATAAAGACACAGACTATCTTCTGCATCTTTGCTTGTTTAAGGTTATCTGGATGCGCTACCATGAGTGAGAACGATCTCACATCAGTATTCTTGTGTCGTACATGCTATATTGTATCCTTTTCTCGTTTTGAGCTCCAAGCCCGATGCCGACTGCGACTCCGGCGAACGGCATCCGGCAGGCAAGACAAGAAGCGTGAATCAAGGACAAGCTCCCCTCCTATCGAGCCACATCAATCCACCGTCGCACTCGGGTCGGATTCGGAATTTGCAAGCCCTTGCACCTTTAACGCATAAGAAGTTAGCAGGTGCTTGACTATGCGAGAGTCTTGTGAGTCAAACCAAACAACGCAGTTAAAATCCCTGTTGTATTTTGGCGATGACCGTCACCCATCTGGGCATGACAATTTAACCTGTCGCAATACCTGCATATGCCCCACGCGGGAACGGAGAGCCGTTAGAATCACGCATATGCCAACATCTCAGCCCCGAAAATATCAAAAGCAAGAATCATACGCTCTGATAAAGCCTGCGGCTTGCTCTTCTGTTTCTGCATCAATCCTTTTACGAGCTCATATTCACCTCTTCTTCGTCTCGAGGTCAACTGTACATCGACTTTCGCGTGCATTATGATTACGTCAAACGAGGAAGACCACATAGAAATCTCCCCGCGCGAAATGGAGGTTATAACGGTATCAGAGTGGTCATATCGCAATAAAATTCAAGGGTGTTGATAAAATTAAAAATCTGTCAATAGAAAAAGTGGTCTATTCTTGCTCCATAAGTCTATGACTAAAGGGCCATCCGTTTTCTTTGGCAAACCTATTCGCCTTGCCTTTTGCAATTCTAGCGACTATTGTTCGGAAATTTGGAACAGATACAATGCCACCCAAGTTGTCTAGTCGGCTGACTCCGGATACTTTAGGTCAGCAGGTATCTAGGAAGCCTTTGCTAGGTCGTCAAAAGGAATACAAGAATCTCAGGAAGACAAAGAATTTTGACCTAGTGGCATGTATATACGTCTCCCACTTTTTTCATTGTCGGGCAGGCCACTACACGGACTATCATTCCCAACTCTCTAAATACGAGCGCCATTTGAGGTTATAATATTGATAACAATGCACCAGATTCGCCACCGAGATTGTCGATAATGTATTCGTAGTCTGCACTGAAGTGCCGTTCAGCCCCTGGCTCTAGTGGATGAAACCCAGTGTCCTTTTCCGCGATCTGCAAGACTTTTTGCTGGATATTGGCTGCCAACTTGCTTGGATCACTGGCTTGCAGACTTGATAGAGCATTGAATAGAATCAGAGGTGTTTTGTTTAGTGGCTCAGTGCAGGTATTGCCCTTGTTCCACTATTCTCCCAAAATCGTATTGAATAACCCCACTACAGGATCCAGTCGGTAAACTGACATCGACACCGCCTTGATGAACTTTGTTGCAAACGATAGATATTCTCCGTCCCACGCCGACGAGAAAGCTGAAGCTCAAACCGGAAACCTAGCACGTATTTCAGTCACCACAGTTGCTGCCGACACTAGTCCGTACCTTCCAGATAGCAGAAAGACGATGCCAACATTGTGTAGCCCAACCTATCCGAACTTGTAGACGTTGCTGGGTGAGGGATGCACCAGAGGCGGATCGTGCTCTTCGCCGCAAGCTCAATCGGAATGGCAGAAACCCATACCAACGTATAGTTTCGTGCTATCGGATCCACGGCTTCCGTTAAGCCATGACGACGGCTGATTCTAAAGAGCAATTTATTTTGACTGTACCTGATTCTGGTAGCAGTTCGAGATATGGTTTTCTGGATTCATGATCAAGAATTGTGCCAGTACTCCCCAGTCGAAATCTCTGGGCTCCTTGGCAAAGGTGCCTGTCACTGAAACATGACTTCTCTCAACACGACGCAACAAAGCTCAAGCGACGGACAAACCCTTTTGGGAAATCCGGTTCTTAGGTCAACACACAAAGAACACTCTGGACTATCATTTGATTGGCTTTGGAGATAGGATGGAGTCTTAATACTGGTAACCTCTAAAGACGTAGAGTGTATGGAAAGACTTAAACTAATTTTGTCAGCTGATTCTACGAAGCTCCCTTTCAAGCATGCCCTGATCGTCCGAGGATAAGCGAGCTTTCGGTCGGTAGGGAACAGAGAGAGTCAAGAATCGTGCAAGTGGTGGCATCTAGGAATATACAAAAGGTGTTGTTGCCTTCGTAGCAGCGTGTCTGGCTTGGGTTACACATTGACGAGCCTGGGTCTTCACCGTGAGGCTTTGCGACTCCGCGAGATCGTGAGACCTCCTAACTAGATCATAAGTCGCCTCGGAGATTGCCGGGGTGCTGGACTCTTATTGTGGCGGCTGGAGGCGAGTCTCAGGGGTGGTTTCTCGGTAGCGATGGGGATCAGGCGAAGGACCAGACATACGGTTTGCATGGTCACCACTGCTCAATTTTGCATTTGGAAAATCGAGCTTCACACGCGATTGATGCCAGAAGTTCTGTGGGAAGAGCCTGCCCCTTAACTGTCGTCTGCACAATAATAAAAATGAGCTCAGATTTCGGACCGTATCACCAGCAATGTTTCAAGGCAGCCGAGAGTCTTAAAATTTTTTGCGCTTGGGCCTTACGAATCTTCGCTAAATTCAGCCGGGCCCAAGTTCTCTATTCAGGCTTCTAGCAGAAAGTTTAGAACCAGCTCTGGGATTTCACGGGAGGAAGAGTCACTGCTAGTTTATACCTTAGAACCCCTTGGTCCTTAGCAGAAAGTAGACCCTTTATACGTGAGAAAAAACCCAAGCTGAACAAAATTTGGGGAAATGCATCTTAAAAGGGGCGCTGATGAGCTGATGTCTCGGGGACGCGGGAATCGTGATGACCAAAACCATACGCAAAGTTTTGTGCTTTGACGACAAGGTCGGTCTTCGTGCCGTTTTTGTATCCTCAACAACGCACGGTGTGCCTGTTTTCGTGTCCTCTCAGTTTCTTGGCCAGTAGTTTGTGTCACATTTGACCCAGGAACCAGGACATCCAATTTTGACAAAGTGACAGCACGGGTATTAAACGCCAGTCCTTCGCATTAATTCATCCGTTAGCTTTCTGCACCTCCAACCCACAAACTTCGCCATAATATCGTCAACCGAAAACCAAGGCAACGGGTTTGCATGACGGTGCAAGCCTGAAGAAGAAAAGAGGTCTAATACTACCTGTTCATCAAATGTGAACTATAATTTTCCTACAAGAGAGCATTTCGTTATGGGGTCCAACTCATCGCAGTGGGCGATAGTAACACCTATTGTTGCGATGGTATTGTGCACAACGGGCGTAGCTGTTCGAGTATTCACACGGATGAAGTATGCGAATCGAAAGTTATATATTGAAGATTGGTTGGTGATTGGCCCTGCGTATGTACGTGTTCCCAGATCCTCTTCCATGAAGACTTTAGGGCTGATAGGGGGCTTACGGGCCCTGACGTCTAGTAGATCTGCTCCATGGGAATAGCGTGTACTATGATAGTTGCCGCAAAATTTGGACTAGGGTCCCATATTGATGAAGTTAGCAAGGAAGACTTAGTTAAAATACTGAAGGTATGACGATTTCCTTATACCAATTTCAGAAATCCTTAAAGGCGCCCCAAATTACTAATATGCTGGCTCTATAGACACTCTGTAAGTCATGTTAACCGGCGGCCGGTCTTCGATCTAATGGTCCACTGAATTTGGCTGATTACGATCTTATAATAGATGGCCTCGAAGCGCCGTTAGTAATTACCCTAAATATAATTCGCATTTCACTCCTCCAATTCGTCAAACGACTCTCAAGGGATACTTCCAGATGTGTTTATCTGGTCGCGACAGCTATAATTCCGTTTATTATCCTATACTCGGTCACAACCATCATAGTGGCTATGCTCCGATGTACACCAGTTCGCGCCCAATGGACTCCAGATATCAAGAATGCTCATTGCCTAAGTCCTATCCCCGGCTTTATATTCATCGCGATAGGGTTTGCCCTGGATCTTTTTATCTTCGCATTACCTGCAATATTGGTCGTTAATTTGACTATTACGAGAAAGAAGAAGTTCCAAAGTGTGTTTATGTTTGCACTGGGAGGCGCGTAAGTGATCAAGTCACAAATTTTCTCATAAGAATTTCATTTTCAGTAAATATACGATGGACTGACTTGCGAATTTGTTAGCGGTTGTATTATCGAATGCTTTCGATTCCAGCAGCTTCATAAAGCGATAACTCATCCTGATATTACTTGTACGCGGCAGATCCAATTCTTAAAATATATGGTCATTGCTTACACACCTAGATAATATGGCTATTTTTATTACGTTCTTCTACTTTCAAGTAGTTTTAGGACTACTTTGTTGTTGTGCACCTGCTTTAAAAGCTTTTGCATCAAATTTGAATGACTCGATATTCAGACGCTCCTCATATCTTGGATCGGAATCCAACGGCATGCGTGAGGGTGTGGTTGGTGAGAACAATGACGAAAATAGTTCCCGGAGGGACCTAGAGATTGCCGCAACAGGTGTTGAAAATAGTTTCGCAATTGAAGTTATCGAGATGGAATCTAAGATCTCGAGCAACTACGACGAGAACAAGACTTTGGCTTTACAAAAAATAATGGACCTAGAAGAGGTTATGAGAATACACGCGGCGAATCAATCTTTGCCGATACCAAGTGACGACCACACTTCCAGTAGTTCTATTGCGAGGAGCGAAAGCAGCCATACATGTAAAGACATTCAAGCAGTACCGGCGGAATGGGGTAGATAGTATGAGAACCACCGAATCTAGTAGTACATATCTGATTTACGCGTTACAATAGCCATTCCATTAAGCTTTCCTCTTATTTTGCAACGCTTACCCGTCCGCGATTTGGAGTTGGAGGCTGCGATTTCTTATTTTATTCTGCGGGAGCGGCTTTTCGTTACTTTGTTCTCTTAGCTTTACCAAGTTTACGGATATATACCAAAAAGTATCTTCATTATTTGTTTTTGCCCCTCGAGACCAATAAAATATCAACATTTTGGACGCAACCCTCTTCTTTGGGTCCAAAAGTATAAATGAAACAAATTTGAATGTTCAAAAAAATTCTCTCGGGTATATTTTCCGGTTGAAATTGCTTCTAGATCCTAATTATTACATGGGGTCCAGAATTCTTCGTTGAGAAGCGTCTTTGTCCCTTCAAGCTCAATCGGGACGGCGCAAACCTATCTAACTGCATATTTTTTGCAATATCCCCGTTAAATCGTCAATTCTAGGAAGTCATGTATTTTGACGGCGCATGGCTGTGGCAGGAATTCGAGATATAGTAGCCGGCATTTGCGAGCCTCGATTTTGGTATAACATAGAGTGGAAATATCTTGGTTCCTTAGCAACAAGGTCCTATAAAAGATTTCGCCAAATTCGCGAAACAATTAATTGGGTTAAAACATATTATATTAACACGTGTCTGAAAGTTGAAGTTCGGATTCTATGATTCGAAATCGGGCAGCCCCACTTCTAAGGCTTGAGGCTACCGCATAATAATGGATCCACTCGAGGAACGTACAGAGTTCTCGAATTGCCAAATGTCACTAAATGGCTGCCAATGAGAGCTCATTTGTTCCGCGCAAGCCGATATGAGGCCTTTGTCCCTGAGAAGTTCTACAACCAAATTGCCTATTTTTCATGGCCGAATTACGGGTATGATACGACCATGACCCTACGGTGTACTTCTAAAATAGGTATTTCGATATTCTGAGGATTAAATCCTCAAAATTGTTAATAGGACCGCATTTAAAAGTATCTTAATATATATGAGTAAGGCATGCCGTTGCGATATGGCTTTCGGCATCAGGAAGCCAATATTTTCCCTCGTCTCCAAAGAACCCCTGGGCTGTGTAGCGAACCAACCGGATAACGTCACTGCTTTCGCCAATAGCAGCCAAACCAACGCATATCGATACGTCGATCCTTTCCATGGCACTTTGATAAGCAAATTTATAGCCGTCTGTAATCTTCGCAACTTTCTCCAAGGCCAAAATTAGAGCTTTCCGAGACGGAACTCCTTGTAACGCTTCCAGATAAAAGTGTGCGAGTAAAACCCCAGACTACTTAGCATTGGAATACCATATCCATGTTCCATAACATGTTGCAAGTACACCTCCTTTGTCATCCCGAGAACTTGATTTCTAACCATCCTACGGAGCTCGTTATTACCTGAGACAACCAGTTAGCCTGGCAAAATATATTCTTCTGGTGTATCGGCTCGCATTGTAGTACTGATAATCGTCTTCTGATAGCGAAGCTTATACTTTTGCTGGCACCAAGCAGATATCTGTTAGCTTCTCCATATCTCTCTCGCGATTATCCTAGATCATAATTCTCGCTGAGCACGCACAGCACGCAGTCTTGCTTGGTGTCATTGGAAGATTTTAAGTGGCTTGCCTAGGGCGGAGCAGTTGGAAAGCTCGGGCTTTTCTACAGAAAACCAGACAAACCAGGCGAACATCTGCAAATTATGTGATTCTTGTTTAAAACAACTTTAATCTCAGACTCGACTCCTACAACAAAACTTGAGAATGGGGTATCTGTATATAAAAAAAAATACGGTGAAGGATATGAGAGCTCTACTAAAAAAAGGACTAAAAGAACTCCCGTGAAAGCTGAAAATTCGCGATAGCCCAAATCTATAGCACATATAGAAACTCCTTTGCGAAAGCGGCGGCTGCGGCGGCGGCGTAAGGCTGCCACCCTTTCGATTTGTGCGAATCGGCGTAGTCGCAAATCCCTCTAATGACAAGGCACGGGAACTCATCGGTAAGACCGGCGGCTTCCATTTCTATGCATATTATTCCAAGCGTTTGCCGTAACTTTTCGCGCTCCCTGGCGTCCTTGATTACGGCATTGGAGGAGCCGATTGTTCCATAGTGGATTTTGGGGGCATTTATTCTTCGTGCCGTACGGTTTACGATCATGTCTTTGTTGCAGCTCTTGCAGTCTCCTCCGGATTGGTGGTTGTATGAGGAGTCGAAGAGGATGTCATTTTCAGCGCCTTGGTACACGTAATTATTTTCCACCATCTGCGGAAAGTCTTGCTGCATTTTCGACAGATGCTGGACAATATTGCTCGGTCTCATTTGGTGTTCTGCGAAAAGAAAGTTGACAGTGGAACTTAAGAAGTCTGGTGGTTTGTTCAATGAGCCGGTTCTCTCAAAGCCCTCGTAGGGGGTTTTCTTCCCTTTGTCGAACTGAACGACCCCACCGAAGCTCCCCGTGGGCTTGCTAACCACGACATCACCAAGTCGGATGTCGAGAGTTTTGACATGCGGGATTCCCCCTCCAATCCCCACTAGAAGGCCATATTTCAGGCATTTGAAGTCGTTCTGTAATTGTATAGCCAGAGCGGCTGCTTTATTGTTACCGGTATCGGGAAGGACAGCAACCACGACGTTGTGTTTTCCGATGCTACCAAAACGATACTTGTACCTTGGCGAGTCGAAGGGGAGGTCCCGGTGTGGGTTGTCGAGCATTGCCACTACTGGCGCCAGCTCAACGCCCATGGGACAAATGATCGCAACTGTGTATGAGTCGGAGGTATAAAACTCGCTACAGGTAATGGTTTGCGATACCTCCACCTCGTAATTGGTGGTTTGGAAGCCTCCTTTTACAGTGGCAGTTTCGACGTAGGTATGATTTACGATTTGCGAGGCTGCTATACCTTTTGCTGAGTATTCGACTGGCTTACATATAACAGGGTCGCTAACGCTCGGTTTTTTGAGTGGTCGCTTAGTAGTGGCGGGTTGGGTACTTGCAGCCTTATCTGGTGGGTTAGAACTATCCGGAGGCTTAACTTTCAAACCGAAGCTGTAGTAGAGGTCGTTCTCCAACGGGACTACTATCTTTTCATAGACCAATTTCCGAAAACCAATATCATCAAAGCTACCATTTTCGTTCGGGAAAATATCGCAATCTAAACATGCATCGAGAGCAACGTTGTACTGCAAGGGCATATAATCGCGCGCCTGTCTCGATATTCGGTCTATCATGAAGAATCGTGTGTCAGGTGTTTCTTCATTTGTTTCCTGGTCGCAATCTTCTTCGGTCGCCTGAAGCGTTTCTCCGCATTGTATCTCTAGAAGCAGTTGGGCAAAATCGAGAATTAATGGATATTTGTGTATTGGATCTTCCATATCAGGATCCAGATTTGGTGGGGTTATAGCAAGATATGGATTCAGAGGGGCAGGGGCTGTTAATGAGCTATTGAGATATGGCTGGGAAATTTTGGACTTTTTCTCGCGTCGGGAATCGGGCGGGAAGAGGATATTGTCGGCAGTCCATGTATGTCGGATCCAAGGGCTGCCACAGAGCTGAAGCATGATGTGCGCGAGGATAACCACAAGGACCTTTTGCTCTTTTAGGGATATCGATGGTAGACGCTCTCCTTTTTGTTTCTTGAAGTGGCCTTCATCTAGGAGATGACGAAGTGATTTGCTGGGAGGTCGGCATGCGGCCTGTGCTGCCTCGCGACGTTGAAATTTGGTCCATAATTTTTCCTTGGCTATCAGTAGGCTTAACATTTGCCTTCGGTGATGCGATTGCTTAATAATGCTACATAAGCTGCTCACTTCGCGATGGTCTGGTAGGATGCGACGGTCCGGAGCGCTGATCAACGTACATTAGCGGTTGTTTTCCAGACCAAAGTATTGACGGTTTCAACGTACCTTTTAATCATGCACCTGGCTTGCTGCCATTCATCGTGATCTGGGCATTTGGATAGATATATATTTAAGTGGTGCTGCGGCGTCCCAGATTCATCTCCCGGTGACATCGGCAAATGGATCCTTGCACTATGTAACGGACAGTTTCCCATACCTTTCGTGAGCAAACCATGCAAATCCTGCATGAAATCTCGCGTGAGATAAGTAGTGCCAGCACCAGGCTCAAGACGCTGCTTGGTCTTCGTTGTATCTGCTTCTGGCGCACTCCAACCGAATTCGGTTTTAGAACTGTAGACTTGTTTGACGGTGGCGCTAAATGCTCTAATTTCGGCGATCATCATCGTGTAGGTCTCATTCTGTTCAAGCTGTACAAAATGGCCCAGCGCATCCACTGCTCCTTCATTTCCCGCGCGAGAAATATACTCCTTTACTATCTCTAGTTTGGCATGAGGTATAAATTTGTTGGGTTTTGTTGACGTCGCGCTCTAGTAAAGCGTTAGCCCTTTTCTCTCGGATTCCGTATGAATGCGCCACGAGGAATGAACCTCCAACATACGGAGATACCCATGCAAATGTCTTCATCCCTCGTATCAATATCTAACATTGTGTCGTGAAAAAGGATTTCAAAAGCTGCGAGAAGTTTGCTCAAGGCAGTGAAACACGTCTTGAAATCCGTATCCGACAACTCGAAGTCTGGCTGCGCACAAAAATGGATTGTTCCTATGTCGGTGCAGAAGAGCGTTTTACTGTTCATTAATATTTGTTTTAGGAGGCGCGATTTATAATCTTCTGGGATGTGGTGATAGCATGGCAGTTCGCCACCAAAGAACTGTTGAGCAGCTCGGAGTAGACCCCACTCCCGAGCTGCATGTATGGATAGCTTCATTGTTAGGGTAGTGACAAAGAAGGAAGATCATATAAGCTTCCCTTGGTGTTCCTAGCTGTCAGATATTCCAACATAGTCACAGAAAGCGGAAATTAAGTGGGGTTCGAACAATTGTGTTGAACATCCATTCTCTGTCGTGCTTGAAAAATTACACAGTCTCGTCACATGATTAATTCCCCACCCATATCTATCCAAACTTCGAAAGATCCAAAATTCCAAAACTCCGGTAACAAATAAAATGATAAGATATCTTTGCTGATACTAAATAATGATTAACTAGGCAGAAATTATTTCGGTTCGAGATGAGCAGAGACGCTGTACCAAAAGAGGGTGATTATGATCCTGGAAGCAAGGAGCCGGAGCCAGAGACGTCAATATCTGAGCTCACGACTCGCTGCTGTTTAGCATTCCAGGAACTTCTCTCCAAGTCTCTATCGGATGACTTGGAATGGATCGAGACCCAACTCGGGCGCTTGAACATTTGGGCGAACAATATAGGCGTATTTGCCGTCGAGAATGCCTCTCTAGATCACCGACTTCGAAAGAGCCGTGATATTAAATTATTGATAATCCGATTACTTAAAACTTTAATTCAGAATCTCGAACTAGGTAACAGACGTCACTTTTATTCTACCACTATATATATATATATAGATAAGGGAAGGAGAGCAACACTAACTAACCCACACCGGTACCACAGCTATCGATTCGAATTCACATCGATACAAAGTCGACCAAAAGGGCCTGGTCAATTTAGGTGCGAAAACTAGGCAGCAGGATGATGGCTCATGGCATCTCTTGAATGAAGCGATCGAGTTTGCTAGCGCTAGTATCGATAGGTTGCAAACAATAGCCGTTACAATTCGCAAATCTTCTACTCAGAGTAGAAACACTCGCGCCGCCGCATCCTCAAACGAAGATGACGAGAATTTTGAGGCGTTTGCCTTGTCAATAATCAAACATCGCTTCAAAGAAGCAAACGGAAGCCTATGCGAGCAGCTAGCTGCGTGGCTCTCTCTGCGTCGGAGGCATTTTATATATATATCGAAACACCAAACCAAACTAGCTCGAAATCCGTTCACTGAGAGCAAGAAATTCGAAGTCGAATATTCGAGCCCGCGGAGCAAACTCTCCGACCTAAACCCGGAGAAAATCAACTCGGAGCAAGCGAAAACAAAAAAGCCTAACATGCCCAAGGATATCCCGAGTAAGCCCGCTCTTGATGCGCCGTCCCGGACCAATGCCTCTACAGTAAACACCAAAGCCTTCCGTGAGCACATTCGAAGAAATAAATCGGCGCCTTCGATCATAAGTACTGGTACGTTTATACCCGATGCAGGTCTTGAGTACCCACCTCCCCCGACCTTCGGTCAGAGAGAACGAGAATGCACTTGTCCATACTGTTGCGAGCTACTTCCTACCGCTAAAGTAAAGAACGACCGGTGGTGGCGTCATCATGTGGATATGGATGTCCAAGCCTTTGCTTGTATATCCGAAAAATGCAGAGACAGTCCAACTCAATTCGCAAAGTATGAAGAGTGGGTTCAGCATATGTCTCAGCACGGCCCAGCAGATGCGGCTTGGGATGTACATTTAATTATCTGGAGGTGCCCAATATGCGACTCGGATAAGCTATTCCGATGGAAAGAGGAGTTTATGGGCCATATGAAATCATCTCATTCAAAGAGATACACTCAATCTCAGCTACTCACATTCGCCCGGCGTGGCTTTGTGGCTGCTTTGCGTGATCCATATACTTGCGTATTCTGTAATTGCATACCAAAGGAAATACAAGATATCACGCCGCTAAACAGAGGGAAATTTGCTGACCTATTACCGAGGCATATCGCAAATCATCTCAAATCTCTCGCGTTCATGTCACTGCCTTATCGAGATGATATCGAGGATGACTGTTCCCAGATTAGCAAGGATCCGTCTCATGGCCTACTTAGTAGTCAGGAATCCGTAGCACGTGAGAGCGCTGTTGACGAAGAGCTCGCTAATCTGTCGTTGGTTTTCGAGGATGAGGGTCCTAACTTGCTCGCGGATGTACCTTGGTCGACTGAGATTGACGAGAGCATAGCCGAAATGCACCCTTTCAATATTAACGCAGAAATGACCGGGATTTTACCTACCCAGGCTGACTGGTCAGGTCCTCAAACTTCCTGTGAAACAAACTCTGACATGGCGTTCAGCCACTCTGGTCACAGCACCTGGGCTTTGTTAATCGGAATCGACTGCTACATTCCAGGCAACAAGCGGAAAGCCAGATATCGTAACTTGAATGGTTGTGTTACTGGTGTCAAGGCCGTTCAAGAATACTTGGACTTCCTTGGGGTCCCGAACATTGCGATCCTCACATCCTCCACGTGCACCAATTCCGCTTCCGAGCTTCCTGTGGAAGGGATCCATGCACTGCCAGTCCTAAGCAATATCAAGCGAGAGCTTACTTATATTATCAATAATGCTTCCCCGGGTGATCTTGTTTATATCTACTATTCTGGCTATGTTGTCCGGCGTGAGACTATCGGCGCCCAATCTGGGCAACGCTACTCTGGGGATAAGATCAACGGAATCGCTTTGGCGCTGGCCGATATCATGGCCGGAGGCGATTACTTCACTGGCTACCAGCTCGGTGTCTACGTGCAATATATGGTCGAGGAGAAGGATTTGAGGGTAACCCTCGTCCTCGACAGTTGCTTTTCCGACCGAGAAGGTCGCGCCTCCTACGGTCTAGCATATGTCGCATACCAAACAGCTGAGGGAGGGCTCGCTGATAACATACTGCAATGTGATATCGACCTCGACAATAGAAGAGCCAAAATGGAACAGACGATTGGTAAACCCGCGCAACAAAGAAACGCCATCGCCAAGGCCGCCTGCTTGGTGAATCCGACAGGACACACCATTCTAACCGCTCGCGACTTTAGCGAATCCGCGCGAAAGGAAAACCAGCCCGACACGAATACGACGCACGGAGCCTTCACCTTACACATGTTGGCAAAGCTAAAGCAGAACCTTGCCAGCCATCGACCGACCCACGCTAGTATCAGGGATTACGTTCATGATGAGTTGATACGCGGCAGGTGCAAGCAATCCTGCCATGTCATCTGGCAAGAAGGACAAATGGTAGACTTAGATATTGGATTTGCACAAGGTGTGGTTCATGGTGCTACATATAGCGTTTACAGGGAGAACCAGACACCAAACTCGGAAGCTACAGCCCCATTCACTGCGTACATTGTCGAAATCGAAGAGGATGAACCTTTTCGATGCAGGGCATGGCTCTTCGACAATAAAACCCACAAGCTGACGACCGAAGATGTTACTGGTGGTATCGCCGTGCTGGATAACTGGGCCGTGCCGAATACTGTCATAGAACTATCACTAGCAGCCCAGCGCGCTCTCGCATCAGTGGAAGTGCTGGTCTCTGCGATACAGGCAGAGCTAGACACCTCGGGCATAACCTTATCCAGCGACGCTAAAAGTGCAACCCAAACTCCATCTTTCCTACTAGATGTCAATTCAGACAATAGGTTCCAGATATATATCACTGGCGTGTATGGCAAACCCCGCCAGCGAATAGACAGAATTTCGAATATCTCGGTCAGCGATCCAAACTGGATAGCAGACCTCGCCAACCTCCTACAACATATCACAAGGTATCACTTCGTGAAAGAGCACAAAACCCATTATCCCACTACCATCCCTGAGTCTTGCCTTGAAGTAACTGTCAAAACTCGCAAAAACGGCTTCTGGCAGCACATCAAAAAGATCGACGGCAGATACGAAACTACCCACGGAGCAGTGATAAAATATTGCTTCAAACTTTCACGAAGCTTCATAAGAGACCCAGACTCCGAAGGGATATACGCCAGTTTCTACATGTTCGAAGGTACTAAAGCCATCAAAAAACTACGTCCTGCGCTCGGTCAGTCCGCACTCTTGATGACTGAAACGAACGGGGAAGTATTCAGACTCGAGATGGAGATACCACCGGCGAGCTGTAACGAAGACACAAATTACGTCGACGATATCGTTAGAGTGTTTTTATGTACCAAGAACCGATCTTGGGAGGATATCATGCTTCCTCCTTTACATGCTAGAGCAGTTGGTGCACCACTAGCAGTGTCTGAGAAGTTTATCGACCCCAAGGTCACTGCATATGGAGCCGGCCTCGGTTCTACTAGGAACTGCTGCAAGACCATAAATGGTGGAGATAAAGAGCTATGGGGTTATGTTGATATTGTGGTGCGAACAACTCCGTTGGTGCAAAGCCATGGTCATATTGATGCATTTTAAATTGCTTTTCCGGAAAGGCATTCTTGGGTTATGTTCTTGAAGTTTATTTGCTATATACCCTGTTTTTACTTTTTATAATATTGTTTTACAGTCTTCGTGCCTAAATCGTACAATACCTGCCTGTCGTTTTTTAATGCTGAGACTATTGTATCCTGATCAGACATGGATCACACAATCACTTCTTAGCTTACTTACCATACCAGTTTGAACTAAATTAATGATAATATTTTGTTTTCGTTTTTATAACCCTTAGATTCGTTGGAGTTGAGAGCGAGGGCTGTTAGAAGAAAAATTAGAATATGTGGTTACATGACAGTGCATTTGGGCTCAACACTTCATTGAAATATTGGTGCTAATCGTGGTGCAGGTGTTACGTGTCCCAGTCTAATGTTGATGTAAGTTTAAAGTTGGCTCCGAGGGGAGCATCACGCCAACATCAGCTATTTTGATCGCTTCAGGACCCTATATCGATATATCGAGAAGACTTAAGTCACGTACGAGGTAAAGTTTTTGTCACTTTCATTAATTCGGCTGTGAAACATGCAAACACCGTCTATGACTGAGAATTTATGTAGCCTCAAGTCAAGGCGCTCGAGACAAAGAGTTTTGTGCTTGAACAAGTAGGTTGACATAAGTGCTCGTTTTTTACAATTCAAACCCCATATATTAATAAAATCAGAATTAATTCAAGATTAAATAAATTTACTGTGTAAGTATTGATTAATTCAGAAGTCTCTGAATAAGGTCTTCCTGTGCTTATAATCCCGACAACGACAACCAAAAGCTGCTGCGACATTGAAAAAGGAAACTGTTACAATAGATTCGTGCGTCTTCTTCCGCTAAGCCAAACAAAACTATCGAATGGGATACCATGCGCCGAAAGCGCTTCAATGATCTCAGCTTGACAATAGATAACCGCCCGGGTTTACGTTTAGCCTGACTATTTAGCAGAAGCGTAAATGTTCCGTGGTTTTTGTTTTTCCAACTGGACTTTTCGTTGTTGGGAATAGTCACAAATGTAGATTGGTAACGGTTGTGGTGAAATTACTCAATTATATTGGCTCAACCTCTAGGCTTCCCGAAGGCAATTCGCAGAAAACTAATCAATATATACTACCCTGGCAACTCGTGCATCTGCTGGTGCCTATCGTCATCTCGATACTCTGGTGGCAAGTTGGCTAGTTCCGAATATTCAGTTTCACCTGCGGTCCGGCCTTTATTCGCAGGGCTATAACCGGACCATCCGTCGAGTTCATTTGTACGTCGATCCTCACCTGGGAGTTCAGGATGGTTCTCCTCCGTCGAAGACGATGTTGGCCTTTTTTTCTGCCGACGTCGATGCCAGAAAACCACGCCAATACATAACAATATACCCCAGACGATTCCACCTACAACACCTCCCGCGATGGCACCCCCGGAGGGTTTTTTCGATTTTGTGGTAGGATTTGTAAGTGCTGTGGGTGCTGTACCTTCGATTTCGCGTATTCGGTAACCAAATTGGCCGCCTAGTTCCACAATATTCTCCGTCGTGACGTCGGTATTTGCGACACCAATTGCAGTTATATTTTCGTTTGCGTTTAGAATCAAGTAAGCAGATCTACGAGATATATAATTAGCAAGACTATCTTGTGCAGGTCCTTAGTCTTGCAATGAAGGCTGGGATCATATACCTCAGAAACACCCCACCTAATATGTAGCTGAATCTATAGCCAGGAAGAAAGAATGAAGAACTTGATGAGAGGAGTGTAAAGCACATGCCGTCTTCTTGCGTCGCCACGTTTGTCAGGAAATTTTCAAAAGGTATTTTGATAGCTAGTCCGGAGAAACTTAGTTCTAGGAACCAGCTCGCGTCAGCCCGGGTGCCGCATGGTATAGTATACATTCCAGCACTCGCCGTAAAGCGTGCTGGAATTATACTAGAGATTGCATCCAAGACGTTCTGCGGGAGGTAAAGGAGACTATCGCAAATGGACCCTGTCAGTTGGAATAGTCCTCGTCCGTATGGATTGTTGAGTCCACCATCATAGGGTGTAGAGCTACATACGGGGTGCCAGGGAAGACAAGTGCAGTAGGTATTTCCGATTTACTTATAGACGTGACGTTGTTCGACTGTATTATTTGAGCCGATGGGCTATCAACAATTCCGGTTCTTTCAAAATTGTCCCAAACCTTGAGCTTCCCAGAAAATTTATCAAGATCAACACCACCAAGAATGACCGTACTCGAGTCTGAGTCCGTAAGGTTGTAACAGCTACAATATTGTCCCACAATTTTCCCTTGCTGCTGCAATGCTGCAAGGTAGCTTGGTCGGCCGTTGTAGTTGCTTATAGGCCACACTCCTAACCCTAGACTTGGTACCAGATTCCAAGACTGAGCGACGCCGAACCGGAGATCAACGCTGACACCTCCCGCAACAACGACGTCCTCGACCCAGTATCCTGTTGCCTGTATATTCAAAGTAAGTGGAACTATCAACCCTAGTTGAAAGGATTTGCCAGCTAGTAGTGAGAACGCACACTTTTATTTGTAAAGAAAAAGAAAGGAGCATAGTCGAATGTATCATTTCGTGGTATATCTCCCGGTGAATCTATATTTGTTGGAGTTGTATTAGGCACTAAGAATCCAGTTGGTTGCCCATTTCGAATGTTATCCTACATTCAGAAACTTACAATAATCACTCACTGACGCTATCTTACAAGCCTCCGTGTTTCTGCTGTCGCTACAAAACTCATTTCTCGACGCGGGGAGTTCAGGGACCCACGAAACCGTGTCGGCCATTAACGCTAATCTCAGCGGCTGTCTACCTATTATAACATGCGTGGACTTTTGATCAGTATCGCGGAGAAAGCTCATTTCTGTCGGGACAAAGTGTAAAGATATTTGTAGGTGTGGCGTACTGGTCCCAAAAGTTACGTCCGAATATAAATTTCCGTCAGGTGTGCCGAGAACGAAATAGTCCTAATCAAAGCCAGTCAGTTCTATGGTGGCCAGGTTGGATATCGTTATCGAGAGGGCGTGCGCACATATCTGGCGGGTAGGACAACATAGTTCTTTTCTGCTTGTCGGGCTTGAAGCTGAAGTTCTGAAGGTCTGTTGACAGTAGGCTTTGCTGCCGCAATGCTCGAAGACTGGACCACTGCAAAAAAAGAGAAAGCCAACGCGAGGAAGAGAATGATGCGAGTAATCCCGAGGGATAGAGATCCCATCATGAAGACCAGATTTGTTTCTACTCGGTAGGAACAGAGACTCGTTGAAATGCAGGCGAAGGTGGTATTAAGAAAGCGAAGAAATTCATTAGCTACTGAACGAATGCCAATTTATCTCTCAATTTGTAAACCAATTTCTTGGACTCCTTGATTCGAAAACATATTGTCTTCAGCCTCCATGTATTTAATTTTGGCTTGAAGCAGTTTCTTGGCTTTTGTGTTGGCAGCGATACCAAGACCCATTCTTCGCTTTATATGTGTGTCACAACGCTCAGCTGGATCCCGCCAAGATGTTCTGGCCGACTCCATATTAGTGCAATACCAAGACTCTGTGGATATAAGAGAAAAGATAGATATATTAGTTTTAAATTTAAATACAGTAATGTCAAGGTATAATATACAAGCCAAAATAATACTTATATAGTTCATACATTTGTTAGAACTATTGGATAACAAGCTTGACGATTAGCAACACAGCGCCATCAGCGCATTGTAACCCCGCGATGACTATTGAGCCTTCGCGTCCTTCCTTCTCATTAAGTTCGTTTATCGCACAAACCACTGTTCTCCTCTTGTAATCTGATATTCTCGCCAAATCTATCAAGTCAAATGATGACTTAGATAGAACCCCCCATCCACAGGAACGACGCTGATGTTTGGAGGGGTCCAGTTATAACTCGTATGCGGCTTCTCCGTAAATATAATCATTTGTACTGGAGAGAAATTCTGGAGAGAAATTCTGGAAAGTCAGATTAGTATGCTCCGAAAGGTGGCATTGGGGTAGACTTAAGCAGATACAAACCCAGTCTTCCATTTGGAAATCGTTTTAGTTAGGTATAAAATCAGATTCTGCTCAAAGGTTGGAGTCGGTATGCTTGGAAATATATTGTTCGAGATAGCAAAGGAAATTGAATGAAGAATCAGCTCTTTTTTTGAATGTACACAGAAGCTTTATATAAGTATACTAGTCTTCTTTTAAGAGATACATCTAAGCAGCTGTTTGCAGTTATGAGAATGGATTTGTACCCATCGACTGGCCTACCCCGGCAACCCGAGAGCCTGGCGATCTTCAGTGTAGCCGTACGAAAACATCGCTAGAGAACGTTGCGCCCACCACCAAGCTCAGCCATTTTAGATTTGATAGAAACGAAACAACAATAGCTTGGCTGTGTAGTAGCCGTTTTCGCGCACTGGCATCTGCAAACATCAGAGTCTTCTTGTAATATTTGAAACATTTTTAGCACCAAAATACACAGAAAGCGATATAAATTGCCAGCACAGGCTCGTGAACTGTGTATCTCCAGGTTTTTTTCTCTCGTGACTATACTATTCCCTCTATCTTTAAATATAACTGGTGGTATAAATGAATTTTAACGCGTAGGTTCCCTTCATTTATTCGATAGTATAAATGTTAACCGGACTTAATGTAGGCCCTTATATATTCGTGGCAATACAGATATCACCCTTCTCATAGGGCCGGACGAAACCAGATTCGAAGCGAATTGTAATATTTTGGCTTCACAGTCTAAATTTTTCGCGACAGCATGCTACGATGACAGATTCAAAGAAGCAAAAGAAAAGACTATAAGACTACCGGAGCTTTACTACCTCCAGACCATCGGAGTTCTCAAATGGCTATATCGAGCGGATCCCGAAATACGCGATGATTTTATGGATATCGGGCCGACTAACGATATCCTGGAAATACTGAAGGCCGCGGACTTTCTACAAGTCACAGGCCTTGTAAACGACTACAGTCGTGCCCTAGAGACAAAACTTCGGAATATTCATCCTCTAAATGGTGACCAGATCATCAGCTGCGTTAAGCTCATTCATAGAATATACGAAATTGGTGGCTCTATTGGCAGAGAAGAACTTAGGATGTTCGTGCAACATTTGAACAAAGGTAGTCAGAAGTACGGCAACATCCGCTACTTGGGTAATGGCTTTGCATATATCGAAGAGCCAAATGGCAGATTCTTCAAAGATTTCGTCTACGCGGTTATGGCAAATCTGTAACTTCGCAGACTGCAATGTAGCCTAATCGTCGTATTCTCTCCTTTTTTTTCAAAAACGAAATTAATCCGAGGAATGCTAAATATCTTCTAATCATTCTGAATGGTTAGATTCGACGGTGGCAATCAGGGTTGTTTATTTAAACAAGTGCTCGTTATTCTGCAGCCTATGTGGATAAATTTGTTCAAAGAATTCAAGGCAGCTCATGAAAACATGAGTTGTTTGAAATTATTATATTCAATGCGTGATTTTGCCTTTTACGAATTTTTTCCCAGATTTATTTGACTAGGATGAATGAGAACGCGCCTGGATTCAAATGAACCCCTTTGGAGGGGAAAGATCTTCGCGATATGGCTATGGCTTCAACACCACGAGGGCGAGATGCCAAAAATGCTAGTTGCCCGAACATCCGGCCCCAAAAAATTTCGTTTAGGGAAGCGGTCGAAGCAAGCCGAAAGACAGAAGAATGGGAAAGTGTTGCCGAAAGAAGGGTGTAATAACGTACCGAATTAAAGACGCGTTGACGATATTCTGCAAGAAGTGCTCGAAAGCCATTGTCAACTGAACGGTCTTTGCACGCACCGTAGCGAGGCGGATATTAGGAGACGAGCTGGGGATGAATGGTAACTGTGGTATCATAGATCCGCCTTGGCGCGGCCAAGCGCATGGTTGAAATCAAATTCGCTTGGCTGGCATGGTTCCTCAAAAACCCCCCGATGGGCATCGACATTCGCGGCTGAAATCGAAAGTGTGGAAAGCGTCGAAAGGAGACGACTTGAAAGTGATTGGTCGAATCGAACGAAGCTGCAGCAACCCTCGCTCCTTCGGTGATGCTGTGTTACAATTGGCGAGCCAGAATGTGGCGTTCGAGGCCAAGCATTACGCCTGTCATTTCACGACCCGTAAATTGGTTTTCTGCCTCCAACCCAAGCTATAAGTTGTCAACATATTGCTCTCACAGTCATGAGACGCAAGCCCTGTTGCAACCTTGGTTTATATATTTTACAATTTGCCCACCCCCTCAAAGCTGCATATCTCTGTGTCGAAATTCTTAAAATTCCGGGTCGCGAACAACAGCGAGAATGATTTCTTCAAAGCAGCAACACCGACGTTCGCTCTCTCACGGCCGACATACATCATGCTTGGCTCTTTACGTCTCCTGGTTGCCGCCTTGATTGCATTCATATCAGTCGTTACCGCTCGCACAGTCATCACGGGTCAAACATGTGTCACTCGCTACTGCGGCCAGTACATTCCCGCAAACGAAATATATAAAACCACGAAAATCATTCACAAGAGCGCGCCATACACTGTCACCCGATGGAAGACAGTCTCCAAGTCAAAGTCCACACGTACGGCTAAAGTGACCAAGACCGTTACGTCGCAGAAATATGCCACGGTCCGGAAATCCTTAGCACTACCAGTACAGTCATTACATGGGTTGGGACAATTACCCACACTCGTACAGTTCAGGCGACAGTTACGATCACCACTCTGACTGTCACTATACCGACTTAACTTCAACAATTACTCCTCCTTCCGTTACTGTCCCTGCTCCTTCAGGATTCGTAGGAGTAAATGATGATCCCGACAACTGGGAAATATTTGTTCCACCGGATGATGGCCCTTGGTGGTGGGATAGTGATCGTAAGCGCCGCAGTGCCGAGCCCGAACCGGAACCGAAGCCCGAGCCAGTGGCAGGAAAATACGTGACGGCGATAACATGTACCAAGACATACCTTACGAAGACCGGGACAAGTGACATCTGGAAGACGACTACAAAGCCAGGTGCAACCATCACAAAAACATTGGTCATGTCGACGAAGACGGTCCTGTTGCCTATACTGACCGTCACAAAAACGACCACAAAAATTACGCGGATTACATCTACCGCTCCTCATGTCTTCTTTCCGAGCAGCATATTCACAAAAACATTAACTGCATACACCGACACTACAACCTATTTGACGGCAGTCACGTCGAATCTTCCGTCTCCGACTTATTACGAATCCTGTGGTCCCAGGAACAGAAGCCCATCACCTGGCATAGAATTCTGGACCGCATACCATATTGGTTCGGATCCAGACGGTGATGTCCATGTCATCTTCAACAATGGGACCTCACATGATTGTTGCGCCGCCTGCCACACATACAGCCAAGGAGGTGTGTGCATTGGGAGTGTTTACCACGCTCTAACCTCGTGGGGAGAGCAGAAGTGTGTTGAGCCCCCTTTAGGGCACTCTCCGTGTCCAGAGTTTAGCGCAAAATGTGAGCTTATCATCGCTACATCGGATGCACCAGGTCAGTGTCGTCAGCGTCAATACAGCTTGACCCAGGATAACCCGGAAGGGTTAGCTATTGTTAGTGATGGCCTGAGTTGTAAGAGATTCAAATTCTCGGGTTGGTTGACGCCTGCAGACTGAAAAATAACGATCGTATCGTAACGATCTTGAGTAATCCTGTCGTTGAGCTGTATCTGTGAAGGACTATCAATCCAAAATATTCATCAATCATAACAGTAGCAGTATCATATACATGATGTGCCCCTAGCAAACCAGTTAACGTGTGTCTCTCATAGAGGTCCAGAGGGCAAAGTTTCCGTCAGGTGTAGTTGCTGTATTTACGGGACAGACTTGAAATCCTACAATGTAGTGATTATTCTTCATACATTGAAACTTACCATATGTGCAACGAAAGACAAAGTCCCAATTACCTGCCAACAAATAAACACATTTCATATTTTTATTTTCTTCCTAGAGTCTATTCCTAGAACAACAGGCAGAAATTGGTTGCACTTCAACAATTAACGCAAGTCTGAGACCATAAACCTGATAACAACACACGAGCCGCACGACCGATTAAAATCCAATAAGAGTCCGGGTAATATAATTACAAATACGCAGCCTGCATATAGCTTAAATATACCACGCCTTTTCTTTTCAGGGATCGGGCCGAAGAACCAGGTTCTTGGCGAAACTTCTCGCAGCCCACGTGGAATCGTTTATTACTCGTGGTTTTCGCCAAGCTGCTACATCAGCAGCTCCACCTGTAATCCATGGAAAGGGTGGATAGGATGATGCTGGTTAGTTCCATGTTCATATTCCCTGTTATTACTGCCTATTATATATTTTATAATTCACTCGGATTTGCGGGCCTAAGTATCATAACCGATCTCCGCGCGAGGTTGAGGCAAATTTTGAGTTACACTGGAACAGAAAACCGCCGGTTTAAAACTTGATACAATTGAATCGAAGATGTCGGCTGTATTCCCATGGTTCCAGTCTTGGCGTCTTTACGCGGCGCACGATCCGTACTCTCTGCCAAAGCTTAATACTACGAGAAGACCCTCTTCTCGGGCGAAAGGAGCTCCAATGCCAGATTTGTCGCTACATAAGAGGCATGATTCCTGGGACAGTACCAAGCTATCCGGAGCTGAACCATAGATCGCTTCATTTACACGCCAATCGGGGTACTATCTTTCAAAATGCCTAAAGCAATGTTTTACAAGTCTTTGATAGCGGCCGCGTTGACGGCATCCACGTCCGCGCAGACTGCAATTACAGTTAATGTTGGCACCACATATCAAACCATGGATGGTTTCGGTTTCTCTCAGGCCTTTGGTCGTGCAACCGAGTTTAAGACCGCATCTGCGACCATTCAAAAGCAAGCTCTAGATCTCTTATTCAGTACTACCACTGGCGCAGGCTTCTCTATCATCCGCAATCGTATCGGATCTGGAGGGTCCGGTGATAGCATATTACCAACCAGCCCAGGCTCTCCATCTGGCACGCCAAAATACGTATGGGACAATGATGACAAAGGTCAGGTCTGGTTTTCGCAGCAGGCCAAATCTTATGGCGTCACCACCGTGTATGCGGATGCATGGAGCGCTCCCGGCTTCATGAAGACCAGTGGCTCAGAAGCCAGTCCCGGTTACCTGTGCGGTACCACCGGCCATACCTGTTCTTCGGGTGATTGGAGGCAAGCCTATGCCAACTTTCTCGTTCAATATGTTAAATATTACGCCTCTATTGGAATTACGGTGACCCATCTAGGCTTCCTCAACGAACCCGACTACCAGCCGAGTTATTCTCAGATGCAAATTAGCAGCAACGCTCAGGAAGCAATCAACTTCATACCGATCCTCTACAATACAGTGCAATCTGCAGGCCTTGCCGTTCTTCCCAAGCTCACCTGCTGCGATGCAGTTGGATGGCCCACCCAACGCACCTTTACGACCGCTCTAGTAAACGCTGGTTCCACCCAATACCTCGGAACAATCACTGGTCATGCATATAGTGGTGATCTTACATCCCCCATCACCAATACAAACCTTCCAAAATGGAATACTGAAGCCGGACCACTCTCTGATCGGTTTATTACAACATGGTACGCCAGTGGAGCCGCGGCTGAAGGTTTCACGTGGGCGAATAAACTCGCAGTCGGTGTTGTTAATGCCGGCCTCTCCGGATATCTGTTTTGGGAAGGATTCGAGAACATGCAACAACAGTCGGCCGCACATCTTGTCGACACTGATGGCTCAAAAGCGATTCCCAATGCGATATTGTGGGCGTTCGCCATGTGGTCGCGCTATATCCGCCCGGGCGCCGTGCGAGTTGGCACCACAGGATCTATTTCAAACGTAATTATTGGGGCTTTCCAAAATACGGATGGCTCAGTGGTAGTGGTCTTCACTAACAGTGGTACCTCAGCACAATCTGCGAAGGTCTCGTTTGGCACTGGCTTTACGCCAGTTTCAGCGGCAGCCTATGTCACAAATCAAGGAACTAACTTCCAATCCACAACGTCAACTCTTTCCGGTGGGGCCGTTACTGTCTCTGTCCCTGCCAGGGGAGTAGTCACCGTAAAAATAACGGGCAATACCGGTTCCAGTGGCACAACGACCACATCAACCACAACCACTTTAACCTCCACAACTACCACTAGCCGAACTACTACGACATCCAGCCGGGTGACAACGACGACACCGGTATTAGTTAGTACTACCACTGCATCTAGTTGTTCGCAACCCCAATGGTCACAATGCGGCGGTATAGGCTTCACTGGTTGCAAGACTTGCGCGAGCGGACTTACGTGTCAAGCCCTGAATGACTACTATTCCCAATGCCTATAAATTTAATAACAGGGTACCGGTTATATTGACGACTTCGTTTTGCCAGCACTGAAGAAATGCAAATATACTCTCCTTTGCTTGTTGGAAAGCGATTCCTTGGCTGTAATTGGGGCAATAAAAGGAGACAGTTAACTCATAGACTGCATTGTAAGTAGATACATTAAGTTTTCGTAAAACTTCCACTATCAAGTGCCGAGAGTGTAAACTTTCCTCAAAATGTGCTGTTTGGTATTTCATAAACCCACTCAAATTTACGTGATATAGTAATAAGTCCCATAATGTACAGATTTTTGTAGCTCGAGATCGCAACTTGGAAATCTACTTGTTGATAATATAGAAGAGAGGGGTTAAACAAAGTAAGAACTAAAAGAGAACAAATAATTCGTTGTTATTTTGGATACTAGGGCGACTCGCTCTGGGTCGATAATTAGGTACCACTCTGTCCACATGACCACAAATCTATCCAGATATTTTGAACAAAAACAATGGACTAGATCCAAAAAAGAGGTAATTTGTCAAGAGCAATGATCGGCTGAAGTTTGAATCGGTCTATTTTTGTATTCGGTCCCAGTTTAGACAAACATGGAACTCATAATCAGCAATTGGAGTGTATATCCACATGCTTTGTCTGTACAAAGAGGATGATTTATAACTGACAAGATATATAGAAATATTATATCTGAGCTAAAGGTGTCTCCGCTCTAAGTACTCAACGCATCATCGTAACCTCTCCGCGTGTACCCTGCTTTCAAATTCGGCGATCGCGTGCGTGGAGGTTTGTTCCGATACATCGGCGTTATAATTAGCAATAGTGATCTAGGAATGCACACTAGGACATCAGTTGAACATAATATTGCATATGCAATAACTTTGGGAGGGTTTTAGTATAGCTGAAGATAATCGATTAATGTCACCGTATTGAGTCAATTACTTATGCCACCGATTAGATCATACGGAACCCGGAAAAGAGAGGCCTTTCCAGTATTGTACAGAAATCCAGACAGACCCAAATATGAGAACTAATATACCTACGAACCCAATATTTCATAATAATACTGCAGTCTGAGATATATTTTCTTATAACTAAAGATAAATAGATAAGCTTTAATATATATAATGAGTGTAAGAAAACAAAACAAGGACACTAGGGAAAAGTTTAATAAGTATCAAAGCCATTCATTCTTAGGTGTAAAAAGACGAATCAGACCTCGACATCATGAACCTTTCAGAACTTCATACCCAAACATAACTATCGTTTGCGAAAATTTTGTAATTCTGGAACTGCTCCTTTGTCCCCTCAGTCGCTGCCAACTTGCCCAGAGCGGCGTGGTAAGTTGGGAAATATGATACATCCATTTGATCATCATGCGCTTCATGATAACCAAGGGGATACGCTGTTACTGTATCGAGTAACTGGCCACTATTGGTAAAATCGCCAACATCGATAACTAGTACGAAAGGCACTTATCATTAGTATGGTAAAGTTGCTCAGACTTGCTGACGATGTGTGCGGTGGTTGGTAATCATATACGACTTACTCCACCAGATAGCCCCACAATCACCTTGATCTGGAGCCGGACCGATGTGTGTTGCTTGAACTCTAATATCCGTGGCCCCAAGCAGCTTTCCAAACGTCCAACCCGTTATCGCTCCCTTTTTAAAGAGAATAGTATCTCTTTCATTTATTTTAGCCATGGCTATGCCCAAATAGAGCATCCAAAGCGACAACGGCTCGGTCCCTACAGCGCCCAAGCTAGTCACCACTTTATGGGCATATGCATTTTTTCCCGCTACAAGGTTTAACGATACCGATTAGTTGTGGTAGATCTTACACAGAAAACTAACTGTATAAAATTTATAAAAACTTACCAAGTTCATCCAGCACGGACGGGTCCTCGAGAACGGAGCTAACCTTTAAGGGGCGAACTTTTACCTTCGGGTTATCATTCGGTATCTTGAACACACCGCAATCTATCCATAGTGAATTCATTGGGTCCCATTTTTTTTTTCCCTCAGGGAGCGAGTAAATTTGATCCTCTGGATTACCACCAGACTTGAACGGGTTAAATGTTACGATATCGTTTTTCCCAGATATGACTATAACGCGGTCTTGATCGGTCTTTTCGAAGCAAAGAATTTTGCAATGGTCATTGGTACAATCGTTGCAGTCTTCCGTAGGGCTATCGGGGAGACAGTAGCTTACAGAGTTTAACTCTGACGTTGAACTCCTGAAAATTGTATTGCGCTGTCGCATTAGTGCATATAAAATGAGAAAAACAGTTGACGTATATTCTGCCAAGGGGATACAGCATTACTCTTCATAGAAACCATGTCCAACAGTTACGCCCCATTTCTCATTATTGACTTCAATGACGAACGGATGAGTCATCTGTTGCCGGGTTTCGCCATCATAGGTCCATACGCAAGCTCCGACGATAGCATCCAATGTCAAGTTTTGAGATGCCTCGAACAGAATTTCTACTGGTTTGGAGTCACGCCCTCCCGCTGGCACGAACTGCCAGAAATCCCGACCGTCGGGTTTATTTATCTTCCTCCATTCTGGCATCTGTGCGAAATCACGCGGGGGTGAGGCCTTACAATAAACCTGGACGTAATGATCCGCGGTTTCTATGTTCGAATCAGTTAAACATTATGTTAGCGAGAAACAACGAAGCTTTGGTCTCTTTGCGAACCACGCAGGAGGTTTCAACCTACCGGCAGAAAATCCGAATTCAATGCCTGTAAACTGAATCCTAGTTTCCCTTGAAAAAGCTTCCAAGGATTCACCGAAATTGGCGAGGATAAGCTTCTCCTTCAGCTGCGATCGCTGTATACCAAAATCACGAAGAAAATCATCGAGATTTGACCGATTGCGATTCACGAAGGTCGAGGCCATTGTTGATACTTATTTCAGCCCTCCCAAAGAGCTAGCGCGTAGAAAGGGCAGGGCTTTATTGCAACGACAAGACTATGCATTTACGGTATATAATTTTTGAGCGATAGGCATGGAATAGAGGTGGTTAATCAGGATACGGAGAGCCAGAGTCAGGACTTTATATATACGCAGAACAGCTTCGTAAAAACAATACTCGTGCCTCAGCCGTTTAACGAGCCCAACCGCATAACCCGCATCAAGTTTCATTTCCCTTCAGATTGAGGCATTTCTTTTCTCAAGGAAGCAAAAAAATATTCGCAAGCTGAATGTACAGAGACCAGGGGTCGATAAAATCGAACCAAGTTAGCTATACACATTGCTTTGGAGATTGAGGAGTGCAGTTCAATTCATGTGGGCTGTATGCATACGCTTTGTAATACTATGAGTTGGTTGCAATACAGTTGATTTGATAAAATGGCAATGTTATAAAAGGTACTCCCCGATTGCGAAGAATGTTCATTGATGGCACTCTGAGAGGGTTCGATGATCTTCACTAGGTCAAGAAGTCTAGGTTGAGACTGCGAGAGAGTTTCGCTCTTCAGCCCTACAGCTTGTCCCCAGATATCTTTACATCTGGTCGACTTTTTTCGCTTGTGTTGAAGTGTGATTCGTAGGTGCGATTCGGTGTGGTTCGTTTCGAAGCTTTTGCTCGAGAGTCGCCAAGTTCCGAGTGCGATTTCACAGGGAGCGGGAATTCCATAAGGCTGAAACTTACGCCGGCAAGACACCACCCACGTCACCAACTGGGGTGCCATCATGATTATAGCATCTAAAAACTGAACAGTACGGACGGTGTTTCGACGAAATTAAGCCTGCACTAATACGCAGATGATATCCGTCTCGCAACGCTATCGTACAGATCTGCAGCACCCAAGCAGCTGACCCAGCTCTTCCTCGTTGCACTTGCCATTGTCAATCTTGTACACGGACACAGGGTCCGGGCTACTAGTTGCGTTGCAAAAGCTATCCACATTCGTTCAGCACATTGGACAGCTGCATTCATCTCAAGAACAATTTTGTACTCTGGTATAGCAGACTAGCGAAGGCTGTTATGGCTAACTGAATCGCATATAATATCCTCTCTCGACGTAATTTTTGCTTATATCATATTGGAAAACGCAAAGCCTCCGGGCCACGGGATTGATTAAATGTCAGAATGATTAGAGAGACAAGAGACAAAAAGAAGCTCATATCCCCCCTGATACCATTGAGTATACTAACAACTTTATTGAAGAAAATCTGAGAGGCGTGACGATTGTCTCGTAAACCAGAGTGATGGCAGTAACAACAAATTCAAAAATAGTCTCGCGGTTTTGGGTGGGCAGGCAGAAACACCGCAAACCCTAGGCTGAAAGCGAGAAACTTTAGGAAAGCAGCTGAGAAAACGCTAAAATATTTTGAAAAAGGCTAGGAGAAGAGATACATCGTTAAAAATGTCAGCTCCAAATATAATACATTCTGATTTCTGACAAGCTGGGATAGGAGAATGCGCTACATCCTTGTTTGGACGACCTATAAGTAATGATAAGAAAGTGTGTGCCACTGTTATTGAGCGTTATTAACGTATAAGAAAACAAGAGGCTCAAAATGGTATCATATGATCAGAAGTAATGGTAAGTTCATAGTACGATCTGAATAATAAATATATTGATGATTATACAGTCCGCTCTTTCATCGTGACTGTCAGCATACCCTGAGTGATTGGCAAAAACCAACTAACCCAATCCATATTCGCATCCGTGAAGTCGTCGGTATAAGAAATATCATATCGTCTGATCAATCGAGCCAAGGTCAACCTGAGTTCCGCCCAGGCGAGATTGACGCCGACGCATATTCTGGCACCACGACTGAATGGCATCAGGTAGTTTTCCAATTCTCTGACGTCCTGCGCCAGCCAGCGGTCTGGGTTCCAAGTGAAAGGTTTGGGGAAAACAGTTGGGTTCATATGGTATATGTAGTGAGAACTCAAAGTTACTGTGGCTGGTGGGAGATGATAACCAAGGATATCTGCACCAGTAGATGGAACATCGCGAGCCATAGGATTGACGACACCATGGCTGAAGCGAAAAGTTTCTTTAATGACAGCGTTCTGTTCAGGTTGAGAAATGGTCAGCAAAGCTCAAAGCCTGTAACGGAAAAAGGGGTATTTTAGACAAATCACCAACTATCTCGGCTTGAGTAGGCCGAAAAGAATCGCAAAAACAACATTCACAAAGCGCTTACCAAGAAAGGTAATTGTTCGAGTGCCTCTTCCTTAACCTCAGATCTCGGATTTGGCAGGACAGTCTTCAATTCCTCGAGTAGCTTTGCCTGAATTTCCGGATACTTAACTAGATAATATACCGCGACGGTTAAGGCGTGGGCAGAGGTATCCATGCCAGCAGCTATGACCAAGAACGCTTCGTCCATCAATTCATCTTTCGTGGCAGCTTTCCTTCCTTTCTTGGGGTCATCCTGGAATAATTGTTCGAAAATGGTTACTATGTTGCGCTCCCCTGCAAGCCAACGCTTCTGCTGTTCCAGCACGGCGGTGTTGCAATGGTCCTGGAATTCCATCATAGAAGCCATCTCGGGCGAAAGTTTTTTTACCGTGGCTCGACTCAGAAGCGTCTCGAAGACCCAGGTCATCCATGCGAACACTCCCGGGAATGTAAAGCAGATTTTATTAGCACCGACTAATTCTTCAAACGCAAGTAGCCATCCCGGAGCGAAATTAGGATCTCTCAGCGCTTCGAAGCATTTTTCATACGAGTAACTTGTGATGATGTCGCAAATGAGGCACCTGAAGCCTCTGCTAAGGTTTATCGTATTCATTTCCGAGATGCGATCAAGAAAGAGGTCGATTTTAGCCTGCAAGAGGCCTTCTACTTTTCGAACAGCTTGCTTAGAGAAATACGGTAGAATAGCAGCCCGACGTATCTGAGCTGCCTTGAAGTCTAACATGGCAAATGTTGAATATTCGGCTGCCGGATAACTGTAATAAAAGGCGGTCTTGGGAAACTTTGTTCCAACTTTATAGATCCTAAAAATGCCACCTTTGTCAGATGAGTTGCGAGCATAAATTCATCCTAAAATGATGAATTTCGTAGGACCTAGCGAAGCACTTGATAGACCTACTGATTGTATGTATCTATATCGTTAATATGTACTTCGTTTGAAAATACCCTAACGATCGGCCCTATACCACAAGGCATCTCACGTTAGCTGTACAATCTTGAATAATAAACCCTCTGGTTAGATAAGGCTTACCATATTGTTCGTGCATCTCCCGGAGGTCAAAAACAAATCGTCCATAACCGCCCGTGATAACCGAATGTAAACGGGTCGCAGAATCAGAGATCAAGCGCAACTTTGGGCCCGGAATTTTGGATAGAGGGTCAAAATACACTCTGTAGACAAATCGGAGAGGAATAAAGAGAAAAAGATAGGCGCAAATCGCCGGGATTATGCCCCTTGAGGCATATCCGAGCAGGTCTTCCAACATGGGGACGAGCTTGATTGGACCCAGTACAGAATAATCAAGAAAGAGTCCGACTTGGCGTATAGGATGTATATGACTTATGATTTAGCTCTGAATGTTAACTTAGGTTCACTGACATTAACAGGGCCGGGGTTGTGTTCGAAAACAAAGTAGGCTGATCGATCAGCTTTGGATTCCTCTTGCGGGGTAGGAACAAATGATAACTGAGCTACGAGCCAACGCTGGGTGGAAAACAGTCTCCTCGAAGCTAGTGGCAGAACGTCCCGTTGGTTGGTGCCAAATGATTAGCGACAACCGTCGGACAAGCTCGTGTATTTATTCTCATCCTCCCACAACCTTCATCCCTTATCGTTTCCCAGACTTTCATGCAAGCCTGGGACAATTGATCACATCGTCAGATGATTTCGCTGGTTGCATTTTACCCTGCAAAACCTTCCCTTTTCAGTGAGCAACACAATAACGATGGCGCTGATATTGAAGACAGCCCGGATATCGGATCAAATTGTGGGGCCAGAAGGGTGCACGTTGCCCCCCTTTGCCGTTGAGCAAACAATTGAGCGAGTGGGCCACACCAAACCGCTTCCCGCTTTGCAGCCACCCCAAGGACCGACGTCGAGAGACGCAGCTGCCATGAAAAAATTGGCGGCTCGCGCGTCACCTCCACCCAATTGATATCCCTGCGAGCTTGGCCCAATTGCTTGCCGACGGTACGGACTATCAGGTGCATATGAGGACTTACTTTTCTTGCGGGCTGAAAGCTAGTAGAAGTCGACCCGAAAGATAATTCCGATAGCAAGCGCACGCCAGGCCTCGTACGGTTCAGGAGGCGATCCAACGCCCAAAATAATCTACAAGCGTTAAAGTGTTAACAAAGGATCCCATCCGATTACGAATCGGATCTTCAGGAAGCGCGCCACACCCTCTACCAAGTTGCCAACAGCTGTAAACCTATTTGTTATGTGTAGACACAAAGAGCCAGCGATACTTCAACAAACGTGACCATCGAAGCTCAACTTAATCTAGATTTTCACTTGGGGTAATCGTCGCATGTGTCTCGGTTCACCACCAGGGTGAAATGGAGGGTTTTTATTTGCGTTTGTGAGCTACAAATCAATGGGACTAAGCTAGAACATGTATGCGTACTGATAAAGCCGATGCCGGGACCGATCAACTCCGAGTCGAGGCGCTCGAAGCAAAGTACCGGGACCATTAGAAGCAGCATAAATGCGTGTTTAGGCAACTCAAAATCGAAGAGAATCAACAAAAAGATCCAAAAAAATAAAAATAAAAAATAAAAAAACTCAAGAATCAAAGAAAGAATCGAAAAGTAATAGAAGCAATAATCGAAAGTATACTCCCCGTGAATTTGAATGCCAACTGTTTAAAACCTCTTAGGCTCATGTGCATAGCATCATACTTCACCTAACACTATGTTTATTCGTTTCAGAGTTCATTGCAGCCATGATCGCCACCAAAGCTCTTAACCCTTCCGGCTCATCATAGTAATCCATCCACATGATCCCGCTAGTATAAAACGTATTCTCCGCCCAATAGTTCAGCAACCTTCGGTTCATACCCCAGTCATCATCTTCACCTTTCGCCCAATACTTTGGATCGTGATTGCCGGAGGCATTGAGAAAGTTGAAATACCATTTCGAGTACTTGTCAGACGTCTCTTGGTTGCGGAGCATGGCGGTAATGAGATTCCATTTTTTAGTCCGAGTACCAGCTGCGAAAGTGTGGTCTGTGTATCGATCCAATGGTTAGAAGCAGTTGTATTAGAATGGTCATATTATAGAAAGACTCACTGTCTTGCACACGGATAGCTCTCACGACAGTAGGGAGGCCCTCAACTCCACCGCTACGAATTGTTTGATCGCTCGTGTTATCGGACCATCCAGGCGATTCGAGACCACCAAGGGAGTCTTTCAAACTGCCTTCAGTTTGGATCAACAATTTGCCACGACAACCGTCAAGGTTATTGGGCCAGAGATTGGTAATGTGGCCATGATTGCCATCCGCCCCAGGTATAGCACCGTATACAAAATCTTTATTTTACCAAATGAATTGTCAGTGTTTGTCTTCTAAAACAATATCCAAGATTTTGCATGTATCCTCAAATTACTTTAGGGAGGTAAATGACATACCGGCGGTCGCTCCCCCAGAAACGAATGCTTCCCATAACTTCGGAGCCACATCCGCATTTCCACGAATTCTCGCAAAGACGAATTCGGATGGATGCGACTGCAAGAAGTCGAAAATCTCCTTAAAAATTCTGCGAAATAGCCAGCCATGTTAGTTCGACAGCATCGATATATACTTTAAGAAATTACCTACTTTTGGGGTGAATATTTGACATCATTCACACCATGAACAGAAATTATATCCCCCTTTTTTCCTTCCACCCCTTCAATAGATTCAAATCTCAAATCAAAAGCCCGAATCCCGACCGCCAACTGGCTCCAGATAGTAGACTTCTTATCTTGGGTCCAATCTTTCTTCGAACCTCCCCCATCAGCAAGGCAAGCTGAACCATGCGTTCCAGGGATGATTAGTTCGAATAAATCTCTGGATCCCTCAACACGCGACATCCAGTTTGCGAGACTCTCAGACGGAACGACAAGGAACCGGTTGAAAGAACTGTGGGCGACTTGATAGATTATGAAACCGGGTGGGTTTGCTTTCTCAAATTGTACAGTACCGAAGATGCCCTTTCCAGATGCAAAGGCGTTTTTTTGGTCGCCTGAGAAGAGAGCCCAGGTATCTTTAGCCTCACCGGTAACGTTGGTGATTCTCATATGGATCGTGGCACTTTATGGTTATTGTTAGCATTTCAACTCGAATTTACTATCCTAACATCTGGTAGGATTGTAGAGAGCGATAATGGAAAGGGTAAACACTTACATTCCAGCGGCATTGCTGGTTTCGCAATCACGAAGAGCCCTCTGAAAGGGCTGAATCTCAACTTCACGAAAGTTTCGGTCAGGACGGAGGTCTTTGCCATCCTCGGCATCGTCCCAATCATAGTCGTCACCATCCTCACCGTAGATACGAATAATATTTCCAGTGAGGTTGACAAACTCCAAGTGAGACCGAGTGGTAAATTTACCCATGATTATTAGAAATGGATAGGGAGTAAAAATAAAGATATAAAAGAACTGTTTTAATAGAAATCTTTGTTTGAGACTGTGCTGAATGGTTGCGGAATGCTTTGATGATGATCTGAAAGCAAAGAGACTACTGTCAAAGGGGATTGACAGCAGCTTAAATAAAAAATTTTGATTCCAACACTAAACCCATAGCCATGAGAATCTCCAGAAGCACCTTACACTAATATCCTTCGCCAAACAGCTTTGATACCATCACGAATACAGCGTTCCACAGATTTGGCTCAAATCCAGTACCTTGAATTGTGTTGTCTGGTGTGGTAGCTGCGTGTCGTCCCAATCGGGTTCCTCAGCCTTTTACGTTTCGGTCACACCGCATTCAGCCCTACGGCTTCAATATCTCGATCGATCTTTCCCCTTGACTCCGCCTTTTCACTAACCGCGCTAGATCCCGCCAAGGCACATATCGCCCAATGGAACTTGATTGAACGGATGACTGATGCAGCTCTGAGGATTAATAATTAACTGAGCGGTGGATGGTAATCATGATAAATCAATTTTGTGAAGCATTTTCATTTTGCAAACCTCCGCTTGAAGATCGACTGGCTCGCCATGGCGCTTCTTGGCGACTACATTTCGAGTGATATATTCAGCTCTTAACCATGGCGCCTTTAGCGACGAGGTGTCTTGAGGTTGATTCCCCCAGCTGAGCTCGAAAGCTTGGCCCCGAAGACTGAGAGACTTGTGGTCATATGCATATATGTTTGGTGCACATAATGCAACAATGCTATTGTCCAGAATAAGTCTTGCGCCTACCAAAGACTACCTCGAGCTAACGCAAACAACTCAGAATAATACAACAAACGATACAGGAGGGTTAAACCAATTGGTCAGCAATAGATACCTAGGTTCACGCATAAAGAGAGTTTTAAAATAGTAAACAAATCCTGAGCTAGATCGCCTTGTAGGTCTGCATATCTCGAATCAGCATTATACCAAGCTCGTTAATTAAAACACCCTCCAATCATTTGAGGCAACCAAGGTCCACGAGAAACTTTTCCTCTGATCGATGCCGATAGAACCTTTGATATGCTTTCCACTATCGGTTAGGACATAACACTTCAAACAGGCCCCTTTGGTCACTTTTCATGTATTTGTGAATACATTCCTAATGTGATTTTACATCTGCAGGAGTTATGGTCCGCCTATCGTGTAAAAGTATTGAATCACGATAGCCGGGTAATCTGCGATCCCGAACTCCTAATAAATATCTCATCTTGAGCAATCTTCAAGAATAGCCGGGGAAAGTCATTCTAGTTAAAGTCAAATACGGGTTTTGTTGTTTCCAAGGCGCCAACATGCACGAAAGTTTCGAGTGCCATGAAGGCTCTGACCCCAAAATCATGACACCCGGTTTCCTATGGAGTCAGACGAAATTACAATCCAGCTCATGCAGCCGCTATCCAATAAAAAAAATCCAATGAAGATCTGAGCTTCAGCCCAAGGACCTACGGCTCTCAAACCGCCGTCATCATGAAGCTGAAAGAAAGAAAAGCGGTAAATCTATAGAAGCATGGTGGTAGAAGCAAGCTAGTGAGATTGCCGTACGGCTAGGGACTGCATTTTAGGTGAAGCCTGATCGCAACGGTGTATCTTACTGGACAAATCGTTTGATGGGATAGTATTATTTATAGGCTGTGCTGGGAACAGCTCGAAATTGCCGCCGGAATCAACAAGTAGAATACTCGGGGAGAGGTTATCGTCCATCTAATTTGGAGAATATAACTAATCTTTGCATGCGTACATTAAGCCGGAAGCGCACCCCGAGGCTTCCATCAAAACCATCACAACAAGGTCAACAGCCAATCCTTTCGGCAGCCTATTTATAGATCTGATTTTTCCTAGATGCTCCTCTCAATCTTAGCCAGATCATCCATCGCCTTCTTCACCACGGCCTTCACATTGTCGCTGACCGGCAAGTATGGTCTTCTAGGCTTCAACTTCTCCTCCGCGTTCTCTATCCCAGCATCTTTTGCGCTGTACTGACTGACAGCATACTTTGTACTAGCAATTCCAGACTTAATGGGGGGTTCTGCTAAGGCTGCCTTCTTGTGTAGCTCCAACGCCTCGGATACCTTTCCATTCGTATACAACTCATAGACCTTCGAGATTGCTTTCGGAAAGACATTTGAGAAAGCGGCGACACATCCCGCACTCCCAACCGCGAGACCGCCGATTAGAAAGTCAGACTGTCCGCCAAACGTCGAGAAAACCTCAGATGGAAGCTGTGCTGTGAGTCTTGTAATTTTGGCAACGCTCCCGCAGGTCAACTTGACACCTACGATCTTCCCGGGATTGCCCTTTGCAATAGCCGCTATCGTATCCGAGTCGAGATCCACCCCATTACATATCCCGGGGAAGTTATAAATCACAATCGGGAGTTCGCTCTTCTGTGCGACCTCGTCGTAGAACCCCTTCACAACCTCCTTCGTTGTCGCTGCTGCACCATAGTAAGCCGCTGGGAGCAAGAGTCCAAAGTCAGCGCCGGCATCGACCGCGTCAGAAATATACTCTAGAGTCTGAACAACAGAAAAGCCGCTGACACCAACGGTGAGCGGATATTCGGGACCGACAGCCTTTCTAGCGACTCGAATAAGAGTTTTTCGCTCTTCGCGGGTGAGGAGAGCAGCTTCTGCGTTGGAGCCGAGAACTATGAGCCCAGCCAGTCCCGAAGTCGAGAGGTACCTGAAGTAAGTTTCCTGAGATTCGATATCAATGGCTCCAGAGATTGGATCGAAAAAGGTTACTGCGGGACACCAAACCCCAGCTCTAGGAATTTTCATATTGGATCCGTATCGATACTAGTTTTTGGTTGGGTGTTGTGAAGAATCTGTTTCAATGCTTCGCGTTGAGGGTTTCGTTTACGAGACAAGCAGCGTTAATAGATAGTATCGATCCGAAATATACAACAAATTTTCTCTATTGGCGGTGAGGTAGAAACGTTCAAAATATCATGGAACTCAAACAGACGTTGTCAAAGCTCAATCGCTGTAATTGCATGCAAGAGCCCGAAAGAGGAAGTTGGTGTATAGTCTGATGACGCTTCTACATTCGGAAGGAAATGCTACGTGGAGGTCACTTGACGAACGAGAGGATAACATTCGAAATCGCGGCCTTGAGAATAGTCCCATCATTCGATTGGCCAAATTGACACCCAGCAAAAAAAATTTTGTGCGTTGCGGCCTGTTTCCGACGCGTCGGAATCGAATTCGCAATTCCCTCAATTGAAATCGATTAGTAAGTGGGCTTCCGCTTCCTTTTCGATCCAGCTCGCTCTCTTCACCGTGTCGTGGGCTCGTCCCTCCAAGTCAAATCTAGGTTTCTGCGGGCCCTGGGAAATATGTTTTATTTCATTTCACTCGAAAACTACACCGACCGGATTGGAGGTATCAATTTCAAATTTCGTGAAATTGCGCTTCCGCCTTCACGGTCATGGTGGGGATGTGGGGGCAAAGCATTGCGTTCCCCTCCCGCCCAATAAGACTAGCTTCCGACTAAGCGGACTGGAACCGAATCAGAAAAGGCGAGAGAAGGCTGCATTGGAAATCTGATTCGGCTAGCTAGCAGGTAATTGTAACGATATTTTCTCTGGCCGTTAAGCTCGTCAGCCAAACAAAGCTCTTTCCCTTCTCCCATACATATAAAACCTCCAATATACCGCCTCCATCAGCTGTTAGATAATTATCGATAATTGGATACTTGTAAATTAAGATTTGGTCTCCAGACTTCGCCGCTGAAGCTCGAAGCTTGAAAAATCAATACATGACCAGTGTCTAGATTTACGAGCTCAATCTAATAGAGTGAAAATTTAAATTACAATTGCGATTGCCGATGGTAATTTACAATAGCGATTAGCAACTCCTACTATAATACAATAGCTTATGCTAGAATCGAGGTACTCCTATTTTTGGTCTAAAACATGCTATAGGTGCTAAGAGATCCACTCGGCATCTCGAACACTTGCTTGTTGAAGTCAGCACCACATGCCTTAATAACCACAGACCCGTTATCCCCCGCGCTCAAACAAGAACCACCAACACCACTATTCAGAATACCAGTCGTTTGATACTGCCATTGTTGTTCCTTCCTTGGGGTCCCATCACAAGTCTTCAAACCCACCAAGCCGCTATTAGATTCAGCTCCCAAGCAGTTGTTCGGGAACGCGATAGAGCGCACACTGCCATCGCCGCCAAACTTCCATACCTGTCCATCTGAGGCAGTGCAGTTTCCGAGGGAGACGGTGGCACCGTCAGTACCCGCAGTCAGGCATTTGTAGGTGGCCGTGTTGAACACCATGCCCGTAGGCACAACACTATCCCCGCCGCCAGATAGAGGAGATATACGGTAAACTTGCACACCGTGACTGGGGACATTGGCAGTAACGCCATTGGTTACGCTGGTATCTGAGGCTCCAGTCCAAAGGTCAGTGACGTTGTATTTTTGCGCGCCAGTGGAATCCGCGGAGTATCCAGCCCTTTCGAACGAAACGAAAAGCTTGTCGTCGTGGGCTTGACGATTGAGAATGGTTAGGACGCGGTCTCCATTGCTCAAGCTCTTGGATAAGACGTCCCATTTGCCATCCTGGGAGACAAGCGTGGCTTGTAAAGCTAAGGGATCCTGGTTGATCGCAATCAGACGCTCATTCTTGAGCACTTCTAGCATGTCCTTGTCCAAGCCAGGAATCCACGCGCTGATGATAAGCGGGGCGCTAAAGCTACACCAAAGAGCAAACTGGGACTTCTTTTCCGTGAGCGTCAACTTGGGATGGTCTGCGATCAAGAAATCAGGATCATTAAAGAAGCCAGGTGTCTGGTGTCTAGCAAGGAGAGTATTCATAGCGTAATTCGTGAGAACACCTCTCCACGCAGTACGATCAGTATAAACAGGAATATCGTACGAATGTCGCGCCAGCTCTCCATAGTTAGGAACCCAGTCCATAACATCATACCAGTCAGTGTTGTTCCCGTGTTCGTCGCCGCAGAAGTAGGCCGGTGCGGATTCCGAGAAGATGAGTGGTTTGCTCATGCGATCGATAACATCATGCCAATGAGAATATATCTCCCTGTACCTCTCTGCCGAAAACGGTTCGACGTTACAGCCATCAAGCTTGAGGTAATCTATGCCCCATCGCTCGAAAGTTGCAGCGTCTATCTCCTCATAGCCCAAGCTACCAGGATAACCGCCGCAAGTCAAGTTACCGGCGTCACTATAGATACCAAAGTGAAATCCGCGCTGCTTCAGATATGAACCAAGCCAGGGCATACCATCTGGAAAAAGTTTGGGGTCCCATTGGAGGGAACCGTCCTTGGCGCGATTGTGTAGTGGCCAGCAATCGTCGATGTTGATTCTGTCGTATCCTGCAGCAAGCAAGCCGTTCGATGCCATTGCATCCGCTGTCTCTGTGAATAGAGTTTGGTTCAGATCGCACATGAACCGAGCCCAGTTGTTGAATCCCATGGGCGGCGTAGCCAACAGAGACTTGGCAGCCAGCGAAGGTCCGGCAGCGGCCGCGAGAGCCAGAAAGCTTTGAGTGGTCTTCATACTTCTAGATGTAAGGAAATATATCCGTGTAAAAATGAAAGATATGTCTTTTCGCGTGCAATCCTCAGTTGGCTACTAGATAGCGGAAGGCTAGCTGCGACGATCCCCAGAGTGAACGTCCAGTCGAGATTTCGTTAGTATTTATAAAATAAAAAGCCCTCGATTTTCAACTAAATCCTTCTTTGAGAAACTCAACAAGTTGCCCCAACCTCAATCCACAAATTTGCTCTATCCAACCACCGATTTTTTGACCAATGTGGATTAAATTCTCAACTTCCCTCTTATAGCAGGTCATATCAAATCAAGAAGTTCTTTTTCGTATCGACGGGAAGATCCTAGGAAGCTAGGTACAACCTTGTCAAAATATCCTTTCGCCTCATCAAGCCAACAACCTTAAAAAAGCCGCTAAACTCTGACAGGACGTACCGGTTGCGCAACATGAATCCAACAATCTTGAGTTTTGTCATACAACTACCCGATTTGTGAGGTCCAATACAGCGCTTGATACTTTTCTATATAAACAAACCATAACCACACGCTATCGATACTACAAAGCATTATGGTAATGAGATTCTTCTCACGGAAAGCAGATTGAAGAGTTGTAAAGTCTTCAAGCTGGAATAGATACTGCGAACATTTCGCCTCGGTGGGCTAGCAAAATTCCGGGTCTCCATTAACGACCGTTCAGCTTTGCAACATACAACAATCATTTTAACTACTTATATCTGATAACATCTAAGGATGTATCCGCTAGATATTTCCTTCTATGCGTACTTTTATTACTTTATAAATTTTATAGAGATATGATCTGACGATTTGGTCTGAGAAATCTGTCTTCTCGTTCATCGGAGGGGGTAGCGTGTGTCTTTGAGGTGGTAGAGGTTGAGTTAGAACATTCTTAGGTCGGCGTCCGTCTAGATATAATCGAGGTATGAGCTTTGGGTAACGTATCTCACCATATGTGTGTCAAATTTCGAATTTATATAATAATGTGTTGCTCATGTCCTCTGATGAAGCTTCTTCGTGTTGGCGTTTTGTGCATATGGGACGGTGGCCGAACAAACTTAGTTGCGCGCCATAGCGAAGCGGTTCTGTGCCACCAATCTGCAAGAAAAAGTTGTCTCCTAATTATAACCAGCGGCGCAGCATACGTAGAGGAAAATTCGATTTGGCATCGTCGCGTTGGTTTCGCGACGTCCGCCGTCTTAAGCTTAATTAAGGCGATCATCCGCCACTGTTAGAGGTCAAGACTTGATTGGATCTTCTCAACTACTCACCATTATTTCCATCGAATACCTTGATGTGAGCATTTCAAATTTAATCCTCCCAATTTGTTCGCCTAGTCTCGAGGCTGGGTTACAATAGAGAAACATAGAATATTTTGTCTCTTTCATTGTTGATAAAAAAAGAATACCTTCGTCTCGTAAACCAAACGCCCGATGGGAAGCCATGATTCCAACAGTCATTTACTGCTTTATCTGCGGGGCTCCTATCCACTTTACACTTCCCTCAGGTCGCAGATATCGCCCGCCTGAACCGCCTGAGCCCGAGCGCTGGCTTTTTAGATGCTGCTTCGGTACTGAAAGCATTGTCACCTTTGGGGGTTCAAACAATGACTAACCTTCTATATTATATAGTTTATCCTCTAAAACGAGACGGTCTAACGTTACGCGAACACATTGTGGTCAGGCCCGGCAGGCTACTTGAACAGTTTCGAAACCCTGTTTTTGAAGAATTTGACAATCAAACCGGCTCGTATGGAAGACCTCCAGTAGAAAATATTGCAGTCTTTCGGCATGGTCTTGAGTTCGATGGCATCGCCGGCTATCCTCTGCACGAAGCATGTTGGACCATCTTGGCCGCATTTTTTTCTCCGAATGAAGATAGAGATGGATCCCCCGAGTTATCCACTCTCTATAGTATCCTCAACAATATGCCATATCGAAACCACAAAGTTTGCTGGCCACACGACTACTACGGCTTGTCGAGATATCAATCCACAAGGTGGAATCTTCCAACTGAATTTCCCTATGTGCAGGATGACCCTACAAATCTCGTGATAGAACCCTCGATTATTGGCCAGTACCAAAGCATAGCACGTATCCCAACATTTCTCCCACTACCCCTCAAAATTATACACGTAATTCTGAGCCATTGTCTTGCGTCAGATATACTCCATCTCGTCGAAATTAAAACAAAAACAAGAGACGAGATCCCGGATATTTTTTGGAAACAGCGTCTTTCGATATACGGAGAGTATGGATATTATATGCTTGGAAATAGAGGGTTACCGTCCACTGAAAATACATGGTTCCAAATATTCCAGCTCGCCAGTGAAAATGCAAACACGAGATTGCAAAATCGTCACCGCTTATGGAAAATGTGTAAAGGCCTCGCTGCTCTCGTCCACGATATATCAAGAAACAAAGTGCAAAACGGGGATGAGATTGATAGTTCCGAAGAACATGCAAAGATGTCTCAAGAACCTTCCTCATTGCCTGGTTTAGCGATACGATGTGAGAGTTTTCGTAACAGGATATGGCGTGTTATGGAGTTCTCTGGCTCATGGGCGAAATGGGAAAGCAAAATTCAACTCACCACAGCGAAACGAATAACTATCTTTTACAGTGGCTCTATGGAACTTTTGTACGTATCAGGGCTCCGGATACTACCTAGCGGAGAGACTATTGGATATGTGACGAAATCGTTCCGAACTTTCTCTCTACGAGGAAAGAGCATGATAATTATTGCAGCAACGCCGTTTGGTATCAGGGATCTTATATGCTCCGTTAGTGGCAATCTCCCTTACAATACAACATACAGAAACGAAGAGCATTCGCAAAGTCAAATCTCCTTTCGACGGAAGATATTCATCAACTAGGATGGAGAGAGCAGACAACTTGAGATACTGGCTAAATTCGACGTAGGAAAAGACTTTTATTCCATTAGATTCGGGTATCATAGTCGCCTGACATATGAATTTTTTATTTTAGGCCGTGAAGATGACGGCAATATCAATTGAGAGCCCGGATTTTCTCTCATCGGGTGCATTGAGCGATGAAGAGGCCTTCATTCAAAACTATAGTTGGACACCTCAGCCTCCCAAAAATGAATTTATCAGTACGTCTCGGTACTTCGGCATCGAAAAAAGCACGTTTATTCCCGTTTTACCTTTTAAAACAATGCAAGTAAATGAGTGCGGAGCTAAATTGTTTGGTATAACGGCATGGTTCGATGACGGGAGCTTTGGCTGGGTAAATGGTCTTTCCCTTCACCAGACTGAGTTTCCCGCCCGGAACTTATCGACTATTGGAGCCACAAAAGGCGCTGCGCTTGATTTTCGTATCAATGCTCAGGTCGGGGAGTTTATCTCAAGCTTGAAGGTGTACTACTTTTATAAATCTCGTTATGATCATGGGATGTTCATGGGCCTACAGGTGAGAATAATTGTCCAAGCAACGGCAGAAAACTAACAAATAGGTAGATTGTCACCAATATTGGCAGATGTGGTTTATTGAGAGCAGCTCCAATAGAGCGTTTAAAGACGATCGAGATCAAAATCCCAGCGGGAAGCTATCTGCGAGGATTTTACGGCCTTTGGCAGACAGTAATACTATATACCTCTCCTCGTAATGCAGTGCCTATCCTAGCTATTATGCTAACAAGTGTTATCAATAACAGGGACGTAACTGCACTTTTCTTTCATCCTTGGGGATACTTATATCACCGACTCCTGAGAAAAATTTCCCCGATATCGAAACTCCATCTCATTCGATGCAAAAACTAGGAACGGCCCGCGTCGTGGATCAAGACGCCGAGTTTCCACGATCAGAATGGTGGGCAGATCTTGTACTTCGCGGAGGAACTGGTCAATACTCCTCAGTGATAGATCTCACGAACTGCAGAACCATCACCTGTTATGCCCGTCATATCCCACACTTTCGGCTCGTCGGAATGAGACTTGAATATAATATCGACAATTTAGAATCCCAGAAGACTGAGTTTATAGGTCAAATTTCGCTCGCAGAACCCCTCGATGAAGTTTTGTACTTCGATGAAGACGAGAGCTTTACAAAAGTCCGAATATCTGTCGCGCAGCCTCCTTCGCATCCAATGCCTGATTCTTGGATTATAGGCTTGAATTTTTGGCTGAGTTCCGGAAGGGAGTTCAGCTGGGGCCAATACAGATCTCATCGGACAAGCAAAGAACATAATATAATGAATACAGTGAGTTGGAGAGTATATGGCGCATTCCGATAATCGAGTCCTCTGCTAACAATTAGGAAATACAGACTTCCTTGCGATGGGATTTCAACCGCGACTATGATATTCTGAGAGTAGTGGAGGCTTGAGATTATGTACATAGAACTAGAATTCCATTAAAAGTATAGAAAAATTATTCTAGCAACGTTTAAATAGAGCAAGAAATGAGGACTAAAAACTCTGCCATTCAGACACAGTATAGCTGACGAGTAGGATTCGTGATGCTGCACTTGAGATAGGTCAAGTTAATCTAGATTTTAATAAGGGAAAGACTAGATATAAAATGGTTGATATCTTAATACATCGGCCTGTGCACTTCCAAATAAGATAAATTCCAAAAATTTTCTCGCATGCCTGTCTACCCCTAGTCTCAAGGCTCGTCCCTCCCCCACTACTTCAATTCTTATCCCATGAATCCTCCTCCTTCTTCTCCTCCTCCTCATTTCCTACTTTCCTTACTTCCCTCCCCTCCCCGCCTCTTCCTTCCATCTCCATCTCCATCCATTCCAATCCTTTGTCAGCCATAATAACTAATAGCATTCTACAGAATTACGGAACAGGTCCACTATCATATAAGCCATACATGGATTATTTCTTCGCATGGAGAACCTTATAATAAACCTGTAGCTAACGGTTTTCTATTAGTGCGTTAGGTCACGTAATTGGGAAGCTGTGATTTATAGGCCGAGGTCGTTAGGCCATACGTAAGAATGCGCGTTTGAGTCCAACCCGTCAGGCGATTAATGTAAGCTTAGGCTTCCAAACAGAAAATCTGTAAGATTATACATACTTACGAGTAAGTATCTGTTGTGTTCTCGACTTTGGCCGTAAAAGGTCGTTGTCCTCCGAGATACAAACAATTTCGGTTAAGCTGACAACTCCACCATAATCTTGTCCACGTTCTCGTTTTTCCTCTCTGGAAAATAGTGCAAGATAGAAGTTCAGCCTACCAGCTTAATACATCTATTATATAAGCACCTCCGAAAGAAACTTCCGTCTCGTTTGGGCAGGGTTATCAAGTACCTCCTCTACTTCCTCTAGCGCATCTTTTAAACGTTTTCTAACATCTACGAAGAGAAAAGAGAATACGTGTAGTGCAACAAATCTCTATGGCGTATATTTCAGTGTATTCAATAAGGAGAGCTCTCGAGGAGTTGGATTCTAATTCAGACTGGAGAGTTATTCGCAAGTTCTTGCTCAGCATTCTCCATTTCTAATTTGATGTTAGAGAAGGCTGGGCGGTTGGTCCAAAAAAAATAGGAGACAACATCGGACGCGGTTATATTGTCAAACTTTATAGGGGGAACTGCGAACAATGCATTCTGGTTCTAACAGACAGAGAACCGGGAGAAATCCAATCGCATGATGAAATTTCCTCAGGTGAGCTTGCCGAGGCCTGTGGTCAAGCTTGTGGAAATTTTAATATTTAAAGGGTGTATGGAGCCGTTTGTATCGGAAGCCGCATTAAATTCTACATTTACGATAAAGTCGGACGCGAGTTCGCTGGAGGCAGGCTCACCGACTTAGTCGTTCAAGATACCAAGTGCGAGGAACACAGAGGGATGCTTCATTTGTTACAAGATCATGAAAAGGTCGATTCCGTTTTTCAGCACGTTGAGGCAAATCCTTATCTATAATCAATAAAAAGAGGTATTAGCACAGATTTGAGACCACTACCGTGCATAGACACATAAACGTGGGTCTTTAGTACTAATATTTGCAAGCACATTTGGCTTTCATGAGGATATGCGATAGCAATGTATACAGTACATGTGTTGATACCGACGCCAACCGCCATTGTAAATCTTGCGATTCGCTCGAATGCGTTTCTATCTTCGCACATCGCGGCCGATTTATCCTCTGTATTTATACGGGAGAAACTATATTATTTTTTACCACCTATCGCTTGTCGTTTTTTCGAATATTCTTCTTGAACGTAATGCATATTTTCGAAATTTAAGTCCACGCCGACCGATCCTTTACTAGAATGTTCCCAGATGCATATGCTAGTTAGACTGGTCCGTGCCGAAGGATACGAAAGACTGAATCCACGTGTGAAATATCGAATATCATGCCGTGGCCATGGATCGATCAGACGAGGTAAAGATAACCATCCTGGTTTTCTCCTTCCATTTCGGTCGTATCATAATCGTAGATAACGGGATGCCTAAAGACTCGAGAGAGCTATCGGAACTGGAGTTAGAGCTTCGGCGAAAGTGTGCCGATGATGGACACCACCCGCTGCGGCTGGGGTATATCCGATTCAGACCTGTTTGTGTCTTGGTCTCCCTTGCTTCCACGGCTGCTTTCGTTGGTGGGGCAATATATATCAATACGAAGTCTTAGATGCATCTATGACGTCTTTGATGAATATGAGACACGAACGCAAAAGTTTGAGATGGAACCAGCACCAACGTCCTTTTTTGCAAGCTCTGTATAAAATGGGTGATCTTAGCACTCGGTTTTGGTTTTGGCTGTTTGGGTCAGCGCAGTGCGTCAATCAACCGAATCCAAAGCGCATGCAACGAATCTCAATCATTCGGAGGCTCGAACTTCCGCGTGAATGCTCGCCGATCGCCCACAAGCTGCGGGCAACAGAAAAGAGCACGCGAGGCAGCTGTCGGATGCCGGCAATGTCAGCGCCTGGCCGGTGCTGCTTGAGTCAAGGAAAAACGCTGTGGGGTTTTGAACGCGTGGGCTTTTGAGGCCAAGCCGGAAGTCGGAAACCAATAGATTGCTTTCCAGCGGATGAAGGGTCCGCTCTAGCTTCAGGAAATTACACCCGGCACCAAACCAGAGAAGAGAAACCAACTTTCCGCCAATATTCTTGGCAGCATCTCATCTCTTTCCATTGCTTTCACCGAAAAGATCTAGTTTTACCAGAATCCGCGTCAACATGCGCATCAATAAGGCATAGAGACTTCTTTGAGCAGAAGGCAATTCTAAATGAAACAAAAAAAACCTTTCGTTCAATTGGATTCATGAATCTCAATGGACCTCTCACGAAGAGAGACATTCCGACTGGTTATTGCGGGGTTGATAGATGGGCCGGTACTGGGATAATATTGTGCGGCAAGGCACCCTTGCGTACGTGCATCATATAATTCCTTGGCGCTCTCAGTTCGGGTTAAGGGGCACGCGACGTCTCTATCCCAAGGACGGTAGAATTCAAAAAATCAAAGCCTCTAAGACCCTCAAATACAAGGATTAAAGGGGTTATCTCACGGGCCAAGAGGGGGTAAATGGAGATTTCTGTCTGTTTGCTCGGCTGACCTTGTTTGAGATGTATCCAAGCTCAGTTTAAAATGCACTCGAACCCATCGTGCATTAATGGTATCTGCATTGACATTTCCCGGACGTCAACGGCAAAAGGGTTGGAGGAACGCTGGTTTTCGAATGTTCTTTTCTTGCTATTCATTTCTTTCCCCAGTATATATACATTTATTCAGCCTAGAATCTTGGATATTCATAATAAGCGGTATTATTTTCCTTGATAAAATCCAGGGTTTCTTAAAAATTTATCAATAACTCTCCCCAGATCGATCTTTTGCTTTCACATTCCTTTTCTTCCTCACGTATATAATTCCCACGTTTTCGGATCTTTCAAAAAGTCTTTCCAGCTCCTAGGCCGTAGCTCAATCGACAGTAATTAAACCCTCTATATTTTCTTACGCCGGTCGTGTAGTCGAGATTATTCTGAACTACAAATTGGATTCTCCATGAGCTGTCGGGGATATTTGGAGCTATTAGCGAGTAAATAAAGACTTGAAGAGCTAAGCGGTAAACCAACTCTTATTCATAAATAGTTTTCATAGGCCAGGCGGCTAACATCTGTATGGGCTTTGGTTCTATCGCATAGTGCTTCAAGTTATGTCTTGGAATCAATATACTGATAAGGATGCATACCAGCCATTTTTGTCAGCATCAAGGCTATTTAGCCTCTTACGAAAACCCATATCATTAACCCTCAGGCGACTCTCAGATAACATCCCAACTCCAATTCGAAATATATATTCCGATTATCGACCCATCCCGCAAGCGCTGCCCCTCTTCTACAACGAACCCTCTTCTAGCATCAGACGTGGGTTTGTTCTCCTAGCTTCATTATCGACCTGTTGTGTTTTATTATTTTTCAGCTTTCTCGGTTACTATACGAATACAGGGAGGGAGTCTCCAACATGGGGAAGAGATGATGTATCAAGGCTACTAGGGCCTTCTTACCCTCTTGGTGTCATCGTCTCTCCTTTCGAATGGTCGACATTTTCTTTCGGTTCGAGGCCTATACCAGCACCGCCACCGGAACCACCTGGAACGACGGTCCTAGAAGTAGTTCCACCGAGCGAATGGATTGAATGCCCCGCGGCTCGAGAATACACACGGTCACTTCCCGAGGTTACCTTTGTCCCTCTAGAAGAAGTTATCGACAGAGATGAAGAATCAAATTTGTCATGGTTAGATGAGTGGATCACGAACGGGAGGCTTGGTACGACGACTTCCTCGAGACCACAGGCTCCTACGCTTGATGTTATATATACTTGGGTCAACGGCAGCTCTCCTGCTTTCAAAACTGCTAAGGATGCGGTCGAATCCAAAAGTCGGCTCTGGTCAATCGACGGCTACCACAGGGATACAATGAACCGACATCACGATTGGGACGAGCTAAGATACAGTATGCGAAGCCTCGAAAGATTTCTCGAAAAAGACGAGACTGGTCAACTGAAATCGCCGAACCCTTTGGGAAAGATAAGCATCGTTTCCACTGATCACACCGACGGTGCTGAAAGCGCACAGGCTCCTCTCTGGCTTGATATCAGCTCTTCGGACTCCCCTGAAATAATTGCTCAAGAGTCATTAATATCCCCGGCACTACAACACACTTGTGCTGTTGATACCTTTTCCTCTTGCTCAATAGAAGCTCGTTTGGATCGTTTACAAGGCAACGATAAAATTATTGTTTTGAGTGACGATATGTTATTATCGAATCAACATACCGCCGCGGATATTTACTCGCCTCTCTACGGTCTACCCTTTACCTTTGACTACGGCTGGTCTGATTTCGCCATCGACTATCCTCCAGCATTTGGGTCAATTGAACATACGACCGGGGAAATGCCCTATCTCTTCTTCTCAGCTTATCTGCTCAATATAAGATTTGGGTGGGAAGGTCGATCTTACACCAAACATACTTTGCATCCGATGTCCAGAAGTATTTTGCGAGAATTACGATCCACCTTTCCTTCCGCATTCGAGCTAAGCAGTGCCCAACGATTCCGTGGAGAAAGCCCGTCTATTCATCTTTGGTTTCTGTTTTACTGGTATGTCATTGAGAGACACCGAGAAACACTCATCTGGAGTTACTTGTACGGGAAAATGCAAGACGATAAAACTGGCAACATCAACATTAACGACTTGCGTACTCGCTTGAACAATATTGATACAACCACAAATTTCACTCGGACATCCCTGCTACCAGAATCGGTCACAGAAGCGTACAAATCGGCAGGTATCGAATCTAATAAAGCATACCAAGCGCTATGGAGCAGCGCCGATGGGCCTGTGTGGCTCTCCCAAGAACCAGAAAGGGACCTAGCCGTTCGCTTCGACGCAAAACTGGGGGAAAAGTTGCCCTTCGATGAAGCACGACAACTTCATCCCTGTGAAATGGAACCTAAATGTTTCGAGTTCGACGATGACTCGGATAACGTTCCGACCAATTCGATTTTCGAAAAATGGCGACGGGTTGAACGGTCCTGCGGAGATTGCATGATCAACGCCTTGCTTAGAGAATCGGGTCCGACAGGTCTTGCCGCGTTTCTGCCTGAAAATTCACACAAGCGCAAAATCGCGACCAGAGCTCTTCATAGATATGCATATACAGTATCAAGAGTTGATGCTCGATACGGAATGATGGACAGTGTCGAAACAATCGATAGTCTCAGCTCTGAATGGATAAAAGACCAACCAAGCGAGGTTTGTTTCAATGATCACTTTCTATCTCAAGATCCAATTGAGATCGCCCAATTTGCAAGTAGAGCAAAAGGTATGTACCACTTGTTCCGGAGATCTATCAGTCTTCTTTCGGCTTTACTGACTTGTTATGATAGAATTTTTCGAAGCATATTATCCTGGCAAGAGCAAATGGGAGCTTTAAATACCCACGTCTTGTCCTTGAGATTATGTTCTGTATTTGTTGGTTTTTGTTGATACCGGAGTTCAATACCCACATTGTAGTATATTTTTCTTAGCGTCTAGTCCTTGTTAGGATAGATATGTAAATAGCGTTCAACAGTTATCAATAGATTTAATAGCCTACGTCCAATGCTAAGGGCGTTGGCGCACAGGACCATCCAAGCTATTATTATTTGGTGTCCTTTATCACAAATATTTTCCTGCTCTTTCATCTGGTTTTGATGTGCTGTTTATGACTATTTTGTGTATCCAAGCTCCAGAGCTTTGTGTTGTGATATCAGATTCGACTAGATATGGACTGCTGTTTCACTTGCCGAACAGGGGTATTTCGTATTTGCTGGTTTCTTTTATGGCAAAGTCTGAGCACCGAAGCTCGAGCCGCACGGCATCTAAAATATGAACATGAATAGCACCTGAGAAGAAATGGCTCAGGCTGAAAACTTCTTCTAAAACTCTGATGGGGCTACATTTCAAATTCCACAACAGATCGACTTGTACTCCTTGTTAAATATTGTGACAAGCACCAAGTTATTCATCGAATTGTTAGAGGAGGATCTTGAGTTGAGTGGTTTGCTATCTTGGCAAGAACATTTGGCGCGTGAGACAAACCTGAGATTAGTTGAAAATTGGGGCTCCTATCCCTTATACTCCAATTTATTCAAACTTGGCAAGTCAAAGACAAACGAAACCATTGGCTGGCAGGTATTTAATTCACAGGCGAGATACTAGGAAGAAAAGAATAATTTAAAGAAACAAGTGCGGCCAATTTCCATTCCATCACAAAGACGCTCAAGTGCCTCGATGTCTGTTGCGTGTTGCAAATTCTTGTCTCTCGCCAAGTAGAATTAGTATCTGTAGCACCTCTGGTGATCCGCCCGCGAACTGAGGATATTTGGCTCCAAGAATATTCTAAAGGAGCGGGTTTGGAACCTCGGGATTCGCGATATTCGTCCCACGGTAATAATTAAGTTTTCCGTTCAAGCCGTGGGAATGGTATCTCTGGATAAGTCTGATTCGCGTGCGTATACGCTGAATACAAACCTTTGTTTTCAAACACAGTGGGCCTTGACGTACGGTTCCCCGGCCCGCAAATTCGTTGAACCCCACAATTGAGCGCCCGGAGCAAAGATGCCCGAACGCAATAGTTTTGAGACGACGCCTCATTATCGAGCTCGTAGTCAGTAAATTTATCAACGGTAATTCGTCCGAAGTATTGAGTTTTGAACAATAAACCTATGATTTTTCCGGTAAACTTATGGAATACAGCCACATGTATTTAAATATAAATGCTTGCGCCCATATAAATGAATAAAGCTAAGAGAGAAACTTAATATTAGGATATGTTGTAAGACCTACAATCTCTGGACTCGGCAAGTCATATACAATCAATGTCTCTGGGAAAGGCTATACTGCTCGCGATTGCGTTTGGAAACGCAATCGCGCAGCAAACGGGATATGGACAGTGCGGTGGAAATGGGTGGACCGGTCCAACTACCTGCGTATCGGGATTCTCGTGTGTCTACCAAAATGACTGGTACTCGCAATGTGTACCTGGGTCCGGATCACCAACCACAACAACTAAATCCACTACAACGTCGACTACCACCCTCAAGACGTCCTCAACAACTCTAAAGACGACAACTACAAGCGTTTCAAGCTCAAAGACTACCACTACTAGCTCAAAGACTACCACTACTAGCTCAAAGACTACTACAACTAGCACAAAGACTACCACGACGAGTACGAAGACTACAACGACAGCGTCTAGCTCCACGCCTTCCTCTGGATCTACAATCCAACATTGGTTTGCATTGTAAGGATGTAATTTCAACTTCGATTGTAAGGTTCGCGGAACTAATAATCATTTAGTGGCGATTCTTATACTTATACGGGATTCAACGAATGGGGGACTCAGCCGTCAACGAGCAATCCTTTGGGGAACCCGACGTTCCCGGGCGATACTACGTCTGGTGGGGCCAACTACGTGGGACTTGCAATCACAACTTACAAAAAGAGTACACTTTTCGGTTACTCTCTTGGGATAAGCGGTTAGTCACTAATCCCCGCCTATAGAAATGGATCGCAAGATGCATGCTAATGGAATTAGGCGCTACCGTGGACCCTACACTCGCCTTTCCGACGCAAGGCAGGGCGCTCGATGCTGAGATGACGATTTGGATTTCACAATACTCCAACCCAGCGACAATGGGAGTTCCATGGACTGGTGCCAATGCTCTATTCTCAATGTTCTTCGGTGTCAATGATATCACGGTTACGATGGCGCGAACTGACATGGATACTTACACGGATTTGATCCTCACTTCTTTGATGAACCAAACCAATACGCTCTACAATTATGGAGCTAGAAAGTTCATGTTTATAAACTGTCCCCCTGTGGATCGACTGCCTGCGGTTTATGGGAATGCAGCCATCAAGACCAACGTGGCGCGGTGGAATTCGAGATTGTTGACGTTCGCTGCAAACTTCCAAAGTTCACATCCAGGCGTGAGTTTTCCCATGCTTTCTGAGCTTCAAATACGTGAAAGTTAATATAATTTGTGAATAGTCATCGTATGTCGTATACGATACGTGGACCGATTTCAACACAGTTCTCGACAACCCGACTGCCTATGGTTTGAACTCGGACGTTGTAGACCCAAACACGGACCAATCATATTTCTGGCGCGATTCTTATCATCCAAACGTTAAAATGCATGACGTCATGGCACAGAGTCTCTCGGCTTTGTGGAGGTCGAAGGGTTGGTGGTGAGCTGCGGAACATGTTCTAATTTTGGGCCAAACATAATTATTGTAAATAGAAAATCGAATCAAGTGCTGAAAGTATTTGGCTGCATATTAGACCAGAATAATATTCCTTGAGTACACTTAGAAAAGGCGAAGTATCCTCGTCTAATAAGCCATTGGAAGTCAGTTTATCTGAAATTGGAAAATAGATGGAGGGTTGGTCGGTTCCACAAACCGCAACAGGGATTCGATCCCCGAATGCTTGTTTTGTGCGTCCATTAGTGCAACATCTGCAGGTAAGATCAAAGACGCAGGAGCTTTATTTACACTTTGGCTACCTTGTCTTGATGGATTGGAAGGATTTCTTCACCCTTGACATATCGAGTGAAATTGCTTCGCTTGGCCGTTCGCATCCATGCATTTTGAAGCCTGTTTCAATGTCGCCCCTCTTCCGTCCTTCCACTTGAGCCTCCAAGGCCGCCACCACGAAAGCAAGTTCGCAGTTCGGTTAGTTTTCTGATTCTTTTTCTCGCCAACTCGAGCCTCAATCATCTCAACCAACGGCCATCAACTGACTGAATCGTAATTCTACCTCTCTCCAGCGCCGTCAATTGATCATCGTCCTCTGATTCACGTCCGCGACAATCCCCTTCAACGTCCCCTGCAACACACCAACACATTTCGCCTTTCCCCTCTTCGAGCTAAAGACGAGGCATATAAAAACAAAGCGGAAGATAGCGAGGATAGGAGAAGGAGCAGGAGTATCGAGCAATAACAACAAGAAACCGAATAAACCGGCCCTCTACCTAACACCGATAAATGTCTTTGAGGCATACTCTCAGGACGCTACTTAACGGGCCTCAGACCCAGGAGCCGGCTGGCCAATACGGCTACGCTCCCAACCAACAGCAACCTCCACCATCACTCCCACCGTCGCAACCACAATCGCACTACGGTGCCCCGCAGTACGGCCAGAGTCATCCACCCTTTGGGTATCCACAGGGCCAGGCTCTACCGCAACCACAATTTCAAGCTCCTCCGCAAGCTCAAATTCATAACCCCATACCTCAAGGCCCACCAGTACATGCAAATCCGTATGCTCCTCCTCCTCATCAACATCATGCTGTACCATTAGCGGCTCAAACCCAGCAGCCGTACGCTGGCGCCGGCTATCCTCAGCCGCATTTCCAGCAGCCTGCTATGAATTATACGCCGGCGCCGCACCAAGCACCGTTCGATCATACCGCGAAACCAACTCCCATGAACCAACATTTCCAACCGCCTGCCATCGGTGGATATAATAATATCAATAACAATACACACTTTGGTGGTCCACAGAATCCTCACGTATACCAGCCTCAGTTCTCAGCTCCTCCTGTACAGCAGGCTCAACCGCAAACCCAGGCTCAACCTCAAGCATTCCCGTCTCAATTTCCTCCACTATCACCCGGCGCCCCATCTATTCAAGGCCAACCCCAGGGCCCTCACATCACCTCTAATCTCCATTATGTGCCCCCTTCGGCCGCACCAGCAGCAAATTCGAATACTCATCCGCAGCAGACGCCAGGCACTCCTCAATTCGCACCGCAGAACTCGCCTATCAAACCTATTTCTCACGAGCAGTTCTCTCAGAATCAATATGCACCCCCGCCTTCATTTTCGCAGCCTTCAACAGTACCTAACTCTCCATTTCTTCCTAATGGCCAGCGGATCTCGTCTCCGATTCCACAAACCCCTACATTCCCACCACCTCCATCCACCTTCTCCGAATCTAACGTGAATCCGAATTTGAATTATCAGCCTGCTCCACCTCCATATGCCCCAGTTTCGGCAGAAGATCCTTCTCAGCGACTCCCTCAGCAACCGTTGCGGCAGTCGTCATTTGGAACAGAGAATAAGAGTGCAATGCCAGGACCGACATTGCAGGAAGAGCCGCTTGGACAGCCTCAACAGCCTTCTCAACAACCTCCTCAGCAATCTCCTCAGCAATCTCCTCAGCAACCTCCTCAAACACCTTCCCACAAGCCCTCTGAAAATCTAGCATCAACGTCGGATCTCTCGTCTACCGCACATAGTTCAATACAGGCTGCGTCGCCTCTAACCTCAGATCTTCCTCTTGATACCCCCAGTGGTATTATACACCCTTCCATGCTCAAGCAGTGGAGCAGAACGAACACACTCAACTCGGGCAAACTATCAAATCCTCCGGCAGTTCAGTCGGCCGAAACATCAAACCCTCCGTCTGCTCAGTCAACCAAAACGTCGGACGCTCCGCCAGTTCAGACGCAACCTTCGCCAAAACCGCCATCGCCAAAACCTCCATCGCCGAAATTCTTTAGCAGCGGTCTCCCACCTCACTCAGCATACCCAGGGGGTAAAGGTCATCGTCCGCAGGCTAGCGTTAGCCGATCATTCACCTTCGCCAAGAAGAATGCTGACGGCAGTCCCAACTGGTCTGGTATTCTCCTAACCATTGATGGGGTCGCGGCAGAAACTTTGACTAGGTTTATCGATGGGATGTACAACCTTGCTGGAAAAGAAGAAGACCCTCTTGGTCTTACTCCAGATCAAATTCGGGTACTCTTTGAACAACTTGATATATCAGATGACAAGAACCACCGTAAGTCTTATTTGTGCTCTAGCTTTTAGGGCCACTGTGCTAACAAAACTTCCAGCCAAACGTCTTCGCCTCGTTGCAGAAAAGATGAACCACTCAGATCCAGTGGCATTCGTGAATACAAATTTGATTCAATGCTATACAATTTTCGATCTTACTTATATCACGGAACCCAACTTAATGCCCATCGTAACTCGGGAAGGCTTCCAGCAATATATTATATCGCAAGTATTAATCGATCCTTCCGCCATGCACACAAAGTTCAACCGGTATCTCGCAAACCATGGCCATGAGTTGATCGACCCACCAACAAAGAAACCTTTCGGCAGGATCGAAATCGATAGAAATTGTTTTCCAGCCGCCCCTAATGATCAGTATGTTGCCCGTGAGAAGAAGCAAAACGAGGCATTATTAGCAATAGAAGCTGCAAATAATAATGATGGATCCCCGCCTGGTAATCAGGGAGGTTTCAAGCATCAAAGTTCTTGGGGCATTTAATTCGCTCCGCAAGCTTACCGAATCGCTGTATATGTGGATTTTAGTTTTTAATTGGAAAGGTTGGCGTTTGAGATACGATATAATTGGTGGATACGGTTGACGGTTTGGTATGGGATATACAAAATGGGAAAGCAAATTTTGATATTTATTTATATATGGCCAGCACATATTTTTTGAAGGAAATGGAACACGGCATGATTCGATAATGTAGTTAGACGCTAATTGTACATAAAAAAGTAATGACACTGCAAAATGATCTACTCGTCGAACTGAAATTTTAAACATTCAAGCTTCTGCTTCACTGACGGACCCAAAGTCCAGTATCGTACTTTTTACAACATCCGATCATGTTTGCCTAATGGCTTGGCCCTCCTCGATATGTCTCCTGCGGCCTTCTGTTTCAATTTAGCAAGGCGAGCTCTAGGTTCGCAGTTAGTATATGATCGGAACTATTTAACGCAATATGTGATGGGGTTCTTACTCTTCTTTGGCTTCCAATTCAAGGGCTTTGACGTGATCTCTTGCGTGTTTAACAGCTTGACGAGCCGCCATGAGAGCACGGTCGGCATCTCTTTCCGCGACTTCGGCGTCGATAACCCTCTGGCGGGCGCCTGCGATCGAGGCATCTTCGTGATCGTTTCGATGGAAGAACCCAGAGCCTCCACCAGTTCCTCTTGTTGATCCGGTTCTTCTCGTGTCGACACTATCTGGAGAAGATTCGCGGTCGTGGCGATGGCGGCTAAAAATGCTGCCACCTCGGCGAGGGCTTTCACTCGAGTTCCTCGAGTTCATGGTTGATGATCTTCGAGGAGTTGTATCCTCCTGGACTGGCTCCTGGTCTTTGCTGGTACTGAACAAGCCCATTTTGAATAATCTTTAATTTGGGATTTTGGCTTCGGCGTCTGGCACAAATCGGTATCTATATATCTGAAGAAATTGAATAAATAATTAGCTTTAAGCTAGTTCATGGTGTCGAAAACCGGGCTGTTATATACACAGGCGATCCATCAATGGAAAATGTGGCTGGCAAGAACGAGACCGTTTTCTCGACAGACGTCAGATGGAAATTCGGATGGTGATCGTAAGAAAATTATGGATGTCCGTGGCCATGACGTCTTGCAACAAAGTCGGTTGGGGCAGGTGGCACGCTGCCACGTTCGCTAAAGAGTGCCAGTACATTTGGTGTACCGCGAACAATGTTGGACCCTGCGCAACTGCATCGCGAGTCCTGCCGGAATCAGTACCGGTACGAGGTAGTATAACTTACAGAACCAGGAATCTCATCATCGCGCATATCAAAGAAAACTCAAGATCTTACATTTTGGTGTGCTTGTATGGGTGGCTTAGCGTCACTATCAAAGGGACCTCCCTGTCTATCGACAGTTCTGAAGTCAACAAGTGGGTCCAGGGTTTACAATTTACAGGCATCTCGCGACCTTGACGTCATTTTCAAGAACATCCTGAGCAAAAACCAGGATTCTCCCATTCTTGATTGCCATCATCGGTGCATGGGAATGAATAGCAAGAGTACAGAGAGGGAAAAAATCACATAAAAGCAGAAAATCTTATCACGGCGTAGCGTTTTGATAGAAACAAAAAAGAACGCCGTATTATCCACTTCTTCTAGACCGAATTGATCCTGACTTGGTAAGCCCGTTTTAAGGTCGGCATGCCTATGTTCGAAACCGCGAACCCAGTTGTTGAGAAAATGCAACAGTATCAACGCAAAATATGCGTTGTGTGAAACGAACACGCTGCGCTGCGAGATTTGCGTTGAGCGTTTGATTTACGAGACAACTGCGAGTCCGCGCTGTGCTGGTCTCGCAGACGCCGTTGCTATCACTACACAATTTTTTAATGTCTTTGGTGGCCTGTGGATCGTAGAGCCTGATTAAAGAAGTTGGGTCATAAAACTTGCATGTTTTGGCCTTGAATTTGATATCCAATTTAGCATAGCTGAGTTAAGAAAGTCTACTGTAGAGCAATGACTAGTAACACGACTGCTCTGCTAACCAACCACGGATGATCGGAACGGATTTTTACCCTGAAGAATTTTGGTTACATTTTACGGCATCTGGCTAGCGAGACAAGGTTCATCCTGAGAATTGAAAAGTGCTTCTATCGCCAGGTCGACTCGCGGCAACACACATGAGTCTCCGTGGCTCTATGGAACATGCATCTCCACCTACACTAGTATAAGCGTGTCCACCAGTATCTCTACATATACTAGTATCAGTATTTCTATAAGAGTATCAACCAACATTTCAACATCCCTTAGTGTCTTTACTAGCATCGCTACTAGCATATCCACTAGTACTACAACCTCCACTTCCACCTCCCTACTGACTAGTATATCCACTCTAACAAGCACCGAAACGGCAACTACGACGGAATTGGCGACTACAACTACGACTGAGACTAGAATTGAGACTGCGACTACGACAACGACTGCGACAACGACAGCAACGGCAACTCCCACACCGAGCCAATCTTGTGTCAACAATCTTGGTCTCGAGGTTGCGATATACAATTCACCTTATATATACCAAAATGGAATGACGCCAACAAATGACTTTACCTATTTTAAAACCGCCGTTCCCTATGGTGTCAAAGTCGTTGACTACCTCGGATATAGCACTATTGGAAATTCTAGTGCTGTATACGGATTTGCATTGCCCTCTGGCATGTACTTCGCTTTAAATTACCGAGGTTATTTCCATGCACCGATCGGTGCCACTTATAGATTCAATTTATCAATAGCAGATGATGTTGTTGGCTACTGGCTTGGAGATTTAGCGTACTCCGGTTGGGAGTTGAGTAATTCGAATGGAACTGCTTACTGGAGTATAGAGCCTCATTCCACTTACACGGATGTCTACCTGGAAGCAGGGGAATACCTCCCAATAAGAATTATTTTGGAAAATTCTAACGGAGAGAACCTTTATGCGTTTTACGTTACGTCTGGAAACGAAACCTATGTGGATTACGGTGTACCAAGTCCGTATTTAGTACGGACGAAATGTATTTCTGACGACCACTTCGACACCTATGGACTAGAAACTTGAAATTTCACGAGCGGGCCAATTTCGCGATTATTCTAAGGGTTGTTTGCTGAAGTACATATGACATTAATATAAGAAACAACAATAGATAGAATATATGAATAGAATAGAGTCTAAATTTTTAGAAGGATGGAGAATACACTTGGGGCATTGATAGTCTGTAATTATACGTATATATATTTTCGTTCTTGAATACGCTTTTCAGCTAGCTTGCTATTGTTAGGCTAAGCAGGCAAAAGATGGATATTATATACGTCCGGAGGATCATATAAGAAGGGATACCTGACAGCTATTAATGTGTTGTGAGATTCTCCGTCTTCCGCTAGTTATCATCCGCCGACATGGCATTTTTAACAGACAAGGCTCCCTCAAATAACTTATGCTTAATATCTTATCTAAGAGTCAATTTAGATGGTCGCTCCACTGCCGCAATCATATATAACGTGAAGGTCCATGGAGACGGTATTCTTGGCAGCCCAAAAGAGGGTATTAAGAGTGCGGTTTGTATAAGCCTTGTTGCGTGTGCAACAGAAACTCTTGGATATCATGCTTTACGTAAAAATCGCCCCATAACGTAACTTATCAGCTCGTTGGCATCTCAGCCCAAGATACGGCCCAAAAAAAAAAAAGGAAAAAGGAAGGAGGGGAGAAAGGGCTTGGCTTACCCCAGAAGACTTGAACAATTTTCGCTGCATGCCCTTGATGTCTGAAACTGCGGACGCGAATCCGATTGAAGCAACACAAGGTTGTTTTAGCCGGTAAACCATGTCGATATACGCTTCTGGTATCTGCATAAATAAAACGCCAGACATTTAATAAAAAGCTGAGATATAGCCCCTTTCAAGCTTTTTACCGATAAGTGAGTGTTAAATCAAATGATTTTCAGATGCAAAAGTCAAAACTCGCTCACAAGATTTACGGATGTGGAGAATATGAACGAAATGCTGGTAAAATTCACTCTCAAACAGTGCCTCAATTATCAAGGAGACTGTTCGTGCACCATTTTGCAGACTGGATGCTAGTATACATAGAGCGACCAAGTGCTGACAGCTGGCTACGGAATCATATGTACCTAGCTGACAAACGTCAGCAGTCAACAGATAAATGTTGCGGAAGAACTACAAAAAGGCTTGTCCTCATCTCAAACCCTAGGACTTGGCAGGCACAAGAAGCACCTAGTGTCGGATCCGAGCCGACGGTGATCGGTCAAACATACTGCAATAGAACTGAACGGCAAAGTTAATCCGGTATGGTTCAATTACGTTATAAGGCTTTCGAGCTCTCAATTCTCCATAGTAATGATGCATATAGTAGCTAAGTCTCATTAGGCTGTGCCGGAAGCTTCTTTTGAAATACGGAGGGGGGTTATCTTGTCCTCACTACGTCAATAGATTGCAATATTTTTATGACCCGAAATGCCGTTGCCAGTTACGCTAGGATACCCACTATTGTATAATTGAATCGATGGCTCATTAGAGCTCTTATATCATTCGGCACATACATCAACCTACCAGGAGGTATTGCTTGATTGGAAGAGACTCTCAAGCGGACACTCTACAAAGCTCGGGCATGTGATTCCAAATTTTCTATTTTTGACTTACTTGTGCTCCCCATGCTGAGCGTGGTAATTCTTGCAATTGACCGAAAGAATATACCTTCCTGAGGCTATGCCAACACAAGGTGGTACAAAATCCAACATGTCTGCTCAAGCTCGCGTATTGTTACATCGGGGCAGACCTGCAGGCGCAGGCCACAGCTCTGGTTCTGTTAATTAGTCGATGACCGACCCCAGGTTTATCAAAATTAGCACAAAAATGCCACTAGCAGGCCGACGAATTTTCATTTTACCCCAGGGTTGAGGGAAATAATATGCCATATGCACCTTCAAGGAGCGGGATAGGCAAAATTTTAGCCCTTGCTGGCATCGCCTAGCCAATCCTTTGCAGGTTTTGTGTTGGTGGTTGGCAATTTAACGTTATTCGGTTTCAGACTCAAGAGAAATAAATGGCAATCGATGTCATCTCACCAATGGCTCGAGATATTCCCGCCAATAACCAGCTGCGAGTTCGGCAGGCACTACGCAATGTTATGGTCGCGCTTTAATTTGTTCCATCACTCGACGCTGACGAAGCTCATAAATCGGCTAAAAAAACAAGCTTTGGCTCGTCAGGAAGGATAAGCCTTGTCGAGCGGCTGAAGGCAAGGGGGAATTTTCGCATGCAGGGTTACGCTGCTCAGCGAGCCGAATTGGTGATGGGCCACGATAGAAAAAGATATCGATCAAATATGCACCTCCTTCCTCCATGCACCCGGCCAGTGCACCCGTTGCATTCCGCTGCAGACACGAAGATCGGGGAAGAATATTCACGTCCACACATCGAGATCTGCTAGGAGACAAAAGGGCAATTCGGAACGGCTATCCGCTAAATTCAATATCCCAAATACTGGCTGATCGTTTCCTTCATCTATATAAGTACCAGCGGGACACCACCATCTCTTGTCCAAAATCAAGCTCTTAAATCGGTTTAAGGAATTTCTAGTGATCACTCTCTATCAATCAAATCCCAAGTTCGCAAATTTCGAACCCCATCCATTTTATAAATTTACTATTTCTTTAAAATGCGATCTTATCTTGCTGGATATTTGGTGGTGGCTCTTAGGTAACAAAAGACTCAGTTAGCTTGTTTCCAGCATTATTGTAGACTAATGATCGAGGTGACCTTAGTTGCGCTGCAATTAACGCCGCGGCTGCTTCATGCCCCCCCTCTGTCACAGTTACAGGCACCAACATCTTGTTCTGCCCTGCTATTAAATGCATCACGCCTACCGCACCTTGCACCAAGTCTACTAAGACTGTGGAGGTGCCATGCTCGTGTCAGACCAAGCCACCATCAACCACCACTCTATCGCCATCTTGTCCAAACAATGCCTGCCCATGCCCAACTCCTTCAACGACGACGGTAGTCGATAAATGCGCGACCACCACCCCTCCTCCAACTACATCTGCCTGCCCTAGCTGCCCAGCCTCCACAACTGTTACCACTGGATTCATCGGCTGCCCCGACATCAGATGCGCTACACCACTTGGCCCATGCCCCGATATCATCGAACTCGTTGACATCCCTTGCTGCTGCCAAAGGAAACCACCATCGACTACAACTGTTCCACCTAAATGTCCTCCCAACGGCTGCTCCTGCGTTATCCCAACAATTACTTCGACCGAAAAGTGCCTCATCACACCTTATTAAGTTAGCGAGATTGTATATATAATACCTTTTGTCATCGCTAACCCTATCCTGTATCTATATATTCAATATACCTAATCTCAAAAAATGATCGTTGAAATGTGAAATATATGATTAAGAATGCTCATTTACTTTGGACATGGCACGCACCCGGCGCTTTTCTAATATACAGTGAAGTCCCTTAATAGACAAACAAAATCAAACAAGCTTGTGAGGTACCCTCTCCTCATACTTGCCATGTCGGTCTGTCGGATCCTCCTCGGACGAAGTATCAGCTTCACCATCTTTACCATCCGATACCTCATTGTGTTCCGCAATAGCTTCTTCCCCGGGGTCCATTCCATCCGAATCATATTCTGCGTACTCTGAAATTGGACGCACATGAACAGCCATCGAGACTCTTCTGGGACGAACCTCTATCTGCCCACTTTTCTCGGCATTGCCCAGTTGTATATCGGTTATTTCTCCCACCGAGTCGTTCCGGCTGCCTCGGCCAAATGTAAACGCCTTACTAGACCTTCTAGAACTCGGACGGGGACCAGTGGCAGGTACACTATCATCCGAATCACCGGGTTTCTCCATCACAGGCTCCAGATCGACGTCGTCGAAAGCGGTAAGAGCGCTAGGCCCAACGAATGCCACACTAGGAGCACCTGACCCTCGACGAATATTCGGTTTAGCAAAGGAAGATCGCGCGGTGGCAATATTATGAGTACCTAAAACCGTCTCATCGGACCCGTATCGTTCGCTAGCACTCGGTAAAGTATCGCCAGTGGTTTGGTGGTCATGGTTGGTGATACAGTGTAATACAATAGCACTGAATAGAACTATTTATCACCCATTAGTCATGATTTTGTAGAGGAACGTTTGATTTGTACTCACTATCGCAATTGCAGATGATAAGGCACACCCATCCAGGTTCGCCGTTCAGCAGCATGAGTGTAGTTAGGTTACTTGATAGAGTCGTTAGGTTAGTGCAAGACTGTCTACAGGAAGGGAGATGATACATACGCAACGCTGGATGTCAAAGTTGCGCAGGAACCAAAAAAAGTCTTTAAAGCAACCTTCCGCAGCCCTCGGTTTTTTGTTTGGGATTTTGATTTCGTGAATTTGGATATTTCTGGGCTCAAGTTAGACAAACAGTGGACAAAATTTCGATATCTTCGAAACTTAGAGTAAAAATACTTACTCAAAACAGGTACCAAGAATAAAATGGTTAGATACACCTAGACATTGCCATTAGAATATTGTTGAAATTCTAGTTCAGGAAATACATAAGAACTTCGCTTACATTAACGACGACGTCAAAGACAACTAGTGGGATCAAGGCGAAGGTTTTCATTCCGATACGACAAACTCCATCCTTGAAATATGCGAAGCGACTTGAAAAAGCTTGGTTAGAAAGGAAATCCGAGGAAACGATAGTAATGAGAAACATACTAGATCAAGCTCAATATACAAACAGCGCCGTATGGAACTATGCAATGAAGGAGTTAAGCACTATTCTCGTATATTCGGTTTATTAGATCGAAGGGCTACTTACCCAAGAGGCCAATAGCGTTAAATAAGAAGAACTTATCCTTGCGTCTTGGTAGCCACGCATTCCTTACAAGTCGCTACATCTCAAATTTAGTATTTTGGTCTTCGATATGAGGCTGAGATCTGTACATACTACTTTCTCAACCAACAAAAGATATATTATCTAAGTAATTTCGAGGTTTAGTGGTTGGATAATGCTAGGGGTCAACACGGCAGACATACGATCTATTTTGAACTCTGTCAGTAAAAAATATTATACAAGGAGTAAGACTGGAACAACCTACCTTGGTTGTTACATAGCATGTGATGCACATGATAATTGCTGCAGAACAGTGAGCTTGATCCTCGTTGACACCAAGCCCCAACGTGATGAGTCCCACGGCAAAGACGAAAATAAATGAATCGGCGTATATTGCAAGGATATCTTCACCGAAGGTTGGATATGTTAGAGCTAGATCTATAGAAACCATGCAGGAAGTGAATAAACTTACACCACCGTACTGCCGTCAATTTCCGCCACGAGGTGATGAGTAGGATCCGCTGGGCTTTTATTCCCAACGACCGTTAGAATTAGCGATTCTCCAATAGCATTACCGAGAAAGTAGTACTCACTAAAGCATACCGAGAGAGCGGTAAGCGTGATCATTATTAGTAGGGTCAAAACAACCTTCCCAACGGGCGGGTATGCGGCCCCCGATACGGAATGTGTAACTTCATTTGGGCCTGACATTTTATCTCGAGTTTGGTAACGACGGCACGAGGGTGAATTTCGTGAATGCCATATGTAAAAGACGAGGGGTGGATAAGACTTTCAGATTCAATGGCATCTTCCAATACTTATATGATTCCTACGCAAAAGTGGCAAGTATAGCAGGCAAGAAATATATAAAGTTCTAGTTAACTCATTTTGATGCGCAGCCTCCAACAATGCCTACCCGCCGTTAACATTACTTCAGAGCTGAGCTCTATCCACTCAGGGCGCAAAGAGAAGCTGTGGTGCCGAGAGGTTATTGCTGATCAGAAACACGCATTTGGACTGGCTGATCGTTTCATATTGCCGGATATGGCAGCCGTCCGAAAGTATATGCATTCTAGACTTTTAAAAATTATGCGAAAAGCCATATGAATATTGGGAATAACCATTTCGCCAAGCGAGATTTAAGGTTTTAAAGTCTGGGTATTGCCGGGTTTTCAATGGCGAGAATATCAGGACCACGGTCTGGATGAGATGTTCAGCCTCCGGCCATGTGTGATCATCTCCATGAGTTGGTTCCGTCACTTTCATTCGCATTCCATGTTTCTCTTTTACGTGCGTTCTAGTTTCTTGTAATTCTTACTTTTTGCTTTTCGAAAGTTTTCAGGCTCGAACTCTTTAGAACAATTCAAATTCCACGTGTTGTCGCACGTTGGAACTCAGTTCCGAAGCGTCCCAAATACGTCACTCGCAAGGCAACCTGGTGCCCGGAAGCAACCCAGCTTCAAGACGGAGCCCAGCGAGGAGAGAGCGACACCAAAATCTGCAGAGCGACTGCGAGCAATTGCAAGATCGCGAAAGTGTCAAACGACTCGATAAGCTTAAATATGCAAATTATAATTTCATGGCGAATCATTTATAGCTAGGTCTCCTTTTCTCGCAGTCCGACGAGTAGAAATGATAATCTTCCCGTTGAGCATTTGGCTTATAAAACATCGATAATCTTGGTTTCAAGACTGCGATAATCGTTTGGGCTTGAATCTCGCCCCGCAACACAACTCGTCTAGCGCAAGTTAAACGAAGGGCAGCATGAGAAGCATCCAGAGTATATCATGGCATGCGGTGATCATGATCAAGGCTCTCAATTGGAAACTTATTATACTATATTATTATATTATTAAATGTTAGTTGGACTGGGCATTTAAAGTTTGAAGCAATGATATTTAACAGGACAGTTATATACACTCCTTTCAAATTTGATGTGGTAAATTGAATGTGCTTCGACGCGGAGATTATGGACCAAAGAACGTGAAGATGGTCGGAGAGATGTTGGTGTCATCCCGGCAGTTGATCAGGCATAAGTACCTGCAGACTCAGCTGCAGTTCTCCTCCACCGTCATCCCAGCTTCACCAACCTTTTAAATCTTAATATCTTGCCCGCCTCTGACGGAGTGTTCACTAAAAAATTTAAAATACTAGGTCCCACTAGCTACAAGATATATAAGGCCAGAAGAGAGCGAGCCCAAAAAGTACCAAAATGGAAGGATCTCCGCAGTTCGCATTACTCCGAGAGTGCTGTACGTAGGATCCGCAAACCTTAAATTAAAGTTGTCGATGCTAAAGCTTCCATCTAGCAAACCTCGAAAACTACTATTTCTTAATCTCAGCGCCGGGAAGCCAGTCGTCGATAGTTGTAGCGGCAAAATATGGCAACATCAACGCGAACAAGAAGCTCTCAAAGGATAAGGTTATTCGAGCCCTCTCGAAGGTTATCGAAAGGCAACCAGCATTGGGCATGACAGTCGTACGACAACCCCCAAAAAAGAAAGGCAAAGACATGCTCTGGTACGCGCGCCGCTCAACGATTGTCGTGGAAGACTACATAAATTTTGTGAATGTCGAGGACAAAGATCCAGGTGAGACGAGTCGCCGTATGATACTAGAAATATTGAGCGACTGGTTTGATCCTACGGATTCCTCCCGGCCGCTTTGGAGGATCACGGTTGTGAACATGGAAACGGTGTATTTTGCATTCAACCACATCATCTGCGACGGAAAATCCGGCTATTTTTTTCATCGAGAGTTTCTGTCGGCTTTGAATGACGATGAAATATCATTGACTCAACCTGTCCCAACGAGTGTCAGCACCAGCGAGGGATATTGGCCTGACATGCATGGAGAATCAGTAGGAAAGTACTACAGGCACAATGTTATATCGTTCTTGCTTGGGTTTATCCTTCAAATGATCATTGAGGGAATATTCTTCCCGAAATACATGGTTTACAAGGATGTCAAGATGATAGAGCATAAACCCTCTCTGAAGCAGTTGGCCCCCGTTGAAGAGAGAATCACAAACAGCATGGCTTCCGTCCGAATAGATTCCGAGACCATGAAACGGATCATAACTCTTTGTCGCAGTAACAAGACAAGTTTTACGGCTTTTTTTGATACCCTCCTGAACGTTTGTTTGTGCGCCGATGCGTACCCCGACGCGCTTCTCACCCGAGTATCTATGGTCGCTGACGTACGAGGCATGTGCGATTACAAACATGGCGAGATTTTGTCAAATATGGCGGGGTCGTTGACAAAAATCCGAAGGACAGCTCCCTTTGCTGCGATCGGAAAACCACCCAAGGGGAAGGAGGTGGGTAAAGAAACGGTTTATACCGACGTCGTGGCATTCTGGAAGATGGCGTCCTATCGAAAAGAGCAGATGAATAAATATCTGAAGAACGGCGTCATTCAAGAGGGTTTGTCCCTCAGGCTTGCTCCTAGATACATCGACGACTACCCTGAGCGAGTATATAGCACGTTGCATACGACGCGCAGTTTCGGTAGCCTCATATCCAACCTGGGAGTTCTAACTCCACGCGACGAGGATAAGGATCGCGAATGGCAATTCAAGGCGGCGGACTGGGCGTCAAGCACCGTTCGCAGCAGTGCAGGCCAAGCACTGAATATATGTATAGCATCAGTGCCGGATGCGGATTGTGTTATCAACCTAGGGTGGGAAGAGGGGACCTATGGGCCTGATGTCATCCCCAATCTGGCTAAAAACATGCAAACAAGAATCGGGCAGGTTGTAGGCGATGAATCGGCGGGTGTAACGGTTAGGTATTAAACATGTCTATAGATTATTGCTAGGTGAATGTGTTAGATCTAATTAGAGAGGACTGGACTTGTGAGGTGGGATGTTTTGTATATTGTTGTTTGCGCGGGGTTGACGCGACGGGCGAACACGGATGTCAAATCAATCTTCTCAATCCAATCTCGGCCGAGTATACCTCTGCAGCCTCGTGAGGAAGGTGCTTTCTACGGAGGGATTAGTCAACCAGATGACAAGTCTCTGACTCGTCCGATTACTTAAGCAGCTATGCATTGGAAGTATCAATTCGAATGGCATCGATGGAATATGCATTGCATTGGGCTCTGTAGTTGTAAGCTGTTGACATAATCAGCCCGTAGTAATGGATTACAAAGCTCGCCATTCGGTTAGCGCAGGGTCAAAATATCACAGGGAAAACTAGAGCCTGCATCTTCTGCGTGGTCTGCTACCAAGTATCTAAGTAACAATAGTCGAAGCATCCATTCAATCGACCCGAAAGCTAGGATACTTCGGTATAATCATTGCATATTGTACAACATAGACTTACGTTATAACTATTACGATTGCAGTTTAGACTTCAGGTTGGGAATTCAAAATGTGGTGGTATAAAACCGGGTGCCGCAGCCCGCATTCAGTTCAACATCCCCTCCTTCTCCAGCTCGTCCAGCTCCAGCATAGCCCCGCTAAAATCCCGTCATCGTTACCCCTCTCCGCCAGCCAGTTGATATTGTCGTCACGGCAGTCGACCTCTCCCTTCTCCTTCTCCACAGCTTCCAATCGCAAGCTTTTTCACACAAAACGTCCTGCAGGAACCCGACAATTCGCCCTACTAAACAAACGCAACACATCACTTCCAACATTCACCCAACCAGCCTTGACAGCGAGCACCAGCATAGCAAGCACAAGACACTTGAACATTCTACCCAAGATGTCCGTCAATCTCTACGCTGAAGACACTCCGGCCCCTACTCGGGATGCTAAGGTACGTAGATCAACAATTGTATTCTTGATTTCTAAATAGTCAACTGGAGGATGTCTGACATATGAATACATGCACATAGGGACTCCACCTAATCAGTCAAAGCACACCGAACGGCGTCAAGGTCCAGATCCTCCTCGAAGAACTCAAGGCCATTTATGGAACCGAATGGACCACCTCAATCATCAACATTGGTACCAATGAGCAAAAGAAGGATTGGTTCCTCCGCTTGAATCCCAATGGCAGAATCCCAGTCATCATCGATAACACCCAGTCTCCACCTCATCCCGTCATGGAAACCTCGGCTGAGTTGCTCTACCTCATCGAGCGCGAAGACAAAGATAACATTTTCGGTTTCACCGATCCTCTAGAGCGTAGTCAGATGCTCCAGTGGCTTTTCTTCTGGCATGGTAGCGGTGCACCATATCAAGGACAGGGTTTGTTCACCATTTCCCCTGAACGAGTAGAGACCACTAAAGGAGATACTTATACCAACCCATTGAATAGTCAATCACTTCTTCAAATTCGCCCCAGAACAAATTGAATGTAAGTTTGCCATTTTCAGCTTCTCCCAAGATATGCATCTGCTAATATATGAACAAAGATCCAAAAACCCGTTTCAGGAACGAGACACTACGCGTCTTTGGCGTCTTGGAAATCCAATTATCTGGCAAATACACCGGGCAACCACGTGAATACCTTGCAGGCAAAGGTGTCGGCAAGTACTCTGTTGCGGATATTGGTACTTGGCCATGGGTTAAAGGATGGGCCTTCTCAGGCGCAATCACAAAGGAAGATATGGAAGCTTTCCCACATTTACTCCAGTGGATCGATCGTATAGCTACACGACCTGCAGTTGAGCGTGGTACTGGTGATAACTACAACGCCAGCAAACGTCCTGACCTCTACGTTGGAGAAAAAAAATAAGAAATAAACTGTGACATCTAGTTTCCAGAAACACGAGGGTCTATATATCTTGTCGAGATAGAAAAGCTTGTAGGCTAGATACTAGAATTGATGGGCACAATAGCAAATAGGCCTACTTTAGTGCAGATTTCGCTGAAAGTGCGTCCCAAACGGATTTTGTCATGTATTTATACCAAACTTATATCCGTGTCGTACGACAAGATCGCAACATATCATGCAACTATCGGGGCCGCTTTTACCAACCATGAAGCCGAGTTTGTCGGTGATACCCCTCATATCCAAGTACGAGACGGAGTTAATGTAATTCCCACCAACGACGTTCAAGCATTTTGCCATGGTAGCTAAGCTTTTCGCTTGCCGACCTAACCGAGTCACTACCAAATACGGGAAACACCAATGTATAAATTCGGTCCCAAATATCTTGGTAACCTCTCAATGGAACATACACAAGATCCCCAAACACCCCAAGCATACACAATTGAATAACTAAAGATGACCGACAACGAAGTGGTATCGCAAGAGGTTATCGACGCCGACCGCCAGGCTCGTTCCTCTAGTTGGTTTATACCAAACGACAAACTCACGCTTTCACCGTTTGCGCAAGAGCTCTTCCAAAAATACTCCGGTGTACCAGAGGGGGAAGTTTCATCTCATATTATTAACTTGGTATGTAAATCTTGCCCTATCTAGGCACAAATGGATATCTCTAACTTGTCAACCTAAAATCTTGGGCTGTTAGAGGGAGAAAGCTTGGAAAGTGCACCCATACCCTTGCCTTGGAGGCTTTCGCTTCACAGACTTTGCAATCCTTGAATCCCCAGCCTACAACACGGTTGTTGAGAGGACCAAGGCTGGGGCAAAGTATCTGGATTTGGGATGTTGCTTTGCTCAGGATCTCCGTGCACTAGTCTATGCCGGTGTCCCTAGCGAAAATCTGTATGGCGCAGACCTCCAATCTGGCTTTATTGAACTCAGCTACGACTTATTCAAGGATCAAGACACATTAAAGTCGACATTCTTCACTGGCGACATCTTCGATCTCTCGACTTTCAAACCCGCCAAGGGCGATACTTCGGATCCAGAATTGTTTCACAAGCTCATGGGTCAATTCGAAATCCTCAGCGCCCGCAGTTTCTTGCATCTCTTCAATCAAGAGTTAGAATTCAAGGCCGCTTGCAACATGGTCAAGATGGTGAGCGAGAAGAAAGGGTCCATAATCATGGGAAGACAGTCAGGAAGCCGCAAAGCCGGTTTCCACGAAACATCCTCGGGACTCAGGACGATTTGGAGGCATGACGCAGCGTCATTCAAGGAACTCTGGAAGAGAGTGGCTGAAGCCACCGGTACCGAATGGGATGTTCAGGCCAATTTAGTAGAAATCACGCCCTATCTTAGGACTATGTTTGCGCATGTCGGGTTAAAGGACTCCGGGGATAGAGTATGGCTAGAGTTTGTGATCACAAGACTTTAAGTGATGCAACCTCTATGCTCCTATGTGAGCCCCATCATAATTTCATACGTTCGCATCCTGACTATAGAACTTTGAAAGAGTCCAGATTATAACGCTAGAGAATCATGAGAAATCGCTTCAATAGCAATATAAATCAATTGATTATACCTATTATACCTAGTACATATTTGCCGTAGGTGTGACCGCTAAGATAATTGCAAGGATGCCCGCCACCATCAATGATATTCCCACATTCTGGAATACAATCAGCCTTTGCAACCTTTGCACTTCAGGGTCGAGACCTCTCAACCTCTTCCATCCAAATAAAACATGCGACAGGAATCCTCTCTCTTCAAATTTCTTGATATTAACCTCTCGATCTTCGTCTTGAGGTATCGGTCCATCGAATATATCAAAACAAATCGTCGAAGCCTTCTCCAAATCGCATTCGATAATGGCATTCTCGCCCTCACAATCAGTCTCAGTTTCCCAGGCGAAACGATCTCTAACTCCAAATGTCAAGAGAACCAAACAGACGGATCGCTGCCCGTCCAACATTGAACACACGCCGAAGAACATTATGAAAACTGGTATGATGATCCGAACAGCCCTTGGCACCTTGCCCATCGATAGTCCCACTGCGAGTGCCACGGCGACCAGGATCAAAATAAACCCTCCCCATCTCATCGCAAGTATACGGCCTTTGTTTGCAGTAGAGAGAGCATGTCGGACGAAATTCGGGTGGGATTGCTGACGGAGGGACTGTTCTACTTGTGGTAGGACCGTTTTGAAGGCCGACGGATGGGTTGTTGTGGCTAGCGCGTTGAGCACTTGTTTCCTGTCCCGACCGGAAAGGTTGAGCTCAAAAGGTGATAGAGGGGCGAGGTACATCTGGGTGATTCTATCCACTTCTGTTCGGAAAGGTTGCTGAGAAGCTATATTATATCCTTATTAATATTCGAATATTCAATATGTTCAGCGTGCGAGGACACTTACGACAAGTGCGGTTGTTTGACTCTTCACACAAGCCTTCGGCTTTTCCTTTCTCTTTCAATAACGGACATTCCCACGCCGGACTTTTTGCCTTCTCCTCTTCGCTCAATTCATCGAACTTTTGGATATATCTCCGAAACCAAAGGTAAAATCGAAGATTCTCCGAGTTTCGTTCAACGTAGGTGAGATAGTTCATGAAATCGTCCAAACGACAGGGCTGGTCGTAACAACACATTAGTCTGTTGCATCCTCATAAAGCAGCGAGAAACCTACAAAGCATGTTTCGCGATTTATAACTCTCGAAAAGGATAATTTTTCTGGTACCCCGAGAGCTGATATTGTAGATGTTCGGGATACATCTGATGACTTTGATTTCAATGATGCTGCTTGAATCTTTTCTGGTCGTTGGTAAGAAAGAAACTCATGGAATGTGCTCCACATTTTAGCGACTGTCGTCGAAATTTGAGCCTGAGAAGAAATTGTGCACTGCGAAGCTCAAGATAAAAAACACTTTGAAGTTTGAGCAGCGACGTGAAGAGAAAACAACTTTATATACAAACAGGAAGGAAATTTTGAACGAGTAAAAAGTCCGGGCCGAGGGAGATCTTACCATTCGATTTTCCATCCTTTACACCGTCATAATGGCGGTCGGGGTATATAACTCTGTTAGTAAACAACTTTCCCACAACCTTCCAGTTTCGAGACCTAGCAATGTTCTGTAGTATGCATGATTACCACGCGACCGCCTGTAGACGCACATGGACATGCGAAACTAAACTGTCAACATGTTGCCCTGTCCTTTACACCTCGTTCCTTGAAATCCTTTTGCGCCCATAAGTTTGGAGGGGTTTCAGATCTTTGCCTTCGCAATCCGAAACTTAGGAACCCCGCCGCCGCCGCCGCATTGTTTGCTGATCCATGGATCCAACCTGGCTCTGCTCACGCCTAGGGATGTCGACATCGAGATTGTTACTTACATTAGATTAATATATGTTATCTCTATTTCCGATGACAATATCATCACTATTCTTCCTCCGAGCTTTTTCTTGTGGTTCCTTCTAGTCCTCTCCAAGTCTCGTGCTATCGGACCAACAACCAACGGTTTTTACGCCTGCCAGTGTCGAAAGCGCTGGATCCAGACCGCCGTCATGGCCATTGTTCCAACAGGACTAACGGCAAATTATGCAAGCTTGTGTTGCATGCCCACAAGGACATCAACACCATCCCTCACGATTGCCATGCTTTAGGATGATCACGAATTTTGGAATAATGATGATTGACATGTTGACAGGAAAGCATATCATTTTTCTAAGTTTAGATTCTCTATAAAACAGTTATTTCTTAAATTTAACATGACAAATTTTCAATACACGGACCCAAGCCAAAGACCAAGTTCTCTCGGCGCAACCCTTGTCCAAACCTGCGGGAGTATATTTCCTTTCCTGGGCATAAAAGGGAGGAATTAAAGATTGACAGTATTCTTCCCTTCAAATGGAACCCTACACGTGAAAGGATATACAGTATATGATAGGCACGCATAAATGTTGGAACTTGAACTAGTTTTCTTTTTTTTTTTTTGTTTAAACAAGGATATCGATAACAAATTGCAACAGATTTGACGCCTCCTGTTCAAACCAAAATTCGGATATCCAAGTTACCCGTCGATCGACCGCGTTCTTTAAGGTAGTCCGAGTTGAATTCGACGTTGACGCTCCTCCCAGGCTTTCAAACGTTTGATGGTCCATGGGTTTTCAATACCGCCGCCGGCACCGGTTTGGTAGTTGTCGTTATTTTGGGGGGGCATTGGCAGCACAAGTGGTTCCGGCGTCGATATAATCGGTGTAACTTCGAACTCATGTCTTCGAACAACTTGTTGCTGTGGCGGAGGGCTTTGATACGGACCTTTTGGTTGCTGAGATACCTGCCCTCGAGGGGAAACGTATGGAGAAGCTTGCATGTGTCCAGGTTTGGTGTTCTCGACTGGGGATTCCAGGATCTGTTCTTGCCGGCGTCGTTCCCACTTGGCTCTGCCCGCCAAAATTCGCCTTTCATCGTCGTTGAGCTCTTTTCCTTTGCCAAGCAACTGGGTTTCTCCGGCCTGTTTCAAGTGCATCCTTACTTCCTTGAATTTTCGCGGTCCATCGTAGTCCACATTCCAACAATTCCAACATTTATCCTCTTCGGTTACATGCTTCGTCTCTGTACTTTTATAAGGACAGCGGGTACCAACAAGTGGTAAGGTATGTCTAGCGTATTCGCAAGCCTCGACTTCATCGGATGTATGACCGCAGTTGTATCGTACGCGCCAGAACTTGCACATTATGCCGACGATAGCGGTTTATATGTTGCTATAGTATTATAACAAGGATCGATAGATCCGCAGATCTTCTATAATTTAGAGATTCAAAGATAAGGAAAGATATCGAAGCTTCGGGGTGCTTGGACAAGGAACCATCCGCAACGTTGGCTGTAATCCGTTGTGGACTTGGAGGTGTTATAAAATAACCTGGTCCTGGCAGTTTCATAAATTCAATGAGATCGATGCTTCTCGGCCAACAATCGCCATGCTACTATCATCCTCAGTTTCTCCCTTAGAAGCGCAGGCAAATGCCAACTGTCTTGTCAAAATGTATCAGCCACGATCGATAAGGTGGAGCTTGGGTTAAAAAAAGTCTATTTTGATTCAACAATGCAATTTGGGTATTAAAGTTGTATACAAATGAGTTTTCTCTATTTAGTGGCATCAGCACACGCCGTGATATCATGACAATGGAGTTTTGTGATATGAAATCGCAATGCAAACGGTATGACAGAACATCGAAACCGCGAACCTTATTCTAGTCCCCTCCTTCGTGACAACCAAATCATGAAAAATGAGAGGAAGTTAAGGTTCGAACGCCTCACGAGAATGAACACGATCAATGTCGAAGGGGTTACTATCCCACGGTCTCAACTCGTTTGTTCGTCGAGATCTTGTGCTCTCCTGGGTGTGCTGTTTCGAAAGGCTGTGGTGAATACCGGGGCTTTGACTTCTTGTTTTCTCGAGTTGAAGATGATGCATCGGAACTTCGAGATGATCATGTTCATTCTGCTCCAAGGTAGCTTCTTCCTCCTTGTCCGGTATCGGTTGTTCTTCTGGTGTACTATCACCGGGGCTCTCATTCGACTGTTCCTGCAACTTTTTCATAAAGTCCGCCGCTTTCGCAGCATACTTGCACTTGAGTCTGACGGTTTCTCCATACTTGTAAAAGAGAAACGGTGCGGGAACGCAGGCAAGAGCCAAGAATGCCGGAATACTGGAGGCCCAGTGTATACCCAAATTATGGTACATAGGGGTGGTGAACAATGGGAATACAGCTCCAAATGTGCTTCGGAGCACGGCATTGGCCGCTAGGACACTTGCCGCAAAAATCGTATACTATGAAAGTTAAGTGTTAGCAAGATTGCTTTAAATGTACCTTTGTTAAAGGCAATCCAACTTACAGAATCGATCAAATAGTTGAATACACTCAGAAAGACAATCACCATTCCGAACCCAAACGGTACCCCGGCCGCAACGCTAGCGAGCCAATGGATACTTGGACCATTGGTCCAAGCAAACCAGAATAAGCCAATAGGTATACAGACGGTTCCGAGAAGAGCTGGAGGAAGTCGCTGTTCTGGGGGAGCAAAGCCTTTGAACTTTTCGTTTGCCACTCGGTTGTATCGGTTGTTTACTGGGATTGCGTATATTACCGCAGCAATCATGCCAATAGCGATACCAATAAACGGAAGTCCACCGATACCTTGGGACCAGCCTCGTGTTTCTTGATAGACGATCGGATATGCTGCGAAAAGCATATACAAAGTTCCGTATATAATGGCCATATAAATCGAAAGCATGAGAACTATACAGAGCCAATGTGTTAGCATGATCTTACTGGTTTGCACACACGTCATGCATAAGTATGCACGCCACCGCGAATGTGATCTCCTGTATCTTGTATCACAATATCCTTGCCAATTCTTATACGAATAGAATTTTTAAAGCAAGCAGCTGCAACTAACCTATTGGTTCCCGAAACAATAATATCCAAGGACGTGAGAGAGCTGTCTTGTAAGCTTCCTTGACGTCCAACTTGCCACTTTCCGCTTCAAACTTGCTCACATAAACTTTCCCTGTCAGCTTGCTTAAGTTTTGGGCTCGTTTGGAAAGAAGAACTGGCGAGTATGTTTCCGGCACCATGAAAGCCATCATGATCCACGTGAACCCTGAGAAGGCTGCGAGGAGCCCTTCAACCCATCTCCACCCAGCAGATTGGCCCAAGAATCCGCCGACTATTGGGCCTAGGACGGGGCCCATAAATGGGCAACTCGCAAACACGGCTAAAGCAAGACCACGTTGGCTCGCCGGGAACATGTCAGCGATGACACCGCCAGAATTTGTAAGCGGGCTGCTTCCGAATGCGCCAGCGAAGAAACGCATAATAAGAAGGGTTTGGATGTTCTTGGCTCCGGCCGCTCCCGCATTGAATGCAGTTAGTGCAGCATACGTTCCTGCATGTCAAGTTGATTAGCAGGCGAACGTGGCAGACGATCAATTCCGATCGAATGAATGTTACGGATAATCTGTCATACCAAAAAATAAGCTCTGTCGGCCATACATCTCACTCAGCGGCGCCCAGAAGAGCGGCCCGATCGTGAAACCCAACACGAACAACGAGATTCCTAAGATAGCGACAATGGTGCTACAATGGAATTCTTCCATAATCTCTAGCATGCCACCCGAATACGCAGATGACACGAATGAAATCGCAAGTGTTGCAAACGATACAACCATGGTAATAGCCCATTTAATCCATGGTGCAAAGGACATCGGGTTCCGTGGATCATCTGGAATGTATTCTACACGGTATGGATCCTCTTCAGTCCCTGAACCAGGAAACCGGTGCGACACAATACTATCCGTGAGTACGCCCTGGTCCACGATGAATTTCCAGTAAGGAATTTTGTCACCGAACCGACCTTGTGATTCTGGGTCGTTCTCCTGTTCGGCATGTTCGTTATTCTGGTTTCGACCCTTGGCATTCGGTTCGCGATTTTCGTGTCCTGACTCGTTGTGCAGACCGTTTCCGAGATGTTCTGCTTCCTTTTCCGGCAAGCCTGGTGTATCGTGTCCGTTCATTGGTTCCGTCCTATCGCCGAGTCGGGATGAAATTGTGTGCCCATTCTCTGCAGGATGCATGTCGTCTATTAATTCTATCACCAGAATAGCTGAAGGAAAGATATTTCTCAGATCAAGGTGCCATTTACTTGTGATTGCGAGTCCGCGATAATGAGAAAAGGTGCTCCAGAATTGTGGCGCCTGCGCCGGGAAAACGTTTGAACAAAAGGAAAATCCATAGGGATTAAAGCCATGCCTCTTGTGGACTAAAATCCGTTACTATCGCCGCTAACCAGAGTATATCGCCGCTTTGCCCTTTGGTTGCTGAATAATACGACGACGTCACCCGGATCCCGTGCGGTTAATCGGATCGCTCTCAGCCCAAATGTCAAGCTTTCGCGGCGTGTTCGCCAAGCAAGAAAGCTTGACAAACATGACACCATCGATTCGTTTTGCTCGTCATATGCTGGATCTGAAGAAGGCTGTAGACAACTCTCTTTTAGGAGTACTCATCTAGAGCAATGGTGTTCAAATCCGTCGAAATTAGCTTCCCGATGATACCCATCGCGGGTTTCTTTGAAACGGGATATGGAGATCGGGTGGATCCGCGATCTCGGGTAACATCTGCTCCGACATTCGGCCGGGCTTTTAACGTTATAACAAACAAGCTCGGGCCATTTTTGTTCCTTCATCTCCACCCGCTAATATGGATAATATTATAATTGGCTGGTCTCCGGCTTGCAGCGCATCCCAGATCCCGAGGATGGTTCTGTAATGGATTCAGGGATACAAAGTCCTGAGTATACTAGTATGCCGTTGAGGTTTTGGCGATAGTCTCCGTGAACGCTAGAGAACCAATGGTGCATTGCATGGGTTGATTGACCGCGCTCATGCACCATAACCGTGTCAATGCTTTGGCGCAGAGCTCTTCGTAGGCTCCACACGATTCTTCAGCTTGGCTTGGCATTCAGACAGCGCGAGCATCATCAACCCGAAATATAAACCCCCAGTAACCGCGAAATGCCTGCTGATTGCGAAAAAACTGAGACAACTTTGCACTTCCTCGCGACTACTTCCAATATGCGGGTGGATTTTCCGGACCAAATAATCGTTGATGCTATAGGAAAGCATCGAGAGAATATCAAAAACATCAACTATACGGTTAGCGCAGAATTATCACTCAACTTCCTTACCAGACGTAAGGCTTCCACCGATCAAACGGCGTTGATTGCCTGACGAAAATGTTAGATTTGGAACAACCCGGAGCTTGCTGGCCAAGAGAAGACTGCACATGACACTATCTGCGATTACTTTGAATCCCTAGGACAAGATTATGCTGTCACCAGGCATGCGTATAATATTGACACCAGTTTTTTGATACAAGGAACAATTCTACCGTCTCCTTCCAGATTCGCAAGTCCGAGACCTCCCACAGTTATCTTCAATGCGGAATATGACGCGCTTCCTAATATGAAGATTGAAGGTGGCACGGATTCGATAGAAAGGAAACCGGCTCACGCTTGTGGGCACAATCTGATCTCCTCTGCCTCGATCGCTGCGTTTATCGCGTGCTGGGAGGCATTGAAACAATCTGGGTCACCAGGATGCGTGAGGCTTCTCGGAACGCCAGCGGAAGAAAGAGGTGGAGGAAAACTTAGTCTACTGAAAGCAGGTGCTTACATTGATGTCGATGCTTGTGTCATGGCTCATCCAGGGCCCTTAGTTTCAGACGATAGTCTGAAATCGTGTGCTATTACCTCCTCACTCGCGTCTAAGAGGATAGTGGCAGGGTTTAGTGGAGTTGCTGCCCATGCAGGTTTGGCACCGTGGGAAGGAAGAAACGCTTTGGATGCATTGGTCAATTCATATGTCAGTATCGCGACATTACGCCAGCAGCTCTTACCATCTCAGCGGATAAATGGAATCATCACGAACGGCGGAAAGGCTACAAATATCATTCCCGATCAGGCTCGAGCCGAATTCAGCGTCAGAGCTGAAAATAGAAAAGATTTGGAGGACCTTTGCCAGAAAATGATTCATTGCTTTGAAGCTGGAGCCATGGCAACAGGGTGCTCAGTTCAAGTGGACAAGTAGGTTCTCGATATTGCAGTATTTTCCAAGCAAAATGCATACGAATTCTAACAGTGACTAGCAATCGGGCGGCATATTGGAATTTAGTTTCCAATGATGTCCTTTGCAAAGAATACACCCGTCAAATGAACAAGTTCGACTCTAAAACAGTATATTCATACCCAGGAGTCAGCGATATGCCGGGGGCCGCCACGGATCAAGGCAAGTCCAGGAACTAATAATACATGTTGGCTAATATTGAACCGCCTTCCGCTAATCGGCTCGGGAACAGGGAATGTATCTTACTTCCTGCCGGCAATGGAAGCTGCATTTTTCATTGAAAGCAACGGGGCGGTTAACCATACGCCTAAGTTTGCAGATGCTGCTGGCACTGAGGATGCCTTCAACAGAGCTCTAGAAGTTGGCAAGGGTTTGGCCGGACTTGCATTCGAGGTTCTTACCAACCAGCCGTTTCGTCAAGAAGTGAAGAAATCTTTCGAACAAGTTATTTTGACAAAAGCCGAAGATCAAATGAGAATAAATAGCTTCAATTCGAGCATTACAAGGGCCTCTATCGAAAGCCTACTGTTATCGTCGATGCCAACCCTCATCCCACTGTATAAAGAAGAAAAGATCAGTTCCGAACAGGCCATGGGTGCATTGATGGCAACAGATACAAACTTTAGGTCAATTTAGCCGCCGATGGCGCGATTGGAATTTGAGGAGGCACTCTACGTGTGTCTAAACACGGGACCACTTGAGAGTCTACTTGACCAAGAGATCAAGATATCTCGGCGTTAACATCGTTAAGGATGCGTTGATGCAGTGGGTCTGAGCGCACCTCGTCAGCTTCAGACTCACGTCCAAGAATCTGACAAAATCAAATCAAACCTTTGACGCTCATATTTTGAATATTTTCTCTCAAGTCTTAAATAAATTTGATGATTGCAGCCGTGAAAGTTGCTTCTTTCCGCAGGAAAATATGCAGATGTAAATTTGGAACGTCTCTGTACCTATAATTAAATTTGGCATCGTGCCTCTTTCAATACGAGATTGATGGTGGAAATCGCGATGTCACATACTAGACCTGTCATAGTTAGGGCACGTGAAGCGAGCTCGGGCTTCAAATGTGGAATCCGGAGAGGAAGTGCCCTCGCACAACCTCAGCTCGACCTAGGCCTCTAGATCCTTTTGAGCCGTCCTGCATGCAGATGGGCACCAAATCTTGCGGCTTATTCGCTGTTTGCGACAAGAGCTTACAGGAGCAGGCCATCGCGCTGGCGGGATTTCGCCACACTAGGTTCGCACTCTTGGGTTTAAGCTTCCTCTCGCCTGAAAATGCCATGCGCGTGCGGGGTTCGACCCCTGAGGCTGAGGCGGCTCAATCAACTGAGCTGAGCGAAAGCCATCTGAAACAATACCAAAGAGGTGGCCTGGAGCTTCAAAGGAACCCCTCAAGTAGTGAAATACAGTAAATAAGATACGCTATCGCCATCACCTTCGTCAATTCATCAGTTATTTTCTTGCCTCAAACTTCACATTCTTGCTTTTGATTCATCGATTGAAACGCGAGTTATCCTTAGCGTTCACGTTCAGAGCTTGACAGCCGCACGACAATACTTTATCACGAAGTAGTGATATCATTATGCCGCCAGGTCGCCCACCAAGACACCACGCCTCTCCGCGTCCAAGACACGGTGGTAGAAGAGCCGAAATCCGGGATGACAACGAAGCCGCCGACGGGGTTGCTGTTGGTACCGAAGAAGAACCGGCAGCATTAGTTTCTATCGAGGAGCACAAGATATCTCCAATTTCTGAGGATCCCAAGCCTGTGCCTCAGATCAGCAGAAAAGTCCCTGCTGGTTCGGCCCAGAAGCAACTCAATAAGTTTTGGCGAAAATTCCGTACGAATAGGGCAGGACGCCCAACCATCGTGCTGCCGTTCAATCCCTTTACCGAGACACCAAAACCAAATTATGGGCCAACCCTTCCAAGCGTGGCAACCGCCCAATTCGACGAGGCAGCTGCTAGCTGCAAAGCCAAAGTTGAGCGCATCGCGAGAGAATGTCGCCAATTGAATCAGAAATATAGGTAAATTTGATTTAGCTAGAGTCTTTGTAATTTCTAAAACATTTGTTTATTTTGAAGAATAGCTTGATAACATTACTTTGCGCGTTCGTAGGGACTACTATTTCGATCTTGCCGGAGATGACCCTCGCGTCGAATATGCAAGATATTGTCTTGACGGCTTTGAGTACGACGCGAGCGTGAAGCCAATGTCCGTCCGACGTGTCGAGGTAGCTACGTAGAGCTTCTTTCTTGCATACTAGCGACCAGCGAATGCTAATTAGCACCTACCGCAGGATATATTCGACAACCCATCATTCTATAAGGACGGTGTTTCTCCCGGAGATATTCGCCAAGGAATGACGGTGGGCACTAACGAGTCCTTCTTTTATGGCTCATATAGCTGATTGAAATGTATAGGGAGATTGCTGGTTTCTTGCTGCCGTTGCGACCATCACCAATATACCAGGCTTGCTTGAAAAAATCTGCATTGCACGAGACGAAGAGGTTGGAGTCTACGGTTTTGTTTTCTATAGGGGTATAGTCAATTCCACCTACAGCTCAGTTTTCTCCTTTTAACTAAATAAACCATCCTCTCGTAGATGGTGAATGGATTTCCAGCATTGTGGACGACCAGCTTTATCTTTCCCAAGAGGAGTACCACGAGACCAACTCCGTGCTGAAGTATGCTTTGGGCGGCAAACATCAAGAAACGGTGTACAACGAAACCTATCTCAAAGGCTCCGATGCCCTTTACTTTGCAAGCTGCGAGGACAAGAACGAAACATGGTTGCCGCTGCTAGAAAAGGCATATGCCAAAGCGCACGGAGATTATAGTACGATAAATGGAGGCTTCACTGGGTATGTACAATCCGGTTCCTGTTCCAGAATTGTGTTGCGCTAATAGCAATCAAGTGAGGCTGTGGAAGATCTCACTGGCGGTGTTACAGCCGAGATTTTCTCTCAAGATATCCTGAGCAAAGACAAGTTCTGGAAAGAAGAGCTTTTGAAAGTCAATCAGGAATTCCTCTTTGCTGGCGCTATAGACTCCATTACTGATGCCGAGTACAATGGCATTTACTCGGGACACGCTTACTCTGTTTTGAAAGCGAAGGAAGTCGACGGACACCGATTCGTTCTTGTCAGGTTCGCCTAAGCTCCCCGGATCTGTAGTGGAATCTTCAGTCTAACTTCATATCGGTAGAAACCCATGGGGCAAATCTGAATGGAAGGGCGCTTGGAGCGATGGCAGCAAAGAATGGACTCCGTATTGGATTGAGCAGCTGGAGCACAGATTTGGCGACGATGGCAGTTTTGTAAGTTGAAGTCCGACAATGTCGTACCTCAAATATATACCTTTCCTTACTAACTGGGGGTCCCGTCTCTCGTAGTGGATGTCTTGTGAGTATTAACTCGGCAGAACTAACTATTCACTAGCTTTCGCAAAATCTAAACTAATAAATTCATTCTAGACAAGGATTTCCTCCGAACATTTTCCGTCCTCGAAAGAACTCGTCTTTTCGACTCAAGTTGGTCCGTCGCATCAGCTTGGGTCTCCGAAAATGTCGAATGGGAGAACGCCTATTCCAAGAACTGTTTCCAAATTAACCTCCCAGAAGCAGCCAAAGTAGTCATCGTCCTCCAACAACTTGACGATCGGTACTTCAAAGGCCTTGAAGGTGAATATCTCTTCAGGTTGCACTTCCGTATCCACAGACCGGAAACTTCTGAATACTTTGTCCGCAGTCGTGCCAATTGCGACATGTGGCGTAGTGTCAGCTGCGAGGTTGAACTCGAGGCTGGCTTGTGGGACATTGCATACAAGATTACCGCCGTTAAGATTGATGGAAGGAAGAGTGTCGAAGAGGCAGTTCCGGAATTGAGTGTCGCCAACAGAAAGAAGTTCTTGCAAATCGGGATGTCTTATGATCTAGCCTTTGCGAAAGGGAGAGTTGTGATTATTGATGGAGAAGAAGAGGATTCAGAAGATAGTAAGGACGACGACGAGAAAGAAAAGGATGAGAAGAAAGAAAAGGATGAGAAGAAGCAAGAAAGCAAGGAAGAAAAGAAGAGCGACGACGAGAAGCCTTCCAAAATAGTCGTCGAAGATCCAACTTCGGCGATCAAACCTGAAAAGACATTGGATGAAGATTCCACTTCAGCCTTGCCCGCAGCTCCTGAACCGCCTGCATCCAGTGTCACTGAACCTCCAATTCCGAAGAAGGAAGGCGCATCTTCCAGCTCCACTGGTGTAAAGAAAGAAAAGTCCGAACCAAAGGAAGGGGAGAGTGAATCTAAAGAACCTACTGATGCGAAGGAGAAGGAGAAGGAAAAAGAGAAGGAAAAAGACGAAAAGGATGACAAGGAAAAGAAGCCTACAGGTCCAATCTCCTACATGTTAGTTCCGATTACTGACGAAAAAGATGGTGACGGTGATAGCGATAGCGAGGAAAATCTTTGGAATGCCGTTGCTGTGGTTGGGCTAAGGGTTTACAGCCAGCAAAAGGGTATTACTGTTCAAGTGGTCCGTCCGAAGGGCGAAGCTAAGTTACTACTTGACCCTGATGACAAAAATCAAAAGGCAAGCGATGTACCCGAAGATGAGAAGGAGGGCGAAAAGGAGGACGAGAACGAGGGCGAAAAGAAGGACGAAAAGGAAGAAGAGAAGGGAGACGAAAAGGAAGATAAAAAGGAGGGTGAGAAGGAGGGCGAGAAGGAAACTGAAAAGGAAACTGAGCCGGCCACCAAGAAGGATGCTGAGAAAAGCGCCGAAAAGGAGGACAGTAAAGATCCCAAAGAAAAGGAGCAGACACTTGATGAAGGGAAAAGTACAGAGGAAGCATCTGAAGATAAGAAAGAAAGCGAGAAAGAAGAAAAGACTGAAGAACAGAAAGAGCCTAGTGATAAGATTGAAAAATCGGAATCCAAAACTACGGAGTCTGAGATTACCTCTGGGGGATCTGGTGGCAAAGGGGAGGGGGTAAATGAGATAAGCGACGGAAGCGACCAGAAGCTGGACTCCAGTCAGACAGAAACGAAGGAACAGGTTAATGAAGAAGTGAAAGAGGCGACAAAAGAGGAACAAGCAGAGGAAGGACTAAAAGAGCAAACTGAATCCTAGATTGAAGGAAAGGATAAAGACACTGCCATCAACTGATGGTGCCGCAAATGTAGCGAATTAGGTGTTCGAGTGAGAGGAACGCCCTCCAAGCTAAATTAATTTGTTGTTTTCGAGCGGAACTGTATGCAAATCTGCGTTGTTTGGTTGCTTTCGAGACTGTTTGGGAACATAAATTGATTTTATTTGAGGATGAGTTAATATAAGATTATAAGATGTATACCGCAGTATACAATACTGACCGTAGTAGGCCGTAAGAGAGTAGTAGACAGCAAATCAAAGAGACCTTCGAAGGTAATGCAACACATCAAAGTCTGGCAATCTGTGAGACGACAGATAAGCACATACTCAATATGGAGTAAACGCCGATATTTTGACAGCTATATATACACCTTGGTAGGACCAACGAAAAAATAAAGCGACAATGGGAAACTTTACAAAAATTTGTAAGTTAAATTATCTCATAATACAAAACGATGCAAACAAAAGAGCCCGAACAGATTTATATACATACTAGGCATCGATTGCATATTTAAACATAAATTAAGGATGAGCGCCGATAGAATCCTCAGATGACAAAGATGAAGGGGTATTAACAGTAGAAACCGAAAAATAGACTTTGAAATGCCGTCAAATCATGCAAATAACACTGGATCTACTTCAGACTCAAAAGCCAAAAAAGAACTCACAGTAACCCCCCATATTACATTTATATACAAGAATTGAATGAATCATTGTCAACTGAGATATTCAATTCAGAAAGCGATTTCATGAGCTTTTAGGAGTGTAGGAGCTTCGTAAACTTGTGGGACGTAACAAACGGGGACTTTGGGGACTGCCTTGTTCCGCGGAGATGGCATCAACTTCCATGAATATGGAAGCCGGATTTGAGCTTGGTGTACGAGGGATCCTAATTGCGCTTGAGCGTTTGAGTTCAGGGTCTACCGATTGAGGAGACAAATAGGCGGGGAAATAGTCTTGAAGTTCCCGAGGGCTTTCGAAAATGTATCCTTTCCGCTCTTTCATCATCGACGTAAAGCTGCCGGGTGTGGAGACCGGAGTATCCAGCTCTATATTTTCAAATGAGGGATTTGTGCTGAAGGTTTCGCTTAAGAAGGTGGAGGATGACTCTGCGGAGCTCGAATAATTTTGAAAGCTGAATCTTGGTGGTGCGAGACTTGAGAGATCTAGATGAAATCCTGGAGATGCTGGCGGAGAGTAGGTTTGGGATAGAGCGTCGGATTCTTCCTCCTCATCTGATTCATATATGGTATACAAGAACATAGGGTTCTAGTTTCAATATAAAGGTTAGCTTAGACTCAAATAACGAAATCACGACAGGCTCACATACCTCATCCGCTTCGCAATCTACGCACATATCTGAAAAGCGAGTTGGATAGAACCTTTGGCATGCGGAACAAAGGGACTCTCGACGATAGACTGATCCGAGCATGGTTGACTCTTGAGAGGACGGCTCAAAAGATTTAGCAATAGGAGAAACCTTAGGTCTAACAGGCTTTCGCTTCTCAATGAGGCTCGAAGAATATGTTTGCAACATAGTTTTAGAGATAAAAGTTTGCGAGTTGATGATTGGAACGATTATTTCTGTAGGAAAGAGATATAAAGTGTGTGAAGTGTGAACTTAGTGAACAATGACGATGAGAAAGGCAGAAGATCTTCAGGGGACTTATAAATTAATCGGAGAGTATGTGAAAGTCGCATGGCAAGTTTAAAGTTTACATTCCGCCGCTCGGTATTGTAGCTGGTACTTTCCGACACAGTGGCTCCGGATATCGTTCCAACACGTTACCAACCGAGAATCTCTTCAAAAATGGATATTATTTCAAGATCTAGATTCTGATAGGAGGTGTTAGTATGCCATGCTATGGTATTTTCCGCTGTCAATCGCCGGATTAGGAACTATCCTCCGTCGTTCCTAACCCCAAACTCAATGAATTCTAACTCTATTTAGCGAGTCGAGATCCGGAAAGGGATAGAGAATGATTCAGTTTACTCTACAGGGGTCGCTTTAACTGAGATGGGTCTAGAAGCATCTCGCCATATCAAGTTCCACCTCGCCTGTTGAGGTACCAAATGGAGGATCTGGCGCTTACGTAGTCCAAACTCTTTGTGCAGCTTTTTAACTGCGCACCAGCGTGGGCCGAAGCCATGACATGCACGATCGTGAGGATGGTCATCTTGAGCAATCATGACTCTTTGGATATCGTAAATCTGCACTATCGGATTCTTACCCTTCAGTACCCTTTTGACATCCAGGTCCCAACTAAAATTACCACTATGTTCCCAATAGTTTACTGCAGGTAGCACATCAAGCCCCACGATTGCAGAGATTGTTGCATTCTGCACGTTGTGTTGCTGGTGGTGGCTGATTCCGCAAATTCTCTGCCAGACTAGCTCAATCCGGCTTCAAAGGGCGGACTTCATTGGCTAGCGATTGAGCCACACTTTGGTGGCTTGATCACGACCGCTTCGCCTGATGAGAGCAAGGCTCAGACGGCCATTCGAGTTCACGGTATACACTTATAATCACAGTCGTAATTATTTAAGAGATAAATTTCTTTAAGTCGGATATAAGTATTCCAGCCTATTTTCTCCCCTCCTAGTTTGCGGGACAAAGTCCTCTGCTGTAGTCTTTTGAACGGAGTTGTGCTCAAAACCACAAAACACCCCCAAATAGATATCTATAGAGAACATGCGATAAAAGATCACCAGAAATTAAGCTTGAGCACTTTCAAAAAATCCAGCTGATATCACGAATTAATGAAAGACAGATGACAGGCGACTTCGAAGCATTAGGAGTTGAGGAGAAGCTGGGTGGCCACGTGGGAACTCTATCTATTAATATACTTAAACAGCTATTCTATCCGAGTATGTCCCAAAGTTTAGCGTGGTCTCGCAATACTTTAGCTCTCACGTTACTTTCCATCAACGAACGTCACCCTCGCGAGAAGAAGAAAAACCCGGCACTTCCCTGTAGACATGCGCATTTGTGCCTTTTTAGTGTCTCCGGACGGATAAGCCGTCGAATCCGCAACACACAACGAGCATTTAGTTAATCAATGAAGTCACGGTATTATGACATGCTCGTACGCTCTACTATGGATGCAATTAAGAGCAACATGTGTCTTATTATTCGTCGATTCTGCTGGGATGTGGTGTTATTGTAATATGAAATAGCGCTTTTGACAGACATGAGACATTGCTAGAAAAAAATTTATTCCTCGTGACAGAAGATCAAAGCTAGGCCACAGAATTCTTGCCATCTCCTCAAGTCAAATTTATATATATGAAGTGGAGAAATAATACTAGTATACCAGTATACATCGTAGTTTTCCGTCTTAGAATCGGCCTGCTTCTTTTTAAATTCCTGCGAATTTGTATCCTAATACCAATTTTCCTTCTCCTTCTCTGTTTGACATATATGAATTTAAATGGACCCGAAAGCTAAGAAACTAGCTCTAACCTTCCCACTGCTATCAACCAGAAGATTGTCGGGGCAGCTAGACCCAAGTCCAGCGTTACCGATCCATGCAGGCTCCCAGTAGTAGAATCCCACACCGTTAGCCGTTTGCGAGACTATACTTGCAACTTTTTGGATCCAGGTCGTTTGGCCAGCAATAGATTTTGGAATGCTACTAGTATCAGAGGGGAACGCGTATGCCGGACTTGGACATGACGCTGGCCAGTCTGTTTCCGCAACTACCAATTGTTTTCCGTATTTAGCGCTCATTTGCTGAAGAGAGTATTGCAAACTCCCAAGATAAGCGTTTGAGTTATAGAATGGATAATAAGAGACTCCCATTATATCGAAGTCGGTCTTCAACAGTGGTCCTTGTGCCAGCACCGTATCATACCACCATTGCTGAGTACCCCAATCCCACCCGTTATCCAAATGAATCATAATCTTAGGCTTTGGATTAAGACTGGAGTCCTTGATACCCCAGGCGGCTGAGTGAAGAATCGATGCTATGTTTTTGTAGCTAGAGGTTCCTCCCAAAGGCCATTCGAGACCAGCGGTGATCTCGTTTCCGATAGAAATTATAACAGGGTTCAGCCCATTAGCATTGAATTGGTTGCACACATCTAGCGTATAGTTATAGGTTTTCCAAGTGAGGTCATTAATGTTCGTCGGCCAACCGGCAGGTGCGGCCTAACTTTCGCGATTAGCTATCGTGTTTCACACTGGCTAGAAAACACTACTTTCCCACTCACCTGATGTCCGGGATCCGCCCAAGTATCGCTAAGGTGTAGATCAAGGTAGATGCTAAGCCCTGCTGCCTTAACTCTCTTTGCAAGATTGATGTTGTAGGCCAGATTATAAGTGCCTCCAGAAGGGTTCACCCAGACACGTTGCCTCACAGAGTTCGCGCCCGCATTTTTCAACATCTTCTCGAGTGGTTGGGTGGTTCCATCTGTCCATTTGAAAGTCTTACCTTGACTTTCCAATAAGAGAAGAGATGAAATGTCAGCTCCCTTGTACGTCAAGGCACCGGTCAAAGTGGCAGACAATAGTCCGGCAGTGGTGAATAAGGTCGAGAGCCACATTGTTGGACGATTTAAGGTTTGCAATCGCGCGGAGGCTAGGTGAAATACGAGAACTCGAGCGAAACGGCAACTCTCGTCCAAAAAACCGTGAAATTCATGATTTTATACTAGATCTCCTTATTCGAAGCCATCGATTGCCGCCAGCTCTTTGACACTTGAGCTGTAGACGGAATACAATACCACGTTCCGCACCCATATTTCCAAATTCGGACTTGTCGGTTGGCGAGGCACATATGTCCAGCGGTAAATACCCGCTTAAGGAAATTGTTCAGCAAAAAAGCTTAGTTGGGGAGGCTCCAAGAACTTCTCACGATACACCCTGGTCCAGAACTAGGAAGCGAAACCCATGGCCCAAGCGAAATCGGGTTAACGGCCAAAGGTTCCGAATAGTTAGACCTAGCTTGCCTCCGCATTCATCTATGGGTAAAATTCGGCTAGGACAGTTTTAATATCAATGAATTATCGTTTTGAATTTCTCCGTCCGCTAGAGTCGCAACGATTTCGTATTTCACTTTCCTGTTTCAATGCTCTTGAAATCTTTTGTGGAATATTTTAGATGAGACTGAGCCAAGGGTCAACGGTCAACGCGCCGAATGCTAGAAATATGGGCTCATTTCACAACAGAGAGCATAGAGCAGCCAATTCTTAATAGAATACAGCACCACTGCGCGGCATACGAACCCGTGTGAACCAAGATATATGTCAGGTATCCCCGGCTGAGGTTTTTCAGGGTGTATTTGGCGGCTTTAGTTCTTCATTGCAATATTCGAAATCTCAATAAGTGAGAAATTTTTAATTGTAAACTAAGATATCTAAACCTTTTCTAGATAAAAATATGGTCTCGAAAAAACCTTAAATATCTTAGGAGCCAGTAGGCTTTCTCGTGCGAGACCATTCTCTCATGTGGTTTGAGCAGTTGCAACAACCAACACAAGTCCGATAACTGGAAATCCCTCATATATGATGGAAATGTTGACGGAAAATGCATCTCTCGCACTGCGCAAGATACGGATTCAAATTCATCATATCATGGATGACCCTTGAAACTGCCATACTATACAGAACTCAGGCTGCGATGGCTGATGGTATATTATTGATGTTATACCACACCATACGTATATGCACCAGGACGACTCACATCGTGCAATCGATGCAATTGCATGCAATCAATCTTGCTCTCAAATTTTTTAATTTCACATATATAACATGTATAGTTGAATAATTCAAAAATGCAAACCGAAATATGCAAATAAAACCTAGAAGCCCCAAAGGTGTACTTATACCCTAAATCGAAATACAATCAGGGTTTAATCTATAACTTCAAGTTTGGTTACAAATGTGGTCAGCCTCCTGACGACGATGAGCGGATCCGTGGTATCCAAGGCGTGTGGACGACAGAATAATAACTGCCGAGATATATATCCCGCAAATGGGATTTGCCAGTTCATTTGTGCCCTAACAAAAAACCCGGCTCGATAACTTTCAATCTGATAAGATACAATTTTCGGACGAAAATCCACAGTATCCGAGAAATGGAGACTCCGATCATCGTTTCCGAGGCGGGGTTCTCGAGGCGGGGTAAACCTAGCAGGCACGCTCGGTTTGTCTCAATCTACAAATCACTGCCCAGCATGTACTCGAAATATAGGATCTCCCCTGGAGATGACGTGATACCTTTAATCATTAACTTTTCAAACGGGATAATTCACTCCATCAATGCTACTCTAGAGTTTATTCACAATGGTTTCTACAAGCACCGATCTACGGAAAGCACGGGAAAATGCAAGCGCGAGCACATTTAGTTGAACATGGTCTCGGTTGGTTGAATGCCATCCCTAATTGGTTATCCTTCAGTTTTATAAATCATCCTTGCTACATCTTTGTAAAAACAGCTACCACGGCGCAGGCAGGCGGTCTGGTCCGGTTTCCACGCGTTGCAGGAGTGAATATCTTGAATGGCCGCCACACCACTGTTATATCCATTCTTCGCCACAAGGAGACTCATCTGCCTCCCAGATGGCGTAGTTTTACATTCCTAGTTTATGTATCGTGTATGCTACAATTTAGTATCCAGAGATCCAAAAGAAAGCGGACAATAGTATCCGGAATAATCGTCTTAGAAAATAGGCTTGGGGTTCTTCATAGATACTTTTTTCTGTAAAACTAGAATCTCAGCGCATAAAACCCCATTTATATGTATGTTTAGAATAAGCCCCCATTATCAAATTCTCCATGTTAGAGGAGTGCACAGATTAGATTTTTGTGCCCCGCATGATAGACCCCGAGCTAATTGCTATCCTCGAATAGTCCTACAGCCGTCGATATCAATGTTCTTTTGCACACTTATCTTTGGAAACATAGTACTGGTTTTAGAGCTGGATGGCTAAATTTAACTCAAAGCCAGGTGGCGGAGTAGAGCATTGACCGTTCAAGTTCGAGTTTCGCCCGCTAATACAGATGATATACGTCAGGTTATTGAAAACACTATTTACGTATTCAACCGGGATGGCTTGTGATTACATAAGTTGCAGATGTTCATATATCGCGAGACACCAATTGCAAACCACGCGCAAGGTCGCGCCGAAAATGATCGTACCTGACATATACGCGAACACAGAGAATTCGAATATTCTCGTACCACGCAACCATGAGGCGCAATTCTTATAACGAGACCAATTCTTATTATATATTCTATATATACCAGGACCAAGGAAACATTCGGTCCGTTTCCTCGGTTCCTATGGTTCCTTGAGAGATCCCTGTACCAGCGGACACGCGTTGCACCCAACCAACATGCAGAGACGGAATTTTTCTCTTCATGCGACGCCCTTTCTCCACGCTGAAATGGTAATTCTGGCAAAGAATTCGGTACCGAGACTGATACCGTCGATCGTCGACCGACTTAGTAACCAAAAAAAAATCGGATCCAGATACTCCGTCCCATGTTTCCGTTCGCCCATGAGGGTGAATGATCATTCCTATGTTAGCCTTGTGTCTAGACTCAAAACACATTAACCGAGATATACGGTAGCATCACCGGCAATTGCCTCTGGGGCTCGGTCTTAAACATGCGGTCCGGGATCCCGCAGGAGATGGGTCTGCACGTCCCCACAACTCCACAATCCAAGGAAACTTACCTGGATTCTCGCTACCAGAAACACAGGGCTAGATGGTCGATAAAGTTTCATAGGAATACGCTTCTCTAAAAACCTCGCCGGTAGAAAATTTTGCAACATGACGGGAAAATTCAACGGTAAAATTAGCCCCGTTGAGCCCTTCGCTATACCAATAGCCCAGTATTTAGTTCTCGTAAATCGTATAAAACTAAACTAACATCCGCATATGCGCAGACCTGGATTTGGACAAAAGTTATCAAATTAAGAAATTTAAAGATTAATACAGAACAATATAGGGAAAAGATGATTAAAGCAGCAGTAGCACTCTTTCTATCGCTTGCTAGCACCGTCTCTGGATATGCAAATCCTGGCGCGTGTAGCGGTGACTGCGGTACTCACGACCCAGCGGTTATCCGTCGTGCCTCAGATGGAAGATATTATAGATTCTCGACAAACAACTACGTCTCGATTGCCTCTGCTTCTAGTATTTCCGGCCCATGGACAACTCTAGGCTCAGCGCTACCAGGCGGCTCTAAAATTAGTGGATTTGCAGGTGTAGATATATGGGTATGTGCCCTTCGAGCGATTTCTCTCTCTACTCTTGGGTCCCAGTGTGGTATTTATTCATTTTTGGTATAGGCCCCAGACGTTTCATATGTCAATGGAGTCTATTATATGTACTATGCCGTCAGTTCATTTGGATCTCAAAATTCAGCAATTGGAGTTGCGACCTCCACCACTATGGATCCAGGTAGTTGGGTTGATCATGGGGCTACCGGAGTTTCTTCCAAGAGCGGTAGTGCCTACAATGCAATTGATCCCAACCTTATCAACGCCGGAGGTACCTACTATTTGAGCTTCGGTAGCTTTTGGGGTGACATCTACCAAGTCAAGATGGATTCCGGTCTATTAAAAAACAGCGGGTCGTCGTATAATATCGCCTGGACCAGTTTTGGAAATGGCGCTATGGAGGGTGCTTTCATGTACTACCGCTCAGGATATTATTATCTTTTTACTTCTTGGGGTAATTGCTGTACCCTCGTCCCACGCCCAGCAGCCGGTACAGAGTATCAAATGAAGGTCTGCCGATCAACCAGTGCGACTGGTGGCTTTGTAAGATTATTTCCCATTCTAGTTTGCTCAACTACTTGCCTAACCGAAGCGGAATATTCATCACAGGTCGATAAAAATGGCGTTGATTGCAAGAAGAGCGGTGGAACGACGGTTCTTGCAAGCCACGATTACGTTTACGCTCCAGGTGGTGGCGGCGTTGTTGATGTTCCTGGAACTGGTTCCGTTTTGTTCTATCATTATGGTTAGTACCTTATATGGTTATTCTAATCTCCTATCAAAAAGTATCATTTCTAACAAATGCGGCGTTATTTGTAGTCAACAATAACCAGGGAACGAATCAAGCTGCGACTTACTTTGGGTGGAACGTTATTGGCTGGTCTGGCGGCTGGCCAGCTGTCTAAGAGCATATATCAGTCCCCAAGCTCGCCCGCCGAAAATCCAGACATCTGGTCGATTCAGATCAGATTATATCAGAGTGCAAGCCGCTCGATTCGATTCCACGGGAGCTATTTAGTTGGGAAATATGTTACAATTCACTTTTTGTGTACACAAGTTAAATTATGTCTAAGTACATATACATATCACTGGCAAATTAGATCAAAATGTCTTGCTGTTCGTGGATTCCGAATGGCGACAGAGAGTAGTAACAATTATAATGCGTAATTTCCCGCTGCACTTCCTTCGCATATGCATGCATGTTGAGACTTAGCATTTGCGATACAGGAGAGGGTTTGTGAGTGATTTTGCCTCTCGTATCACGATATCAATCGTGCTAATCATTGAATCGCAGGTGCTATATTGGGACAGTGGTATCCTCGCAACCGTTTCTAATTGATACCTTTAGCCTTTATATCGAGCCTTTGACCTGAGTTACGAGTCATGGTTGATATGTGGATAGCTGTAGAGATTCATCCTTGCGAGGCCTAGGTGGTTGCTAATTTACGAGGCGGCTCAAGAATATATCCATACGAAGCATATAATATGATTTAACCTGGTATATATACAAGAATGGAGAGCGTATTTATAATGTTAATCTATTAAAATACTGGAGAGGAGGATATATTTTCCGGATGTCAAAAGCCCCTGATATATTCATACACCGCATGTCAATTGGCTGTAGGCCGAATGTATTTGTTACTTTTAATGCCATTAAACTTGCGAAAGTTTAGCATTATATTTGCAAATGTTCTCATTGAGGACTGCAGAAAGTAACCAAGTTATTGCATAGGAGTATTAGTTGAGCTATAATATCACCTTTGGCCTTGAAGGGTATTAAAGTCGGAGACGCCACAAGGAAGACCTCGAGCTGGGGACGTTTCGAGATCTCAAAACCATGAAAACCGCTGCAAGGGCACCAGCACAGTTTTGTAACAATTAAACAACACAATCATCAGCGAAAGTTTGCTTTATGATCACGCAAAAAACTCGGTCGCAATATCGCGCTGGAACAAAGGCCCAGACATGAACACGTTTTGAAAACCTAAACGTTATTCTCATCAAAGAGGATTGAGTGATATTACTGCCTATGTGGGCTCCGACCACGACGGCATCGCTGGTTCCTGGTGGGCAACAAACCTTGGAAATGCATTTGTGGTATGCATGAAGGTTATTTATATTATAACGTTAGCATGCAAAAACGTTGAACAGGGCCCCAGCCAAGATGTTAGAGCCTTTGGACTGCCCCAATCCGCAATATTATGATCATGGATATTCCTACTTGTGTCTTTGCAAAATTTGCGTGGCCACGGAGTACTGGTTTAGCTGAGACACTTCATCCTTCGTTGCGTTCACCTCCATAGCGGCATAAGCCGTAGAAGAGTCGAATTCGCGAACGCAAATAGGAAATTTAGTGCTGCCGATTTCCTGCTTTGCCAAGAAGTTATGTCCCTCGAAAAGGTGGGCCATCGACGGATTTCTGCTTCTTTGGACGCTATCACAGGGAAAAACAGTCCGGTAGATCATGTTAAGGTCGATTCCAAATATTTGCAAAATGAAGCGTCGACGGGGCTGTGTTATCGTCATTATCGCCTTGGGTCCATGGAAGCAAAGTTCTCTACGAAAGACTTGAGAAACCGTCACTTGATAGCTGCAGGAGCGGCAGGCATTGCTCCACCCAAAGCATTACGGAACTGAAAATAGCAGTCGCATCCTTGCATTTGTTGTTATTAGTAATGCGCGGCTGAAAAGTTGTCAAATGGCACAAAGCGCTGGCTATCCTCCTTTCGGGAAAAACCAGAAAGGAAGTTTCGATACCAAATCTTCAAAACAACAAGGTATTGGGAAATGAGCAAAAGCTCAGAAGATTTTAATCTACCCCTGAAATAATCCGGATTTCGGTCTCGATGATTTTTGCTGGCGGGAAAAACGCCTCGGATCTTGAAATCCGTGATTGCGATCTGCAAGGTAGAAAGGAGGCTTTTGGCCTTATGTCCTGTCAAGATTTTATTTAGCTTGGGGACTCACATGTATATCGACATCGTTTCGGTGAAACGTCTAAACTGCAAAATCCATGTCACCTCTGACAACGAAGCCAAATGCGCAGGACTTTGCATTTCATTCCGAAGAATTCCTTTCGACGGCACTCCTAAATTTATTTTGCCTCGGGAAAAGTTGGCAGTGCGAATTATAGGGCAAGTGTACTCAATACAAAGTACATGATGTGTGGGAAAGGTACCCTTCTAGCGCCGTCCAAAAGCTTGCCCTTATCGAAGATGCAAAAAGCTGATCCACGGCCCGCAAACAAATGAAATTCGGTGTGGCAGTCCACTAGATTTGGCAACTTCGCAAACAAAGTTGCTCTCACCTATTCTCCCCCACGACTTCAAGAAAGCCAATATACCGGGAGATAGGTAAGGAGTGGGACTCCTGAAAAAATTGTTCAATGCGCTTTCAAATTATCACGCGTTATGACATTAGTTGTAACAGGCTCGAAAAGCCATGATGTTTTAGCTGGTTCCGTTCCTTCGCTGTTGGAGGACAAGGCAGAGACGGGATGAGTTCTTCGGGGACTTTCTGGGTCAGTCACACTCATTCCAAGGTTTTTTTTCGCTTAGATGGCCGGAAGCGAATTAATTGAACACTCAAACATTGAACGCCAGGCTCGCTTCATGGCTGACCGCATGGACAACCTCAAGTTGAGAGCAATGTCAGGAAAGGGGCTTCCACTGCTTGCATTCCACCCACAAAGTGGTTTTTTGCGGGACTCCTTTCATTTCCTGCCTTTGTGCTTTGGTTGGCCAATTTCTGCGATATGACCAAAGATGCACCTGTGCTAGTACAATTTTGGCTCATCGAGCAGGGGATCCCCACTTCGAGAATGAGAGTGGAGACCTCTTGACGACTTCCTGAGGTCTTGCCAAGCTCTATTAGAACGATTAGTGACTTCAAGCAACGAAAAATGACCAAGCGCAAATTCGAGGACGAGATTCAGGACGCAATGTGAGGCGCTCTGGACTGGAATTTTCTTTATTTGCTTTTCTTCTAGATACTCACTCGAAGGCGCTCAGTATATATAACTTGGCGGTCTCCGTGAAAGGTTCCAATATCCAACCCACTTGAATTTTCTCTTTCTTCCTCATAGCTATATCACGGCATATAGTCGGTTGACAATCAAACATTTCTTCTCTTCACTCTTTCATCCACTATAACTTTCATATCTTAAAAAATGGCCGCTCCTCAGCAAAACACCGTATCGACTGCCATCGATGCTGATGGTAAGTTTCGAGCTATTCTCGCCTGGAAGTCTTCGAAGGGTTTATTAATGGAAATTTTTTTGCAGATATCAACATTTGGATCAACCGATTCAAGGATACCTTGAACAAGCCCGAGGTTATCACCAAGCCGACCACTGGTCCTAACAGCTGGTCCGCCTCTCTTCTCGAATTTTTCAATCCTATCGAAACTTGCTTGGTTACCTGCTGCTGCCCATGCGTTACCTTCAGCAAGACCCACCACAGACTACGAAAAGATCCCAACCTTGAGGGATTCTCCCCAGTCAATACCACAGTAAGTCTCTTGGAATGTTTCTCTGTTAATATATTCATACTGACAAGTTTCGATAGTGTTTGGGTTTCTGGCTCTCCGGTTGCATCTGTCTCCCAGTTGTCTTCCAGCTCATTCAAAAGAGCGAGATCCGTGGACGTTATAACATCCAAGGAGATTTCCCAATCGACTGCTTGAAGGCGTGGTGTTGCATGTGCTGCGACATCATCCAGGCCGATAAGGAAGTCGCCCACCAGATCGCCCAGGGCAACCTCCCAGTTACCCACGAAATGAAGCCCGCCGAGGGAATGGCTTACCAACCAGCTGGCCACCAGTAAATTATTCGTTATGGTCTTCGTTTCACGTCAACTTTTATACCCTAATATATACATAATTTTTGCTTGAAAAGTTTGACAATGGAGTTGGGTTTGCAATTCTGCATCTGTTCACTAGTTGTGTGCGATTTGGGCTTGGAGATATTGTGTATTGGTCTTCACCATTTCCTTTTCTAAATACAGGAGGGCTTGGGTTTTTCTTTCTCCTTCGCTTTGCACTATCTTCGAAGGTGTTTTTCTCACACTTGGGCATCTGGTCCCTACATGTTTTTTCCCGCAGAAGTTAACCATTTGTAATACTGGGAACCGAATGGCAAATCTCTTTGTGAATATAGATTTTTTTTTTAAACCGATAATTTCATGTTTGATATCCGTAATATTCCGCTTTTTATTTTTTGAAGTTGCGCTTTGTGTAGGCAGTTATCGCGGCCACATCCGAACGAGCTAGTCGACGTGGACGCCATCGATTCAAAGATGCGAGCAGGGAAGCCATGGCCCATGCATTCTCCACTTAACTAGCAGTGCCACGCTGAATTTCGCATGCCGTCGATCAACTGACCACCCTGCAGACGAAAACGGCTTCGGTTGGTGCTCCGCAAGGATGTGCAGATTTCTTCAGCTTCAATTGGTTCGTCTGTCCCCGGGACTTTAGTCCGTTGTTGGATTCTAGGACAACACCTTTTTCATGATGAGAGATCCGTCTGGAATATGGCGGGAATAGAGCAATATATTCGAGGTGCAGGTATAGCTTCAAAACTTTTATGTGCGAATACCAGCATATTTTCAACCAAAATTTTCTCGACAATTTTCTAGCAATTTAATTTGATAAAAATTACATTGACAAGATCCTTTGTTTGCACCTCGTCTCGTCGTAAGTGTTGGACTTTGATTACAAGACTCCCTTTAATATTACATTTTCGGCCAGTCAACACAAACTTCAAGAATGAACCAATGATATCTTGTGACCGAGACTAGTGAACAGTCAATGAAAATAGTTTTCACCTTATGTACTATGCCATATTCGAGTTTAGTTATGATTTCGTCATCATCTTGAACCGTTTGAGATCTTTCAAAAAGTGGAAGAAAAGGAGAATGGAAACCCGATAGCAGCTGTAGTAATAATGCAACATTAGAAGGCTTTCCGACAAACTAGCTACTACAAGGACGATGAATCCACCCTATAAGCAAAGTCTAGCCCAGTATATCATTAATTGACACACAAATTCGATCTTTCTGGGTGAATACTAAGTATATACGATCCGAAAATGAAGCGTGAATTTAGCTTAGAGAATATTGCCAAAATAGCGAGCGCTGGGTACATTGCATCACTGTAAGATCTCTCTATCGTGATACTATAGTAACGCATCGTTACATAAAGAAACTGTACCAGATATTTAACTGGCACTTATTGGTTTCTTTAAACTTGCAAGAATATCGTAGAACTATAGGTAGAGTAGATGGGTGTTGTAGATGTAGCAGGTGTAGACATCGAGGGAATCTCAGAGCTGTTATATTCATTTGGTTGCTCAGCGCACACTCCCTCATCTTCTATAAATTTGAAGCCCACCGCAACAAACCACGTAGCCTCTTCTCTTCAACTTGCATTCAACTATTTCAACGCTCTTCCCATCAGCGTTATTCTCATCGTTTGAATCGAATCCATCGCCTACGTCTCTTATCACGGCATATCTGTCGCCACTCGGCCTCGTATCCTCTATAATATATCCGTCGCGATAGGCTCTCCTCATCGTATCGTCCATATAGGCTCCCCAATGCCCTCCTCTTGAGTGACGTGCTCATCTTATAGACGCGTCTTTTTATATTCCTTTCTCATCACAAAAACACTGTCAACCGACTAAGTGCTGTCGAAAACAAATCAACCACCTAATCACATGGCGTCACTCAGCGTTCCTTCGAAAAGGTATCACCTTCTTCATCATTCATCTATGAAGCCATAATATCCACCTGCTGATTTGTATCTCTAATGTTTCGTAGTCATCCACAATCCCGTCACAAGTCTACAGGAGCGAACCCACTGCACCAACAACTCGAGCAAGCTTTGAAGGCTAGCAGAGCGGGTAGCTCTAACTCTGGTGTCAACCCCATCTACGAGCCTGGAGAAGAACCAAAAAGATGGCAACCAGAGACGCCAATCGTCCCACTCAATGATAAGTTTCCTACGGGGTCCAGGTTCCCTAAGAAGAAACTTAGCAGAAACTATGATCTTATGCTCTCTGTATCATCTTCCGCATACCTCAATTCCGAAAGCGATAGCGATGGTAAATCCTCCCCTGATAGAGAGTTCATCATTCATGATTCTGTTAGAACTACCGCACCCGATATGAAGAAGAAGAAGAATCAAAGCTCCGGTGCGGTCTCCTCCCAGGCAACCGCCGCTAAGTTGAAACGCGAGGAAAGAGCAGAATACTACCGCTCTATTGGGACTGGGCCCGACTTGAGCAAGACTAAGCAAACGGAAATGAAAAATACAAAAGTATATAACAGACTTGCTGGGTGTGATGTGACAATCTATCATCCGGGAAGGAAAGCAAAGAAAGAGTTCACCTCGACCGTCTCAGAAGGCTTAAATCTCCGAATCGCCATATCTCAACATAATTTGAAGATCCTAGCCGTCCTCCACTCTGAAGATGGTTTGACGGGAGCGACAGGTTTCTACAATCTTGCAAGCTTGAATTGGCACATTAGCAGTCTTCCAGAGAGCTCCATCCGGTGCTACATTGACAAGATGGAAGACCGACACTTGGCAAAGACCGGCCGTTGGCAGTTCAAACCAACGTATTTTTTCGAAGTCAAGAACCAAGGGAAGCTTGAATATGGCTATAGCGGACAAGCAAAGTCGGCTGCCATTACTCAAGCCCAGGTCGAGGAAGGCCAAAAATGTATCACTGAAATTCGCAACTCGATTCTTAACTGCCTCACCCAGCAGAAAAGGACTGGGTTTCCTCAACCTGTTGCTTGGCTTGCGATACACTCCTTGAGCCCACAGACTGACGGAGATGATGCCCTCACACAAATCGCTGCCACCGGGACCAAATTTCAGTTTACGTCTTGGAATGCAGTTCCAATGTTGCTTCTCCAAGAGAAATTGATGCGTTCTTTGAAAACGCTTCAAGATCCAGCTCATGAGAAGAAAGGGTGCAAGCACTCTGACTCTGAAATGATATCTACGGAGGTAATATCCAATATACTCACAATATTTGTGATAATCTACGTGTTTTCATTTACTGACTGAACGGTTTTTAGACGAAAGAACAATACCAGAAGGCTCTAGATGATGCGAAAGCGCAGGCAACCATCGGTATACCTCTAGAGAATTTCGAAATTCGCCCTAGATTCCCAATACTAGGAGCACCTTCTAAAGTCACGGCGAGTCGTCCACCAAAAGCCTCTGCTTCTGATGTTTCAACCTCAAGTGACATTGCCTCAACCTACGCGGATGAGCTCAGCAGCAACGAAGACTCTGGTGCTATCCAGACCTTCGTACAACCTATTCCTCCTCAATCTCCTGGAGCAGTATCAGAAGCAAGCCCACGTCCTGAATCTCCTCGAAAGCATATTGCTCGAATTCAAGGCGTTCAAACGAGTATTTTGGAAAACGGCCACCAAATTCAGAATCTGCACATCAAGGATTTAAACAAAGGTGTGGAACAAAATATAGGACCGAGACAAATGGAGGATCGCAAACCTGGAAAGGTTGGCAAGTATCTCCATCCTACCTCAGCCGACGCGAGTTTCGATAGCTGCAGTGACTCTGGAGTCTCTGAAGCGGATCCAAAACAGCCCAACGAAAGCGCTTTCCTGGGCTCGGGGCAGCCAAATCAGAAAGAACAACCGGCCGTGACAAAAGAAAAGCCTCCTACTAATAGTCCTAATTCTGGAGTTTCAATGGGGAAGCATTTCAAGATGAGCGAGGAAGCGCTGAATCGCGTGTTGGCCCCAAAACGCGCCAAACGGCAAGAAATGGCAGCACAACAAATGCGACTCCAAAGCAGCAGATATGCCACCGCCAAACTGAGCACATCTTTAAATTCTTACGAATCATCCAATGAATCTGACGCTGGAGGAGTTTCTCTTCCTTTGTATGATTTATCTGAGAACATCAAGCAGATCATCGCTCAGAGAAAGAAAAAGCTCAAAGTTGGGTCCAGTGCTGGGTATTCGTCGGATGGCGGAGTAGCCGTTTCGAGTGTTTCTCCAAGTGTTGCAAGTTACTGGGATGTTGAAATCGACAGGGCAATCGAGCTCGCATCGCTCTCTGAGGATGTTAATGTCAGTGGAGAATCTAGTGCATTGTCGCCACGGGGAGGTCCTGTATTTGGTGAAGATATTGAATCGTTGAAGAAGAAGTTTGGTATTCGGGCGGAGAAGGGGAAAGAAGACCACAAGCCAACAGAATTTTGGTAACCAGTTTCGAGTGGTGGTTCTATCCAGTTGGACGACAGAGGTGATGGTTTCACCTTGTAACGGCAGTTGAGCCATCCATTCAGTTTGCTAGGGATACGGTTTTGTTTTTAGTTTCGATTTCCATCACTTTTTCTATTTCCCCGCTTCTTTCACCCCTTTCCCCTATACAATTCCAAGACTTGTAGCTAGATCCCAAAATGAATAGCATCCATTTCCGGTCTGTTCTTCATATACAGCTTATACCTACATACATATATATGTATGGCACCTGCGTTAAAAGCATCTATCTTGATTGCTTGCGGGATATATACTGAAAAGCTGGCTGGGCGGTGATCCTCTTAGCCTAAAAATGTGAATTTCAAGCTCTAAAGTTTTATTTTTCAAGTTCCCACAGCAGATGTTAGCTTATGAGATGGCAGGTATCGGCCACCTGCTCGTCGTAAATGGTGAATTACTCTCTACTGTCTGACAATCTAGAGAAATGTGGGAGGAGAGCCATAGTGGGTACTTGGGTACTTAGGTAAATGAATTTGATGTCTGGACCCCCTCTTGAGTTGAATTACGAACTTAGCTAACCAATCTGCAGGTTGAAAAATTTGCAGTGCGGATGACCAAAGGAATAGCAATTTAGTCCGATATACTGATATACTTCGTACGAAGCAATACCATTGACTTCACGGGAAGGTCAGAAATGAAGCGGAGCAACCTGTATTAAAATTTTCTTTTATTTTCCCCCACGCTCCAAGAAAATAGAACCGCAAGTGGCATTCCAAATAGGCGAGATTGTGCTCATTAGCTCGAAATGAAGTAGCAGTCGGAACTTTTTGGGCGAGTGGAGCACACCGACGTGGAGCGAGTTAATCAGATCTGATTTGCTATCGGGGTTCCACTTTCTCTCAGGGGTCAAGCGACCGAAGTTTGTCAAGTTCCTGGGTTTCAAAGGTGGGGACCCGGGCTAACCCTCAGAAACTTCGAGATTCATTTAGGGAGGCCAAACGAAAGGGTCAAAAATTGGTGGTTTGCAAGGATTACGAAATCAAATGGAGATAAATATTATTGCAAAGCATGTGAGACCTCAGATTCGTTGCAACGAAGCCCCGGCCCGGCACGGGACGAAGCCCATTGATGTGACTGTTTTCACTGTGCAACACAAAAGGTTGTTGCAAGTTGCATCGGCAATTGGATAACAGCGATGCTCTCTAGACCCACACAAACGTTAGGCAGAGATGCACAAGCATGGAGTTGGAAACGGAAAGTCTTTGAATGGCAAGCTGAAGAGCTCTTGCCTAGATGCATGAAGTGTGGAGGTACATCTGTCTTTCAGTGTGGGGTATTAACCCCGCTGCTGTCCTTTTAGTAAAGAAACCTACATCCTGCGTCATCTCGGCGGCTGCAGGTGGGCGTGCGGCGGAACGGATTTTTATAATAATTTTGAAGAGGGTGGCGCAGTAAAACCATTGATTAGCCCTCGTGGTCAGTTTTTAGACTTATGTATTTGCAAATTGGGGAGTTAGTCTGCTTCCCTTCTCAAAGCGTGAGGTAATAAATAAGGCGAAAACCGATTGATTCAACGACTGCCATGAAATGCGGTTTAATCTAAAAGGCCCCTATGTTGCATCCCAGCGATACGGACGCATAAAATAGCTACCCGGCAGTAATTATCGTCTTCTGCATAGACTTTTTATGCTTGTGATAGGCCTAGAATGAGTATCCCACAATCGTCGAAAACTTCTCTTCTCAAGAGAAAAAGTAGGAGTTCCCATCACTTATCTTCCGCCTCGAAGAAAGTATGCAACACAACTACCTCGAGATATATCCGCGACTGACCACGTCAACTAACCTTGCTTCTCGTGTAACCGCACTCAGTGAAGGCGAAAACCATTCAAGCTCAAACCTGAGCGATTTACAATTATCGAAGATATTAACGATACAGAAAATTATAAGAAAGTGAATTCTGTATATACTTAATTATCTTTCAAGGTATCATTTATTGAGTGGCGGACTTGGCTGACTTCAGCTAACTTTCGTCGTTCGATAGCACCTTGCTTTTACGTAAAGACATAAAACCCCAGGCGATAACTTCTTGAACGCTCCAATCGAGACGTAGGGAATATGAACGTTGACTGTCGATGTCTAGCTCAAGCCAAAATTGGCTAAGTGAACCAAGTTATTTAGAAAAATTTGCGAGTCTGCGTGCACCAGCAAGCGAGAAACGCATCCCAGTGTGTAAATTCGCTCCACGAAGAAGGAGCGTGGGGCCCTCTTCTATCCCGTCCTGCAAGAAATTTCTGGACGAATAACATGCGATAAAGAAATGCCCGTTCCGCAGGAAGACTCAAAAATGCAGGAGTGGCACAACCTTGGGTTACCCCGCATCAAACTCTCTTCGATGCTTTCAGCTGCGATGGATTGTTTGGAGATAACATACCGGCACCGGACCTAGAGGTGAGGGTGGGAACAAGCCGAACAATTTTGCGAGGAGAAACTAGGCGATGGGAGAGAAGAGATTTGTCTATATAAGGAGCTGGTTTTCTCCTCTAAAATCCTTCCTTTGTCGCATCATCCCATAGCTATTCCTCGATCATCTACTTGAAGCTTTTCCTAATCGAAACTTTGAATATTTTCAACTCTTCCCTCCAGAACAACCAAATTTCTATCCAAAATGTCTCCCTGCGCCTGTACCTCCTGCACCTGCGCTGGTGAATGCAGCGGCTGCTCTTGCGGTTCGTGCGGCGTAAGTTCCCTAGTCCAGTACCTTCTCGCGAAGTCTAAGAGGATCAGCTAACATGATTCAATTGATCAAATTAGCACTAAATACGCCACTGCTCCACTACATCAACGATCTTCCGAGTCATGAGCACCCCATAAACCTTCATCGACAACTATCTACAGCTAGGAGGCAAGCGAATCCCCTTCGTTATACCTCACGATGGCAACACCTACTTTAAGATCGAAATAATCTCCTTCTACTGGCGTTGACTTTGGGCGTATTTCCTTTGGTTGCTTGGTTAAGGCTTTCGTATTCTGCCTTGGGCTGAATTCGTTTTTTTAGTGGAGGAGTGATTCTGAATCTTTGTATTTCGGGACTCTAAGCATGTTGATTAAGTGAATTTAATGCCATAAAGTTTCTCTGGCGACTGAAAGTTTCAAGCTTCTTGACTACGAATATATATAATGATATGAAATATCTGTGAATAAACCGAAGATTAGATTGAAGGTGGAGTTAGAGTTTATTGTTCTCGTTGTTAAGTATTTTTTTTCCCTACATCTACGAAACTTCAAGATTTTTGTTCACAACTTCCTATTCTGAAAAAAGAGACGAAGAGATAGAGAGAGAGAAAATAGGAATATGAAAATGATCTACTGTGATGTAAAGGGTACCATTTGGTCTTGAGACGACGAGAGTGCTTTAAAATCAACTGGCTATATCCGCAAGGAGCCACCCCTTACTACCAAGCGTAATAGCGAAGTATGGTGAGAAATGATCTCGCTTCCAGCCTGCTTTCGGTGGGAACAAGGAAATCTTGAAGAGGCCTCCAACGTGACGTATTGACCTGAATTATTGTTTCAGCCATGCTAATTCCATCCAGAATAAGGACCGGCAGCATTGGCTAGAGTAGACCATGAGCCGGCTCTCGATCCCTTAATTGTATGAGGGATTCCTTTTGACGTCGGCATCGGAGAAAAACGGCTTTCAGGACACTCCAGCAACCTTCCCATATTGCCACTCAAGAACTCACCGAACAGCGGCTTGATACAGAGCCACCTTTTCTCGGTTGATTTAGCGAGAGTGTTTTCGATGTCTTGGACGAGCTCTGCGCCAATTTCTACCATTTGTGGGAAAATGTCACCACCTTTTGGCGATATCGATTTTGTACATCGCGGTGGGAGCTCAAAGTAATAGTTAGCCCGGTGTTCGCCCTTTTGCCGATGAAAATAAGGTATATTTTTGGCACTGTCGGTTCGAAGGCGCCATTGGACAATCGCTAGAGTTTGGAGCACTTCTTTGGGGGGCAGGCCATCATCACCGCTGGGGCCTATTTGATGAAGGAAGTGCAACTCAAGGCCATCCCATAGGAGTTGAAAGCCTAGAAGGAGAAAACATTGGTCACCGAGATCTCTTTCAATGCTGCGTCGCCACGTTTTCTCTGTGGTGTCCCATATGTAGGCCTCGACATATTCCAGATCGGAGACGTAAGAAGGGAAAACCCCTTGCCGATTGGTGGTTGCGTCGTTGCTGCTCCTCAGTTCGTCGGATTTGCTCCTCGCGGGAGGAGTGGAACGTGAATCTTGAAGGTCGTCCGAGGGCCTTGTGGTGGTATCAACGCTTGAAACCGTTGTTATGGTTTGGGCCGGTTCTGCGAGAACGTCTGGGGCAGGGATTTGGGGGTCCTGAGCGATGCTGCTTTCTGCGCTGTCGATCTGAGAATCAACTATGGTGTTCCATGGAAGGACCCCTTCGCTAACGGCTCGAAAGATCGTTTTGGCCTCCCTCAGTTTCTGGAGTGATGGGTCATAATGGTTCAAGAATGGTGTGGATTTTAAGCGAACCCACGCTGGGTTTTGACCTATCCAGCAGCCTCTGATACGCCGGCTCGCTAATGATAAAATATTGCGGGCGAGCTGTACATTAGACGCCGGGATGCAGATTTTGTTCGAATCCCAGGGCTCTTCTGGGTCAATTGAAAGTAGTATCCCGTTATCAAGAACCCTGAAAAATATCTCTGCCATAAAGCTAACACCTCCTCTTCTTTCCTGTTCATACGACTTATGTAAATGGAAAAGGATCGGCCCGGATTGATTCGTCTTGGTATACACAAGAGATGCTAATCTTCCAAAAGATTGATCGGGGAATGTTGTGTCTTTTTTAGCATCTAGAAGATCGACCCTCTGGGTAACGATAATATGTATACCGCTATCCCTAACCGTGTAACGTATCGAAATTGTTGGTGGGAGCGCACCGAGAGGAATATCGAGCCATTTTTTGGTGGTCGGGTTCCATACTGCGAGAGTAGTTGTGGAAAATTTGGCATATTCAGGTGATGGGACGAAGGGCACAGTTTCGAAATGCGAGTTTAATTCTGCCATCTCGGCACGGTAAACGAGTTTATTCGTTGCCCCTGCTTCATGCGACAATTTACCAGACTGTTTTGGATCATTCGCAGCAAGCCTTCGAGAAGCATAATTATTAACTTCGTAAACACGTCTAGGAAAGGGAGATTCGGAGATCGTTTGTTGCTTACCTCGGGAGACAGTTCGAGGAGTACCACGGACGCCAGATCTTCAAGGACCTCGTTCGTGACTTCGCACTGGAATTGGTAGGTTAGTCTTTATGAGAGAATTGAGCTTCGAGGAGACCGGCCAACAAGGCCTGATGACGGTTGGGACCGGGTGTCAAGATTATTCGCAACGTACAGGAGGATTTGAGAGACTAGTGAGATGAAGAGCGATTGATGGTTAACAGACGCTGACGACTCGAGGAGAGATTATGAAGGTGGTGATGGTGGCGATGATGTTAGGAACGAGATTGTTGGTGATTGCGATGGTTGCAACTTCAAAATTTGCTCTCGTAGCCAACACGATTCTAGTGAGGGGATAAGAGGATTGACATGCTCCTTCTCATCTTTGCGAGGTAGCACGGCAGACTGGCCTGTCAATGTGGAGCTTTGGCTGAGGGCTCAAGAGATATTTCTCACTGGACTGAGGCATAGTGGTGATGAGAAAGAATGGAAGGGAACCATCAAGTATCCTGTTAAAATGTAAATCCCGTAGCTGCTTGAGTACGTAGTCAAGCAGGCGGACAGGGATTTGGAGATAAATAATTGAAACCAATTACTTTATCCCTAAAGACAGCCTCGTTGCTAGCGCTATAGCTCAGTGGGAAATGCCCAACGTCTAGTTTCAAGGCCAGTTCTCATTACCAGACGATGCAATGATTGATGTAAACCTTAGGCTTTCTCGTATAGCTGATCGATAACAAGGGGCTCTGCAAATCGCTAGCACTTTTAACAATGTGATAGCTACGTAGAGGAGCTTCGATGGCCTATCGAAAAGTTAGCCCGGATATCTTCTATAGATCTATATAGTGGGAATTCAAAACTGTGATTATAAACCGACCTATGACTTATTCTAGTCTAGATTACATTTTTTCTAGGTCTTGGGAAACTATCCTTGCTATGTCTGACCAAATCTCATTTATATACTTTAAAATCGAGTGCATCTTCTAGAATGCGAATATTCCCCTGGCTAAACATGGCTGTCTTGAAATCTAAAGAGATATTAGTTATTAAGGTATTGTCGCGACACGCAGATTACCGGCCTTGGGCATCCGTTGTGAGAGGCAAAACGAGGGATATCTTTTGGGCGGCTGGCATGCTCTACTAACATTAATTGTTTCGAGTGCTAGCTACAGGGCAGTATTGGATTCCGAAACCAAGAGAACCTCATAGAACTCTATAATTTGGAAGCCCCGAATTTATTTAGAGGTTTAGACATGTTAAATTGTCACCATAGTTTGTTTCGGTTTCGCGTGTTTTGCACGCGTGCCGCAGCCTTGCTGTCCATCTGTTATTATTTTGTTGCCCTTGTGGAACCACACAGGGCCAAAGGCCGAATGGACGTAATTGACTTAGCCGCCAGCAATCAATGATCTCGAATCTTCAATACACGTTGGCTTATAGTCTCGACACTTTGGACGGCTAGAAATCCAATATTCGATATCGGAACCCCCAAGAATTCGAAAGAAACCCCTCTCGGCGAATAGATGGAGAAAATGCCTATCGATTAATTGGTTGAACGGTACATGGGATCGGATGTCGACAAAGTAATAGGCGAGTTGACTAGGCAAGGTATATCTGCATCGTCTCCTCATTTAGCCAGCAACGCCACACCTTGTTCCCAAAATTTGTCCGACGGTGAGCAGAAGCAGGTGTCATTTGAATTTAATAAGCAACGCTAGCTGAGAATGATTCTCGATTGCATCAGTCGATGGAGATGAAATAGTCTTTAAGTTTCACCTTGGCTTCGTATGTGCTCATCTTGAATGAGATTGAAAGTCAACTCCGTTTGAATATTAATTCACGCGTTATAAATACTCACCTCGCAAAGATGCACACGATGCCCGTCTTGTTATCGGATAAAGAGATATTCTGTCGATGAACCGAGTCATGACTAACGGCAAGTCAGAACGGTCCGGTTGGTCGGCCCTCTGACCGAGCTAATCAGAAGCGAAAGATCTTGTATGGATGTCTCTCTGCAGGCTGCTGGTTTTCCCCGGTTAAACCAAGCTGATGCGATCGGCTCGCTTGGCTCGCAACCAAGGTGGTCGGCCAAGCCCGTGGGATAGCGTTATTGCAGTTGACAATGCAATGATATATCATGACTGACGAGAACAAAATTCTTCAGACCTCCTTTGTAATTGCCGTACCGACGCCCCCGAAAGGTTCTTTGTGGAAACAACATGCAGCCTAGGTCTCGGATACGATATAAATGCTACATCTTGGCTTGCCCAGGAATATTTTACCCGGAGTCTTGCCAGCTTATCGATTTCGAGCTGGTACCTGGGAGTGTCTGAGTTGATGTCGGAATTCCCTCGTGTGGGTCAGGCGCATTGTTGTTCGCGATGGTCTCGTATTCTCGACCCGCGAATATAGGTGCACAATAACCTGTTTGTTCGCGCCAAGAATCGAAAAACAACCAGTCGGCAGGCGCATGACACAAGCTCCTCTATCGACATGTCTTAGTAAACTGCACACTTCGGTTCAATTGAAAGTTTGATATTCCATTCCAGAGGTTCCACACACCTTAATCCATATAACCTTCCGGGATGTCCCAGGTATTAATGCTGCTGGGATACCTGGGTCCGTAGCTATTGTGCGTCCAAGGCCATTGTGCAACAGCCGACAAGACAGATCAGCTCAACGTTCGTATTCAATGGTTTAGGATTTTGATATTACTCCACAAAGTCTTTGAGACCCTGATTCTTAGATGCGGGGAGGACTCCGATTACCAAGCTACTGGATGCGGGGGTTTCTGAACTCTATTGTGGAATCAAGTAGAGCAATGGTTGGAAAAGATGTATAAATAGGCTGCCTCTTCTTCGGGGTCTCAATGCCTGACGATTCGACTGGCTTCTTTTCGAGAATCCTAGTTGTCAGCACCAATCTTCGACTTTAAGGGACATTCCTCGTATGAGACAGCCCAACTAAGCAACAATGGCTCCAGGCGCATTTATTGGTAATCCGGCCGACCCAGTCGTGACGGCTCTGGTTGAGCAGGATACGATTCCATGGTACAAGAAAAAGAATCTAAGGTCTCTCTACTTCATCATGTTTCCGACATGTATTGGTATTGAGATGACATCCGGATTCGACTCTTCGATGATGAATGGTATGCACACGCTGTTTAATCGACATACTCTATAGATCTACAGAGTATTTTGTGTTTTAGATAGGACATTTTCTAATATTACTATAGGTCTCCAAGCTGTGCAGAATTGGAATACCTTCTTTGGTAATCCTCATGGCTCCAGGCTTAGTATTCTAAGTGCTTCTTATAGCTTGGGTGCAATCGCCGGTCTTCCGTTTATCCCGCTCATTTCGAACAGATGGGGTCGAAGAGCAACTATTCTATTTGGTTCTTTCATAATGGTTATCGGTGCTATCTTGCAAGCAGCTTCGCAAAACTGTAAGTACTCAGTCAAATATTTATATCATCGATATATATATTGTCTGCATACCCAGATAAAGGGTAAACATAAGTCATGATGGAAGGCCAAAACTTAACGATAAAACTATTAATATAGTTGCTATGTTTGTTATCGCGCGTGTTATTCTCGGTTTCGGTATTCCGTACGGTATCGTCGGAGCCTCTGCTCTTATCGGCGAAACAGCATATCCCAAAGAACGTGCGACATTGACCTCTATTTTCAACGCCTCTTGGTTCATCGGAGCGATCGTTGCGGCAGCAATTACACTCGGGACATTCGCCATGCCCAACACTTGGAGTTGGAGAATTCCAAGTCTTCTGCAGGTCATACCCAGTCTTCTTCAGATCTGTTTCATGGCTTGGATGCCAGAAAGCCCTCGTTACGTAAGTATCCCTATAATGATCCACTAAATCTATCTCCATATGGATATAGAAGGCTGCATATGTGTTATTAAATATATAAACTAACCATCCTCTCTCCAGCTAATCCAAAAAGACCGAATTGAGGAGGCGCAAGCATTCTTTATCAAGTACCACGCTGAAGGAGACGCGAACAGTGAGCTTGTCAAGGCCGAAATCGTTCAAGTTCAAACCGCGATCCAGATCGAACGTGAACATGAGAAATTGGGATGGCGAGAACTCTTCAGAACTTCAGGAAACAGGAAACGTTCCCTTATCACCAGTTTCCTTGGTCTTTTCACCCAATGGTATTACTTTGATTCTCCGGTTCAACATGTCGACCTATCGTTTGAAAAACCATGCTAATTCGATTAACAATAACTAGGTCCGGAAACACTCTCATCAGCTACTACCTCGTTCAAATTCTCAACCAAGCTGGTATCACAAATAAGGGCACTCAAGCACGAATTAATCTCGGACAGACTTGTTGGCAGTTAGTCAACGGTACTATTATCGCATTGACGATCCCAAGGATGGTTCGACGAAGAGTGGGCTACTTTATTTGTACTATCGGTCTTTTGGTCGTTTATATCGGCTGGACAATCGCAGCTGCAAGATATGCAGAGACGAAGAACCAATCTGCTGGTATTGCTATCATTGTTTTGATCTTCCTCTACAGTACGTTATATTCTACCCCGTTCATTCTGATGCAAGTCAGCTCTTCGCGATATTACTTTAGCTACCAGGAGGTTCATAATGCTAACTCTCATAAACTTGCAGCCCCCTTCTACAATGTTGGCTACAATTCGTTATCATATAGTAAGTTTAGAAATCCAGGCCCCATAACTTCGTTAGGAACCAATTTCGAAATCTAATTATTTTTTTCTTCTAGCTTTCCTTGTCGAGCTATGGCCCTTCCATATTCGATCCAACGGCATTGTAAGCTCTTCGATTGTTTTAGAGCGTGATAAGGGCAGCGGGCTAACATTGCTACTTATAGGCATTCTTCCAAGTATTCGGCAGACTTGCAGGTTTCTTCAACCAATTCGTCAATCCAATCGCCTTGGATGCAATTTCCTGGAAGTATTACATAACCTACTGCGTTTGGCTTGGATTCGAAATCGTATTCATCTACTTTTTGTTTCCTGAGACATCCGGACGAACTCTCGAAGAGTTGGCCTTCTTGTTTGAAGGTAGTGAGAACAACGAGGTTCTCAGCAAGACGACCGAAAAGCAACTGGGTGAGAGCGTCCATCTGGATGACATCCCCAGTGTCCCTATTGGTGTACAGGATGAGGAGAAATCTCATGCAAAGTAATGGTGCAGAGTGTCGACATAATGTCGAAAGCCCCAAGAATGTTTTTATAGTTATTTCTGAATAGTGGCTTAATTAACGAATGAACTGATCTTACTCAATCGAGTAACTTCCATTTTCAAAAGCTAAAATTTAGACCGCTCTTTGATGTAAATTACGGATCTAAACCCCAAAATGGACATAAGGAACCCAGTAGTAGTTCATCGGGCCCTTTAGTTTCACCAAAGTGCCGTTTCTTACCGCTGTTTCTTTATCAATCGATCCATCGCGCAAGGCTCTTATCGCTTGGTGGAGTCCTCGACAAACTGCCATGTCTGTCATACCTTCATCCCGGATCGTTTCATAGAATTCTCTGGCGATACTAACACAATATTTGTCGGATACCTCCCAAAGGGTCCCAATAACATGCCGAAAACCCGCAAGTTGAAAAGCACTGATAAAATGGATTCCCTCGTCTGCCAATTTTTCGACTTCGTTGGTGCCAGTCAAACAAGCTGATAGGTAGCTAAGAAACTTCTGCTCATATTTACAATCACGGATGTCCCCAACAGTCAAAGGATTTGTTTTCCAATCTTCGAGAAGTAGATAACTTTGTGAAGGCTCTGTTGAGTGCGATAGGCCGTGACCTGCGAAATGGAACAGTTGGCATTCTTTCAAATTAAGGTATTTGAGGACGTCTTTTTTCTGTAGTGTTGGTCTTATAAACTTTAGCTGGAGTGAAGGACATAATTCTTTGAGCATGTTTATTTCGTCTTTGACAAATGGGAGCACACTGTTGATCAATAAGTCTGGCGTGTGTTTCATAGCGGCGACCAAGAGAGCGTACTTGGGCCTGCTAGGTGTTCTTTGTGGGTCTGGGGACGAGATCGATCCGGTGGAATTTTGAATCCGATGTTGGCGGCCATATATTAACGCCTTGATTGATGGGGCGTACGATGACATAACCCTGTCTAAAACCGTTTCAGTGGAGCCTTGCTCATGGTACCCTGCTGCGTGGAGCGGGAATTGACTGAGTAAGCCAGTTGGAATCCACCATACACGGGGCCAGTCAGCCTTGTCTTCGCAAATAGAGTCCTTAAAACCCAACCTCTCCAAAACTGGGCCGCAGACAGTGTCCCAGAGCCACTCCAGTGTTGACTTTATATCCGAAGAAGAAGAGCCCGGACTAGATGATCGTAAACTAGCAGATTTCTCTTCGATGTCTTTTAATTTTAGATTCGGGAGCTCTAAAACGGTGATATGATTCAGCTCAATAAGGAATGCATCACACCGAAGAGAATCCACGTTGATAACAACAATAGGTCCGAAGCATGCCGCCTGCTTCATCTCATTTTCAGTCGGTGGGAGAAGAAAGTTACTAAACCCTGCTTGATTACGGACTCTTGAAATGACTTTGTTAAACTCCTGGTCCAATTTACGGCGGGTGTCATCTGTGATGGTTGGTGAATCGAGCGCTTCTCGGAGAGATATAAATTCGTTCGCAAGATCAGGGTGTTGCTGTCTAAGGCTAGAGATATCCCCACGCATTTCCATCAACGTACTTGCAATAATGCCACGACCGAGTTCAAGAAGTCGTAAAGCACGATATGCATCTTTCGAGTTCCTAGCTTTCAGAGAGGCAGCTGCCGCCATAGAAGCTAAGCCGGCGCAACCTGAGAGTGCAGATTGTTTATCGGTATGCTTGAGTGACCGTGGGCTCACGACTGGGAGGAGTTCAATGGCTTCCTCAAGCAATGCCTCTGATGCCTTCCAATTACGCTCCAAAGTGAAAATTCGGGCGGCTGTCCGAGCCAAATGAATGCGTAGAGATACTGGAGCGTTATAACAGTGCCACCCTTCGATATATGCAGAAAGCCCACGGTAGAGATCCTGCTTCGAACCCCCTTCCTTCCCCATAAAGACGATATATCGCTTCCAAAGGCAGATTCCAAGGTTATTCAAACAGCTGGCTCGATTGCGGTGGTCTTGTGGTATCGCGCTCACTGCCATCTCCGTGTATTTAACGGCGAGATTGAGATCTTCAATCAGATCAGTTCGATTGAATCTCTCTCCAAGCCAGTACCCAAAAAAGCTTATGTATTCCGGCCACTTAGGATTATCTTTAGGCGTAACATTAGCTGCTATTTCTAGCATTTCAATCGCACGATCGAGATCACCCGACGGGTCCGTCGAAATAGCCTTATATCGACTTCCATACCATGACCCCAAATTAGACGCCAAACCAGCTCGATTAGGGTAATCTTGAGGCATCGCGTTCAGTGCCATCTCCGTATACTTAATGGCTAGGTTGAGATCTTCGATCGAATTAGTTCGCTGGAACCTCCTATAAAGCGAGGGACCGATATTCATTAAGTACGTAGTCCATTTAGGATGGTTTTGGGGGGTAGAGTCAATCGCTTTCTTTGTTATTTCAATGGCGCGGTTGAGATCTTCCATTGAACCGGTACGGTCAGATCGCATCCCGAGCCGAACTCCGAGGTTGCCCAAATAGGTACTTTGATCTATCATTGTAGGTTTGTTTGTCGTGTTTACCGCCAGTTCTGTAACTTCAACGGCGCGGTCAAGATCTTCTATTAAGCCGGTCCGCCCAAACCTCGTTCCAAGTCGGTTTCCAAGGTCGCATAAACGAGGGGCTCGATCGATATGATTTCGGGGTGTAGAGCTAACTGCTTCCTCTGTTATTTTGATGGCGCGGTTGATATCCTCCATCAAACCCATTCGATCAAATTTCGCCGCAAGTTGTCTTCCAAGATTGCTTAAATACCCAGCCCGATGAGGATGACCTTGGGGTACAGCATTTATTGCCATCTCTACCACCTCGATAGCACGGTGAAGATCCTCTGTTGAACCGGTTCGCTCAGATCGTATTCCAAGGTGGTCTCCGAGGGTATTTAAGAAAGTAGCCTGGTCGTAGTTATTAGATGCCGCTTTTGCCGCCATTTCTGTAACTTTGATTGCACGATTGAGATCTTCTATTGAATCAGTTCGTTCAAATCTCATTCTAAGGTGGTCTCCGAGGTTGAGTAAACGGTCGGGCCAATCAGGATGATTTTGAGGTGTGATACCCAACGCCGTATTTGTCGCTTCCAAAGCTTCGTTGAGGTCGTCCAATGAACGAGTTCGAAAATATCGTTTTCGAAGCCGGAGTCCAAGGTTCGTTAGCAGGGTAGCTTGATTAGGATGATCCGAGGCTGTAGCACTCATTGCTAACTTCGTAATTTCAATATAATTATCAAGATCTTTTCTCGAATCTGTTTTGTCGAATCTTGTCTTGAGTTGGGTTGCAATTCGTTTTAGATTGCCGCATCGATCAAGAGAACTTTTCGATGTAGTCCGTACTGCCATTTTTGCAAGCTTGACGGCGCAGTTGAGATTTTTCGTGAAACCAGTTTGCTCGAAGCGCTCCACATACAATATTGCTAAGTGATCTAAGATATCCGGATCATATATGCCCATCTGAGCCATCCGCATTAAAACACCAATAGCCTCGTCTAGCTTTCTTAAATCCATAGCTTCTTTCTCATACTCATCGATAGGAGGAGTTATTTTGAGTTGTATTTTTTTGCTTTGCGGTCCTTGCTACTCAAGTGGCGCGTGATAAGGTAGTGTCCGCGGCAATCGTGATCTAATACTGCCACAGTATACGGTATATGTTTAAATTGATTAGCAACTTGCTAAACAACCAAGAAACGTTTAAGAAAGTGTTGGCTATATACTTGAGGATTCAAGCACTCAAGCACCTTTGTGTTGGGGAGGGTTCCGAGGATACTAAGCACTGGAGTACAAAGTAAGTCAAGTGAATTTGCGAAATCGCTTACAGTTTAATGGACAAGCTCTTTTTTTTCCCTTTCCTGATCCTAGATCCTGAAAATCGCTAGCTCCGTAGTTCCGCAAAGGCTGCACCCCTTGTCTGTAGAACGCACGCCAATGCAAGGCGTACAGTGTAATCGTCCGTTTCACCATTTTTGAACCAAACCGCATGTCTATCTTATCAACGAAAACTCGGTACTGTGTAAAATATTTTGTCTCCGTTGATTTTCCAAGGTTTAGAACGGCATGCAGCGCCGAAATTAGGTTTCATCCTTCTTCGTCTTTGTCAGTCCTTGTCAAACGCTGCTTGAACATATACCAGTCTCACTCACACTCAACCACTAAATAACATATCATGGACAGACTGCCAACCGAACTTCTCGATGGCATTCTCCTTCTTTGTGGGATCGGGGACTTGAAGTCGCTCCGACTTGCATGTAAAAGGTTCTCCATTGCCGCTTGCCAATTCCTCTTCCAGGATCATTACATGGGACTGTTTGCATCCCATGTTCATCGCCTCATCGAACTCTCAGAAAACCAAGCCATCTCAAGATATGTAAAGACTATCTCACTAGCAGGCACGATAATACCTCGCGATTTGACGGCCAAACAACTACATTCCTTCTGCTTCGGAAATAGAGTACCCCGACCCCTGTGCCGACCGAAATCAAGACAGTGGTGGACAGTACTCACGGCCAACGCATCTCAAGAACGGCAGCGCCGCCGAGAATCAGGTATTCACTATGAGTTCAGTTTTGAAACTAACCTATGGATCAGGAGCAGCACCCAAGCGCTTCATAAAGATTACCTCCGTATGGTCAACGACCAGTCGAGTTGGGGTGGATCCGGGGACAAAGCTTTCATTGATGCTATCTGCCGATTTCCAAACCTACAAACGCTCAGAGGACTTTCCAACAACTGTGTCGAAGCTCACAGCGGGGAATCACTGTCATCCGACATCGCACCCTGGTCAGCGGTTGGTTTGAAATCCTTCACTTGGCCATTAGTATTAGAAAAGTCTGGCCGCTCGGATAACCACAAGAAATATGGCTCATTGTATACGAAATATATGCGGTGCATCCTCAAGGCGTGCGAGGTGCGGCAACAAGTAGCACCAAACCAAGGCATTTTGAACCTAAGCATCGATAAACTAATAAATAACGGATTCGAAATGTCAGAAACTGGGTATATCAGTCAGGCGGACCTGTCGCGACTTAATTTAGAGATACCGACGGCCGCCTTCGCTCATCTTTCTTCCCTTTCTATAAGAACGCACGGGGGTTTTCCGCGTCGGGATGGCAATTGCTGGACACCATACAACTCGGTAATTCATTTGCAGTCCAGAATCCTACCTTGTGATGTATATGAGATGCTTCAAGCTGCTCGTAACGTCACTACGCTTTTTCTTGAACGCACTGGTCCGATTATATATTCTAGAGACATGGACGATGGGGTTGACATAACAGCAGAAGGGCTCATGAGTCTGATAGTATTGGAATCGGACGTCGCAAAGCTCGAATTTAGCAATTTAACCAACTTGACGCTGAGTGGAATATCCGTCTCCAGTAGGACATTGGCCTCATTTTTCCAGCGTCATGGCAGGCAAATTGAAAACCTAGAGCTACGAAAGATTGAAGCTATTAAATCCGGCGGAGAGTTCCAGGAACTCTTTTGGGGGATCGGAGGTGTTTTCGTGTCTTTGAAAAGCATCAGGTTTTTCCAATGGTATGGCTGGGATGTTCAGGATGTGAGAGCGCATTTTTTCGACCCGGTGATTTTGCCCCACGATGACCAACCTTATGATGAGAGAGATTTGAGGTGGCTCGTATGGTCTGGTACGGAGTACGAAGTACGAAGCTTCATACCCGGCGAGCTACATCCCAGGACTATAGGGCTAAAAGAACGGGATAGTATCGTATGGGACTGGCTGACTGGTCGTAAAAACGATGCTGAGGCTTCTGACTTGATTGATTGGATCCTGAAAGCAATACCAGAGTCTGAGATTGACGAAAGGCTCGGTAATTTTAACTTTGCATCAAACGCTTGGATTTAGGCTTATATATGTTTGGAATCACTAGATTGATCGCAAGGCAAATTTGTCGTCTGTAGCGCGGTGCTCGCGATCTATCTATCCATAGATTTTTATAGAAGTGGCAGCTGAAAGGCCTGGAAGCTCACACGTCCAAAATGTATATCCTTTGGCTGTTTGGGACGCGGCCAGGTGTCAATTCAAAATGGGAAAAAGAGAAGATATGACGCTATGCCGTGAACCTAACGGTTTTATTTTGATACTTTTCTTTTTTGCTATTCCTGGTTGAGGCCTGATAATAGTTTTCTATCCACCCGACCTCGTGCCTTGTAGTTCTCGTTGCGTTCGGTTGTTCTTAGGGTAGCTCGCTAAACCATGGTTTGTTAATCAATTTGTGTGGTTTCGTTCAATCTGCTCGCTTCACACCAAAACTCAGTGCGCTATTTGTGACACAACAGAAAACACCCTTTCGCTCACCATCCCGGGCAAATGTTGGGTTCGCAGGATTTTTATAGGCTCGGCAACCCGACCGTGCAACATTGCAGGGCAACACAAGTGGGAAACGAAGGCAAGTGTTCGCGGAACGAGTAGTCCAAGTTGATCAGCTGTGGGCATTAATCCGAAGATAAATCAAAATATCCTCAGATCTAGATATCTTGTGATTAAATAATCATGTTGACTTGAGCCCTAATGTTTTAATTTCAGGGCTTTGAATAGAAGATAATCAGTTTTATTGTGGGAATCCGTAGCCTGCCACAAGGCTATACGAATCCCTAGCTAGCAAACTAGAGACGATGTCTGTCATATCGAAGATACTTATGCTTGAATACTCACAATGGTATCTCTAATGCTCAATTGTGTTCGTTGATATAATTCAACCCGAGGTCTTGAAAATGATCTAACATATCAAAAGAGAACCATGGATATGAGCCGCGTGCGAACCTCTACAGTTCCTCCAGGCAATTAAGGAATACAGAAGAAGGGTAGCAGTTCCTTTGGTTTTGCTTGGTTCTCAGGTGGACATACCAGGAAAGAGCTGGTTCATGCCACAGGTATGGCCATGTGGTTGTTAAGCTGGCCTTTTCCGAGAGGCAGACCTGGGACCTTTCAAAAAGCCGATCTGTGCAACCGGCCGCCCGTCAGATTTCCAGGCAAAGGAAGGGCATGCCTGAGGCGGACCAGCGGGCTTGCGGGTTCAAATGCAGGCGTCCATTCCAAGCATAATTGGCCCCAGGAACGGTTTGTTTAGCCCGCAACGCTGCCTGAAGCCAACCGGCCAGAAGACCACCACACCCCTTCCAAGATATATTTCTCACTAAGGGGAATTTTCCTGGGGCACCGAACGCTGATTACCCACATTTGATTTCCCCTGAAATTCTAATAAGGGAAGCATCACAAGATTCCAAACAATAATCAATGAATATAAGTATCAACATGGTAGCCTAGTGTAGTTCACTTTCTTCTGGTTACGGGTTAGTCCAAAATTCGGTATTACTTTGGCTTTGGTATCTCCTGAAAGATATCGTTTTTATTTTCCTGCTCACAGGGCAGAAAAACTGAATTAGGGCGGGAAGCAGCAGGTATCACAACAAGAAAAGGGAACCGAAGCGAACCAACTGAGCAGACACCAACCCACAGACAACATTTGAGGAAAAAGGAAAGCTCGTGAGGAAATCGCAACTAGCCGAACCCTCGCTGGCTAATTAGGATCCAGTAATGTGCGCCTTTGGCGTCATATAGAGCTTCAGCAATCTCGTGAATTTAATCGAATCTCTCCTATTCAATTCATCTCTTCCACCTTTTTTTTTTGCAGTTTCCCCTTTGACGTTGTATCGGTTCCAAAAATCTTTGATCGATCCGAAATGCCTGGCATAACAACAAAATCACAATCGTGGAGCGACTTTGCATTCACATCACAGCGTGAAGAGGATTTAAGGACCTTTGTCTTGCCAAAAGAGAAATATAAGCGATATGGTTATCGAAGGGAGAAATTTAGCTATGAGGAGTTGCTACACAAGTTTGAAGCTTACTGCAAACGGTGTAAAGGTAAATATTGGCAACTTCACTGGATACCTCAACGCAATCACAGTGTGGACGCTTTCGTATTTACTTCATGAGTCTTAATACTAATGTATGGTAGCTTTCGCACTGAAGCCCAATAGCGGGATCGCTGACTATGAGGAAAGATTAAAATGCAAAATTCACCCTGGTAGAAAGCTAGAGCAGGTAAGTTGTCCAGTTTCGTACTAACAGATATTTTATGCATCTCTAACTTACACCGTCTTGGAACGTCTCAGGAAAAGGCCTGGGCCTGTTGTGGAAATACTACAGTCACATACCCTGGCGAACCAACCGGATGTCAAACATTTCCTCGCCATGACTGGAATACTGACTCACCACTCCCTCGCGGATTTTGGGAACTCCATGTCACCCCGCCGTTCAAGCAATTGAATAATATCCGTTCCAAGAGAGCTCGCGTAGCAGTGTCGCTTGATTGTGAGATGGCAACAAATCGGTTCAATCAGCCCGAATTGATCAAATTGACATTAATCGACATGTTCACCAAAGAGGTTTTGATAGATTCGCTGGTAAAACCGCAGGCTAAGATCAAAAACATGTTGACCTCCATTCACGGAATCTCATTCAAAGATATAAGCGCGGCGGTTAGCGCTTCCACGGCAGTACCAGGCCGCGATGCTGCGAGGGAAAAGCTATTCGAATTTATAGGACCCGAAACGATGGTGTTTGTGCACGGTGGAACCAACGATTTTTTATGCTTGAGATGGGTGCATCCAACAATTGTGGATACACAAGAGGTGGAGAGCAGGATAAAGAGGATTGGAGATGATGAGTTGGATGCATGGTTGGATGATGAGGGAACAGGCCTGGAAGCAATGTGTAGAGTAAGAGCAGGTGTAAAGATTCGAACCGGGACAGGTATTCATGATAGTCTGGAGGATGCGATGGCATGTAGGGAACTTGGGGTTTGGTATGCGAGCAATATGGCAAGAGAGATCACTCTGGAAGCAGAGGATCTCGTGGAAGTGACAAAGGAAAGCAAGGCTGGTAAGAAGGAGGCTCCTGTGCTGGAGGTATCGAGCTGGCCACAGTTGAGTGCCAATAAGCCAATGGCGAGTATTGCAGCTGTGGTGCCAAAGGTTCCTGTTTGGGTGTCAAGGCCTGTATCGCAGGTACATGAAATACCACCACAGGCACATGAACTACCAACCCAGTCACCACCATCACAACCAAATGAACCAAGCCATGTGGATATCAAGCTAATGTGGGAGTGCAAAGTGTGCAGAGTACGTGTGCCAGAGAATACTATATTGCAGCACCGAGCGGAGGCATCGCATCTGAATAAGCTGATCAAGCTGGTGGAACAGAGGGGTGGATAGTGGTTATCTTTCTAATTCCTTTCCAAGCCACTCCTCAATCAGCCAATCTGTATATAGTGAATAGTTCCTAGGTATATATGTTGTGAGTAGAATGAAATATATCTTTCTCATCCAACATGTCCTGTGTAGTGTAAGCGTCGGTTTGGATTCTGCGTTGGGTGTGTGGTAGATTTTTGTTGTTGTTGTCGTTGGAGACGCCCACCGGAAACGGGCAGAGTATTTTGTTTTGGTTTGACGTCCTCCCAATCCGTCCCGCCCAACCAACCTCACCATCAACCATCACTCAACCGCAGCGTACCCATCGCCACCCTCACATCTCTTACCGCCATCAGGTGACTTTAACATCATAGTAATCGCTCTCTCCTAAATGTTATTCGATATATACAATCATGGTTGGACGCCAGAAAGCAAAGCGTGGTCGGGGGTCTGGTCGGAGAACCATCTCTCGATCCCCTGCTGCCATCGATGATACTACCGCCACCGCTTTTACCGCAGACATCAAAGCCGCCATTGTCAGCCATACCCCTCTCGCTCCACCGCCGCTACCATCCAAGACTAAACCCTCCCATCAAACACCTCCTCGATCGCCTCCGTCGTCTGGTAGTTCCAAGAGGAAATTCGAGGACATTGCCGAGGTCTCTTGGGAGAGCAACGAAGACCGAAGTCTTCCAGAAGTTTCTTTCTCCGCCAATGCTTCCATAATGACTACATCCGACCGCCCCTCCAGAAGACTCAGATCCACTTATACACTCGCTGCCAGCATTGCATCTATTGAAAAGACCACTCGCACACGGTCGCGTAGAGCCGCTACCTTGGAGCGATCTGTCACAAGAAATCCTCTTTCCTCTGGCTTTTCGAAGCCGAACGATAGCGAAAAATTGGTCGTAAAGTCACGGGATGGTCGAGAGTGCTGGCTCTGTTCACAGGAAAATACTGTAATGCTAGAGACCGCACACAATGTGGTAGCCTCCAATCGTGATCTGGTATGTAATCGCATCTTCAAAGCTACCCTATGTCTGGCTTTCTTCTTTTTGTGACTGCTTCTTACAAATCTGGCCTGATTTAGTTTCTCAACTATCGTGACACCGTGGGAATTTTCCCTCCAAATCTTCGACATCTCGCATCCCCCCATAACCTCGTTACTCTTTGCCGAAACTGCCACTGCGTATACGATTGCCAGCAACCTCGCTGGATCATTCTACCCACCAATATCCAATACTTTATCGATCACGAACTTGCAGATTACGACGCACGACTCGCCGCTGCTTCGAAAGGTCTGGTGAGGCCTCGAACCGTACCGACTGCTGTCCAGTACGCTTCCGCCTCTGTTACAAATCTTTACATGCCCTTTTTTTTCGAAGAATCCGTCATGCCAAGAATGGATCCCGAGGAAGCGGCCGCCCGGTTCCCAAGACCGTATGGCGGTGCGCCTACCACCATGATTCTAAAGGCGGGTCTCGGTATCAACCAACCAAAAATCAAAACCTCCAAGAACTCTTCTCTTCCATTTACTACTGGAATTCCCGCAACCGTTCGTCAGCAAGTTACCCAGTTGTTCGAATTGTGGGATCGAGACCCACCATCACCAAAGAAACAACCGAAATCGCCGGCCAAGACATGTGTCAAGGATGAGGAGCACCCGCCAGGCGACGAGACTGACGAGAACAGTCAAAATGGATCTAAAAAACGAAACCCTCGTCCAAACCCTCCTAACCGGAAGAGAAAATCACCACATGCATCGCAGCCGCCAGCTGAGGAACAGGATGAACTGGCAGATATCTGCGCACCAACCAAAAAGAAGGCAAGAATCATGACTAGCGACCAACATGATTCTAAAGACGATTCTCCAACTTCTCAGAATACGTCGAAATCCATGACTCATACTACTGGACAAGACTCTCAGGAGTCTTCGGCCGCAAAGAGATATAACCTACGCTCTCAATATCGCACTCCACCAACCTCTCCGGAGTTTGTAGTTGAAATTTCCACCAAGAAGACAGGAACACGAGGCAGACCGCGCAAGAGCGACACAATGGCCACAAATACAGCCATCAGCAAGAGAAAGCGAGTAAGCACTTCTAGTGAAAGTGTGCTCGCTAAAAAATCTAAGAAGATAGGAAAAACTGCAGCAAGCAAGAAAGATGGAAAGAAACCACAGAGAAATATTGGGGAACCGAAAACGGGTATGGTTGCAACCCCATTGACACCAAAGTCGGGTCCCAGCCCAGCTAGCAAAGTTGCCGCAAACCTTACCAAACAAAGTGGAGTCAAGAAACGTCGTGCTGAGGAATCGCCAGTGCAGCGAAGCTTCAAGCGCACGGCAGCCTTATTGTTTGCCGATGTTGGAGGCCCTTCTTCCAAGGTGCCAGCGGGTGTAGGGGCAATCAAGAGGAAAACTGGGAAAGAAGTTTCTCGTCTCACGCAAAGACTACCACCTGCTCGATTTGATGAATCTTTCGAGAACGAAGACGCGCTGCGAGAGTCGGATACTGTCGCGAGCAACGTCGATTCACTTGATGCACAGTCTGGGGGCTACGATGAAAAGTACGATGAAGAACCAGATGATGGATATGCTTCCGATAGTGGGAGCGAGAGGCCTGATAAAGACGACTGGGCTTGGGGTCCAAGTCATACTGCCAATGACGTGGTTGAAGCGTGCGTCGGATGGTTTGGTGTTGGGACTAGCGGAAGAATTTCCGATTAACAAAGAGAACTGAAAGAGCTGAACTCCACAACTCCTCATCATTTTGAGAGGACAGGAGTTTAAGCTATCACATTATTAATTACTGTATCATATATGGAATGCCGGGTATAAAACTGGAGTACTAGGTGCATTTTAACTGGCGTTCTTATTTCAATGGGTATCAAAAGCCGGCGCTTGTGGGTTTTTATTTGGGCAGCAGCATATATTTGGCGTTATTTTTCCGGTTTATTTACTGTCTTTGTTTATTGTCATGGATTTATCACTGTCAAGGATGTACGATAGGCGTTTTTTCGACCTTGGTGGTCTTTACTTGCGAGAAGAACTTTTTATCTGGAACGCTCTTCAGATTGTGACTACCAAAATATTTGTTTCATTGTAGATTTCACATATTTTTCAATCGTATAAGGTGGTATTGCGGATTATGATTAGTCAATTGTAAACAAGATCGTGATATCAAATATCGAAATTGCTACACGAAATAGCATATGCTCGAGCTGCCCCCTATGGGTCCCTTCAAATCGTGTTTTGGATCTGTAAAGTAGGTTGATTTCACTGCCGTTCAATGATTGAGATATGTCGATTTTTATATTGTGTTATCTAAGTCGTCGTCGGACGGCTGAGTTCACGGGTTTTGAATACTGTGGAAATTCGGGGTTTCACAAATCGAGGTGCCCAGATATTTTTCGACCCTCAATGAACATTTCAACAATTTGAATCACCCTCGTTTCATATACTCGCACAAATTTATATAAATTCATTGTACAACTGTGGACCCGGTGGAATTTGTAGAACTTTGTTTGAGAAATTTGGCTATTTATCCAGTTCTACATCAATTTGTAAATAAATCCTTCCATGCACAAATCTTTATATACGAAAATCGGGACGAATGAAAAAAATAGCGTCGAATTACACATTTTCATTAAAATAAAGAGTGCTCGATTTGTGGAGATCTGAATACTCTACTGAGTATCCCCAGGCTTCAAGCCCAGTATACTTCTTAGCGGGAAAATAGATCCGCTTGAATTATTAATATCCATTGTCAACTGGTCATGTTTTCAACCTGCTTGCGCTGCCGACATAACTTACTAATCAACAATATTAGATCTATCTGCTAAAATGTACCACAGTTGAGCCGACATTAATATACGGCAAGTCATATGGTAATACTTAAAATACTTCTTGCTCAGAGAGCTCCGATATCGCGATTTCTTTGTTGATAATACGCTCTTTATCCATGCAAGCATCTAGGTACTAAATTTCGATTATTCAAATGACGCCAATACAATATATCTATTATTCTCCGGATGAACGGAAGGCTGCGCTGGAGAGCATCGCTTGGCTCTACCGAGCGTTGCCCTATAATTGATTTATGGCTTGTTAAACTGCGCATTCAAAGAAATTCAATATATTAGGCAGAGGTTCCCTGTTACCCTGTTTCCATCATAATCGAATATAGTCACATGTGCGGTCGATCTTGCAATGGAAATGTGGTATTGATAAGACTACTTCCTCATGTTCGCTGGTCATAATCTTGCAGGGTACAATTGAGCACATGATCGAACAAAAGGGGCCAAAAAGCAAACAGCTTGCAGGAAGAAGAAGCTGTGAAGCTTGAAGAGTGAAAGCCACTACGTACTCCTTGGATATAAAGTTCGTACATAAGCGCCCGGCGACCGTTCGTTGATGCAAATGCCACTGTGCGATTTACTAGCCATAGAGTTTTATCCTGCGTTCAAAAACAACGGTCCTTAATAGACTCCTAAGTTAAAATGAACTTGTGGCCAGTTCCAGGTTGAGTGTCGATAACCTGGAATCAACACTGTTGCGAGGCCGGGTAAAATGTGGGTCCGGATAATCCTCCCTGGTCGTTTTCAAACAGAGGTTGCGCGTTCGCAGATGAGCAACTTGTAAGCTTTCCTGGTCGAAGAAATCCAATCTAGGACAACCTCGCCAAGAGAGTATAGATCTGTGGTGTAATTCTCCGGTGCGATGAGCCTGTTCGACATCTTCATGTTTTTTTGACAACCATGGACAGATGAATTATAAACTTTATAACTTAATAATAAAACTAGCCGCAGCACCGAATCAAACGAAAGTTAGTGTCGAAATGTAATATGTAAAAGAAGGGAATGTCATCCGAAATCTCCTTTCGTCTGTTGACTTGAGTCGTTCGGAGAATCTGAGACCGAAGGAATTGCTTTTTCTTCACTTGTCTCTGGTCTTAATTTGTCGTCGTCGATGGGATCAGATGAAGAGAAGGTAAGATGCATGGGGCAATCTTATAATAAATCCTAGATTGTAATAAGAGCGTTTTGGGACGAGGCCTTATTGATTGCCATGTCGACGACGAGATGAAATCCGACTTGGCCATGGATCTACTCCGCTGGCCCTGATTTTCTAAGATCGAACAGGGTCTAGGGTTGGCGGTCCATGGGAGAAACATCCACGGAATGAGTTTGACCGAAGCTTTAATAGATTAATATAGGCTCACCCGTCTCTCCCTCCCATAAGCTAATTCTTGAGAAGAGCTTGTTTTGAAATTTCCTTCCCGTCCTTCCGTCACAGAATAATTGTGTCGGCTGTACTAGTTGACTGGTCAGCGAGCAGTTCGCACACGCGCGCAAGACTATTCCCAAAGTGAACCGCGAGTTCTTAACGACTCTGCAGGCCCCTTCTTGCGATCCAAGCCGAGATACATGTCCCACAAGAGACTGAATATTGAATGCTTGAGATGAGAAGGTGGGACGGGCTAATTTCTAGCGATATCCAAGAATGCCACGCGTACCAGAAAATTTGTGTTTCGTGGTTAAAGGTTTTGGCCTTCAAACGGGACTTTCCATCTAGGCCCATGCGCATTCTGCTTACACTGATCACCACATGACAGCTTCCCAAGGACGCGAGAAACTTTATCGAATGTTCGATGTGGTCCTTGCGCCGTTTTGGGGGTCCTGGCGGAGGGTTGACATGGCTTGGAAAGGTTAGACTGTGTTAGAGAGCCAGGCCCTAGTTTCGATGTCTTTGATAGTTGTGGGGCGTGGGTCGGAAAGGCACTCCGGTTGAAACAGAACATGGGGCAGGGTCGCTGTGCGCATTGGCCTTGATCTGTGTTCAACACCTTGGTCGCCTCACCACACACGCGGATTGTGGGACCGGTCAATGTGCAACAGCGCCAAAGAAAAGTCTTGGATGGAGGTCTAGTGATTTGGAAATTGAAGGGAAATCTGGATGAGACGTCATGAGACCATTGCGGGGATCCTCATCGCGATATATCGATAATTTGCTGGAAAGGCTACCTGGAAGTTAGTATATATATGTCGAGAAAATCCTCTAGATATTCCAATATTTTTTTCAGCATCATTTTATCTTCTTAGGCTTGCTTGCAAAGACAACGAATAGCTAAGCAGGTTCTATTCGTATCAATTTCTCTTTCTTTTTTCTTTCTTTCTGCATTTCAACTCGATCAATTGAGAATTTGATCCAAGATGAAGTTGGAATTTGCTGCCTTACTCGCCGGCGGTGCCGCGCTTATCTCTGCTCAGCAGACACTCTACGGCCAATGTATGATAATTATTTCTCTATGATCTTTGAAGTATGTTACTAATATAAATGAATATTCTAGGCGGTGGTATCGGCTGGACTGGAGCTACATCTTGCACCTCTGGAAACTCTTGCCAGGTGTATGTATCCTGATAGTTATTGTTATTGATCTTGACATCACATAGTATCTTACTAACACTGCAACATAGTCTTAACCCTTACTACAGCCAGTGCTTGCCTGGAGGCGCTGCTACCACCACCACCAAGACTACTACTACCGCCTCCAAAACTACCACCACCTCGGTCAAGACAACCACCAAGTCGACCACCACTTCGGTCAAGACGACAACCACGACCACCAAAACCACTACCACCAAGGCTACAACAAGCTCGACACCCTCTCCAACTTCCAAGAAGTTCAAGTTTGTTGGTGTTAATGAGTCCAGCGCTGAGTTCGGTCAAAATTCCATTCCAGGAACTCTCGGAAAGGATTACACATGGCCATCCCCATCCTCCATTGACTACTTCGTCGCCCGCGGAGCCAACATTTTCCGTGTCTGCACAATGAGTAAGAAATACTTCTGATGGCATCTTGGTATTTTCTTAGGAGGCTAACTGTGTTTTTAGTGGAACGTATCACTCCTCCATCCTCTGGTGGTATTACCGGTTCTTTCGATAGTGCATATATCAGTGGTCTGGATACCATTGTCAACTATATCACCGGAAAGGGTGCCTACGCCGTTATTGACCCACACAACTACGGCAGATACAACGGTGCTATCATCACCGATACCAATGCCTTCAAGACTTGGTGGACCAATGTTGCCAACCGTTACAAGGGTAACTCCAAGGTTATCTTTGACACCAACAACGAGTATAACACCATGGATCAATCTCTCGTCGTCAACCTCAACCAAGCCGCCATCGACGGTATCCGTTCCACTGGTGCCACCAACATGATCTTCGTTGAAGGTAACCAATGGACTGGTGCCTGGTCTTGGCTCTCGGTCAACTCTGCTACCATGATTAACCTTAAGGATCCTCTTAACAACATCGTCTACGAGATGCACCAGTACCTCGACAGCGACGACTCTGGTACCAGCGACCAGTGCGTCTCCTCCACCATCTTGAAGGAGAGAATCACCGATGCTACCAACTGGTGCTTGCAAAATAACGTCAAGTGCATCCTCGGTGAAGTTGGTGCCGGTGCCAACTCCGTCTGCTCCCAGGCTATCACTGATGGTCTCACCTACGCTCAAAGCTCTGGTGCTTGGCTCGGCTTCCTCTGGTGGGCTGCCGGTCCATGGTGGGGCGCAACTTACTTCCAGAGCATCGAGCCACCAAGCGGTTTGGCCGTCAGCACCTATGCTCCAATCCTCCAATCCTTTGCCCCAGGTGTTTAAGTGTATTTTACTTATACCTTTGTACATTTTATTCAAAAAGGAGATCATTTGTAAATATGGCTGTAGTTTCTGTACATAGCAGAGGTGGTTAGGTTGGGGTTCTTTTCATTACTGTATATATTCAGACAAAATACATTGTGATATGCTGACAAGTATACTTATTCAAATTTTTCAAGTGAAGCTCCACGATCACTCTATACAGCTCCATGATGCAATAGCCTTAAAAAGTCCCTCGGTGCGCCTTGAATATTCCCTTGAGGTATTTTCTAGAAATATACTAAACGAGTTGAGTTGTGATATTTTAACCATACCAACACAACCGTGAAGGACAAATGAATTTGCGTTAGGCGTAGACACCTCAAAACGAGGGTTTATAAGCAGCTTGCGCAAGGTTGAAAGGCTTATCTTTTCAACGAGCAAACACACTAGCGATAATCTGGATCACCTAAGCTACGATAGAAGCTTCAGATACAAGATGAATTTGGACTGGAAAGTTGTGGTAAGCTAAAGCATTTGGCATTCAAGTTGTTCGACTGACTTAGTTAACTCGCGATAGCGGTTTCATAAGAGCAATCCTGTTTGCTCCTCTGCGCACAAACGACACCGCTGTTTGCTGTTGGAAGGCGTTCTCTAATGGGGCAGGCGGGAAACGCAAACATGCAGATTTTGAAGGTCTGGCCAATTAAAGGCGATTGAAAATCTCGGTTCTCGGGCTGAATACGTACCGCCGACCGTTCCAGCTACCATGCTATGTCGCCACTATTGGGTTTGTTTCCCGCTAGACCCGCTAGATGCCGGGAATTGCGATATATTTTTCTCGTATCTCAGCTATTTTCAGTTTGTAGACGAACCTCCTGCTGCAGCGTGTCTCGAGCTGCATGACAGACGCAAAGGCGTTCACACTCCAAACCAATCGGCTACGCGGTTGAATGGGCCCCGGTGTCCAATTTCTGGCATTGTCTAATTTTTCCTGACAATTTGTGGACTGACATCAGGCTAGTGAGTAGGTAAAAATGGTGCGAGGTGGGCCTACCCTTGATCATTGAAAGTTAGCTTGTGGCACAGCTCCAATTGCCATTTTCACGGAATCGTTTGATCGGTCCCAATTACCAAACAGGTGGGTTCATCAAGCGACGGGGCTCGGAGATTGGTGGGACCATCCATTGGCGTTGCAGCAAACATGATATCAATGCAGCCTAGGACATGGCAAAGAGCCTGGCGTTCTAGCTAGCATGAAAATCTCTTAGAGCTAGCTGGAGCTTGGATCTGCAATACAAGAGGAGGTTTTGCGCCAGCTACCGAGCTCGTCTAGCTGGATTTCTTTTCATCCTACCATTCACAGACAGTTGCCCTTTAAACCTTCAAATATTCGAGTTCCAAGCTCGCGACAACACGGTGGCATTTCATCAATTCTTCGTGAAAACGGCTGTATCGCGGCCAAACTAAACGTTAAACGCGAAGCGGCAAACAGCCCTTCAAGATTAACTGCCAAATTAACTTTCTCACCTAAAGACCTAAAGAGGTACGAGAATGGATTGGTTCCGCCTTATATCTCGGATCCCTATTATCTCATTACTTTTCTTGGTGATCATCTTGATCAGAAACCACTTTCGGCTTCGGCGAATACCGGGACCCTTTCTTGCAGGACTAACGAATCTATGGAGAGTGTACTACGTAAAGAGGGGGGACGCCCAAGATACATACGTGAGGCTCCACAAGAAATATGGCAACGTTGTTAGAGTGGGGCCGAATAGCGTTAGCGTCTCTGGACTTGAGGCTATTCAAGCGATATATAACGTCCAAGACAAATTCCCAAAGGTACGAGATTCTCTCTGATTCCACGTTTACATGTTTATTCGACTAACTAGTTCACTTCCACGCAGTCCGAATTCTATACCCCCCAGCAGTTCATTGTCCGTGGGAAACCCTATGAAAACATGTTCAACACAACAAATGAGGACTTCCACCAGCTGCTTCGTAAACCCGTCGCAAAAGCGTATGCTATGACCACAATCGTCGAGTACGAGCCTTTCGTGGACGACACTACTTTGTTATTTCTCAAAAAAATGGAGGAGCTAGTAGGCCAGACGATTGATTTCGCTGTTTGGCTACAATACTATGCTTTTGATGTTATCGGCGAAATGACCTTCTCAAAGAAGTTTGGTTTCTTGGAGAAAGGCGAAGACGTTGGGGGGATTATCCATACTCTGCATAGCCTATCAAGAATCCAGATTTTGGGCCAGATCCCGTGGGTTGATAGAATATTTGTGAAGCAATATCATAAATACAAATCCAGGCCGTCAACGTCTCCGGTTGTTCAGTTTACAATGGCGCAAATGCAACAAAGGCTCAAGACTGTGCGATACGATGATAAGGAATTCCTATCAGAACACGGAAGACGGGATTTTCTTTCAAGATTCCTCGCTGCTCGTCAAGCTTTCCCTGATATTGTTGACGATTTTCGAGTTCTTGCGTACACTAATACCAATGTGAGTGCTTGTTTTTGAATTCTAGCGTTGCGAAAGGGCTATAGAAAAAAAAATATTAATATTGTCTACTTTAACGTTCTAGATCGTTGCTGGTAGTGATAGTACTGCGATTACTCTCCGTGCAGTCTTCTATCACCTTCTTCGAAATCCGATAACAATGCAACGGCTTGTTGAAGAAATTGACGTCGCGGCTAAGTCTGGTCGGATATCCACCCTAGTGACATGGCCCCAGTCACAAACATTAGAATATCTCGATGCCGTCATGAAAGAAGCCATGAGGGTACATGCTGCTATTGGCTTACCGTTGGAACGTGTGAACACGCGACCAATATCACTATATGGGTACGAATTCCCCACCGGAACTACAATTGGAGTCAACGCATGGTCTATGCATCGTGACAAGTCAGTGTATGGAGAAGATGCCGACATATGGAGACCGGAGCGTTGGATTGAAGCCTCTGAAGAAGAGAAGAAAATTATGAACCGCGGATTGTTTACATTTGGTGGTGGAACGAGGCAATGTATTGGTCGCAACATCAGCCTTTTGGAGATGTATAAGGTGATCCCTACTTTGTTGCAAAGATTTACATTTGAATTGGCGGACCCAACGGATGATTGGACCCTTTTCAACTCGGTCTTTGTTCATCAGAGCAACCTTAATTTGATCATCCGATTGAGGAGAAGTTCTGACCATAGCGAAGAAGCTTAACTCGTTTTAAACCCCCCTATTTTCTAGATATATATTTCATTTAACTCATAAGCCTGGCATGTCTTTGGTTATTTAATTCTGTGGGATTCTGGTTTGGCGTGGATGGTTTCTTCTTGTATTGACAAGCAGCCTGATTTCTCAATCGGGAAATTTCTAGATTAGTATGTAGATCTACAGACGAGCGTGTATCGCTAAAACTCGTGTTGCTCCAACAAAACTCACTCCAAAGTAGTGGAGCGTGCTCTTCCATTTCCCATCATCATCAACAGATAAAGCTAATTGCTCTCCCCGAATATCCCACGAACACCGTGAATGAAAGCAAAATGGATCACTTGCCTGACTCTCCCAAGATTGCTCGAGTTCGCTCTGAAGCAGGAGAAGATATCAAAAGCGTGCCAAAGCGGCAGAAGCATGTACACGTGAAGACACCGCTCCGTCAGCGTAATGCCATCGAAGCTCCTCATCAGCACCCTCCTCGAGATGAAGCGCTCTCAAGAAGTGTTAGTCAAAAGGATCCAGTTCATCCTCGGGATTCGTCCCATTTTCCTCTTGTTAAGAAAGGTTTGCTTGAGGATAATGAGCAGAGGCATATATATATATTCCAGCAGTCAGTTGATCAAGGCGCTGCAATGCTGCCTCAGTCATCGAATTGCTCTACTATTATACTAATTTGGCCTCCTCGATATTTAGCTCTAGCAAGAACTTTGAAAGTCTAGTGCCTGATGTAACTGACACAACCAAGGCGAGTAATGTCGCGCCTGTCCATGTTCCTGACGACTTCAAAGGCCCAGAGCCAGAGATGATAAAATCTTCAGATATTCTCATTGTCAATCCAGGGCACGATGATAGTGTCAGAGATATTCCATTCCCACCTCACACTAAAGACAAGTTATTCGTTTCTCAAATCGAAGGTGTACGATTTATGTGGAGAGAAGTTGTTGGAAACCAAGGAGGCGCTCTTCTTGCACATACGATGGGAATGGGTAAATCACTTCAAGTAATCACTGTCCTGTATCTCATCTCAAAAGTAGGAAATGCTCAGGGGGGCAAATTTTCGGGCATGTTGCCCCATAATCTTCAAGGAACGCTCTACGTTCTGGTTCTCGCTCCCCCAGGGTTGCTCCAAAACTGGAAGCAGGAGTTTGAAAAGTGGATCCCAAAAAGAAAACACGAGCAGCTACTTCGGTTCTTCATGCCTACCGAATCTCGCCATGCTGAGGAGCGTGCAAAAATGCTAAGGGAGTGGGACAAATCCGGAGGCGTCCTTTTGTTGGGATACCAAATGTTCCGAGATTACGCTGCTGGCGCCCAAAACCAACAGAAAGCTTCAAAAAAAGCCTCCAAGGCGTTAATGCCGATGAAAGAAAAAACCCCTATGCATGCAAGTGACAAAGTCGAAGATGATGCTAAGGTGTCAGAGGTTGAGGCTAAGGAACTCAGCCCAGCGGATTTCCTAAAACTTCAGATAGCTAAAGAGCTAGCTAATATCGTGTTGGAAAGACCCTCCATTGTGATTGCTGACGAGGCCCATGCTTTGAAGAATGAAGAATCACAGCTTTCGATTGCCTTGAACCAAATACGCACAGCGTCGAGAATTGCGCTCACTGGATCACCTTTGGCGAATAATCTCCAGGAATACTATTGCCTTGCAAATTGGGTCGCTGTGGGGCTGCTTCAATCGAAACCAAAATTCAAATCGTTCTTCATTGACCCGATTGAAGCTGGCATGTATGAGGAATCTACAGAAGCTGAGAAAGCTAGGTCTTCAAGACGTTTAGCAGTAAGTTTATTTCTAGAGCTCCAGTGGTCATTCGACACCTTCGAATTCTAAAACTAAAGCTTGTCAAAAATAGGTGTTGCGAGAGGTAATTTCGCCAAAGATGCACCGCCGCGGCCTGGCAAGCATCCAACATCGTCTCCCGCAGAAGACGGAATTCATGATCACCGTGGAACTGACCGACATTCAATGGCGGCTTTATTCACTATTCGCAAAGAATGTCGTGGAGGAGAACCAATCTGCCGAAAACGCGGCTGACGAAGAGCGAATCGAAATTAAGGGCTTTTTTGACCATGTCAAGTGCATGCGAACTCTTAATAACCACCCAAAAATCTTGCGCGACGTTATCAAAGGTCGGGCACAGGAAAATGCGCGAAAAGAGGGCGTGGATAGTTTAGATTTAGACGAGAGTGAGATCTAAACTGCCTTTCACCTCCATGAAAAATTTTTTCTCTAACATATGGTTGTAGAACTGTCAAAATCCACCGTTCTAGAAATAAAGGAAGAAGAGCTCCTCAATAATGTTCACTTGAAGATACTCCAGAAGATGAACTCTTACATCAAGAGGTTCAAGGATTTTGATAGCCCAATACATAGCAACCGAATGACATGCCTGCTCAAACTGTTGGATCTAGCCCAGGAACATAACGAAAAAATCTTAGTTTTCTCAACGTCAATCCCTACGCTCGACTACATCGAAGTCCAGCTGAGGGCACGTTCGATCCGAGTGAGCAGGATAGATGGCAACACTCAAGCGCAAGGGCGTCAAGCTCTCACCAAAGATTTCAATAGCGCCCGAGGGGCAAATGTGATGTTAATTTCAACACGTGCCGGTGGCGTCGGTCTTAACATTACGGCGGCAACCAGAGTTGTAATCTTCGATTTTGATTTTTCACCTCAAGACGAAGAACAAGCCATCGCTAGGGCATATCGACTCGGCCAAGATAAACCAGTTTTTGTCTACCGCTTGAAGGTGGGTGGCACTTTTGAAGATGTCATCCAAAACAGATCATTGTTCAAGATGTCCCTCGCTGCTCGAGTTGTTGACAGCTCGACCCCCTTCAAAGTCGCAAAACAGCGGAGGGCTAGAGAGTATTTCAAGCCACCTAGTAAAATTGAGCAACATGATCTTTCCGAGCTTAAGATGAAATGTGATGATCCTTTATTGCAAGGTCTCCTAGAAACGTAAGCTTTAACCTTTCCTAGTTCTTTCTTCATTGCTAAGACAATTGCAACATTAGTGGCCTCGTTAAAGAGGTAGATATGCAGGATACCCATATGGGCATCGAAACTAATCATATGACTGAGGAGGAACGATTAAATCTCGAGGTTGATTTGAATAAATGGGAAAGGGGTGGAGAGGACTGTGGATCAGAGAAGGGAGAGGAAGAAGAAGAAGCACCTCATTTTGAAAGTGAAGATTGATACCCTGGATTTCAAGACTGCGATATCCTAAAGAGGCTTTGACTAAGCCAAGTATACCTAGAAATATTTTTTATCATACACCATCTCGCCCTATTTGTGTGGCAAAACCGGGCTTTCAAAGAAGGCTTCTCGTGTTATGCTGGAAAGACTGCACATACGGCTCTCGGGATGCTTTCGTTTCTTTTCCTTCCTTTTCTTCTTTCAAGCTAGTTTTAAGGTTCAGATAATTGATGATATTAGGTTGAGTTTAAAATTTTCACTGGATATAGTTGGCCTAGTTTGCGACCTGTAATAAGTAGATATACTCAGTAGTTTGTTCAAAGAGTCGGGTGAGTCGGTAAGTGAATAATTAATTAAATTTAAATACAAGATAAATTATGGAAGGTCATAACCAAGTTCGAACGTTCGCTAGTCCCTACAGGTAAGCATTGGCTTTATCCGAAAAAATCGTTGTAACCTCCGCCATCGATTTTCTCATAATATGACGGAGAAAAAACTGTATTAAATGGTTCACACAAACTTGAGTTTCTCCATAGCGCATAGAGTGTTTCCAAACAATCACTACCATAATCGGCACGTTCGAAGATGAAAGCACCGTCTGAGTATTGTCTCTTTTCGATATCAGGTATGGTAGGCGGGCGGGCGTGGGGGTGTATTGGGGCGTTTTCTAGCGCCAGCATTGATACTTCTTGTTCTTCCAAACTCTCTTCCGCTTCTCTCCTAGCCTTATCCCAGGCTTGCTCCGCCCCTTCTCGGGGATCTATATGGTATTTCTTGGTTGCCCTAGGGTGTAGGCTGTATGAAGGTTCGGGATATGCGGGAGCACCCCTCTTCCTTGGAGGAGCATTTGGGTTGTGACTGGGGCGAGGCGGTCCTTCATTATCTGGTCTCAAGTTTTGTACTGGCCAGTTCCATGGAAGAGGCTCAGTCCAAACATATGGTCTCTGACCAACGTAAATATCAATCTGTTCCTGGGAAGCGACATCAAGATCATGATCGGCTGTCCACACCCACACATTTTCAAAATATCCACTGGAATTTGGTGTAATGTGTAGAAGAAGGGAACCGGCTGTGGCATTATAGGTTAAAATGCTAATATCGCAACAGAATGGGATTTTGAGGGGCGATTTTCTTCTCACCTATATAATTAGGATTTACTTTGCCTGTCATCTTCGGGCACTGAGCAGCTTGGAGGTTGCTCCCAATTCTCCTTCCAATCATCCAGTGGGCATCTAGATCCAAGTTAATTAGCGTCAAAGCCCTTTTTTCTCAAATTATCCAATGACTACAGGCCAAAAATTGTAGTCTGGCTACGCTAAATTTGTTTAAGTAAGAATCACCAAGCAACACACTCGAGGATTTGTGTTGCTTTTGTGGGATCACTTGAGAAGGAATAACAGGATGTGTAGATGCTTACCCCAAATCCCTGCAGCACCTTTGTCGCTTGCTTTGATATTCCATTCCATCATGATGGCGCCTGGGGTTGGGCCCCTTACGCCAAAGATAACATCCTGAATTTCAACTGTTCCGACATCACCTGCATTTCCAACTTTGACAACGACATGGGGATTCGCAATGTCTCCAAACTTACCACCGGATGCTTGAATTTGAGACCAGACTTCGCCAACTATCTTCGCGCCTTGAGGGACGAAAATAGTGTTAGTGACCACGTAAATGCCGTGAGGGAAGTATGCGATTTTCCCGGCGGATGTAGCTGCTTGAAGAACTGCGTTTATAGCTGCTGTATCATCACTCTGGCCATTGCCTCTGGCGCCTCCGGTTACTTTCACGTCATAAAAGCCACTTGCTGGCACATTTTGGTATTGTGGCTTGGACTTTTCGAACCAATTTCTATTCTCATCGAGAAGGTCGGCCGGCTTTTGGACATCACCGGGAAGAACCGCACCCCACTTTGGGCTTGACCTCGGTAGCTTAGAGGATCGGAATCACTATACGCAATACCTGCGCCCCAGGAGTTAATCACAGTGCTTCCGCCTGCTAGCATGGTTTTGTCATCGTCACTGACTCCCACGGGGGTATTGATGAGCTTGACGTTGTCTAAAATGAGGGATGTACGGTTGACGCCAGCGAGCTTAGTAATAACGCCGATCCCAGTATTCAAGATGCTTGTATCCATAATTGTCATTGACCCAGTGCCTTGGCCGTTGCCGGTGCTGGCTATTTGAATGGTTAGCTCAAAAAGGCCGCTAAGCTGCGACTAAAAGCATAGCTACTGACGAGAGATGTTAAACGCCACTTGACAATTTTCAATCAGGAATGATTTGGCAATAAACACCCAGTTCCAATGTGTCTCAACGGCGACCTTGCAACCACTGAAACTGAATTTTCTGATTGTGAATTGCTGATTCCCGAGATACGCCCTGTTTTGGAGATTTGAAGTTAGTATTATTGGATATAAAGAAAACAAATTCGAGGCATTCAAACGTACCCGATGGCACCACCACTGAAGCTTACATTGCTCATGAATCCACCAGATCCGTTTTCCATAAATATGCCCATATGGGTAGATTCTTCGCGAGAGGACATGACGATCTGGATATTTTGTAATGAAGTGGCCTATGATTTGAAGTGTTAGTGAAAGTGCAGAGCTTGGGGACTAAGCAATACGTATCTAGGTTAGGAACCTACTTGTGCGACTTGCCAATGAATCCCTGCAGGCCTGACACTTTGGCCGTTCAGGACATTCGGAACTGCCCGCATATCAATAATGAAGTTCCGAACCTAGATCGTCCAAGAATGGGCAATTAGTCATGTGCAAAACAAGAATAAACCGCTAGCTAGATATTGACCTGTCTCATGAAATTATTTTGGTTGATATACCATTCGGCTCCACTGGCCCTTCAATATACACGTTAGAAGAAATAACACCCAATCCAATAAAAGAGCTGGCAGCCCTGATAATTGGTGGATTGATAGCCTATCAATACAATTAGCACCACTGTATTTCTTTTAGAGAGTGGCTGATACTGACACTTCCGACGAGTTGGGTATTGTAATACCCAATGACTGATTTAGAAACGAGATAGGTGCCACTTGGAAAGTAAACCAAGGCAGGTTTTACTGTGCTTGAGCCGCAATTTTCGGCGCATCTATCGCCGCTAGAGATTACCAGATTGATTGCTGCAGTGTCATCCGTCTTACCGTCTCCGATGGCGCCGAAGTCTTTTACGTTTCGGAATGCCTACTTTTGAATCAATTTTCATGCTTAAAGCAGTAAGTACGTCTTACACACACCTGATATCCAGCGCTGCCACCGATTGCTACGGCGCCGTGAGAAACACCTTCCATCCAAAAGCTACCCGCCTGACGTTTCTCTATCTTTGGAAACCCTGGTCCGAGGTCTGGTAGAGTAATTCTAGATTAGCCACTCTATATTCTTACTAGTGGATACAATTAACTATGTTGCTAAAGAAACACATATAACGCTACCGTGCCAATGCGACCAAAGAATTAAGGAACCAAAATACCCTTCATATTTTCTCTGTTTATGTTTCACTGTCTCTGGGCTTATAGAACCATGAAGCTTCAACCTCAGTTCAATTGCCGCTGCTCTTACACTTGTAGGGAGCTGCACAGCAGCGGTTCCTTACCGCTGTCAGGCTACAAGTAAGTCTTAGGGCTGTTGATTTTCTCGTACCCAAGATATGACAATCGTGCTAGAACTGCATGCTAGCAACCGCATGGGGTGTTAAGAGATAAATGGTCACTAATTTATAGTACAATTTCTTTTAGGTCCGTGGCCGACTGAACCTGATATCAGCCCTACTTGCTCCAGATGGGTTGAAGCGCTTCCAGGCGATAATTGCAATACTTTGGCACAAATTGACAATGTCCCTCGCTGATTCCCTCTCGTGGGTGCGTATAACGTCCTTATTGCTATTATCTGTACCGCTGACCTAGTTGCTATTACAATATAGAATCCGGCTCTTGCTCGCGATTGTAATGCGATCAAAGTCGGTTTCGGATACTGCACAGAAAACAAGGGAACTCTTCCATCCGCCACTACAGGACCTACGAGTACGGGTCTCACATGTCCAAATATCGTTTGTCCAGTGACGGTGACCGTTACCACGACTGTTTTTATTGGAACTACTACTCCGCTAACAGTTCCGACGACAACGACGACGACAACGACGACAACGACGACAACGACAACGGCTGCTGCCAAAACCCCTCTCGCGCTCTCAATGTTCCCTAGCTCCAGTGGCACCTTACAATATGTCCAAGCAAGCTCCCCAATATCACAACCTACTCTAGTTACCAGTGGATCAACTCTTGAGTCCGTAATTGCTAATGCTTGTAACCAGTTGGTTACGGGGGGTGGCAAATGGCTTGAGGTTGGAGACCCATATACTGTGGTGCTACTGGTTAATGGAGCACCGACTACATTTCTCCTTAATATCAAGCTAGGAGGTTTCCCAGTCTAAAACTCCTTATGCCAATCCCAGCTCAAGTTGATCAGCAGCGGCTGCACGAATAATGGAAACATTTATGGTGGCTGCAGTTATACATTGGACTATTACCTTCTGTCTTGTGTGTTCCCTAATATGCAACAATAGAAAAAGCATGGGTAATTGGTTTTGGTATATAAAACGGACAGAGAGTATTTCTATAGTACCGTTAAGACCAATCTAAGTCAATTTTATTTACCTGTATTGAACCTCGACTAGGTTTTGATGTTTTTGTTTACTCAGGTGGTTAAATTTGTCACCGTTATTCATGTCGATAGACAACACTTTGTTCTGATATACTTATTTCCTAAACGGGCAATGGGTTATTGAACGACGCAGTTGTTGCTCAGTTGTCGGATAGCATTAAATTTTAATATCTTATTCCTCTTAAGAAATTCAGAGCTTTGTCGATGCAATCAGATTGGTGAGATTATTGTAACTCTATACTTATTAGAGGTTTGATAAATCACGGTGATTCTCACAAAGTTCGGCTGTCACACCCGACACACCGGGAACAAAACAGAAGCAAACGCAAAACGCTTTGACTTACGTGTTTTTCCATGAAGCCGGCGAGGAGCCAATGTCTTGGAAAGTTATATCATTACTGAGGGTTTTAAGATTGTTGACTCTGGAAGGTTCAGATTCTCCTCGAATCGGAAAATAGAAATTTAAGCCGTCTCTTGGCCATGGTTTAAACGCTCCTTGGCTCTCAAGGGAAATAGGCATAAAATTTTCGATACCAAACGAAAACAGTTATAACGTTCATGGGGCACGAAATCAGATTTACAAAACTTATTACTGAAATCCGGGGTCACCTCCCGAGCCATTCGTCCGTAGGAAGCCCGGACCGTAAAGACAGGCGTTTATTATATCCCACCCGAGCTAATCTTATAAAATTTTAAACCCGTACGATAAAAGTGCGTTACCAAGATCTTGACTAATATATCCGGGAGGCAAGATTTGTGGAACGGACTCGCTACCTGGATCAATTTTGCGGAACACTGAACCATGGTTCACTTCGCTAGGTATACGGTATACGAGCTTCGCATTACTCGGTAATATTAAATTTCGTGGGCGGGAAAATAGGGAGAAAAGAATACCATATCACGGATTATCTGGGTGATATTTAAGGTATAAATTTCCTCGAGTAGCAGCTTTTTGCTTCACTGCTTCGTTAGCATTTACTTATTTGAGACTTCTTGTGTCATCACTTAATTTTCAAAGACAAAATGAGGCAATCGGTTATCATAGCGTTTATAAGCTCATTTGCAGGAGCGGCGCTTGCGCAGTCACCCGTTTGGGGCCAATGTGAGTATTCCGCACACTGTTTCGAGATCTTTTAGGAGATGCTAATTGAGTTTGATAGGCGGAGGAATCGGCTGGTGAGAATGGTTCCTATATATAGTCTCAGGATATCAGGTGAAGAGCTAAACGAATCAATGGCATACTAGGACCGGGCCTACTACCTGCGTGGCTGGTAACACCTGCGTGTATTCGAACGCCTGTAGGTTTCGCTGTTTCATGCAAAAACAACTCCGCTTTTGAGCATAATGCTAATCAATCTTAACACACAAAGATTACAGTCAATGTTTACCGAGTACATCGACAACGACCACCAAGGCGGCGACAACGGCATCAACTACACTGAAAACAACGACGAAATCTACGACAACTACGACAACTACAAAAACCACCACCGCAGCAGCTAGTACCTCCACCGCTGCATCGTTCGTACTAGCAGGAGATTCTACTGTCACCAATGATAAAGGCTGGGGTGGTGCCTTTTGCTCTTCAGTGTCAGCGAAGACATGTACAAATTTGGCTCACTCTGGTGCTACGACGGCTACATACGTGTCAGGTGGCGACTGGGCAAATCTCCTCACAGTTGTGAAAGCTGCTGCTAAGCCGTGCTACGTAACCATTCAATTTGGACACAATGACCAGAAGGTTCTTACAACAGCCCAATTCCAAGCTAATCTCCAAAGTATGGGTCAACAGATCCAGGCAATCTCCGGAGCTTATCCAGTCTTCGTGACTAGTCTTTCGCGCCGAGATTACAAGAACGGAGTGATCTCCGATGTCTTAGAGCCATGGATGATATACACTCGCGCCGCGGCGAAAGCCATCGGGGCCAAGTATATCGAGTTACTTCAAACTTCCATTACTTATCTGAATGGTATCGGGGAGACCGCTGCTCACAAGATGGATTATGAATCGGGTGACAGCACTCATTTGAATGCTTGTGGTGCTTCAGTATTAAGTAGGATGGTCGGCGATTTGTTGGTTCGCACGCCAGTGGTAGCGCAGGCCAGTATTAAGACCAACGCTGCCCTCACGAGCTCGATCGATAACAAACAAGCCGTATGTTAAAGGGAAGCTTAAAAACACTCTTTGAAGCTAGGTCTAGAACTTTAAATTTGGATTGTACATAGAGATAAAAGTTAAGTGGTCTGATGCCAAAACTCTCTACCTATGTTCGCATATATATGTACTATTGTTCCCTGTATTTAGATACCGTAATCGAACCTTTTTCCCGATCGGAGATATTTAAGGCGCTAGGATAGAGATGTTTTATGCACGTATTATATGCGAATCTTTCGGCAGAGAAAATCTTGGGAAACCCGGTTACAAGATATATGTTCCAGAGGAATCTAGATCCCCCTAGGCCTCGACGACTAGAAATACGCGATCATCTACAACCGCTTTCTGTATACTTTGCGAGCTAAAGTGATTAAAACCGAGTTTCGAGAATTTAATTAGTATATCACGCCATTGCTTCCCAATTTAGAAAGCTCTCAACTCACCCAATGTCCAATAGCGTACTGAATGAAGAGAGTGCACGATCTATGGGTTTGTATCTTGACACCTGCAGCATAACGGAAGGAAAATAGTAAGTCGGAACTTCCCGATATCCTATAAATGGATACATTTCGGCTAGTGTTCTAGGGTAATTATTGTCCTTACGTGTATCCCCAAAAGGACGGTTAATGCGGAGTCTTCGAAGGTGGTTTGGCAAAGCCTAAGCGTGGCCTTGTTACCCCGCATCGGATGGTCTCGAAGCTGATTATCTGAGTTTGAATATGAATTTGTAAGCTAGTACTATTTCCCTTTAATGAAACAAGAACGCCCAGAGGCTGGAGAATTAAGGCTTGTGAGGCTGGAAAAGTGCGCGATTGATCGGCTCGCTATAATTTATCAAAATTTAAGTGGTGGCTTGTGTTTGTGTTGGAGTGTGGTAAGTTATCATTGACTGTGGCCCAATCAGGCTGGAGCTTTTCAGCCTCACCATCTTGTTAAATTCGGTTAGCGGCAACGGTAGTTCAATTTAAATGACGAAACATTACAGGAAAGGAGTTCAGATCGCTGGCTGCCATCTGCATCTTGTCTTCCTTGTTTCCTCATCTTCCTGGTTCCCACTTTTGTTTGATAGCAATGATAATAGCATAGTTGCAGACCGACGCCGCACTACTCCCAAAACATTGGTATATAAGCGACCACCTGGGCAGCGCCGCCGACATTTTAACCATGGCCGCCGCCTCATCGACTTATTTAGTCTTCACTAATATTCGGACGTAAAATCTAGACCGTCTTGCCTCTCGTTCTAGACTTGACTGGTTCTGATAATTCAACATGTCCAACCCGGAAGCGCCTTCACCACCAGCTCCTTCTGACGCCCCTCAGGCTGAGATACCAGCATCAGGTGCTGCCGCATCGCCACCTGCATCAGGCCATGCCAGTGGCGCCATACCCAATGGAGAGCCGTCGGATACACCAATACTAGATTCCCTCATTCCTTCGCATTTGCTGCCGGCATCATATGTCAGGAAACATCGCGTACACTCTCGCAGAAAACCGACAGCTCATCGAACTAGCTATTCTTGGGAAGCAGTCAAGCGAAGCCGATACCACGACTATGTGCACAACCTAACCCTCGCGGGATGGGACAACCTGAAACAGTTGGACTCGTATATGAATAAGGACATCCAAGACACAAACTTGGTTGTTTCTGTTTTGGACATTACGCCCGATAACACAGTAGAGCTGGTTGAAGATCTCTTCTCGTTGGGTGAAGTCGACGCCTTCTTGAGAGATGATGTCCGAGGAAAAAGCCGGGCTCGATTATACCTCATCGAGCACGGAGGTTCCCTCCAAAGCAGCATGATCGACTGCCTTGGTACCCATCTCGTCATGGACCCGAGGTTCTTTGCTGCAAACTTGTTTGGGCCATACATGATCATCTCACCTTCGGAGAGACATCGGGCACCGTTTGCTGGTGTCGGGTTTACAGTCCTCGAGCCCACTCGCTCCCGAGTCACGGAAACCAAGTTTTTCCGAGTGTCGATATACATCAAGCACGATGAAGACGGCAGTGGATGGTGTGGGGTCATTCTATTCAACTCGCACTTCAAGGTTCAGCTATCCGCCCGCACCTTAACCCCTCCGCCACTATTCGGACAGGGGATACCCGATCTCCCCTCCCAAATCAACCCTTCGTTTACACAAACATCTCAATTCAACCAGCCGCAGTCCCTTCGAGAACTTTACATCCATGCATTGTCTCTTTCGGATGTGTCCTAAGCCGCAAAGTCACCCTTTTACGCCATCTGTCCCCTCCTTAAGCTAAATTTTCACTGCTGGAACGAAGTCATTAACACGATTAGGACAGAAGATCGGCGTATTTCTGACATCTCCGAGGCTTCATTTGGTCACGTTGAAGAAATCCAACACACTCTTTCCCTTATTGAGCGTTACGGCACGCTTGGCTGGCAGGATACTAATTCCCCCACCCCTCAACTTGTTGAGGAGGCGAAAGTTGCGCTGGTAGAGGATTTTAAGCACTTACTCAACCAGACTGACCTACTATGGGAAGAACGTCGAAAGATGGCCGCTGTCCGTGACAGACAACGCCAAGGTCGCTGGTCTGCTCTGACAAATAGTTTCACCTTCATATTTGTCCCAATATCGTTAATCTCGAGCATTTACGGAATGAATGTGGTTGAAATCAGTGGAAGCGATGAAAACCCCAGAATTTGGCAGTTTTTCGTCGCATGTATTGGCCTGAACGTGGTGATACTATTATTGATGGCTGCAAGTCATTGGTTCGGGGAAGTGAGGCGATACAAGAGAAGACCAGGCGTCAAGGAGTCACTGGCGTTCGCAACAAATATGGATGGACGCTAGATTCGGTGTCGGTTAGAGAAATGGCATCACGATGGATCTTGCATACAAATTATTTTCTTCTTTTTAGAATTTGTACCTGTTGAGGGGATGTGCATGCAGGAAACAAAACATACTAAAGCATGACTACGTGCATTATGGCGTCTTCGGCTTTCTTGCATGAGGCTATAATCTTCTCAAAGGCTTCTCCTAAATAGGTATTTATAATATATTTACTATTACTAATAGTGTTCTGGCTGTGCAATTCTTTAGCTCTTTTCCTCGAAGAAGTGGACTGACCTTCTAGTATCGGCGGAACGGTACCTCGTCCAGCGGAAACAAGGAATAAGGAGTGCCACCTATATGGTATCAACCAAGGGTACAAAATTTTAAGAAAGTAGCTCAATATCAAAGCTTGTCCACATTTGACTAAGCGAGGGGTAACTTTTCAATAATGCTCCTCCAGCCGAAGCGGACCTAGATCCAGGGGTACTTTTCGAGCAACCATCCCCGTATGTCAACGGCATCCGGTCGGGTGGCCCTGCTCTATCAAGCATTATGCGAATCACCGACAGTTGTCGGTTAGCTACATTATCAATCCGTAATGGAGATAAGCCAATAAAAGGAGTGCTTCCCGCTGAGGCAAAGTCAATATTGCAACAGGCACAAGCTCATCCACAATGAGTCGTGGTGGTTACAGTAAACTTCTCTAGTACTTTTCTGCCGTCATCGTCTACAGATCGTTTCCTTTAACATCGAATTTTGAAATCGCTTGCCCTATATTACCCCTACTTTATTGCCTCCATAAAACAAACGCTTTTACAAGCACTAAAATCCTTGTAGCCCTCCAATAAACTAGTCTGCCCAAACAACAGACATATAATACAAGGGTCCTACCTGCCATTGCTATTTTCTTCAGGGCCTTTAAGATCTTAACATTACTCAAATCGGACCTATATTTTGTCTATCCTATCTTCTAAGCTCTAAGCACTACCCCACCATGCCTTCCCATAAATATGGCCGTGCACGAAGGTTCTCAACACCAATCGGAACGTCTTTTTCATCATCAAGATCTTCGCGTAAGCCCTCCAACTAACTTCTTCAGTTATATGGAACCCTACTAACATTTGAAATTTAGGCACGTCTTTTGCTGTTGTACTTCATAACCAGACCGGTCGCATAATGCGCCGTTATAAATATTGTGTCGGTGGTGGCATCACCGTCCCACCTGAGATCGTGGGCGTCCCAAAGGATTTGAACAATAAGAACGCACCAGGCACAGTTCTCGTCACCACAGACAACAAAGAAGACTACTCGGATGAAGATGACGACCTCGAGTTCCTCAGAATGGGACCTAAAGCAAAGTTGGTCTACCATTGGAACGACGACGACGGCACCTACAATGTCAACATTCAATACAACGAAACAGATGGCTTCAAGGCTGATCTCTCAGGTCCAGACGCCCGGAAGTTCACAATCAAGATCAGCCAGACTGGCGCACTAAATATCCCTGTTGACAACCAGGGCCCCCCTTCCAAGCCCAACAAGGACCACAGAAGAACAAGGTCATTCGGCAAAGGCCCCTCTCTAAATAGGCTAGCCGAAAAATTCAATAGAACCTTAGGATTTGCCTCCAGCGCAGCAGTAGCCTTCTTGTCGGTCACAGTGGAAAAGACGAGTGCTGAAGAGCTCAGGAGGCAAGAAGATGAGGAGGACGAGGATATCGTACTCCAGAAAGCTGTTGCAGCATACCGAATCAGCCAAAACTCAAGTGCGAACTCGAGTGTGAACTCCAGCCCACAACCAAGTCCTACTGCATTTGCCTACCCAGCGGCATATCAGTAGTGCACATGATGTTTCGCTTGTTTCATTCGGGTTACTAGGTCATGGCGTTTACTCGGTCTATCTTTTTCGCTCTAGTGCATGTATTGCTAAAAGAATTTTTCGTTTTATTTAATTGTGAGCTCAGGAAGCAAACAAAGCCTGTCTACTTTTTGTTTTTTGGGGATACCTTGTGATCATGAAAATTTTTACTTTTTGAACTAATGTATGTCAACGGATAAGCGAGTCAAATGAATATTGCCGGCAGGCTTTTTTGTTTCAGAAAATTAAAGCTACTCTTCAAGTTACTCTTCATCTGGTGATATCGTGCATAACAACTTCTAGTGTTTTATCAGAAAGAAATCCCTTTTCCACGGAATAAACGTTAGAATCGTTGGGTTGATTGCTATTGAACCGCTCCGTGCGATGAATCCAGGCTAGCGCATGACCGTTGAGACTTTAAGTTCGTTCCGATAAGAAGATTCTATCCTTTTCTCGGTCAACTTAATCATTTGTTTCACCGACTCATCCGTCTTAGCACAAAACCTGCCTCGCAAACTAGAAGTTGGTTTGATATTAAACCTGAAAATTTAAGAACAAGATTTCACTCGCATCTACAGTAGTTTATACGGGTTGTTCCCTGTAATTTTTATGTTATGGGTGTCTGAGAATCCGGAATTACTAGCCCAATAAACTTGATTGTAAAAGTCATAACGATCTATATTATACCTATGATTATGATTATGATTGTGATGACGAATTCGATTTATTTGGCTTTTCTTTCCATAAAGGCTCTTGGTGTGTGGATCAAGCAAGAAATCTCTTAAGGGGAACCCTACCACATGAGACGGATCATTATTGTCATTCCTTCAGGCAATGATCCGCGTTCTTGACAATTCCAGTGTTCAGAGCTCGCTTTTACTATCTCCCGTATGCATATACTACTCTAAATGACGAGGAAAAAAATTCCGAATGGTTCCGATGCACGGCAAGAGCTCAATATGTATCCCTTAACATGCATTAATTCGTTAGTCACGTCTCCCAAGGTTTTAAGTTCCCTGATGTGGGGCAAAAGCCACATAAACCGGCCGACTAGATCTTGCGTATGCAAACCCATCAGGATCCTGCTAACTGCCAGGAATAACCCCAATAACGAAGGCAAATGGGAAAAATGACCACCCTAATATATCTTATACTATATCAATGGATAAAACGCCAACGAAGACTAAATTTTGTATCAAAGAACAAGAACATATGTGATGCCGACCAGTGGGAATTATCCGTAAATCGGCGGCTAAAAAATGGAAATTTAAAGCCTGAGGAGAGTAATGATTTTGCGCCAGTAGATTCGCGATGTTTTGATGTTATTCATGTTATCCTGGAGCCAAGGTCACTAATTAGAGCCGTATGGCTATGAGATTTCTGTTGACTAGCAGCATGGAGCTGAGAACTCCGATGCACCGTTGATTAAGCAGCTGAGAGGCGGCTTGGTGTGATTGTAACAGACAAAGTGTTGTATGTTGCATCCCAACGACAGTATATATATTTGAGGGCAATCTTGGGACCGATGTGCCTAAGGCACATGAGCTCAATAGGCGTAAATTATAAAACGAACAAATGGCATAGGATGCATTTGAGGCATATAAGAAGCAAAATCATTGACGAAGCGAAGACTTAGCGGGATTTACTATAGTGCCCTCGAGGGAAGTTAAGATAATCAAACCGTATAGCTTTTCTTATAAAACAAGTTTCATGCGGATATTCTCCAGGTATCGTGATATCGGTTTGGGACCGTAAAAATTGGGGCATGTGATAGTCAACTACCCATTGGAATCCTGTAACATTCATCGGCCCATGGAACTAAATTACAGAAAAGCCATTTTGGCCGCCCTTTAGACTAACTCTTGTCCCTATTTCCCGTCTCTAGTATCTAGAAGCGGCTGATACTCATCCAGTCCTCATTCGGTGACAGAGGCGACGTCGCAAAAGTGCTCGCAGCCCAGTATGTAGCCAACTCCCAAGAGAAGGTATACGCTTCATTCCATTTTATCCCATTCTTTGAGTCGCAAAAAGTACACTTGAGGTCGCCTTTGCAATCGAACAGATTCAGCATTAACCTAAAAGGTGCAATTTGAACAAATCGCCTTGGTCTTTGTGCTAGCGTCAAGTCTCCAAAACAGTTAATCCAACAGCAGGGTTTTGGCATCGGCCGCGAATGACTGTGCCACAGCTTCTGGACTAACATGAGCTCCACCATATTGACAGCATCTCGAAAGGCTGGGCTATATTTAGATGGCGTGCCAGTTTGATTCTCCAACTCCATGTCATGGAACGAAATCGACATTCTCGTTTTGAGACACCGAGGGTGGGAGGTAGTCAAAACTTCATTCCAAGGGTTCAGTAGCTGGCTTGTGATCGACTAGGACCGTAGAGACTCTTCTGCGCAAAGTCGATGAGGACACAGTATGTTCTGCCGCATTCAGGTTTCGTGTGGATATGTAGCGAGCATGAGCTTTCATCTTCATTGCTGTTCCCGGTCTCATGGCGCTCATTACCATAGCAAGAACCCCAGTGAATCCATTTATATATCTCGAAGAGATCGTCTTCTATTGACAACAACAGTTTTAAATGATACAGATGTCTTCGCCAACCGGGGAAAGGCAGATTATGTTGTTGTACTCCAGCCAAGAGCCGTGGTATTCAATCGGGAAGTAATTCGCAAAGTTTCGATCGTATCTGAAAGAATTTATACCGACGCTCGCGGCTACTCGTTCAGGTGATCGTTTGTAGGCTTTCTGGAAATCTCTAGATACTGACAGGAGGTTCCAAAGGTCTCGAAGACAGAGATGTTGCATTATGAATTGCCGAATATTTGACGGTAGGTGTTCAGGACAGAAAAACTTGGTCTGCAGGATTGATTGAACACATGCCCCATCCTCATCATCTACTATCGTTTGAGAAGATGCTGTTGAGACAGTGCTTGAATATCGGAGCTTTAAAGGTGGCTCTCGACATGGTGATGCGGCGCCTATTTCCTCTTGCCCTAAGGACTCAGCATCCTGTGCGAGAGTTGACGGACAAGCGATCGCTGAACAGTTAAACATCCTGCAAGGATATAATTGGTCTTTTGCGCAGTAGAAGCCGCCGTTGCTTTCTTTGAACTTTACCAGACTAATGACGCATCATGCTGTCGCTATAAGTGAGATGAGATTCGGTTGTAATTCGAATAGTTCATATTCCACCTGGCTTAACTCGGCAGAGGTCCAACTATAGAAAGTTGGTCATATTATTTTATGTAATCCATTTTCCGTAACGTGTTTGAAAGACAATTGAATTCGCATTCCTGAAAATCCTCATGGTATACCAATAATTGCACCATAATTATTCCTAATTTTCTAGGATGCGGAGCCAAATTTTAATTTTATGGATTTATTTTCAAATGTCGTAAATTTTCTATGAGAAAACTAAGTCCCAATCAACGGTTGTTTAGTATGAGTACTCAATAGATAGCGATTAAAAGCGCCGTTCAATATTTCGCATATGTCGCAGGCGAGCAGGGGTAGCTTCAATGATTTCGGCTGTTAAAACAGGCGTCAACACGATAAGCCTCAGGTGACGGCAATTTTTGATCAGCTTTATGCCAACAGGATCCGCTTGTGGGTGTCACAGCTATCGAGCTGATCGTTGAATACCAGATCTCCGAGGAATCACTGGTATCGTTTGCCTCTGAGGGGAATCGCGCTCAAGGCAATAGTGCCCCCGCCACTTCTTAACTTTAAGTTTGCCAGCGCAACGCACAAAATACCACACACCCTCTCCGGTTAAACTTGCCACCACTCCCATGACCCCTTCTTTAAGCTTCAAAATGCAGATGTCCCGTTTTCCGAACCATTCTTTTCCACGAAATCCATCACCCGGATCTGCAACATGCGCTAGGATATCACGATCGTCCCATCCCAGGCAAAACGAAATGAACAGGCGAGAACGCATCCCACGTGTACCATATTTTATAACAAGCGAGAAACGGATGCGAACGTCTGTTCCCCATCACAGGTCGATCGGTCTCTAAAAAGCTAATTCTTTGCGTCATAAAACGCAAAATAATCATATGATGGACTATACCATGCTTATTTGCCTAAGATAAAGTTTTGGTAAGAGGTGTTAGTTCTATAAAAGGGCTCCACTTCTCTTAGCTAGAGCACAGACCAAGGTCGACTAGATCAAACACGATACTATATAGCATAACTCTAAGACCAATACTTTCGTTATATTAAATTATTACATATTTCGCATTCCATTCAAACACGTTAGTTCATGTCCTCCGAAGACTCCAAAATGGTCAACTCTACCACCTCTAAGATTACATCCACCATCAGGGAAACATTGGCCGGTGCAAACTCGTCCTCATCCACCCAAGTATCCAACGCAGGGCCGGAGCCATCTTCGGAGAGGATCTTGGGACAGGATCTCACCCGTCCAGAAGATATGCGTGATGGTGCGCATACTCCACTGGCATGGAAGGAGGCCAAGCGAGCTGCCGACAGTAAGATTATAACCGAGATGTGAGTCTCACGCATATTCTCTCACAAAAACATCATGCTTTGAGTGATTGCTGATAGTGTATATTTGCTTATGGCGCAGGCCTGAATTTAAAAAGTAACCATTCGCATGATCACGCAGCGAGACATGCATATGCATATGCATGAACTAAAAGTTATTTTATTGCTTAATTATATCATCACAAATACTACGATAAAAGTTATCTTGTGTGTATTTTTTGGGGAAATTCTCGCAATGGGCTTGATTAAAAGTTTTATCGATAAGTGTATATAGTCCGCTTGTTTTGGTTTTTGTGATCGGTTTAGGAGAAAAATAGTACAAGATATGATAACTATTGAAATAGACTTCACCGGTAGTAACAAGTTGTAATGCGATGTGATACACTGGTTTTATCATTCACAAGTCTACACTAAAGATCCTTTCTATATATTTATCTATCCGGAAATCAGGGATGCCATCATTACATGCATAACCAAAAAATATAAAAATTTCTGCTCGTTCGTGAGAACGAACTTCGAAAGTCTAAACCAACAACAATCCAATAGCGCCAACAACGCCGCCAACCATGGCAAGCCCTCCCTCTCTTCTGATAGCGGCGTTACGGGTTGGGGCGGGTGAAGATGATGAGGGTCTACTGCTGCCGACCCCAGTAGGTTGGGTACCCAAACCAGTAATAGTCGTAGATGCATCTAGAATAATCGTCTCGTCTGAGAACGACGCCGTGACACGAGTATCATTGACGCATTGTTCATCAGCAGGGGTGATCGCGACGCCACCAATGAATCTGACGGCTGCACACTACAAATTTCGCGAAAATGTGTCAATTTCGGTATTAAAGCCAAGCAACGTTAAGGTTAGGCCAGTGATGTGTGATGCATGGCAAAGGGAAAAATCCGTTGCGCATGACTCTAAGGATGTTCTTACCTGGAAGAGGAACCCATCGGGTGCGATTGCTACAACCTGCAACACAGCGTCTTGGTTCTCCCAACCCGCTGGTCCACGAACGCGTGAGGCACAGAATTTGCCAGTACCCTGTTGATCAACTGCCGGTTGCAAGTCAACCCAGTTTTCAGTGTCGTTAAGAAGGGCGGCGCGGAAAAACCAGGTATCTTGAGGGTGAGTTGAGGTGACGGAGATTGGAGCCCCAGCGACGGGAAGGTCGGTAACGAGTTTGCGACTCTGCACGTCGAAACCACCACACGGATATTTATCCTCGTCGTCATCAGAAAAGCCCATGGTAGGAGGGAAATTAAGTGAGAAATGAGCGTAGGTCAATGGCAAGAGAGCCAAAAGAACAGTATATTTGAGCTGCATTTTTTATGTCTTTCTTTTGAAACGAATGTCGAGATGTTAGGTCAATAGCCAACAAATGTCTTTTGTGTTGATGTTGTAGTAGAACGATTTCTCGATATATCAACTACAGCTAGAACAGCAAAGAAATCAAAAAGTATGGGACAATACGTAAAGAATGAGAGTCCGACGGCAGCGGGGTAGGTGATGAGAGAATAGATATTAGAAATTGTGGATTAAAGGAGGAGGGGTACAATTTATATGCTTAGAAATTTGAGTATTCGCACATGTATAATTGACATGCCTAGCTGTTTGGACCTCATTTGGGAGTTGATCATTCGCAACTTTCACCAGGGATGGCGCCCAATAGAATCAAAAATTGTACGCAGCGGTCATCAAAATAGAAATCGGAGAAAACATTTCTTAAGGAATGTGCCGTCGAAACAGGGAAACAGGGCATCCGTTCTGCGCTGGACCGTTGAATCGCCAAATAGTTTATCGGCTGGACAGGTCTGGAAGTTGAATAGCGCCGTAGGTGTTCGCAGGACCCATGACATGAGGCTGGTGTGACGAGCAACGATCGAGACAGATTGGCCGGCTGGTTTCGCCGTCTTTGGCAGTGTGCGCGACAGGAATCATATTGTAGGATGGAAACCAAAAAAATGGCGGGAGACAATAATCGATCAATTGATCAAGATTTAGAGATGCGCTATAATTATATAACCTTAAGCTGACTCTATTCCTAAATTACTTAATTAGCTTTAAGTATTATTGTATATATATGTATCAAGCTAGAGCTCTCGACCAATTAGAGACAACACGAATGAAAGGTCGTCCGTTTCATGATTTCGCCTCGGCGTCTTGCCCCAAGGATGCAAGCTTATGCAAGCTGGAACCAAGCGAGATAAATTAGCTCTCTTGCGTGCGATTTGGATGATGTGTTGCCCCGCCAGAGTGGGTTTCGGTGGGTTTTGGAGGGTTTGGGCGCAGGCTGGCGGGGTGCCACACGCTGCCGGACGTTCGACGGCGAGGGCCTCCGATTGGCCGCTGGCAGCCAGAACTGCTCGAAAGGGCAAGGTGAGTTCTGCAGGAGCGCACTCTGCGCGGGGTTTTGAGCTGAATTTTCTTTTTTGCTGTCAACCAAGACTTCTCGCCAGCTTGGTGTGATTCGCAGCAGGGCGAGCTTCATATCGAACATTTAACAAATTTTGTCACAGAATTTGCTGATAGAATGCAAGATGTTATCCACATGGAAGCCCTGGAACGACGAAAGCACTGCACTGGCATGGAAGCTGCGAACGCCACCACCCGGCCAAGCTTGTGAAGCATGTGCCCTCTTGCCGCTAGGCAGTCCTTGATATATGTCCCTTTCAGTCCGCCGTTCAAAAAGAAGCCAGCTTGTTTAGCAAAATATTCTTTAAATCTTCTGCTTCTCCTTCCCCTTCTTCTAGATTCTTTCACAGCTGCCTTGCCAATTGCATCGCTTTTCCTTGTAGATAACGACCGTCTGGTGATACTCTGCATTTTACACTTCATCTTGCTTCCACATGTTTTCTGGTTGATCAGTCGGAGAAGGACCCCCTGCGAACAGCAAAAGATCAGACGTCTCAACTCCTTCAAATCCTTCAACTCCTTCGGTACCACATTCTTCCGCATCTGCACCTAAATTAATTTACATTAATTGCATCTCGGGTCACACACGTCCGCCATCCCGAAACTCTCGTCATTATTATTTCAAAGGACAGAACAATCCGTCGATATCATACCCGGCCTTATTATAGCTATAATTATAATCTATAATTTATCGAACAGCGACAGTCATGAATGGTGTTATGCGATAGACAGATCTACTGAAACCTCCAACCTCCTCAACAACACTCTCAACACATCCCTCAATCTCATATCCCTGGCTCGATTTCCAAATCTCCACCACGAAATTCAAGTATCTTATTATCGTACCGGTCGGCATAGGCCACCGTTAATACCGCCAAAATGCCGAGTAACATGGGAGATAACATGTTCACGCCTACCAATCAGGCCATCGCTAGAAAGTATTGGATCGTCGTCGGCGTCGTTATCGCCTTCCTAACGGTCGTCAACATTGTCGACCGAATCCTCACACGTCTACGGATTAGAGCCGCCGCGAATAATCACCCGCATCCTACCAGAGTGAAATCTAGCATAGGCCAGATGTGGGCAACGGCGACAGCTCTTCTTCGAGAGGTCGCTTTACCTTCCGTCCGCTCCTTCACAAGCAAGAACAGTCTCCTGGCCATGTTTACACCTCTCCCTCTCGGACGCTCACTAGTTGTCTTCCTCTACATGATTATGATTATATTGATGTTGTCCATCAACGTCTATACGAGCGGTTATTGGTATTACGAAAAGATCGCATACAGAGCCGCCTGGGTTACCGTCACCCAAATCCCATTCGTCCTGTTAATAAGCGGCCGCATCTCTCTATTCTCCTTACTCACAAACATCGCCAGCGAACGTATCAATTGGCTTCACCGCTGGGTCGGTCGAACAATTCTATGCTCAGTGCTGGTTCATATGTCACTGTTCTGGCGCGAATGGTACCTCTCAGATTTTGTGCAAACCGAACTCGAAATCATGCCGATGGTGATCTATGGTTTCGCCGGGTTTGGAGTTTTAGGGTGGATAATGTTGACATCCCTGGCTCCGATTCGATGGTTCACCTATGAGCTATTCTATATCAACCACCTTGCTAGTGTTGGCGCGCTTCTATGGTGTCTTTACATGCACGTTCCCACATACGCTGTGTATAACGTCTATCTCGGAATCGCATTCATCGCGTTCGATCGACTCCTTCGTGCCGCTTTATTCGTCTACAACAATATCAACTTTTCACAAACGACCACTTCTGAGAGCAAATCCAAGTACTCCTTACGCTTCGGCCACACCGCGGAAATAAACGTTCTCGACCGCAAGGAACACCTTACCCGTGTCATCATCAAGGATGTGAAGATGAAATGGCGTGCAGGCCAGCACATCTACCTCTCCATTCCCTCCTTGCGACCTTTCGAATCCCACCCGTTTTCGATATCCAACGTCTACGAATCCCCGGAGCTACTCTCCAAGGACTACAAAGAACTCGGTAACAATACCATCCCGCATACCGGAGGAAGAGACCTGCAACTTCTCATTAGCTCGCGTGCTGGATTCTCGAAACAACTACATCGAAAGTGTGCACCAATAGACAACGCCCCTGTCATCCTTAAAGCATTTGTCGACGGTCCATATGGCTCCCCGCCGGTTTGGAATTCCTTCGAAACAGTCGTCTTGATCGCCACCTCCACCGGAATCACCTTTACCCTTCCTATCATCGAAGAAATAGCCGCTAATCCAGCATGTGTGAGACGACTTCACTTCCACTGGACCGTCCGACACGTTAGCGACCTCAAACTGTTAACCAAAAGACTAGCAAGGTTGGGCAACAAGGCGAAGAGTAAGGGTGTAGATGTCTTTATCAATATCGCTGTCACATGCGGTACCATGAAGAAATCGGACAAGTTTGTTGTCGAGAGTATTGACGACGGAGATTCCGCTCGCAGCGGGGATAGCAAGGGTAGCGGCGAGCAATTACTGCTTAAGGAGAAAGAGGCTTTGGTATCAGAAGATGAAATCACGCCAGTTGAAAACCTTTCTCCGTCTTGTTGCGCTGGCAAACCCGCACCGGTACAAGCCACCCAGCCATCTTGTTGCGCGGGCAAGTCGTCAGAGATCAAAGAAGAGCTACAGCAAAGCACCCCAGAAACACGGCAGACCCACACGCGATCCTCGTCCCATTCATCGAACACCTCTTCGTCCTTCTCGGATGATGAACCCGGGCAGTGTTGCTGTGCCGCTGGAAAAAACAACTCTTGCTGCGAAAATGTGTGCACTTGCGGATTCTCGTCGAACGATATCGAATTCAGCTGCGGTCGTCCATCGATAGATAAGATGATCCTTCCACCCATTGAGGCTGCGGAGGGCGAGAGCGTCGTCGCGTGTTGCAGTAACAGGCGGTTAATGGACGATGTAAGAAATTATGTTGGGAAAGTGTGCGATGAACGAGCAGTTCACAAGGGGAGCGGTGCACAGGGAATTCTCTGTTGGACCGAGGGCTTCTACTGAAATCCAATTAGGCCGTAACGGAATCTCGTTGAAATTATTCACATCTTGTCAGAATTTTTGGGTTATTTTCTGTCCTTCATTGATACCAAATACATCACGGCGTTCATGATTTCATTTTTCTATTCAGTTTGTCGAATGCATTGCGTGGAACCCCTCGTCTCATAGTTTCTCTACATAATGATTATAGTTAATACAATAAAATATAATATTCCTAACATCAACACCAGGCGTCGTGAAGGTTGATCAATCTTTCACAATGTCCCTAATTCGGTAGCGGGCTACGTGCATGACTTAAGGCACAAGCTACATACTTGATATACGTGCATCCACCTTCGAAACGATGTTGGTACCTGAAATTCCTGTACTCTTTTGTAGATGCTGAGACCCCTATGTCTTGTTACGAAACGTAGCAGACTGAACTGTCCGAACCCCAGAAGTTGGCCGCTTCCTGTAACCGTCTATCTACCATTTCGAAAAGAACACCACATACAACACAAAGTAACAATCTCAATGGCGTATCGAAATTCAAGTAATGGCGAAGTCACCAAGACGGGATAATGAAAGCAAAAATAAAGCTCAAAAATGAATTGGAAATTCTATTGAGAAATATAAACAGAAAAAAGGAATACGCAAAAACCAAATCCCACACTTTTGTAACAACTCCGTCCCAAATGACATACAAAGAATACTATACAGCGAAGAAACCAAAGAAAAAAATCCATGTCCGTGTCAAACCCGTCGTTACACAAATGAGTTCATGAAAATAAGAGAAAGCCGTTCAAAAGTCATGACCAATATCTCTTACAAAGCGGCAATGAAGAGAGCGACGAGACCGGCAGCGGCTCCGCTACCAGCCTTGATCGCGGAACCACCAGCGGTGAAGACTGGAACATTGGTACCAGATGGGTTAGCATTGCACTGGGTGCACTGGGCGCCACCGGTAGTGATGTTGACATTGGAGCATTGACCAGGCTTGTTTTGTCCGGGGTAGTTGCAGAACCACTGGCAGTTTTGATTGTAGGTGGCAGGACAGCTTCCATTGTTACCATTGTTACCTGGGGTACCGGAGGCAGTTGGGCACTGTGTGCACTTGGCTCCATTGTTGGTAATATTGTTGTTGGAGCAGGCGCTTGGGGTATTGGTTCCTGGGTACTGGCAGAACCAGAGGCATCCAGCGTTATAGGTAGCAGGGCAAGATGTGAGAGTAGCTGGGTTGGTGCATTGCTGGCAGGTAACACCTTGCTGACCTTGAGCCTGAAGATTGGCGTTGGAGCATTGGCCGGGCTTGTTCTGTCCTGGATAAGTGCAGAAGAATTGACAGTTTTGGTTGTATGTAGCCGGGCAGGTGTTAGCACCGTTGTTGCCATTGTTTCCATTGTAGCCTCCATTGTTGTTGTTGTTACCTGGATTGGTCTGGCACTGTTGGCAAGTAACACCTTGCTGGCCTTGAGCTTGGAGATTTGCATTGGAGCACTGGCCGGGCTTGTTCTGTCCCGGGTAAGTGCAGAAGAACTGGCAGTTCTGGTCATATGCAGCTGGGCAAGAGGTAGCGCCGGTCTCAGGGCATTGCTGGCAAGTAACTCCTTGCTGGCCCTGGCTCTGAAGGTTCACGTTAGAGCATTGACCAGGCTTATTCTGTCCTGGGTAAGTGCAGAAAAATTGGCAGTTTTGATTGTAGGTGGCAGGGCAAGAGCCAGCTCCGTTGGGGTTCTGGGGGCATTGCTGGCATTGTTGTCCATTGTTATTGCTGTTGACATTGGAGCAAGTTCCTGAATTAGGGTTGCCCGGCTGCTCGCAGTAATACAAGCAGTTGGGGTTATATGTTGCAGGGCATGATCGGAGAGTGCTAGTGGGGGGGTAGGGGCCTCCAATTATTGTGAAAGGGGGTTGTCCACCAGTCTGGGTAGGGCACTGCTGGCATTGAGCTCCGTTGTTGGTGATGTTGATGTTCGAGCATTGGCCGGGTCTACCAGTGCCAGGATAGTTACAGTACCACAAGCAATCAGCTTGGTATGTTGCAGGACATGCACCGAGGGTACCGGTGGGTTGGCCGTTATTGTAGCCACCGTTGCCGTTGTTGTAACCACCATTGCCATAGCTTCCGTTATTGCCTTCTTCGTTACGGCATCGTCGGCATCTAGTTCCTTCGGTGGTCAGGCGGACATTGGAGCATTGACCTGCACCGTAGCTGCCTTGGTTCTCACACCAAAATTGACAGTTTGCGTCATATGTAGCAGGACATCCATTATTGCTGGATCCACCATGGTGATTTTCGGGATAGTTGGTGGCAGTAGCAGTGAGAGCGAGGGCGCTGTTCAAGGTTGGTTAGCTTGTCCAATACGCTGGTTAAAATCAAGCCACAATTTTAGAGCTCTACTAACCTAAGAATGATAGATGCAGTTGAAGCCTTCATGTTGGATTTTTTTATATATTATATGTCTATATCTAGTCGTAAAGTCTATTGGGATTATGAATGAAAATAAGAAAGAAGGAACAGAAAAAAAAAGAATGTAAAGCTTTCAGTAAGGAATGGATGATTGAGGCTTTGAAGTCCTTGATCGATGAAGAGTGAGAGAGGATTGAGACGTAAGCCCGGCAGACAACCACATATTTATGCTTTGGGATTTTGTGAAGCTTTCTACGCATCATTGAATATTTACTCTCTAGATAAATCAATATCAACCAAATCGAACCGAAATGGCAAGTTGGTTGTGTTAGCGAGTTCACATCTAAACATGCCGAAGTCGCGCTAGCGCCAAATAGTTAAATATCGACGTCTTGAAAACAGTCTTGAAGAAGTTTTTAAAGCTCAAGAGTCTCGAAAACCAAACCCTGCCGATTCTTGAAAAGCTTAGCCACACATTTTGATTCAGTTAGGTGCGTTTTTTGGCAGTCCGGATCTTTTGGTGTGGTCTTTCTAGTTCGCTTCGGGTCTCGGCAAACTCGTTCTTCAAAATCGGTTCGCATTTGGGCAGGAGTTGCCGTATCACTACTGCAATTTTCTAGAATCATTGACTGACAGTAAAAAAGTATTTTCTTTCCGTTATAAGCTGCCTGAGAGCTCTTTCATGACGGCATACATGTATAGACTTTCGAAGGTATGACTCTTATCGAGATGTGCATCTCGTTTCCCACTCTAAAGGGCTATCGTTTAATTATTTCGAATACTAAAACTGGCTGTCGATATACACAATATACCTATATAATACGAGTAAAATGATAGTCCTTAATTGAAAATATCTTAAGCGGATCGAAAGTCAATCTCTATAAGTTATGTTAGAAGTTAGCATCGCCGTGAAACCTCAAGCTCGTTTCTCTATCTCTTAAAGTAAATATCAATCGCTGCTAGTTTTGTTGGGAATTAGCATAGAATTCTAGAAGCTGGATTCGGAAAGTCGACTCCCCCAATTGGTTTCGCATAATCTCGTCTCCGCGGTGACAAAGCTTCTTAAATAGCTTAGTCCCGCAACTTGTCTCGCCCTACAACACTTTCGCCTTGTTGAAAAGCTAGAAGTGGCATCCAAATCTCAAGCACAAAGATCTACTGGGAATGTACTATAACATAATCTCATGAGTTTGTAGTATTTAGGTATATAGAGGCTTGAAACCTTCCATATAGTTAAAAAACAAATTTTAAGACGCAGAACATATACAAATACACAACTGTGTTGTCATGCATACCTAACTAGCGGTCGGATTAGTGCAGGTTTGATTTAGGGCAGCGAGACAGAATATGGCCAAAATTCATGAGCGTTCTTCTAAAAAATTCTAAGAGTATACTGAAGGATAAATACAAAGATAGTGACAATGCTATTCCCGGCCCCTCTATTTGCATCAAGCCCTAGCGTGCTTTCTTAAGCTGAATACCCGGAGCCTGCCTCTTATGAAAATGACTGAGTGACACTAATCGACTCGAAATTGAACTGCAGCTGCTGGCAGTTACTGGTACAAGAAATATCTATTTCGAGTATAGGATTGCTAACCGTAGGTGTAAACGTAGCACTCAACGTTCCGAAGTTACCTGGATTAGGCAAATGTAGGATATGCACGCCACCAACGTAAACATCACCCGAAGCACCTGTGCTAGAAAAGTCCATATAGTACTGGATACTAAATGTGTATTTATAACCTGGACAAACACTGATGGTTTGTTTCATGCTGCCGGTAACTGGAACCGTTGATGATCCTACGCTTAGATATAGTTGGTAAATGCTTGTCCCTGATAAGCCACAGAAAGCACTTATGCCTGGAGAGGCTGACACTGTCCAAGCCTCGCAATTGTAATTTTGAAAGGTCCAGTTCGGCAGTGGTGTCGACTGGCATACTGGGACTATGACTGTCGAGTAGGAGGTTATAACGGATACTGGGGCCGTTGCAACCGTGTATTGAATGTTGGTGATAGTGTGCGTCGGTGCTGTTGCAATCTCGTATTCAGTATCAGTGATCGTCTCCGTTGGTGCCGTAGCAATATTATACTGCACGATGGTGATCGTGGAATTTGGTGCTGTTGCCGTTACGAATGTCGTCTCAAGCTCCGTTAAAGTCGCTGCAGTTGCTGTCACCAAGGTTGTCGCCGATGCGGTTTCAGGAGAATATACGGTAGCAGTTTTTGATTCGTACGATGTGGCTGTCCTTTTAACTGTGGATGTTGCAGTTAAATACGTCGTTTTGAGAGGAATACCGGTTGAAATGCACGAGCATGCTTGCGAAAGTACGGAGCCAACAAACGTTTTGAATTGCGATGGGATGACAATTCCACGTTCATCGAGATGCCCGTCACGCTTTACCTTGACCGGGACGGGCGAATTAATGCTTGTGGTTATTGTTTTGGTTGAAAGCGGCGTCACAGTTGATGTAGCCGTGGTTATTGAAACGGTGACAATAGGCGTCACAGTTGCTGTCGTATCAGAGACCGAAGTCGTGACGAGGGGCGTCACGGTAGCTGTAGTTTCGTCAGTTGAAAATGTGGCAAGAGGCGTCAAGGTAGTTTCGGTTTCGGTCACAATTTGAGTAGCTAATGGCGTCTCAGTCGACTCGGTGATCGTCAACGTCTTCGTTGTCACGGTCGTTGGAAGAGTTTCTGTTTTTACTGTAATGGTAGGGAAAACTGTAGTGGCTGTAGTCGTAACCAACTTGGTAGTAACTGTTTCCGTCACTACGGGAATGCTAATATACGTGCTACAGAACTGATATGCCTCCTGCCGCCAAAGTGGGATAAGAAGTGCATCAACTGCCAGTGCAATTTTGGCTGAAGCGCATGCGGGTTTAACATTTGGTGCCGCATGCACAGAAGTTAAACCTAGCAGAGTGGCGCTGAGAATAAAGGAGATCTGCGAGCGAGGGGAATTCAACATTGTGAAGTTTAATATTGCAATTGCGCAAAACTCAACGAGCATTGAATGTTGAGGATATATAAATTGAGACTGGTAGGATGGTTCGGATATTTATCAGCTCATAGGACAAGTGGTAGCTTTATACTTCATATATTATTAGTTTAGGGTATGCATTTTCCATGGCTATATCTAGCTTCGATGGTAGTCTCGAAGTTTTGATGGTATAAGTCATTTGTATAATTATAACAGGGCCTCATTTGCCTTACATGCACAATAGGTTGCATCGCTTAGAACAAATTATTGTTTCCGAGAATCATTTGTTCCATTCCTCAGCCTTGTCCAGAGTGCCGGATATGCGGATATCGGATAAGCTTTTACCTAGCCGAGCTGCCCAATAATCTGCTGCAATAGATTCAACCGGGAAATCTCGAAAGCTAATTCAATTCTATGGTCTCGTTTAGCTCTATGCAACACTCGCAAACAACCACCAATTCGAGCAACTGGCCCCGAGATTGTTCTGGCAAAAGTTCCCAACCGATCTCACGGGTTTTTATTTTAAGGGTGTTGCTACTGGCGTACCTATATCAGCTCCACTTATTCACACACAGCCTTGTCATTGTTCAAAATTTACAATATTATTACCGAACAGTACTTAAGTATATATCTCTCAATGCTCGAATGCTGACATTCGTTCCACAAATTTCAAAAACAGCGCCGCGGCCATCAATGCCGTCATCACCATAACAGTTAACATAATATTAATGCCACCATTATTATTGAGCTAACACTTAGAAGCCGATTTTGCCTCCAATGACGAGTTTCTTTTGATGCTGTCTGCCATTGTGGTTACAAAACTCTATTGAACATATGCTAGTTATTACGATTGATCCGCAATGTGCACAACTCAGCTATCGAAGTTTGTAGTGATTTGAATACCGGGAATATGGCACAGAGGGAATTTTCTGTAGGGGATAGCGTTGTATACTTGAGTATGTAAGTATTTACACAGGCCGATTCATCGGTGGAGCTTTGATATCATGATGCGCCACATATTCCACGTGTCAGGGTACTCGGCTCTCGCGTTGAATTTAACTGTCGTGATCTACGGCTTTGACCTTGTTTTCTGAGGTTCAAGTATAAAAAAGGTAGTCTTTTGACGTTACGCAGCGGTGAAATATGCATTTGGAACCCAATGGCGATGTCTTTGTAACACTCACTAGATATTTGCTTGTAAAGTATGTGAAACCGGTAGTTATACAAATGAAGAGGATAGAGTTTTGCATGACACCTGATCACAGATGTTACTTATATCCCAACGACAACAGGCCACCACCCAAGTTATACATTCGTTTCGACTCGTGCTCACTTGAACACAGCGGCCTTGCTAGAACTTTCGGTCATTGGATGTGAGGCAATAGTCCGATGGACCTAGCCCATGTATTATGAAGATGGAAGGTCCGGGCGGACTTCACTGAATGGCAAGCCGGCCGCGCCAAGAACTCGTGATCTTAGCAACCTTCCTACGACTCTGTGCTAAGAGGCTGACAAGTGGTGAAATGTTCGGGAATATTCGCTATGAGGGATGATAACTGGTGTAATTTTCGGTACCCTACCCATCGAAATTAGGACATGAAGTTTCGCCTCATAAATTGCCAATCCATTTACTCTGGGATCGAAAGGAAGACTAATTAATTGGCGAGTTGAACTGACTTAACATGCTGCAGCAATTGTAACATATAGTATTAATTTACCCAACACAATATGATAGATTATGATTCTTTGTTTAAGATTTTAGTATTTGCTTGAAATAGACGGGGAATAATTTTCTCATGGTGATTAGCTAAAATGGCGCACTGGGGACTAGCTAAAGTGGGCGGTATAGATAGTAATCGGTGATGATCTGTTATAATGATGAAATTTTTAAAACGTCGCATTCTCGAGGCCAGGGAAGCATATTATTTAGCATTATAGAACTTGTATGTATGCATGTTATATATCCGGGCTAACCACAAAGGAAGCTCAATATCAACTTCGGCTAACGTGATTACTCGAGTGACCCTGGGCCCAAAATACGACATCATCTGCCGCCCAATGTTGGATGAAGCTGGTTTAAGGGAATTATCAAGAAAAGTCGTAGGGTTTTCTGATACAAATGAAGCAAAAATGGTTTTGAGGACTATGAAAATCTAGGGTTTCATCGGCAGATAGACAACCATACGGTCGGTGAGCCACCAATCACCTTCTATAGTAAATATTTATCAAAGCTACTAGTCACCCTAGCACCACTAAGTTCTGTACTCTACATGCACCTACGAGAGTCTTGTCATAAAAATTGAGTTTTGAAGAGATAATTGGAGAAAATCCGTAGAAAAGATTGCTTGTAGTACAATAAGAAATCGGGGGATTTCTTTATCAACCCCGGAAGATCAGGATATCAATTAGCGTTTACCCCATGGAGACGCTTTGACAGTATATGGACATAAAAGCAACCGCCACAGCAGTAGCCTTGCTTCATCACAACCAAGAGCACAATCAAGCAGGGGTTAAAGGCGGCAACGGAAATAAGCTTTTCGGAATTTTCTTGGACGTTCTCCGGATGCAACCTTAATCCCGCGATGCAAATCGATCTGCCGATTCTGATTCAAGATCCTGCATCCCAGATCGGTATGCTTATATCTAATTTAGGAGATGAGATTTAACTCTCTATAACAATTTAGCGAGGTTAAAAAGTCCCGGCGTTGGTTATACGAGAAATTTGTTCGCGATCTATTTGAAAAAGGAAAGTAGCAAACTCGGCCCCCTCTCTTTTGAGTAACTGGATGCTGCTTTCGAAAATATAAGCATATCAAAATGCAATACACAACCTCCCTTTTTTGTGGGAGCAGGTCATCATACACAATGAATTATGCCAAAGTTGAAGACTCAAGGTGAGCAACCGGCAGATTGAAGCTCTGTTTAGAGTAAGAAAAAAGCCTCATAGTCTTTATTTTGCAAGCTAGGCGCCGTCTGTGGTTCATAATATGAGTTCATGATAGGTAATGGGTAGATGGGATTCATTATATAAACACGTAGAATCACCCATTTTTGTGTGATATTCTATTCTCTCAAGCATCATCGGGACGGCTTTATTCCTTAAGGACTGTATAGAAATTATATCAACTTTTACGTAAGTTATTTATGCCATTGTGATTCGTCTGATATATATCAATAATTTTAAAGTAACACTTTCTACGACAGATCATACTACATCTTACCCGCATCTTCAAACAATAACATTCGAGCTTATTAGCTTGCGACTATCGACGCCAAAGAAACTATTCAAACAGAACAAAATGGTCGCCATCAAGTACCTTTCTATCTTGCCGTTCCTCGTCTCGCTTGGCGCAGCGGCCGAATGCTACAGTGGAGACAATGGTCGGTCGGTCACAGAGACCGCCAGGCAGGCCTTCACAAGGTTGTATTGGAATGGGCAGGACAGATACTGCACCTATGCCAATGGCAGAGATGGCAAAAGCTGTAAAGCTTGTTATAGGACACAAGGGAAGCCCAGAAGATTCTTCGAAGCATATTACAATATCGCCCAGCAATGTATTAACGGCGAGTTGCCCTACAAACAAGGCTACTGGGAGGCTGATGGACTGAGAGTTTGTTATGACTGTGAGAACTCTGGTAACTGCAATGACACCACTATGTAAGAGGCTTTATGCGGCCTTAATGCTTGCAAGAGGTCTAAGATCGGAGTATTGCAATATATTGGCAAAGATGCGCATGCTCTAGAGGAGGGGTTGTTTAAATCAGTATTGATTTTTTTGTTTCATTTTTTAAATTGTGTATCGTAAAAATCATTTGAAGCTAGCCTCTGTCCCAGATTGAGATAGAAGCCTTGAATTATACTTCAATTCAAACTACGGAGGAGAATCTTCGAAGAATCGTGTACAATATGAGCTTGCTCGAGGTATTCAAATTAAAGACGAAAATGCCTAAAATCCAACATCAACACAAGTAAGTTACGAGGCAATCCATGAGGTCCAAATAGGTAATAGAGGCGCCAATTAAGTATCGGAGATCGGACAAGGACCCGTGATACCTGATGCTGGTTATAAGCGATTATGGCTGTTTCGTATGCAACATTTATTGGATATGGAGGTCCTAAAAAAAACAGCATCAGACAGATTAAAATTATTCCAGACAGCCATCAATGTAAGAAAAACAAACCCTGCTATATGACTAGTAAATATGACATGCAAAGAATTTCCTCTGGCTCCAATATACTATAAAACAGATCTATCATAATTACACTATAATCCTTTGAGGAGAGAGACAATAATTGGTACTAAATCTGAGCTCTGGATCTAGGCTAAATCTCGTTATTTAGGGGGGGAAATGTATGTTCAGACGCAGGCCGTGACCTTGCTTTCCAATGAAATTACTCTAGCTTTTGGCTTACGTTTATTGACGTCCCCCGTTTATTCCGTCCCGCGCTGCCACGACTGCCACACACCACAGAACGCTATCCCCAGGACTCGTCCACTGCCTGCGCGTCAAGACAAAACTTAAGCCATGCTTTTCGAGTTTAAAAGCATGCTCTCCAATTTTATAATGCAATTCCCTATAACTTCTATCGTATGACTTTCTTCGGCTTCGAAACGTTTAATCAAAATATTATTAATACATATAAACTTCTTGATCAAGTATACTTCCTTGAGCCTGAAGCTGATCTACAAACAGTAGTCAGCGCCCAATCCGCGTCCGGTTTTGTTCCGCGACTAGTCAACGCTTGCTGCGAGGCTAGTCAAAAGCTGGTCTCGAAACCAAACCCTCCCAAAGACACGTCCCAGTTCGAGGCAACGCAACACAACGAGCCGTCTAAACGCTCAACCCAACGAGATGCAGAATAATTAGCTGGCTGGCCTTCCTTGATGGATTCTAGGATTGAAAAAAAGCATATCTGATTTTATGTATATTTGAAAATTATATGTTATTCTAAATATGAATTTGCGGGTATGAATTTGCGGATATGTTTTAAGATCGAAGTTGCCCACAATTGCAGAGTTACATATTGGAAGTTCCACAGTTGGAGGTTCTGCTATCGCATCAAGCGCCGACTAAGCCGACGGTCTCGCGAATTACTCTAGTGGGTATTTTTCGTGGAGAGTGTATCTCTAAGTTTAGCTTGACCTCAAGCAGAGTCGAGCACAAATCTTTTTTTGGTGCATCTCATTCCCCGCATGCATTAGTGAGAACCAATAGGGTATCGATACATCGTGTCAAGCATGCCAAGGCGAAAAGCCGAGAATGAAGCCGCCCTGTTGACCTCGTTATGTCAGCGCTCAGTTTTGCAAGCAAAGATTCGAATCCAGTCAAGGTGTGTTCAAGCTCAAAATTCTTTCAAAGTACAATTTTTTGCGATAGAATCGAGGCACAACAAGAATATATCAATCTTAATCTCCTGATAGTAGAATGTCGCAAACACCTGCGGGGTAAGGGTTTATCTACCGATTTATCCTTAGGTTGCGAGGTAACCTGGTCGGGCAAGCAGCCTCCGAGAAATTCAATTAAAACCCCCACTATAGGGCACATTACTCGCCCGCCTTCGAATCGAAAACGGCGTTCGATGGAAGTATTTTGTAGAACATAACCTAATCAAGAAGTACCGCCGATAATCTATTTGTATTTCTGAACTCACGGTTCTGTACAACGGTACTTAGCCTTGGGGTCTATCGACGCGCCGATGCTAGTGGATGACATAAAAATTGGCACCGCACCGTTCAACTTGGCTTGAGCATGCAGAAATCTGCGGCTCAAGAGTTTTGCCACCATTCCGACGCCGAGATTCGCTAAGTGATTCGGTTTGTATTGGATATCTGCAGAAGGCGATGTGAGGACTGTGTGTGCTGCATCTTTTCCTTTGAGTCTGCACGTCGATCCACTCTCGAATTTAATTTGTATCCGAGGACCAAGCAGGAAAATTGCGAAAAGCTCTCAAGTTTGGTGCCTGTAAATTTCCCACACGGACAGAAACATCCTAGCTTGTAGGAAGGTGGATCTGCTTACTCTGAAAACAGGCTAACCTTGAACGGTATCGCTCCATTTCCGACAGTCCCAAAATTGGATGAGGACCGAGGAACACGAACGGGAGGAACGGGATGGAAGGTCACGCCTCACTGGTTGACCACCCGCAGTCTTGAACCCACATTTGCAATGCTCTTCATCATGCATTCGAAGTATCTATTCCAGGCATCCTATCGACGGCGATTTGGAATGGTGGAGGCTGTTCCAGCAGCGTTTCTAAATTCATTGCACCCGTTTTGCAGTCCCCTGCACATGCGCCAGATCCTGGGTGACCTTGGATGTCAAAATGTCAATGTAATAAATTGATGAGGAATCGAGAAAAGGGGAGAGCAAGGCTCGGTTTTGGTCTGGCGTGATCTAAAATTCCCAATGATAGGACGATAATGCAGCGGCAAGCCTGACGGACCCATAAGCTAGGTGGGGCTTTCGCTGTTTCCAAGGCAAGGGAACACTTGAGGCTGAAAGAGCCATGTTCGCTGTGAGTTCGTATTAATTGTTGAAGTCAAGCTTTTTTGGGAAGCCGCCTTGCGGTTGGTCAGAGCCTTCCGTGAGAAGATCGAGCTGCAAGTATAATATCAACAAGGCACCCACACGCTTCTTTTTGTTCCTTTCTGATACCCTTTCGATCGATCCAAGGATACACGAATATTGTTTGGGAATTGGTTTGGTTTACACGTTCAAGTCGAGTACATCTCGACTCGGTCGCTTGTTTCGGTTGGTGGATATAGTGAAGAAGGACTAAAATATAAGAATCTTCAAAAGCGAAGCTTCCAACATGGCGAATCGTCACTCGGTGAGATATGAACCTGTCCATACGACGGTAAGGGGCCAAGAGCGAGGCGTCTGCAATGGCGACATTGATTATTATCCCTCTAACTAAACCTCATCACCGCCTCCTTATCGAATGAAGTTGCGACTAACACATGCATTTTTGAGAGTTTATAGGAACAAGCGGGTCTGGAGGTTGTCAGTGTCCAACCTGCCGAAAAGATCATCCAACAAGTTGAACATACAACACACGATGCAGCCTATTCGTCACCGATACCTGTGGCGGCAGAGCAGCAATTACCACAGGCGAATGCTCAATATAATCCCCATCCTCCGATAGACCCTCGGTATGCTCAATATAATCAACAAGGCTACCCGGGTGGAGGAGGTGCTGGTGGCGGTTATGGTGGAAATCCTCAGTTTAACGGTAGCGGCCCTGCGCCAGAATTCATACCCGAAAGGAGAATATGCGGACTCAAAAGATCGTTATTTATTACACTCGCTGTCGTTATCGGAATCATAATTGCCGCCGCTGTAGGAGGAGGAGTTGGTGGTGCTTTGGCATCGAAAAATAACAAAAGTAGCGGTTCGAGTTCCGATAGTCAAACTACGACCTCGGCTCCTTCAACTTCAACAACTGGTGCTCCCACTAGGTATGAACAATTCTCATGAGTCTCAATCTTCAGAAACAAAGGCTAATTTGAGGAACAGCACGACGAGCGCTGGACCACAATATGCTACTCCAGGAACGTTTGCTGCTGTCAAGTCTTCGACAAGCGGCGAAGATGACTATAACAGCATATCATATCTATTTCAAGACATCAATACGCCGGACATTTATTTGTGGACCATCATCAAGGGACAAGACTGGGTAGAAATTGGAAAAATCGAAGGTCTGGATCCACCGCCAAAAGCCAACTCTTCATTCGGAGCAATTCAGGCTCCCGACTCCGATACCGTAAGTTTCGAAGAAATTTTTGAATTCTTATAAATCGAACCCGAGAGCTAAACCGAAAAATTTACTCCGTAGATCTCGATCTACTATGCAGCCGACAACGGGACTCTGTTCGACGCCAGTGGCAGTTCCACTGGTACGAACTGGCAGAATGGGGTTATGGCACGAAGGACAAACTACGGTATTCTTGTGTCGGAAGGCTCTGGCATAGCAGCAACATGGTGGGGGTTGAAGGGCCAGAACGGGCCTGGTTACAGCTCTCGAGTATATTACGTCGACAGCGCTGCCGCTAGGATCAGAGAGCTCGCATTCGACAATAATAAAAACCCGCAGTGGTTCGTAACAAACCAGGAATTTGAGACCTGCTCGCCAACGGCAAAGATCGGACTCGCTCATCTACCGCCAAACGCTACGTCTTCTGATAGAGAAACCGTACATCTATTCTACCAAACCACGGTTGGCGATTTGAGACATTACCCTGGATATGACGGTGCCTGGGACATAGAAAATGGTAAGCAAATATATCTAGGGTTCTCAAGCCTACTTGAAAACGCAGCAGATTCTTGAATTTGCTAACACGAGTAATTTTTAGCGGAAACTATTTCTCAAAGCACCGTACCAGATAATGCCTATCTAGCGTCCTCTATTTATACCGACGAATCGACCAACTGCACCCTCCACGTATGGTTCTTGGACGCCTCCGCTCGCTTGAGTGTTCTTACCGGTCAAGGTCAATCGACACGTACGCATCCAACATTTGAGAATATTGGGACTTTCTCGCAACGCAATCTCGTCACCGGTTTTACGAGTAGCTATATCAGTGACGGTCAAATACCAGGAGGTTCGCTGGCAGCGGTTGGATGGGTGGAGAACGAAGAACAAGTTAGAGTGTACTTCCGTGCAAATCTAGCTAAGAACCAAAACGAAGATGGTGCCGTCGAAATTGCCGGCACCAACGGCTGGGCCTCAAAAGTATTACCCGAATTACTCCTAGGAGTCTAGTTGTCATGCTCTCTTGCGAAGAAAAGCAAAACAGGGCTAAAAGTCTCTGCCGAGGCAATGTACATGTATTATACCCATCTTTCTTTCTCACTTGGTTTTACGACTTTTGTTTTTCTTGATATCCTTTTAATTATTCGTGTACAGGAGTTATGGGCGTATATGTACCAAATCACCGTATTTTTAGCGCTTCGTTTTCTATATTGTTTATGCTGACAAGATTAATTGAATTTGAACGAATTCCTTGATCATCATCGCACATATGAAGACTGTATGCAGCTTTTACTGTCAAATGACTAGAGATAAATCGCCGTATTGAATGAGTGAATGGTTTGGCCCGGTTCAAGAATTCCGGTTCAAAGATGGCGCAGCAGTCTATGCTGCTTTCTAACTGATTATAAATACTCAATCTTACCCATATATGCATAAAAGTTTTGGCCGGGCTTACTTAGCTAGCGCAAACGCCCAAGTTGCAAAGTTCGAAATCTTCCATATCAGCCGCACATATAGTATAAATTAACACTGAAACTGAACTTATGGTATACGCAAACCCGATCCTGTCGGCATTGAAGCTAATGTCATCATGAAACAAGCGAATCAATAGGAAAGATGAAGCCATAAAATAAGCCTAGAGAGAAGTTTACTACAACTTGACATGCAAATGCCTTACAAAACTCAATATTCGAACTTCGGGCATTGATCTTGATGGTGAACAGATATCGGTATAACGGCCTTGTAATGCATGAAGAACTATGATTTCAAATTCCGAACGAAGGACTAAACCAAAATCAAAACGCAAACCGCGAAATCAGAGCTCCGCCAAATCCTTCGAATGCCCTTCGGGAATTTCGAGCTGGGGAGTCCGCAAATCGGGAATGATACCCACCGGCCCACCTCTCAGCGCATCAACCAAATCAATCCTCGCGTTCATGTTTCCTTTCTTAAAACTCTCAAGATCCAAGCCATCTGTCGCCATGCTGATCTCTTTATCGATCCAATCTAAATCATTGTGCAGTGGAGCCGCTCTTGTCTCAATTTGATTAGTTATCCCGGCACCAGATGCACTGCTCGGAGACTCTGTAGGATCCGTCAGCTGGATTGGTGTAGCGGGTTCAGGCACCACGGGATCCCAATTAGTCGCTGGTGGACCATCCCTCCCATCAAAGCCGTCTGGAAATCCTAAATCTTCGTCACTTAAATGTCGGACATGGTGGATACTATGCTCAACAGCAGTCATAGTTGAATAGCTTGCCCCAGTAGGACCCCCTCCCAGAAACTTCTTGATAGCCTTGTTGTTACCGCCGCTACTGTTGGTATAATGCCCGGTGCTCAAAACTCTCCCGTAGGTTTCTTCCGTGGTGGATGGTAGAGTTCTCAGGAGCTTAGAGTTAGGGAACAAATGGGTGATTAAGGGCTTGACGGCTGGGACACTGGAAGTCATTATGGCCACATTCGCTTCGAGCGTCGACATGCTAGACACGTTGAATGCGTCCCATGTTGGATCACTGGAGTCCCAATAGCCGCGGAGAAAGTAAAACCGTAGGCCAGAGAAAACGCAGACAAGGGCACCAATAGAAAATATAGCCAGGACAGCGACTTTTTGAGCAGTGCCAACTCTGAGATCTGCGTATTTTAAGAGGCAAGTTAGCTTACCGGGCTCTGAAAATAGTCAGGGGATAGGCTACCTACGCCGTATCATGACCCAACTCAAGAGATATACAAATACGTCAGTTGCGATGTTCAAGCTCGCTATCGTGTAGTTTAACGCCAAAACGTTCACGCAAGAGCCTAGGGGATCTCCCAATCGAGTATTGAATGGCCAACATTGGAACAAAAGTCCAAGCGAGGATGCAACTGTGTATAAGCTCACGAATCCAAGGCTGATGTAGACGACGAGTCTGAAGGCTGGCGACACTGATAGTCGAAGATAGAATAGCAAAATTGATATCTTAATGAACCCAAGTATCCAAGGATATAATGACTGAATTGATAAGCCGATCTAAAATGATTAAAATTAGCAATATTCTCATTCAAGCTATTTCTCGACCTAAGAGCATTTAATACCTTTTTCGTGACAACAAATTGTTCAAATGGTACGTCCCATATATGATGATACCACCCTGCATGCCCAGCGGCGATCTGTAGTCCGAACATACCAAAGGATGCTGCCTGTATTTTTTTAAAAGGTCATTAGAATCTTTACTATGTTTTATGAATTGGTGTTGGGCTTACCATTGCCATCATAATAAACCAATCGTCCCATCCCATGTAATTTGTAATCCTTACTCTTGTGTACAATCTCAAGACTACTGTGATGAGCGCTAGACCGGAGAAAGTGGCGCCTAGAGCTATCAAATCCGGTGTTCGACTCGCTGGGCTCTGTTACCCCGCGACAATACCATTTTTATCAGTAAATTTATCTTTTATCCCACTATATGATCTCGTGTGCGTACTATGGTATTCATGGGCGGCCAATCTGAAGGTCTGTTCCAACTGTAGTTCCCCGTGGTCTCCAATAGCACGTTGGTGCTCAATTTTAAACCAGGAAAATTTAACGTCTTGAAATCTATGCTCTCCATATTTGAGCTGGTTTTCTTGTTAGACAGATCGCTACAAAATGAAGACTCAAGTAAAGGATAAAGGTAAATCAAAGAATCAAAATAAAATAATCGTGAATTGAGTGTTCAAATCTCTAGAAAGGCTTCAATATATATCACATGAATTTTAAACTCTACAGTGAGGATACTTGTAGCTTGACACTGATTCTGTCATGAAGTTTATTAAAGAATGTTAGTGATTGTGTCTCACAGCTTCTTTCGAGGCTTAATTGCACCAATATAATTACGATTCAGGCGCGAGAAATTAACTTTAAAAGATATACAGGGCAGGCAGCAAGGGCCTGGAAAAGGTACGCTTTGGCTGACAGAGGCGATTTCAAAGTTGTGATGTTGGCTCGACCTCAAGTCGGCCGAAGCTAGATATCTATGGGGCGGTGCTTAAACCTTCGGGATCCGATCCACTTGCATTACCGTCTCATAGTGGGTAGAACAAAGTTTAAATTTAAGCCTTGGCTAAGAATATGAAAAGGACCCATTTGGTTTCTTGACTGAAGAAGGTTCATGATTTCGCCTATTAATTCCGTATCCGTTGGAAGCTTAAATATGATTGCTTCGATTCGTGCGCGCCATGTGTTGAAGCCCGTCAACCTCGGGATGAGGTTATCCTTGGCCTCTGTGGCTGGAGTGGGATGCTGGCATCTACGGGAATTTTCAGTCGGAAGGGTTTGACTGCAAATGAATGTTTTGGCGGGCGCTTGGTAGGGTATTCTCTAAATATGTACAGCGAGGAATATGATTAAAAGCCAGGCGAATGTTTATACAATTTTATCTATCCCTAATCCCCGAACTTCCTGAAACAAAAGAAAAGGAAAAAGAAAAGGTTCGCAGAAAGTCAAAACTTTTGTATTATGTACATTACTCGATCGCATTCGTCATCAAGTCTGAACCTCCAAGTCCATCTCCTTCTCAGCCGATATTTATCATTTATTTGGCCAAGTACTCCAATCCTAATCCAAGTGCTTCACACTGTTCCTTCTCGCTCAACGGAGCCTGCTCACCAGGCCACTGCAATCTTCTCATGGTTGGATTCGCAGCCTTCAAAGCTTCCCACTTGCCGCTCTTGCTAACGGCTTCCATTGAGTTCCAATATCCCCGAGCGGTCAGATACGCTGGCTTGGGATTAGGATCGTGGTTCCAGGCAAAGCTGGTCCAGTAATCCATCATCAAGTCAGAAAACATGCCGTCTTCCTTGTCACGAGGCTTATCACCAGCATAGTCAAGGGCACCGAGAGTGTAGTCTAGATCTCCGGAGTGGCACTTGTAGTATTCTTGGCTGGGGTCATCATTGGGGGCCTCACACATTGGAGCGGTGTAGAGCTGGCTCTGGTATGTTCGGTTGGACTCATAGACGAAGACTGATGGGAGAATGTTGTTCTTTGCAGCGAGATAGGCGGTAGACCATGCTCCACACTTGACCATTCCATCGGTGATGACACGAACGGTAACGTTGAAGGCGGCATCATCTGGGTTTGTGGTTGGCAAGGGGAATGCGGGGACGTGGGCGAATTGTGTGAGGTTCTTGTTCACGTTGCCAAAAATTCCAGGAGTAGTTCCGGCGAAGTCGAGGTACTCAGAGGTGGAGTAAATGTCTCCGTAGTATTCGACATTGGTAGAGGAAAGGAGAACGGCAAACTCGTCGCGAGTGGTACCAATGATGAGCGGGACCTTGGCGACATACTTGTTACCAGTGAGCGGGAGATCTGGGACGGTGAGGATTTGGTTGTCAATAACAGGCCAGGTAGCGTCCACATAAGTAGTGACAAGCTTCTGGGCATCTGCTTGCTTGAGGCAGGCGATCTGATCAGCAGCCTTGGAACAGCCAATTTCTTCGACGACTTTAGCAAACCTCTTGGAAGATTCTTGAAGAGTTGGATAGGTAGCTGGTGTAGTATCAGAGCCGAAGCCAATAGGAGGGCTCATCATGATAGCTGCAGAGAAAAGACCCTTGGCAGCCTCGCTGGCCATGAGAACACGGACGGAGATAGCACCAGCGGAATCACCAGAGATTGTGATACGCTCCGGATCACCACCGAAGTTGGCAATATTGGCCTTGACCCACTTGAGAGCGGTGATTTGGTCACCAATACCATAGTTACCAGTGATACCAGCACCTTGCTTATCGGTAGCCAAGAAACCGAGCTCTCCGAGTCTGTAGTTGAATTTGACGACGACGACATCGCCGCGGCTGGCCATATTGACACCATCGTAATTGTAAATGTTTCCGCTATTCGAGGTGAATCCTCCTCCATGAATGAAGAAGAGGACAGGCTTGGCATTGGCAACTTGGGGTTGGCCGGGGAAGTGAGGGACTTTCACTGACGAGGGCAAGTACGGAGTGGCAATATTGAGGAACAGACAATCCTCACTACCACCACTAGGTTGCATGCACTGAGGACCAAAAGTAAAGGCAGTGACAGTACCCTCGCCATTCATAACAGTAGAGTGCTCAAAACGCTTGGGAGTTGGGGCATATCGGATACCGTCGAATCGGAAACCGGCGGCATCTCTGAAGCCGATGATCTGCTGGTTATTGGCTTGAACGGCTACATGGTACTGGACGCTGGAGCTCGTTGTGATTTCACTGTTTCCAGCTGGAGCGTTGTGGGTGCAGAGAACTGGAAGCGAGATCGCGCAGTTTCCATTGGAGATTTTACCCTCAGGGGTAATAGTACGGCATTTATCGTTTCCAGAAGATGCGATACGGAACTGGGAATCCGATTTGAACTTTCCAAGGTAAGCCTGGTAAGAGAGAGGATACACAATACCAGTAGAACCGGCAGCTGGGGCCCACAGCTTCTCAGAGTAAGCAGCGCAGGCACTTTCAGCACCTTGTTGATCGTATGTGCTCTCGATCAACAGAGCGGGTGGAGTGCGGCTGGAGACTTTGGCTGTGGAAAAATTAGTATAATCCTCAAATTATTAGGCTTGAATATGACATACCCCAAACGTCATTATCATTGAGGATGCTCAATGAGTCCTTAACCGGAGCGGGAGCGCCGCCAGCGGTAGGAGCAGCGGCAACCCGACTAAGACAGCAGACTGCGGAAAGCAGTGTAAGAGACTTGGCAGCCATTGCAAATATATTATAAAGAATGACGATAGTGAAGCTGATGGATATCCAAAGACCTCGAGGCTCTGAACTGGGGCTTATTTATACATCATTAAACTATGCTTGCGAGTCACGTCAGAATTCTAGAATAAATTCGGTTCCGGCCGATGTTACGGCCAAGAACACAAAAATCAAACCGGCAATGAGATATATTTCTCAATTGCTCACGATTCTGGGATTGGTTCACGGAGAATCTCTATTTGCGGCAACCGAGATTTTGAAAACCGGGTTCGAAGCAGAAATTTTCTGTCAGCATGGAGCCGGGTTTTGAGAGCTGCCTCGGCCAGGAGGGACGGCTCGCTCAGGTGGGGAAGCGGCAATGAGGTCGATCGAAGCTTCTGAATCGAAGTTTATTCCTGAATAGTTTAGCTTGCAAATTTGATAAATACGCATGGTGTATTTCGCCATCTGCTCGCTTGTCGCCGGGTTACTAGGTCGGGATGCTATAGCCGTAAATGACCATTAATGGCAGGTCAACACTATACTTATAAAAAAATGCGACAACGATTCTGGAAAATTTCGAACGCTACGATATGAGTTCCGGCTGCCGCATTGATTGAGAACTGCCAAGTGTAAGTGATTCGAGGCGAAAAGCTTGATTCGCAGTGGCCATGACAGAGAATTTTTCCATAATCTTTCCGATGAGCCCCTCTATCAATGGATGATTTCAAAGCACGCATGCTGGCCAGCTCGTGATATGTCTTACCCTTATAAAAAGTGTTGATGTTGCATTTTGAACCAGGTTTTGCGTTGCCGACGAATCGGGCAAGAAATGGTCTCACGCGTTTTGGAAGCTCATGCTCCACTTCGCGAAAACAGCTCCACCGGCTCATTTAATCGGCTTCGACTTTAGCTTCAATCCTATTCGAACATTCCGGAGCTCCCCATTTTAACGGATATACCGAGATGGAAGTCACATCTCAGCTCTCCGGCCTGAATATCTCACAGCCATCAGCTCAGGCAGCGCCCACGCTTTTAACCCTTCCGACCGAGATACTTCTCCACATCCTGACCTTTTTCAATCCCCTTGAACTCGCCCGCACCACACGTCCAGTATGTCGTCGCATCAACTCTCTTGCTCTTACCTTCAGGTCTGGCGAAGTTTACTCCCTCCCTCCCTGCCTTTGGGAGTATGTACTTTCCTACCTTAATAACCGCCACGATATTCTCCAAACCCGTTTCGTTTCCCCCATCTTCAAATCTTTAATTGATGATTCCAAACTCGAGTCAATCCGAACCTGGCTCTGGCGCGGTCAAAGACCCGAAGTAGAATCCAAGTTGGATGAATGGTGGACACAATGCCATCCGTTCCTGTCCAAACCCCAACTCCGCGTGGGAAAACAAGTCTTCGCTAAAGACTCGGATAAAATGTACAATTCTCTGGGAGACCGAGCGCATGAAACTGCGACCATCCCACCCGTCTCGTCAGCAAGTGTTACAATGCACTTCCCCGCGTTTGCACAGCGGAGCAGAAGGCGGAGGGATCTAGGACTCCCGCAGCTTTCTACCGTTCTCCCACGAAGAGATAATAACCCCAACACTGTCACCGTTGCGGATGTTTTTATCGTTATCCAAAAAGTAATGCTGGACTACTGGGTCGATTCTGTCAATATTTTCGTCTGCGGTACCAATCTGTATGTCACAGAAGGCGCCTTGACAGATGAACTAGTTAAAAGTTTAGACGAAGGCAATCACTGTACAGACGATATAGTCGGTGCAGAGTTTGAAGCTAGAGCAGAAACTACAACTATGCTACACAAAAATTCATTGTGTATGATTGATCGTGGCCCGAGATATGGTCTCTTTGGCAGAAATAACATAAGAGAGTCATTTGAGCTCGCGGTGGTGTGGGATCGGAATTACGGTGGGACAGGAAGGCAAAGCAATTGGGTGATTAATTTGAACTAGTCATATTATTTTGTGATTGCCAACGCTTAAAACTCATGTAATAACGAATAATTTAACTAATTCCCTTTGATATTACGATCATATGTGCGCCCATCTGCTCACGCCATCAGCTACTTAATGTAGCGATGACGAATCAACGCACAATTTACAACAAATGATGAGAGGGAGCTAGCGGGTCAGGTCAATAAACCATGAGCCTCCATAATATATGGAACCTTTAACTGCCATTCTAACTTATGAAGGAGTAGATCTTTAGATACAACTTTTTTTTAACTCTCTAGTAATTTCTTTACGACCTACAGCGAAGTTTTATATCACGAATCTCGAGTAAAAAACTACAGGTATGACTGGGGCCAAGCTGCTGCTATATGTTTAGTGAGTGTTACCTCCCCGTCGACCTATAAAGCACAAAGTTCGATGATGCGAAATATTCATATTCATTTCCAGCTCTAATACTGTACTATTTTACCCACTATACCGAGGCTTTGGGATAAAACTTCTTCATTGGATTGTTTGATAAAGTCATTAAACATTACATAACGCTAAGACTTAATAAATTCCCACAATGCCACTTATTCTCTCTTAAACCTTATCACAGTAACCTGCCCGCAAATATATTCTGGGCAGTCTCACGCAAGTTGCATTTTATCTGTAATACTTCCATCGAGCGCAATGAGGCCCATTGCTAACGACCACAGGATTTATTGTTATGTCGTTCACGATGCTGAATTTAGCATGGGGACAGACTCCTGGCTTGTTGGCCGTAAGGTACAGGTTGCATTGCATATTGAATTCGGGTTCGTGCACATCACAGTCCTCATGTGTCCAATCCCAACAAGGAGCTCCCCAAAGACCAGTATGGTAATAGATGCTGCCAACGCATAGCTCCGGCCCTGGGTACGTGTGACAGAGCACGCAGCAATCGTACGCCTCGCCGTTACCCATTTTTATAACTTGGGTTGACGTATCGCCAGTCAGAATAATTTTGTCGGCGACGGCGAAATTTTGTATTCGCAACGCCTGGTTTGGACTCTGATTTCGATCTCCGCAGGCGAGGTAGTTTGTCTCCACTGGAAGCGTACTCGTGACTGTCTTCTCGTACACTGTAGTAGTTCCAGTGGTCAGAGTTGTTGTGGTGCTGGTAATCACGACCTTGTATACACTGGTGGTTGTATTTATCGTCTTCGCGTTCTTAGGGGTGACGTTGATTGGATTGAGTACATATGTTTGGGTGGTCCAGGCCACTAGCTTGGTAATAGTGCCTGTTGTTTTCGTGGTCGTCTTCCACAGGGCGCTTGTGCCAGTCTTTGTAAGGTATGTTTTGGTGCATGTTATAGCCGTAACATATTGCTTAGCTCCAGGTACTGGTTCCGGTTCCGGTTCTGGTTCAGGAGCAGCTTCGCGACGTTCCATTTCTGGAGGAGCTACATCACGACGAGCATGGCCTGTTACTCCAGCTTTCTGATTGTCGACATCATCGTTTACGCCCACGAATCCGGCTGGGGCTGAAACTGTGTGCACAGGTGGTGTTACTACTGCTGTTACAAGAGGTTCAGTCACGGTAGTCGCAGGTGTATATGCCGTGTACTTGCGAGTAGATGTTGAAGTTCCGATCAATATTGTGTGCCATGAGGTGACCGTCCAAATGGTATTATATGGTTGTGAGGTTACAGTCTTAGTCCCTGTACTCTTTACTGTATACTTGGGCTTGGTGGTTGTCTTCCAGCGCGTCACCGTGTAAGGGGTGCTCTTGTGAATGGTTTTGGTGGTCCGGTAGACCTTTGCTGGTTGGCCGCAATAACGAGTGGTGCAGCGCTGGGTGGTGATGACCGTGCGTGCGGCGCAGAGTGTAGCGAAAGCGAAAAGGGCGACCGCCCAGAGGCTGAAACGAGAGGTGAGCATAGCGCCCTAGTGAAAATGGTAGCGAATGTCAGTTTGTTGCAGAAATAAAAATCTGGAGAGCTAAGCTAGTTCAAGCTTCCTGTCTCTTTCTCATGGCAAAGGTTCTCCTTTTCAATGGAGCGACGGCGGGAATCTAATCCGGCTCGAATGCTGAACGTTGTCGGTATATGCGCGACCCGCATATAAAATTATTTCTTGGGTTACAATCGGGCTTGAACCTCATGACCCAGCCCTAATAACGTCGCACCGTTATTGCAAGATCCCGTTATCAACAGGCCACAAAGCTCGTGACGAATCGTTTTATTTCCAGCGAAAAGCAAGCTCTCAGACTTGGCATCTAGCGCGAGGTGGTTGCACCAACTGGTGTGCACCAATGATATCGACTTTTTGCCGAGCTGGCACATGGAATCTTTGCAAAATAATATGGTCTGGATAATATTGCTGCAGGGTGAAATTTGCCATGAGTCGAATGGGGACACCTGCAGGGCGGTAAGATCTTGGCGCTTCTCGGCAGGATTTGTGCCAGCAATATTATTATATTGTAGCGAAAATTCTACGAAAATTCGAGGATTATTTTAAATGCCTGTTATTATCCTGTGTTTTAAGCCTTCGATAACCAAATAATATGCTATACAGTTGTCTTTCTTGGTTCCTTGGCCTGTTATATCCTTCTGCGATATAGGACCTCTCATTATCTCGAGCTTGTGGTTGAATTATGTTGTGGACCAAAGCAAGTAGTTTAATTGTAATTATCTATCCTTCCTCCGAGCAGATAGCTTTGAATAATCCATATGCGGCTATATCGTCCATTTTCTCTACAGATATAATATCCTCGTTTAACTTACAATGCGCGGTGTTCAGTTGTAAAAGCAGTATCGTATGGCTAGCTGACTACACTGTGCCCACTTATCCCAGGCGAGAAGAAGATTGAACAACATGACAGGCCAGACTTTTTTTCTTCAATTCAAAGCGTTTCTCTGTCTTTTCCCAGGTTCGAATCCATCACCTATTCCCATATTTCTAGGGCTAATAGTTCTATACACCAATAAACCAACACGGTTTCTATAGGTCAAAACTGACAAAGAAAAAAGCTTTATTCTATATTGCAATAATTAATTGCATGGTCTAAGAGTAGTACGCTTGTTGGGAGCAACCATAGCAAGTCTAGTTTATTTTTTGAAAAGAATACAAAAATAAAGCAAGAACGGTTCACCCTTTCGCCTTGAGTCCGTTTCCAGGGTATCTGAATCTATAATTTCTAAACGAATGCAAACGGGTAAAAGTGATCATATCAAAGATGACCGAAAGAAAAACGGTTGTGTAGAGCTTAAATCGTTGATGAGGATCTCTTTTAGATACTGCCGGAGATCTAGTAATAATAGCCGCCATCGGAAGGCGATGGGGAAGCAGAGGGCACGGCAGTAGGAGTGGTGATAACTACAGTAACAGTGCCTGAGGTGGACTCTGTACTTCCACCAGGGCCCGTTGGATACTCAGTCGTTGTCCCGGGTGTGGGTCCTGGAGTCGTAACAGTGACTGTATTCAATCCCGGAGGCGCGGAAGAGACTGGTGCCGATGAGACTGGTGCGGAAGAGGCCGGAACCCCTGTAGGAGTAGTGATAACCACTGTAACGGTACCGGAAGTAGACTCTGGAGTGCCATTGGGACCAGTGGGGTATTCAGTAGTTGTACCAGGGGTTGGTCCAGGAGTAGTGATTGTAACTGTATCAACTTCTGGTGGGGGAGCACTGGAGACGGGAGGAGCAGATGATACTGGAGCAGATGATACTGGAGCTGATGAAGCAGGGACTCCAGTGGGAGTGGTAATAACCACAGTAGCTGTACCCAATGTGGTTTCTGTGCTACCGCCGGGACCGGTGGGGAACTCTGTAGTTGTTCCAGGTGTTGGCCCAGGTGTCGTCGTCGTAACTGTGACCAAGGTACCAGGAACATTTTTGGGTGTGCAAGTAATGATAACAGTATCGGTTGTGGGACCCGTAACAGTAGAGGTTCCGACAGTCGGCCCTGTAGTCGTTGTGGTGACGGTAAAATGAGTCGAGGCAGGTATAGATGGAGATCCGGTTGGTTGCTGATCTGGGGTGGTGATGATCACACTGACTGTGCCGGATGTAGTAACTGTACTTCCAGTACCGTCGGTCACAAATTCAGTTGTCGTTCCAGGTGAAGGACCATCAGTAGTAATAGTCACAGTCGGCTGTGAAGGGGATCCAGATCCAGGAGTGGTGATGATTACACTAACTGTACCAGAAGTGGTTTCGGTCGAGCCAGTCCCGTCAGTGACAAAGATAGTTGTAGTACCAGCAGTTGGGCCAGGAGTAGTGACCGTAACCGTGACCTGGGATCCCGTTGGAGTAGAGGAATTATTTGCCGAACAATTGTCCATAGGAGCGAGGTCGGGATTGAAATAGACGCTCTGATACCAAACGTTGCCGCAGTATTGATAGTCATCCTTGCTGATTGACCATTTGACCTTTGCGGTAGCAGAACAGAGCAACGTGCATTTGTCATTGTCCGCAAGATTAGTCTGATGCCTCTGGATCCACCAAGGTGCGATTCTACCTCCGCACCAGCACTGATTTCCATTGGTTGCTGCTGAAGTCGCCGCCATACCGGCATAAGCATAGCCACTTGCAGAACAAGCTTCCAGACAAGAATCGACACTCAAGTTGTCTCCTGACTCAAGCTTCTGTTCCTCAGGCAAGAAGGTTCCCCCTGCAATCGCACAGATAGAGTTAGTATCATCAAACCTGAGGCAATATGCTTTACGCAATATTGCAGCATGGATTCCAGAGATGGATCGGTGATATTGGTGTGAAGAACTTACATCCTGAATAGTAGAAACATCCCACATACTGATAGCCACCAGCAGCAACATTTGGATCGAAAGATTTGAAACAAGGATCTCGGTATACACTCCAACTCGTTTTCCCACCACATTTACTGTTATCATACCCTTCCGCGGTGTCCCCTGAATTTTCGTCACAAGGTACGTTGCATTGGTTGTCGCTGCTGAGTTTGTCGTCGTTCGTAACACCAGATCCACACCAGCACTATAGAGAAAATAACGAAAGATCTTAGGAATTTATAAATCCCATGGGGAGAGAATTACAAACATACGGATTTTGCACCATTATCTCCTTTGATACCAGCGTATCGGAAACCGGCACCTTTGCAAGCGGCGAAGCATTTTTCCATAGTAAATGGCGGCATACCCGTTCCTTTCCATTTCGTATTTTGACAAGAACACATCCCAGTGTTGAAAGTCAAATCAACGCCAGAGTCATAGCAGCTTAGAACCTCGCTATTAGTGTTGTATTCGTTAGTCAAAGTTTGTGGCAGGCTTACCCGTTATAAACCCAAGGTTGGAAGGGATCGGTTGCGGGGGGCCAAGCTGCAGCTGGTGTAGCAGGTGCGGCGTTTGCATGTGCATATGCGACTGGAGCCGCAGCTGGTGGAGCCGCTTTAGCAGCCTTTGCTGGTGACTTTTTCGGCGTGGCCTTCTTTGGCGCTTTCTTGGCTGCTGCTTTTTTGGGAGCAGCCTTTGGAGCGGCTTTCTTTGGGGCAGCCTTTTTCGGTGCAGCCTTTTTCGGAGCGGCCTTTTTCGCAGGCACCGGTTCCGGTTCTGCTGCTCTATGGAGGAGGGAAAGGCCTGAGCCTAGGCCAGGTGCCGGAATAGAGTGAACTGAGGTCGCCAAGACGATAGCCGTCGAGGCAATCAACGTTGTAAGACGCATGGTTCTCCGGGAGATACACTTTTACCTTAGCCTGGATTTCGATATCTTGATTGATTGATTATCGACCCCGAGGCGGTATATTCCGGAAGAAAGTCGACGGAAAATTTAGGTAACGAATAAGTAAAAGAAGTTAAAGAGAACCCTGAAGCTAGCAAAGGAGTGACTACTAGAATTCAAGTACTCACGAGGAGTACATCTAATTCGAGATGCTTAATACTAAGTAAGCTAGGCTGGCCAAGCGTATTGTCGACAGGAGGGAGGTGTAAACTGCTTTATATGCACTTGGCATACTCTTAGAGGTTATAGATGAAGTGTTAGAGCAGATGCATCGGCACCATGAGTACGATCACTTGGCGTCCATGTCACTGGAATTTTTGCGGTTATTAGGTATACCGACGCATTGATGACTACCCGCTATCCGGGTTTCATGAGATGGTTGTAACGTTTTTGAGCCACAATTTAAGAATCGACGTCTTTTGAGAGCTTGTTGATGCGATATGATGCAACATTAAGACGCCAGATTTTTAGCTTCATTACGAATCGCGATAATCGATGCTTGGATGTCTTTTCCGGTCAACAATCTAGACCAGAATATGGATATTCGCACTTCGAAGCTCTTCTTCTTACCCCATAATGTTACATAAAAAACTCTTGAGCCTGACAAGCATAGATCAAGTAGGATTCGTCTCTAACCTCACGCAAGCTCATTAGCCTCAATGAGATCCGCCGCTCCAAATTGTTTAAGCTCGACGCGACCCAAATGGATATTCATCTCGAGACGGTATCAATTATAGGCTTTATCAAAATAAGGTCACAATTCCCGGTATTGAGCAAGTTTGGAAGCTACGATCGGCCGGGTCCCGCTGCTGAAGCGCTTCCATTAGTCCATCTTGGACAATTACCGCGTGTTACGAGTCAAGGTGTTTCCGCAGTTTCGGGGAGATTGTCCTTGCCAGCTGGGGTGGTTCCGAATTTGCTGAGTTTGGCGCCTTAAATGTCGCTTGTTCTATCCTGATGCAGACCTCACTACCCGAATGCTACCCCGTCATGCATGCTTGGAAACTTTATTTCAAAGAAGCCTCTCAGACCAAGGTATTGGCAGTCATTGGCGTTGCTTATTTGAGCTGAAATTCGAATTCTGGACTATTTTCCCTTTGCAGCTCTGCCTGGGGCGAAAATAACCTCTCTGACTAGTGAAGCTTAGAATAACGAACATTGCTTGTATTTCTACTTCGTGGAGATGACACCGAAGCCTGCCTTCCTCTTGATATCTCTTTTCTCTTTCTGAGCCAGGGACTATTGACGAACGTTTTCGCATGCTTTCGACTGCCACGTTGTCGCTCCGCCGGGCCGCGGGCGACGCGCACCTCCCAGTGTCGAGCTCTCAGATTCTGTTCTTGGCGGTTTCGAAACAAAAGAGTCTACGGCAGATTTAGAATTCTAAAATCAGAAGGGAATTTGAAAGAGTGTAGAAACAAATAGTTTGGTTTCGGGACCCAGCAAAAATTTAAGGTTCAAGTTGCGTTGATTCATTCAGGATGCATTGAAGCAGATATCCTGATATCCAGAGGTGGTAATTCGTTGGTGGCAACATCTCCTCCCGCGCCAGCCGAAGTCCTGTTAAACGAAAGGCCAATTTAACCGAACATGTTATGATCTGGCCAAGACTCTGATACTTGGTGCGATAGCTTGGCTTCGGTCCTGTTGATACCTCATACTCGAAGATACGAAGTTTTGGATGGCGCTTGTATTTCTTTGGAGCTTGGCCTGGTATTGATGTGGATGGCTCGTCAAGCAACGCGAGTCTGGCGTGTACTACGCTCTAGTCTAAAGTAATTCTCGTTTGCAGGCAACCGGCACCTAGAAAACCTTACCATACATGAACCAAAATTTCAAACAATGCTATTGATACCGAAGCTTATAAGCCCCAGGGGAGCCCTCTAACCAAAACTAAAGTATTAAAGCACTCTTGTGCATATTGAATTGGTTGTTATGATTGCTCAAAGAGTCTGTTTTAGTTTTGAAATTTCCAAATTCGAAATTATCCTCAAGTACTCTACAAATGACAGAAGCCAGCTCGTTATTAATTTAAAATTGGATCTTATTATGTATTGCTCTCCGTATAGTCTTACACGAGCTTGATATAACATATTATATGAGTCTTGAATTAGGTTTCGTCCGACCTCTCCGTCTAGTAAGTTTCACCAGCCCTCCTATTTCGTCTAAGGTCATACGGTCATTCTCCGTACTATTCGGCTTCATTACATTACTAACCGTCTCCCTGTCCGAATCTATGTGCGAACTCGCAGTCGCATAGTCGTAACTCTCCATCAACGATATGACGTGCGCTACTGCCTGCCATGGATCGGACAATCTAGAATATTTACATTCTCTTTTAAACTTAATGCATATTATGAGTGTAAGAGCCATTTGTATGAGTACAAGGGCGGCAACAGTGAGGAATCCAAATGGCAACGTCGGTACGGATGAAAAATCCGATAGACCAGCAGCGGCGTTCCTTTTCGCGCGCGGGAGCCCGAAAGCCCCTCCGACCGTTGCTACATTATTGAAGAAAATGGCCGTCGCATTTGTAACCTTATCGAATTCCGGGAGCTTGTCATAGTATGCGATTCCTGCCAACGCCGTCAGGACCGACTGCAACGCTACAGCGGTATTGCTGCCATCTGCTTGTAGGACATCCATAAACAAATCCCCAATCCAGGGCTGCGCAGCAAAGGAGAACCCTACAGCATTTGCCCCTACAGCATCGTACCCGGGCTCGAATACTGCGGAAAAATTGCCGACGAGCACCTTGAAAGTGTCCGCGAGGCCCTGTTTAGGTACTTGCATGTTTAGAGCATTTACGAGATAGGGTAGTTCTTGCATCGGATTGATGTAACTGATGCTGTGAGAGCCCCCTATTTCCCACGGTCCATCGCTACCACTATCTGGATTAAACCCGGCAGACCAGCCACCTACAGGAAGTCTGATTTCCAGAATTCCTCGGTCCTGTGCGGATCTTAGAGGTTGTCCAGGCATGAATTGTGGTAGGAGGTCGGTAAAGTTGTATGTAGAATTTGCGAATTTGCTATTCCGAAAGCTTGACAACTCTGTACGATTCCTATTACTAAAGATATCTACGTATCGATCGGCCGCATCTAAGGCGGCATAGCAGGCAGATGCCGAGACCAAGCGATAGTAGGTGGCACCCCCCAAATATGCGTTTTTCTCGCGGACAGCGTACTGGCCCCAGTCCGGTCCGGGGGGTAGTGGAGGGGAAATACTTTCGCCGTCCCGAACTAGCTGTGAAGTTATTGATAGCATGAGATATGCCGCTCCAGAGTATGCATAGGTGTTTGGCCCTCTGAATTCGCTTGCTACACCACCAGAGTAGCTTGAACCCGTTGGAGGATCGGCTCGAGAAGCCCTCGGCTCGGTAATGAAGGTGTTGGGAAGCTGGCATATAGAGAAGCCATCATTGGAGTCACAGTAGAAGGCAACTTTTGCTGGCAAATCCAGCTTATCAATATGGATTGTTTGGTTTCGTGATGAGATGGGACTAAGCAATGTTCCTTTTAAGCCTGAATACTCCCTTGTTGTGATTGGATTACCACCTGAGCTTGGGGGTGCTTGACCCAGAGAGACGTCTAGGTTGACGATGTTCGGCTTTAGACAGATGACTCTCGAATCAAAGATCATGGCCTTGCCTGTGAAATTTCGGATTTTCTGTCGCTCCGTCGGGTTCGCGAAAGGAAGAAACGCCCTGAGGGAGACGCCAGTGTCAGTCACGTTTTGGGGCAACTGCCCGCTAGGAGGTTCGGAATGTTCAGCAAACACCGGGAAAGTGCCAGGTCGATTGCTATTCCAGACATTATTGATTTGTGGGATAGAATATTTAAAAGCAGGGCCGTATGAAAAGTCGATGGCTACCTGGGTCAAGGTCGCGTTGTAGGCAGGAACGGGCTGGATGGTCACATCGGAAAGTAGTATTGTTGAATTGAATCCGAGGATCGAAGATGTCGAAGTGATACCGATGGCAAGGACGACCAACAAATAGGTTTGATACTTCGACACCCCTGTTCCATTGCGCACCAGAGGGAAGAGACAGTCCCAGTAGAAGGAGGTCAGCGACGGCGTTCCAGCCCGCATCATGGACACCGAAGCAACCTAGATCGAAGCGAATCAGCAGGGGCACGGATCCCTGGCACAATTTAAGCTTAATTCCTTCGCTAGTTTTCGTACCTCAGAGAAGGGAACTGAGAGCTTTTCCAACGCTAGAGCAGCGAGCATCGACAAACATATGCCAGCCTGAAGAGAAATCGCTAATCGGAGTGCAGATGCTGGTAGCGAAATGGCACGGATGAGCCATCCATCGATCACGATCCTCTGCCAGAACTGAATTTCGGAGCTCCCCCACCAGAGAAATGCGAACCAGGCCAGACAGAGTAGGTTGAAGACCATGCCAACGGGCAGAATGAAAAAAGTGAAATTGCCGACTTTTTCGATGAATGAAGGATTCCGCGGTCGCCAAAGCGCCGAGCTTGTTGTGACCGTCGATACCTCGCTTCTATCAAAATGCTTTGGCCGAACATCGTCTTCCATAGCGACTCTACTATGCCCGTAATCACTATACGACAAAATGACAACCCTTCGACTACTCAGGCTAGATGCGAATTCAGATTACGGACCGCTCTAGTAAGTATTTATAAAAGCATTAATGTTTCCAGCCTTTCACACCTGCGAACGAACCACAGGTACTCTTGGTGTTATATTCACGCGACAGAAACAATATGGCCAAGGAACAGCCCAATTGTTGAATCCTTCCTCTCCTTTCAGCCTCCAAAAAAGAAACCAAAAGGGATATTGGACGGGACTGCCACAGCAGAAGCCCTTTGATAATTTAGTTTTTCGGTTTCCAGTACATTTCAATTGGGTATAGAGAATGGCTTTCCCCATTTGCACCGCAGTTGATTTGCATAGCCACCAGCTGAACTAATACACGTTATTCCCATCCCAAAGCTATCAAAGAAACGTGTTTACGCCAAAAATAGTCTTCAGATTAGATCTCGTGACGGTTTGATTTGTTGAAACGCCTATGCAGCACTGAAAATAATGAAACATCATGATACCCAAGGTGCTCAAAGTCCGGCCAACAATAGGGAGGCGGAATTGAGTATCTTTAGGGATGTCGCGTTATTATAGCAAAACTAGCCAGCGGCGAGACCAGCGAAATCGTTCCATACAATTTCACATATATTTGCTAGTATAGCATGATTTTGGAGCCAAAGAATGCAACTGATCATGAAACTGATCATGAAATTCGTGAATATTGGAATGAAGCCACTCGCAAAACTAGAAAATCTAGTATGTAGTGGACTCCGCACCCGAGAAGAGAAGAAACAGTATATTCGACCTTGACGAAAACACCTCCCTTTTGCCAGGAAAATAAGAAATATGATTATCAAAGATACATTACATGATATGATGTAAAATGTTAATCAAGTGCGATTTTTGAAAACCCTTTGAATATCCTCTTGGAGTTTTGAAACTCTGGACAAACTACCTGATATCCATCGATCTCGATATAAATATACCAAGGAAATAATGATACAAAACCAAGCAGAAATATCAAGCATTTCGTGCCCCGAACATGCAAATTGGCAATGTTTGTATTCTAGCGCTTGCATTAAGGAAGGAGCTTACTGTTTCTTTTCAAAGATCCACTCCGAAAGGAGAAAAGGTCTGGTTCTCAATCGCATAAAGCTAGAAATTTTGATGCTGGTTGACTTTGGTGCGAGTGCACTTGGATACAATAAGCAGGCGAGTCAAGCGAGAGATTATGTCCTATCGTGCCCCACTAGCCTCGCCGCCTCCAAGCCAGAAAATCGAGCTTTCAGCATATATATAGCTATGAATAACAAAAACCCTGTGGTTTGGCGTGGGGCGCGTCGATTTGGTCAATCTAATCTAAAAACCACCGGCATATCCACAGGCCCTTTTCTTCTTTTTTTGCTTTCTCAAACATTGGAATACTGGTGTGATTTGCGAGAAAGGTTGGAGATAATTATGTCGAAGGCTCATTGCTAGGTTGATTCGTGGACTAATTGGGCGGCCTAGCGCGCACCAACACCAAAGTGCAAGCAAGCTCGCGCGAGGCAGGATGTGTTGACGAGGTCTCCGCCATTCGCGCGTCCTCGCCACGCAATCTTGTTAGCCTGGTTTCAAAAGAGGTGACTACAAAATCTGGATGCCTGGTTGACGGCTGTTTATAAAATAAAATGGAGATATCATCCTTTTCGTTCTTCCTTTTATGTGTTCTAAAATAATTGAGATCTACCAAATTACGTCTATATCAAAATGAACGACCAGGTTCCCTAGAAGTCTGCATCTTTGGCTTCCCTTCGCAGTTCTGGATACCTGTCATGTCGGCTCTGTTGCTTTAAGAATCCGATTTTCTAGACAAAACCTTCACGATCTTCGAACTTTCGATCGCAAAGATGTCCTTATTACTACAGAAGATAGAGAAACAGCGGGTTCAGAAAGCTCTTGCTTCGGATTATTGGGTCTGGGTTGATGCGGTCGCCCGGCTCTACACCTGCTTTCCGAATGACACGAAATGGAGATATAGCTGTATTTCAGGCTGTCTCGTTCTCACACACGACGAGACCGAAAAGGCAAATTTTTTCAAAATTGTAGACATCTCAGTAAGTGAACGGATAGCGCGCCTACAAGTATTAGCGAAGATTTCGCTGATTCCATTTTTTGGTATCTTTAGCCTGCAAACCGCGGTGTCTTATGGGATCAAAAGATATGCCATAATTTAAAATATTGCAAAGACAGTGTATATTTTCATTCTTTTGAGAATGAGGACTGCTTCATCGGCTTTAGTTTCGCCGATGAACAGGAGGCGGAGGCATTTAGGACTAGAGTTCTCGAAGTTGCGCCTTATCCTTACTCATGCTCCCCTTCAAGCATCACTAATGCCATTCGAATTCCTAAACGTTCTACATCTCAGTTGAATCTTCGACAGCCCCAAATACAATCGGAGGAACGACGTGCGCCGGTTTCGCCGACTGATGAAAGCGCTGGTCTAAGCTCCTCATTGCCAAGTGTTGCATTTGCGGGTCCTAAGCCCAGAGATTCATCTTTATCGACGAAGGGACGTCCGCCTCCACCACCACCATATCTAAGATCTACGTCTCCTATACGCGATTCGGAGAACATGGCATTAGCTGATAGCGACAGCTGTTCGCAGCCGTTCCCGAGTCCGAACCAACCCGGCGTTCATGTTCACATGAAGATCAATATTACACATCTGCCAAAGCTGGGTCCACCACCACCAGTAGTTCAACCAAGTAAACAAGCCACTGCACAGGCGCTAAAACGGCGACCCTCGCAAGAAATAGATGAATCAACCCCTTCGGAAAGCTTCAGGAATCTGTTTCCACCTTGCAAAACATGCGCCTCTCGGCTTGGTCCAACAGCGGGTTCTGGAGATATCCCATCGACAGGACTGACGGCACCGGCACCGGCACCTCCTCCTCCACCCCCACTCCCAGAGTACTGTTTCAAAGCGTCGGGTCAATCATCTATATATCGGAACCCGAGAGAGAGCTTACTATCTGATATCCGTACCGGGAAGCTGTTGAATCCAGTAAAGCCTCCCCCAGAAAAAAATACTGTAGTTGGACGTATCGTGAATTCCACAATATCTTCCCCGCAATCCCAACGACAAACTCCCCTATCACCAAAAGCACAGCCATACAGAAGTTCTATTTATCTCAATACGAGGAACGATTTACTTGCCGCAGTCGTTATGGGGAAATCACTGAATCACGTAAATGCTCCTCGAGAAAGAAATATAATGCCGCTTGGATGCGTTGTGGACGCGCCAGCCGCTCCAAAATCCTTCCCGTGGGAGGATATACATTTGCTATTTCCTAATGAGGCACCTGCTTCTTCAAACCCGATGAAGGAGGTATGTGCTGCTATCCGTGTGGGGAAGCAATTAAACCACGTTAACCCTCCACGAGAGAGAAATATTGTGGTGGGCCGCGTACTAAATACTTCCATTTGCCCAATGCCACAACTGTCACGACCGCCGCCGCCACCTCCTCCACCGCCAAGGCGATTTCTTAGGGCCTCAGACTCAAGAAGCGGCCTTCTTGCAGACATTCGTGCGGGAAAGTCGCTAAAGAAGATAGACATTTCCCAAGAGAGGAGTTCGGTGGGTCATCCTGTAATGGGTTCTTCTATTCCGTTTGGATGGGATAGCTATGGTCTGCAAGCGGCGCTTGAAAAGGCACTGTCTAACGGAAGAAAAGCCAAGGGAGATGAATTACCAGGTAGGGAAGGATCTCTATTACAACTTCACTGATACCTAAGAGGTAGGCTAACCGATTACGTGATATTGATATTAGATGACCATGAAGATAGTGACCAAGATTGGTAGTTGTATTGCCTCACAATTTGGAAAGTTTGAAATGTTTTTTTGTTTGAAGATATTTTATCTGTCATGTGTCCGCACTTGGTTACGACGCTTGGTCGGGTTTCAAAGCTAATCATGTCTCCACATCTACAATATTATCATCGGAGTATCCATCACTATCTGCATTAACACATTCTATTGAGCACATTTATCGCATGGAACTAGAGTTCATGAATTTTTTTCGAATATTTCTAACCAATCTGGGTGTAAATATCTGAATTGGTGCATAGTCGAAATGCTGAAATTCCACAAATACCATTTTTGCGTTCCCAGTTCTATTACCTCATTTATAGGCTACACGCCTTCGTATTCCAAGACATCATATCGTGGGGGGTCCTGCGATGTGATCACTAACTCTACTTACACGAGCCCAAGCTCCTCTAGTGGGGAGTTCTGCCTAGTATAGTATTCTCCTGGGTCTCTCTATATGAACTAATAAGAGTAAGTTACTGATTCATATCCTGAAGGAAGCAATGGATCTGCACGTGGATATTCGGAATCTAGGTAGACTCATATTGATATCTGACGACGTTTAGTTCTCCTTAATCAGCGACATAAGTCAGGACTGTCTCGTATAAATGGAGCCATGTAGAAATAATGCTTGCGGGTTTAAGCTTTTGGCGGATCGTTACCAAATTTGTTCCAATGCTATATGAAGCCAAGATCAGATGAACGGTAGAGGCCTCTCGGACCGATTAGCTAAACGATATATGCAGCTTGCAAAGTCGAAAAATATTCAATACAATGTTTCACATTTTGTGAGTCGATTGGTCAAGTTTACAAGTTTATAAGCTTAGATTGATTTTTAAATGCAAAGATTGAGCAAGTGAGTTGCATACCCGGCCGGAAAGGTCAAAGCGGACGCGCCTCTATCCTTGTTAATGCAACCTCGGAACACTGTGGATCTATATTAAATATGGGATTTCAATTCAGGATAGCCAGGTAACCAGACTCATATTCGGTTGCTTTTTAAATAATTTATAACCCAAAATTTTATTTTTTATTCCGTCCACCGCTTAGACGAATTCTTGTTCGGTTGGAAACAATGAAACAGGTCGACGACCAAACGAGAAGCCGCGTTTTTAGGACACGGAATATTGTGTGTGGTCTATTTCGCCAAACATGAGGCAACGCAGCGAAATTATACAACAGCCCCTGAGCAGCATAATGGACTTAGATTGGTTCAATAATTCTGCTCCTAAACCTAACGTTCTTCGAGAAATGTTCATTGACCCTCAGTCGTTCCTTACATAACAATATGCTTATTTTTCTGTCACCCTACCTTCAATATGGCGCGGCGGCTCAGTTATTTCGCTCTTCTTTTTTTCGCACGTTCCGATAAGTTTAGCGCGGGCAGCGCGACCAACCTGTTCCATGGATTGTTTTCCTGATGCTCCCCTATAATGCTAGACAATATTACGGGGGGTCACTATCTAGGACTAAGCTATCATGTACATAATGAAAACTCGGAAAGAGTTTTGCTCTATAAAAATCTCTTCAGGATATATCCTGGTCAAATAGACTAGTGGGATTCAGGGGCGTATAAGTATGTTCTTGCTCGTTATTTGGGTTCATGAGGACGTACAGAGAGAAGGTCATATTGTAACTATTAATTATTGGACCAATATGGCAAAGTTGAATTAAAATTGCTTTGAAGCCACAGCCTTTTGCATCAGGTTTTGATTTTCCATTGTTTATTTGCTTTTTGATAAAAAGGTCAATATCAGTAGTTTTAAGTGCCGCGGTTTAAGGCCGTGGGGGGATCGTCGAGACAGAGACCCTAAATTTTATATAGGGGAATACGATAGCGACTCCGTGTAATAGATATTGCACATCGCTAAAAAGAACGGTTTTGATGTTGAGTAATACTTACCAATCTGAAATCTATGTGATCTAGCCGCTACAAGCTAACCACCTGCGTATGTACGAAAACCACATGTGTAATAACAAGAAACGGAAACCAACCATCATATCAACTACATCTGAGATCGCATTAGTTATTGTGACGTTACTTTGATACCGAGCACTCCTAGGCTACCATGGTACCATCTTTGACCTGAAGATTCTTACACATTGAGGCCGAGAAATGAATATAAAAGAAGGTTCTTCTACTCTCTAAATATCATTTCTGTCAACATCATCAAGCAATCCGATTGAGATTCAATAAAAGCCCACTGACATCTACCAAGAACAACTCCGAGTTCTAATAAATCGGTTCAAAGAATTGTCAACTTTCAGACCAAGCTCATTCATAAAAATGCTCTGTTCCACCATCTTTAGCGCCGCTGCGTTCCTCTTAGCCTCTACCCCATTCGTGGCCGCAGCTCCCGCCGCAGCTCCACTAGGAGCTGAACTCCAAGAGCGCAGTGTAGGCGTAAGCTGCGTGTATTATCAGTATCCAGTTGATTACGTCTACCGTATCTGGGTCTATAACGACAAATCTGTCGATACTTCCTGCGGCCAAGGATTTCTTGACAACTTTCACGGCAGGGGCTGCACCGTTACTGGATGGACTTGCAACTACAATGGTCCTGATGCGTACTTGCAGTTCCAAACCGATCTATTTTGCGGACCTGATGATATCCAAGCTGCGATACAGGCAGCGTCTTATGGCACCATCACTACTTGCAACTATGGTACCTAAATTTGATAGAAAATAGAAAGGGGGAAGAGGGAACGGAAGGATTATATTTTAGGGTTAAAATCTTGTATACCTGGGGGGGTTTTTTTTCCGCAAAATTAGTACTGTACGTAGTGTCGACGAGATCTGCACGCTGCTACGTGTCAATGCTAGCACTCTCTTACTTTCTCCTAGGAATACCCTGAACAGGGTTCTCCTATCCTGCATCATTCTTTCACATATCTTGTTATATAAAAATACTCTAGTCCGTTATCCTTGATATAGCTCGTTTCGCCTAGTAGCCAACCTTATTGCATCTATTCTACCCTATCTAGGGTTGCTCCTATCCCGTTCATACTAATTTCCAAGACAAAATTTCCAGAGTGCAGCCTCATATCATATTCCACTAGAAGCAATAACGACATTAATCAACGGAAATTTTATAAATTGAGGAATTCCGAACCTGATACGATTGTATCTTCAGATTGCCCAGTTAGCCAGTTCTCTAGAGTTCTGAACTCCAACGGCATGATATTTAGTAAATCACGAGGTAGGACTGGGATTCATGAACAGTTCGAACTCGGTTTGAAGGTTTCAAATTCAGGCGTGTATAAGCAATACCTATGAGATCAATTTCTAGCTGTTAGCGAGATATGATAAAGTATTTTTGTTTCAAAGCTGCAGAAAGTTAGGACTGGGGTTGTATTGGTGGATAGCCGGTAACCTTTTACCGAGGCACTTCCTGTAGGGTCAAAGGCGGTCAGGATGATCTTTCACATCTTGAGGTCGACGGGTAACTAAGGTATGAAATTTCAGATTGGTGTTTAGAATTTAAACTCCGAGATTAAGCACCTGAATTAACCAACCGATAAGATGTCTGAGTTTATCCTCTCGAGCGCTAGAGGCGAAGCGTCGCGGTTGTGCCTTTATTTGTACAATTGCCTAGAAGTTAGACGAATTCAATATATCGGTGTTGATTCTGTGGGTATATTTCAAATAAGTATAAGGATTCCTATTCAGATATGGGATGACTACTGAATTGTCCATTCACACAGCTATACTGGTCTGTCTGTACGTTCGGATTGGCGCGCCGGGATCGCTGGAGTCCAGAAGACTCCACACTAGGCACAATATTTGGCGTGGGTAGCCCAATCATGAACTTCTGAAAAAGCGAAGTAAAACGCCACACCAAAGTTTTGCGCATGAGTCAGTGCCACAGCTAGCAAACACCTTATGAAGTAAGCAACGTTATATTCTAGATGAGTGATATCTTCGGATATACATTTGTGCGAGAAGTGGCATGGATGCGAAATATTTTACGTGGGTGAATACCGATTCTGAATTCCGCGCAACACCACAACGATTGCTAACAAATATTACCAATACATATCTTGGCCATCTGAAAACGAGACCAATACGTATTGTACATCACGACAATTGCATAAAAAATAGGTTTGCCGTCACCAATGCACTTACCAAGCTGAAACCCGAGCATACCAAGTGCTATGGGACAACCATGTGCGTATGCTCGGACACCTACATGGTTCCAGGTGTGTTGCTAAAATGCAAGGAACAGAACTCGCTCGCATAGCGAGACCACTCTCCCCCTGCCTCGAGCATCGTTTTTTAAAACAAAATTCACTTATTATTAACCCTAAAAGTTGACGCGGATTGCTACTTTCATAACTTTGATGTTAAATATTTATACAATATTTTCTTCGGCCCAGAAGTAGAGGTCAAGAAATGAATATAAAATGGGAGCTTGTTCTACTTTCCCAAATATTATTTTCAACTGCATTATCAAGCGATCAATCCAAACTCCACTCTCAAACATTTAGAGAACCTTTTGACTTTCAGAACAAATATTATTCTTGAAGATGCATCTCTCCACGGTGTTCGGCCCCGCCGTGTTGCTCTTAGCCTCTATCCCATTCGCAGCGACAGCTCCACTAGCACCCAAACTCCAAGATCGCGGTGTAGCCGTAAGTTGTCTATATTATTGGAGTGGATTCTACTACAACTGGCGCATCTGGGTCTTTGACGATAGCATTGACACTTCCTGCGGCCAAGGATTTCTCGACAACTTTCATGGTAGAGGTTGTTCTGTTACCTCGTGGACGTGCAACTACCAGTCCGGCGGGGCTGCAGAATTAGATTTCAACACCGATCTCTTTTGTGGGCCTGATGATATCTCAGCTGCGATACAAGCTGCGTCTGGCGGTTCAGTAGTTAGCTGCAACCTTGGTTCGTAAGCCCAGGCTGAGTTTGCGGGACGATATAAGCAATCTTGAAACCTTGTGCAGCTGGGTCCATACAACGAAATTGCGAAAGGCTGTCTCAATATCCTCTTCCTTTCTCTATATATAAAGCTTTCATAGAAGACTTGATGGGCCTATTTTCTTCGCCTCAAACAAAAAAGAAAAAATCACTTGGAATTTATAATTGGGTTTAAGCTTCATTGACAATATCCAAGCTAATATACATGTATATAGTCTCCTAAAAGGACTTTCATAACCCAAAATAACCTCAACCTAACATTCCAATATACCTCAAGATCATTTAAGCCGCATCTCAGCCTTCTCGCAGATACTAGAACTACAGCTACTCTCCCAGTCTAGCAATTTTCGTTAAGGTCCCAATGGAGTATAATCTGGTGCTATCACATACGAGTGTGATCTTTCGGTATAAAAATTTCTGTTTCTTTATCCTAAGGTTTATCAATACTTGAGGGGTTAATAAAACTTTTACAATTACTAAGATTGTATATATAAATACTAATCTTTAATATATTTGCAGACGAGAAATACCTGCTTGGTTACTGAAACATTTGGTGTACCCATTCGCCCAGTCTGTCAAAGATGGGGAAGTTGCTGGGTAAAAGCGTTGGTAAGCCAATGAGCGGGGGCAGATAATCATTACCCGCATCTAGGAAAATAGGTACGGTGAACACGTGACTGGAGAACGTTAGGTCTACCTATTCGGGTTGAGATTGTAGCTTCGAGCAGCGACACGGACTAGCCCGAAAAGAAGGCAGACTTGGCAAATTGAGCCACAATTTTTTGCAAAAGCATGAGTTGCAAATTGCGAACGAGAAGAAGGTAAAGTTGTGACCTCATTCGGTAAATCGCCGCATTTGTACATGGGTAAAGCAGAAATCGTAGCGAGATTTTATTGGCTAGAAAGTTACATCCCACCATGCATCGAGGCTACGAATATTCAGCTTTGCTGTGCGACCGACTCCCGCAGAAAACGTGGCAAAACGAACCCCATCTATCGATAAGATGCCTGCGACTCGCAAAAAGAAGAGCCTCGCCATCTCAGTAGAATCTTTTTCAGCCCATCTCCGACAAAGAAGTGAGGGGTAATATTCTAAGCGTCTGCGCGTGTGGGTGTAACTGCGGATATTGAAATTCCTAGCGACTACAATCTCATTTTATTGTCATAATCAACCATTTCCTCTAGGTAGCCCATCTTTGCCTATCACCATAGATGTTAATATTTAGCCTTTTTTTAAATTACATACTTACCCAAGCAACGAAAAATACCGTATCGATCTCAATCTGCTCTCACCGCAATGACTCGCCGTAACAGCGATAAAAGGAAAGACAGCAATGGAATTAGTAGACTCGCCCCACAGGTTCCAGATAAACCCATGGCTTTGAGCTTTTCGTTTCCCGTACCTTCCACGGCGCCGGTTAGTTCTCCGAATGGTAATATCTATCCGGATCTCTCGCCAGCAAAAATGCGACGAGGACTTAACAAGAGTGTGAGCTACCCCCAGCTCGATAGAGATCGCCGCACGCCGGAGTATCCGGACAATAAATCTTGGGAACAGGAGGAAGCAAAAAATCCTTGGGAACAAGAAGACGTAAAACCACCCACAAACTCCCCAGCTCTGCAGGTGGACATTCCAGCCATGGCACTCGGGGCACTTAACGAGGCCCTCGATATAGCAACCGATGTGTTCCGACGTACCTGGTCTGCCATCCGTTTTCCGGCCAAATATTTACTTGTCACATACCTAGTTATATACCTCTCCGCTTTCATAATCAATCAACTCGCCGCGCAAGTTTCGGGGGTCATCTGCGCCCAACCGCTTCTAGCCCTTTCGCTGTCTGGACTTGGTGTTTGTAACAAGGGTGGAAACTCGACTAAGCAGCAAAAGATCGACTTTGCCAAAGCCACTGAAGCGCAAGAGCCGCTAGAAGATGTTTTGAGACAGGCAGGGCGAGGAGCTAGCTTAGCTATTGGCATGAAGGGGAGTGAGCACGCGGTGCGGGATCTCGCTATGAAGGTCCAATCAAGCGAGTTGGACTGTAAGGAGGCGATGGGTGCAGAGCTGGGTGGTTTTATAAGAAGAGCAAAGCCAATGGTCAGGTAATTTAATCCTACCTTGGTATAGTTGAAGAAGGTCCAATGACTAATGAATGTCGGAATCATGAAATAGAAAACTTTCCAAATTCAGTGCAAAAGTCGGTACTGTCGTCGATATTGTAATAGCGAACGATAACTATGCGCTCAAGACTCTTGCAGCTATCCAAGCACGCAAAGCCTCTCACCACCCCCTGGATTCGCGCATCTTGAATATGATCGACCCCTTAGCCATGTTCCGTTCGAAGGGCACTCCGAAACAGGACGAAGAGGACCTGAAGAAAGCCTTCATTCAAACCACTAGCTCCACAGTCCGTAGCATTCCACCACTTATTAAGGATGCCGAATTGATCCTTCAGGACCTGGATGCTCTGGAAGAAGGCCTTAAAGCCATTGCTGACATGGCAGAGGAAGAAAAGCGCACGGGCAAAGCACAAGATCCATCAAAGTCACAACATGCTGCGCTTGCCAGACTCTGGGAGAACATCAACGGGGAGGCTTTTCGACAGATGGAAGCGTTTAAAAGCCATACTGCCCTCCTGGAAAGTGTGGGAGAATATCAGAAAGAGGCTATGGCGGTAGTAGTTGAGACGTTAGCAACGCTACTAAATATGCAGGCTAATATGGAGGAGTTTATGGACTTGCATACTCAAACTGCCTTTTTGAGCGACGATACCCCGTTAGAGGTTCACATGGAAACCATTCGAGCTGGTGTAGACAGGTTGAATAGAGAAAGATGGACGATAAGTGGTGGCAGCTATTCTGGTGACGGTATCGAATCGTGATCATGGGAGAAGTCTCGGCACCGGGGCACGGCGCTGAAATAACAAACGAGCTTACAAGTATAGCTCATTATATGGTTGAAAGCACTATAAAATGTATATTTATGTAAGTGGTGAACCAGAAACGCAGTCTCGTAACCAGCGAGGCTATGTGGTAACGACAAGTCTTTCGTATTGTATTCTGTGATTTTTCTTGCGATGAACCATTGATAATTGAACGAACTTGCCGAGTATTCTCATTTTTTTCTGTAACCTTGAATGTTTCTTTCATTTCTACCATTTGTTGTTAATAACTTAAGAGACTTAATAATAGTATTCAATAAATCTCCAAAGTATGCATGTAAAATATATAATCCGTGTCCTTCCCTTGATTATGAGTGGGGCTATAATCATAGATTTTGGACATAGTATGCTTCGTCCAATATCAAAGTGCGCCGTTCGATACCTCCTGGTTTCGGCTCGCGTACGTAAAGTTTTGTATTGGATTGCAAAATACAACACGCCCTGTTCCCAATGCATAGCCATGTGCCGTGCGCAAGTCATCAAATCGCAAGTTGTTTTAACCCATCTTCAAGCAGAGAGCAGGTGCACTCGTCCCAATGGCGCTACCTCAAGCAGAGATATTTAGTGAAGGAGCATTGATTATATCTGACTTGGAAAATCCAATCATTTTCTACTTCTTGAAATCTATTAGTTGTATCGTGCGACGAGTCTTCCCGCAAGATCCAGAGCAAGTTCTAACAGAGTATTTAAATTGATTTTAGATCGCAAAAGTAATTTAATAATAGCGCGTTTGAACCTATAGTAATTTATTGGTGTTTGGTAAGCGAACATGTAAGTATCTCAAGTGTGCATTGACCCTGTTAGGACTTTTACTTGTCGAGGCAATTGTCACCCCTGTACCGTGATAGAAGCCGAGTCCACACGCAGCGTACTCCTAAAGTAGCTACCGTAGTCGAATTTAACCCATATAAAACTCCAAAGCTAAACCCCTCGTCTCGATACTTGGATCTCCCGTACAGCGGATCAATTGCGGAGAAATTGAGTTATAAACCTGGTAATTTATCCATGAAAACCTGTACGGATGCCGTTGGCGAACCCTTAACCGATGATACCGATCAAGCTCGAATGCATTCAAATGTGCAACACTATTTTCGGCCTTGCTATTAATCGTATTTTGCCTAAATTACCCCAGGATTTTGATCTGCAAGGAACAAATATAATTAGTATTTTCGCACTCTGCAGCCAAAAAGCCACCCGAAGCCAACCAGATTGGCTAATCTGGGCACTACATCATGAAAATGTTCGATCTCGGTCGGTGTGACATTGCTAGGAGAAAGAAACAAAGCGATCGTAAGACCTGCACCTGTTAATATTAGTATTAATATTGCAATTTTGCCTATTTCCCGAGGGCCGGGTCCATCGCATAATGTCCATTTGCGTTACAATAGCAGCTCCATTGCCTTGTCGGCTTGCCGAACATCGTGTTGGAAAATAAATCCACATTGCTGTCGGTATTAGAACAAGCTAGACAAACGGTTAAATGGTCATCTAGGTTGAAACTTCACAAGAAATATAGATGGCTTGTATCTGAATAGCGTATATATATAACTCTGTCTACTTCCTTTCGCGTGTCCCTTAACGCGGACAGCTGTACAGAACAACCTAGTGGTCAACCGGGCGAACGATGGCACATAAAACAACATTGGGAGCAGTTATTCTGCCATTATTGGTAGCTAGAGCTCTTGCGAACCCTGCATCTGAGCCCTCCTCCTTTGTATGCGATGCTAGTTCAAATGGACCATCTTACAACGCTTCCATTACATATCAAGGATGCTATAGCGATCCAAGCGTGAGCATCCTCGGAGCACTAAAGTTGAGTACGATCGCAATGACACCACAATTCTGCGGCAATTTCTGTGGCGAACGAGGCTTTGCATATGGAGGTGTTGAGTTTGGAACGTAAGTTGTTACTGCAGTTATATAATATGCACATTCGGCATCGTTGTTGATAATCATTTCATATAGGCAATGCTTTTGTGGAATTACCCCGAATTTCAGCAACGCCGTTAAGACATCGGAGAACAGATGCTCTCAAAAATGCACAACTCAGCCTTCTAGTGCTTGTGGTGGAGGATATGTGTACGTATAAATCGGTTTTCTAGTAGCTGCCGGTAATTTTAGGCTAACTCGGAGCAGGATGTCATTGTACAAGATCAATAACCCAATTGGAGACGCTTCCAAGGGATCGGGTAGTACTCGCTTTATACCTTCCTGCCAAACCAGTCCCTTATGTTCGCAGAATATCTGCGATACATCCTTGAGCCAGAAACACCGCATACGTTCTCTCGTTACCAGCCTCCAACTAGAGGAGAAGATCCTCAACTTGGTTGACGCCTCAGCTGGAGCTGCTAGACTCGGGCTTCCTCCACACGAATGGTGGAATGAAGCTACACATGGTGTTGGCTCTTCACCGGGCGTTCAATTTGCCCCTCAGGGAAGCAATTTCAGCTACGCTACCAGCTTTCCAGCCCCAATCTCATATGCAGCAGCCTTCAACGATGATCTTGTACGAGAAATCGGGAACGTTATTGGTAGAGAAGGACGTGCATTCGGCAACTACGGTTTTTCTGGTTTCAGTTACTGGGCTCCAAACATGAACGCCTTTCGCGATCCTCGTTGGGGCAGAGGTCAGGAGACTCCTGGCGAAGATGCCTTACGAGTTTCCAATTACGTTCGTGCATTCGTCCCCGGCCTTCAGGGACCAGATCCGGACGATAAGATGATCATTGCTACATGTAAGCATTACGCAGCATATGATGTTGAAACTGGACGTTACGGCAACGACTACAATCCGGACCAACAAGATCTCGCGGACTACTTTCTCACATCATTCAAAGCCTGTGTCAGAGACGCACAAGTCGGTAGTATTATGTGCGCTTACAACGCTGTTGATGGCTACCCATCATGTGCGAGCGAGTATCTTCTCCAAGAGGTATTGCGAGAGCATTGGAACTTCCAAAACGATTACAATTATGTTGTATCGGATTGTGGCGCAGTTACTGATATATTCCAATACCATAACTTCACCAAAACTGAACAGCAGGCGGCGTCTGCGGCTTTAAATGCTGGAACAGATATTGAATGCGGTAACTCGTTCATCAAGTTGAACGAATCATTAGCCGATGGGGAAATTACTGAACAAAGGATTGATCAAGCTTTAACACGTTTGTATTCGGCGCTATTTACTGTTGGATTTTTTGATGAAAGCAAATGGGCCCAGCTAAATTGGGCGGACGTTGCAACTCCAGACGCTGCGCAACTGGCTTATCAGGCTGCCGTTGAAGGAATGGTCCTTCTCAAGAATGATGATAAATTTCTTCCGAAGACCGCCACATCAGGATCCCCAAAGACCAATGTGGCTGTTATAGGCCCATATGCCACAGCCACTTCTCAAATGCAAGGTGACTACTCTGGTAATGCTAAGAGCATAATCAGTCCTTTACAAGCCTTCCAGACTAATACAGCATGGAATGTGTCGTATGCGGCTGGTACAGGGATCTCCAGTACCGATACATCGGGATTTGCTGCCGCCTTGTCCGCCGCCAGGGCTTCAGACTTTATCATTTATCTGGGAGGCATTGATGGTTCGCTTGAAAATGAGCAGAACGACCGCAAAAGTTTAGCTTGGCCAGGTAACCAACTCGATTTAATCACGCAGCTCGCTAGTTTATCGAAACCGGTAATAGTTATCCAATTTGGTGGTGGACAAATTGACGACAGCATGCTTCTTAAAAACAACAATGTTAAATCTATCATTTGGGCGGGATATCCAAGTCAAGATGGAGGTAAAGCTCTCCTGGACGTTTTGACCGGCCAAACATCCATTGCTGGAAGATTACCAATCACGCAATACCCAGCTAGTTTTGTTAGCGACGTCAGCATCTTTAACATCAACCTTCGGCCAAGTGGATCGTATCCAGGAAAAACGTACCGCTGGTACACGGGTACTCCCGTTCTTCCTTTCGGTTATGGTCTCCATTACACAACTTTTGGATTCAAATGGGGTACAACTTTGAAGACAGAATATAATATTCAAGATATTGTGAACGCAGCTGGGAACGCTATCAATGATGTCACGCCATGGACTACAATCTCCGTTACTGTCAGCAACACCGGAGATATTACGAGTGATTACGTCGGTCTTCTGTTTCTTTCTAGTAACAATGCAGGTCCCACACCCAGGCCAAACAAGACACTAGTCTCATACGCCCGTTTGCACGGTATTTCAGCTGGAGCATCGAGTGTTCTATCTCTTCCTTTGACCCTTGGCTCTATTGCTAGGGCTAATGCGGACGGAAATTTGGTCATCTTTCCCGGCGATTACACCATTTCCTTGGATAATGATAACTCCCTGACCTACAGCTTTACGCTGACAGGTAGACAGGGAACAATTGAAAGAGGATTGCCAAAGCCTGCACCGACATATAGCGCTACAGTGCCCATCAAGACTCAACCACCTTCTGACAAGGCCTACTCATAAGTAGGATGTCTCTGGAATCGAATGACGCTTCAGAAAGTCAACAAAATTTGCACAATGTGTTAGATAGCCTAAATTCTAGTTTAGCAACTCACTTTTGGTGATACCCACGAGATAGTAGCTTCCATTAGTTATTAAAAGAATTTCGAAAAAATATTTTATCACAGTAGAAACTTCAGAAAACGAAAAACCAGAAGAATCCGCGCTTCAATTTCTACTAGTAGCGTTTAAACTTAAGGTAAAAAAGATTGAGAGCTGCAGCTTGAACATATTTTGAAATTTGTATAGTGTCTGTACTGCCCAATTAAATTCATATAGCTACTTTAATACCTAAATATCTTCCATACGCTGCTACGAATTCTAGGAGCATATAGAAATATAGTATAAAAATATCCAATAGAAAGCTCCTTCATCTCATCTGTGAACTATTAAGACTTTCGAGACACTAGAGGAACAAGATGTTAGCATTGTGAATTCTAGTTTGTCGCAGCATTCAATAGATGTAGCTCATGAGATCTAGCAGATTCTAAAATTCACCCACAACTCACCTCTAAGTACTTGGCCATATTGCCGTCAGACTTAGTATTTCCAGAAGAACACAGCTCCGCTATCTGCAACCTTCCATTTCGGTGCTGAGGTATTTGCTAAATCGATTTATCAATGCTTAGCACCATCTTTCTAAAGTAACCCTAAAATTATTGAACTATAGATATGAACACCAAATGAATGAATGGGGAGCTCACTTCTTCATACGAACTTGCCATCATGTAACGAAACACAGTGACTAGTTGAGTCTGACCTATCCTGTGTACACATGCGAGCGCGTCTTCTTCCGATGTTGAATCCCATTGAGGCTCTAAAAGATGTATATGCGAAGCTACTGTAACATTCAGGCTGTTCATCGATGAAGTAAGCGAATTAGTAAGGTCTAATATCGTAGCAGGGTAAGCAAGGAGACGATTGAAAACGGGGGTGTACCTTCCACTTCCTAGAGTAGTTAAAAGTATACTACAACTAGGATCTCGCCTGAACGCGTCTAGGCGAGTGAGTCTTTCCTGCAGATTCAAAGAACTGTCTATTCTAGTATAGAGTATCCCGTGATTCAAAAAAGCGATTTCTATTAAATCAAGCATTTTTGTCCAGCGACTTAAAACAACACTACAAAATTGGTGAGCCTTTGTTAGGGAATATAGACCAAAGTGGAAATAAAGAATTCATGTGATACCTTTTGACTAATGGGTGTGCGTGTAATTGCAGGTTATGAAGTAAGGCTTGAACTTTAGTCGATGGAGGAATGGATGTCGGAATAACCTCTCGATTCGCTGTGCTGCAAATCGGACACTCGCCGTCGCCGGTGTTGCACCGAGAGCATATGATATGCTGGCATTCATCAAACGTATTTAGTCCTTGAGTGTCGACTTTTTGTACTTTCGTGCATTGCTCGCATATTAGGTCGACTAATGCGTTTGAGATGGCAAATTCACTCCCGCCTTTTACATCCAAATCTCGGAGCCTTTCTTGTAACGAATTAGGAAACAGGTCAACCCCATGATTACAGATTTGGCGAAGGCGCAGAATCAATTGGTTATGATGAACTGTTGCACCATGTTTTGTCTCGCCGCTTTGTACCCCTTGTTGGATTTTATGTGTGATGAAGTTTTGAACAAGGTCGTGCAATTTTTGTTCATTGGGGCTGAATTCCAGTCTCTCAACCCTGATCTCTAATGGAGGAAGGACTGATTGTGATTGTTGTTTGAGCCTCCGTAGTGTGGTATCTTTCACTAGATCTCTGAAGGAATTCAGAGCTTGTTCGTCTTTTGATCTCAGAGGTTTTATTATCGAATCTTGAAACTTCTCTTTGGTGTCAAGATTAGAGTATTGAATGAATTGAAGGAGTGAACCATAGTCCTCGAGCTTATTTACGACGACAGTTCCTGTAAGACACCATCTGTGGTTTGAGTTTAAAGCAAATACAGCTTTTACTCGCCTCGAAGTTCTGTCATGGATTACATGTGCTGACGGCCCCGACGAATGTTAGTGTAAAGAAACGTATTAAAATACTGGTCATGGGGGTTGTCGCTATATAAAAGACTCGAGATGACATACCTTCGTCGAGGATTACTCTCTTCCAGTACTTTTCGGTTAATAGTCTAGCTGGTTTCAAATTCTTGTTTGCTACCACCGTATAGGTCGTAATCACAAGCTCATAATCGTGGAAATTCGGATCACTTGTTTTCCATTCAGTAGGGTCATATATCAGAAATTTGAGATTTCGAGTGTGCTGAAGGATTTGATCGATCCAACCGTTGACAGCTATGTTGAAAGTCAGCATGGTAGCCGAAAGTGGTATAAAGAACGTTGAATACCAGATTTTGGACATAACAACAAAGTTGCAGCAGAGGACAATCCTGTAGTATCCAAATCTCCTGATGTTGCAATCAAAGCGAGTGTGGTCAATACTCTCCCTAAGCCAATTTCATCCGCGAAAATTCCACCTCGTGATCTTTGCTGTTTATTAGGCGAAAAAAAGTCCTCTTTGCTTAGCATCCACAGAACACCGTCTCGTTGATGGCTTATTGGTTCGCCAGGCGAAGTTAGCGAGAAGTAAAATATAAGTGTCCGATAGATTTAGAGATCATACCTTTCAAGGTGGGTTATGATTCTTTCGCTGATGGGCAAATCGATGTTTCGAGGGATGTCTCTCGCATGTGATGTTGTAGTAAAAATATCGGAAACCTCGTCATGGCGATTGCATAGTTCTGTTTTACTAAGACGTCCGACTTTGGGTGTATCTCGATCTACTGATATATCTAAGCCAGGAAGATGAAGGCCTTCTTTGGCGAGTTGGCTCGCAACTTGCCCCGGATCGTTCGGATTATGAGGGTTCTGATAGGGTAATTTCCGCCGATTCCTGTGCGGTTTATCAAGGTATAATTGGTTTCGGGCGAGGTCTCGGGCAACGCCAAATGTTCTTTCTGAAGAGCTAAATAAGTCTATCGCAATCCAAAGGCCCTCTCTATTCCCGACGACTAATCGTTCCGGACAGTAACAATCAAAATCCACGCTATATTCATCTACGATATGCTTAAATACTGAGGCAAAAGGTTGCTTCAAAACGCCGGCATAGTTTTGAGATTTAGATTTATTCGTGAAAATATGTAGAGCATCCCCCATCTCAAAGATGAAAACTTGTTGCGAGTTCGTCCCGTGTTCTAGGGCTGTAGAGATTGCTTCGAGGTATATCTTCAAGAGCCGTGAACAAATGCAAAACATAGCATGGCGATTAGATCAAAGATTTCAAGACGTTTCTCAATTAAATCGCAGCTAGGATTACGTACAGAACCTAGGCATATCGTAGGAGTATCATCCTCGGAGAATCCAGCTGTATTACCGGTACCGGAAACCGAATTGCTTATAGCCCCATTGTCGTTGTCAGCATTAGCGTTCCGAGCCGAAACTTGTTGTGTTGTATTATGGCCAACTTCGGGGGCGAGGACGTTGTTCTTTACGAAGTTGGCAGACGGAAGAGCCTCGTATGTTGGCTGCGAGCTAACCGTCAAGAACGTCCTTTCCCCAGGAGTTTCTGTAGGATGAGAATCAACAGGGTTCAAAACTGGGTAAATCTTAGGACTGCGATTGAAATAGAGTCTCGGTCTGTTGATGTATCCCGTTAGCTAGCAGTTGGAAGTAGTTTTACAGTATAGAGCCAACCAACATTTTAGACTGACTCGTATCGATATCGTAGCCATCGGGTACAAACTCGAGCCGCCGTTTCGCTGGAGGCATATTGTCGCCAGGAGTGCCGTTTCTCTACCGAAATTACTATCGCGACAGTTCGAAAAAATGAGAGCGAGACGTTCAAGACGCGTCGCGATCGTATCTACTCGCTTGCCTTTATACCTTGACAGGACCGGGGCATACTATCTATAATCAGAGTAATCATGACAGTCAACTTCCCCCAGCTAACATTACCAGCCTCGAGATTCGACCCACGAGTCACCGGTTTCAGTTTTGGGGCCGAAATGGGTCAATCGCGAATACGAGTATGTAATGTACCGCCCAGCATGCCATGTCTACATATTCGACGATGTAGCGATATCCAGTCAGCTTCTTCAATTAGCATCTCGATCCAAAATGGTAGTCCTTCTACTGCTGACTAATTTCAAACCGTCCTGGATTGATATGGCTTCCAACTTCAAAGATGCAAAAAGGCACTTGGTTTCGAGGAGTCAGCTAGCGCCAAGCCATATTTCTGCATTGGCGAATCAGTGCCCGCTGCGGGTTGCCGGGATGTCTCGAAATACCGGCATGTGACGTCACACGATCTAGACTTGCCGGACGGCTGCAGCGGCAGAAAACCAAAGCAAACGGAAATCAATGACATCTATTATTGTCCCTTTCATTCGTTTTCCTCTTTACATACTCTGGTGTGTGCGTACTAATAAATTAAGTATGATTTCTCGGGCACTTCAACCCTTCGTTTTTGTGAACATGGCAACACCAACATTATCTTGCGAGCACCACCATATGCGTATTTTGACCAAAAGAGCCATCCATATTCAAACTCGAATTTCAAAATGCCGGGCAAAGTCTTTCCATGGATGAAACAAGGTCGACGCGAGCACACTCGCCATAATCCCGATGCTCGCGACACCTACCCCAAATCCCGTCCTCCCAAAACCCGCCCTGCAAAATCTACCCGCGATGTCCTCCTCCACAGTCTGCCCCAATATACGGGCCCCTACACCGTCGGGATAATGGAATTGGAGCTCCCAGTTTCCTCCCCACGTTCCTTTGGTCCCATGAAACGCAACGGCCGTCACGCGTTAACCTTGGAAACTGTGTTATTCAATATATACTATCCCGCAGCTCTGGGGACGGGACGTGGGAAGGATCCGTCAGGGGAATACCATACCTGGTCGAGAGCAACGTGGTTACCCCGTCCCCGGGGGTTGACAGCAAAGGGGTATGCTAAATTCGGTAACATTCCAGAACCGGCCATGCTCGCGTTTTTCGGATTGACGGCGTGGTGGACAAAGATACCAGCGTACAGAAACGCTAAATTGGCGGAGCATTGGCCGCCGTCGTATTCTGCAAGACGGGGTGGGGAGAAGGTGAAAGATACAGCTGGCGAGGGGCCCGATGAACTGCCGCCAGGTGCGAAACCTGCGTTTCCACTGTTGATGTTTTCACACGGGTTGGGTGGAAGTAGAACGGTATATTCGTCCGTATGTGGCGAGTTTGCGAGTTATGGGTTCATAGTGGTAGCAACGGAACACAGAGACGGTAGTGGTTCGAGGAGTATTGTCAATTATGGACCCGAAACAAGTTTTCTTTGGGAAGACGTTCTCCCCAAGGATATTCCTAAAACCCCGGCTTCGCCTGCGAATCCGAACTTCTGGTCAGCTGATACTGAAAAGGCCAAACGCCTGGGTCGTAAGCCGTCGAGGGCTATGACGGAAGCTATCAACAACAGTCTCGGAGGCGATCCTGTGGATGATTCTTGTCACAAGCGCAAGTTCCTTCATAGACATAAACGAACCTACACAGTCACCGCATCGAAACGAAGAAGATACAGAACAGTAGACTACATCTGGCCAAAGGATAACCCGTACGATACCTCCCCATCTAATAAAATCGACTCCGACCTACGTACCGCCCAGATAAATATGCGAAAAGCCGAATTGGCCGAAATATACAAAGCGATATTAGCCCTCAACTCTGGAAACGGCGATATTCTCGCACAGATGAACCTTCTTAAAGACGGTGCAGCCGGAGCATCCAGTCGTGCGCTTGACGGAGTAAATTGGCAAGACTGGGAAGGAAGAATTCAAACCCGCAATGTAACAGTAGCCGGCCACTCTTTTGGCGCGGCGTCTACGATAGAGGTACTCCGTCGTCCTTCTGATGTGTTTTCCCAAGAACTGGATTCCCTACAAGGCATAATATACGATCCCTGGGGTGCAGCGATACAAGAATCGGAAGGTTCCCACGCCCAAATCAAAAGCCCCTTGTTGGGCATTAATAGCGAAGCATTCATGCATTGGGCTGATAACTTTGCCATGGTGATGAAGGTGTTCGAGGAAGCGAGTAGAAATAATGAAAATTGCTGGATGATGACGGTTAAGGGAACGGTGCACATCTCACAGAGCGATTTCACAGTTATATATCCCAGACTTTGTGCGTTGCTGCTGAAGGCTAGCGTCGATCCGGAGAGGGCTATCGATATCAATATCAATGCGAGTCTGGAGTTTTTGAAAAGAGTCATGCCGCCTAGTGTCGCAAAGTGGAATAGAGTGGACGATGAGGGATTATTAGATGTAAAAGTACTTGGATGGGAAGATGAAGATAGATTTGAGAGGAGACCGACGGAGAGCGGTATCGCAAAGACGCTGAAAGCGCAAAAAGATTTGAGGAGTAGAGTTCAACCCCAATTGCCTAGTCTGGTGCGACGAAAATGGAATAGAAGGCGAAAAGGCGGCATGGAAGATGAGATTTGGATGCATCTGAAACCGGGAGCAATGGAAGGACTGGAGACCGGTGAACCATTGAGAATAGTACAGGGAGAAAGAAGCAAGGAAGGAAGTTCTCTCAGCGGAAACTTCGAAGAGGCCATGAATCCGAAAGAGAACCCACAAACAAGAAATTAAGAAGATGTATTGTAGTTTTACACAAAAGCATGACAGTCTTCGACGGCCCGATGGTCTAGGTAAACGCTGACCCAAAGCTCCCCGTCCTTGTAACCCGCATAAGACTTTCGCAATGCGATCTTTACCTGATATTCGCTTTCTTTATCATATTGGTACCCGTTGTGAACGTAATATTTAGATTTTTCCTCAAACTCTTCTATCGCCCTACGAGTATATCTCGCCGCTAGAGTGAGAAGCCCCCTCAATGTCATATCTGAGGTGGCTTCTTCTAACCACCTCGACTCAGTACGGTGCGTCACCATGTGGTAGTAACATACGATGCATATTTCCAGAAATTGGGAGGTTGAAAGCCCGTTTTGCGTTTTTATGGCCACGTCGTCGAGAATTTTGGAGGATGATATATCGTAAAATGAAACCTTTCCATAGGGAAGCACGAGCGCTTCGGAAGAAATGCTGGCGCCGAGAATTCGACCATTCTTCACCTTGCAGACTAGATTGCAGTATTGGCGGAGGAGAAAATGCTCCGCGAGTTTGAGAGACTGGAAGTCGCCGTAACGGACCGCAGTGAAAGAGGGGGTAGTTGTGAGGATGGCTTCCCAGGAACGGCAAGCGAGGCTTGCGAAGACTTGCGCGTTGATTGGGAGATAAGATAGGATCTCTGTCTGGACTTCCACTGGCAGACTCGTAATCGTAAGCTTTGGAGCCTCCATGGCTGCGGACCATTGCATGTATGAAATTTAGGAACAGTCAGATCCTGCAATAAAGGTCCTCGCGTTTATTGTGTCGGTGGCTGCAACACTTTTCGCCAGGTGTATCAGCAGGAGCGTTAAAACAAGACTAATCAGCAGGTATCACTACTAAAACGGACATTCAAGGCTTTTAACATAAGAAGGAACCAACAACTTTAATACATCCTACTCGAGAATAAAACAGAGCTGAATTAAACCACAGAGATATATGGTAATGATAATTCGAAAGCCTAATGCGCCATACTTTCGGAGGCTATTCCCTGGTTCTCTTTCTCCCTTTGTCGCCGCATCATCCTTTGCATTTCCAGCTCCTCTTCCAACTGCCTTGCTAGCTCTAGTTGCCTCTCATCTTCTTTCATTCGTGCGATACTACTGTGATCATGATTTTCTCCTTTAGTGATTCTCCATACCGCCCCTTCCATCAATATCGCGGTATAACGATCTGTCTGTTGATCATACATAGACCAATACCTTCCCCGTCCTTCCAACTCTTGCTCACTTAACTTGATGGGCCCTTCCGTGTCCTTCAAGATATCAACATGTGCAATCTCCCACCACATCCTTCGTCCCTTCGCCGTGTTCTTCAAGAGTAGCCCGTCAAAAAAATATACCTTCTGATTTCTATCTCTGAACACTACCTCCAAAGACCTAAAATTTTCGTGCGTATCGCATAACGATAAAAAGATTCCCATCAAGATCCATTCCTGTCTTCTGTCGCTTACATCTTTCTTGCTACCATGTTGCCCCGCCGGCATAGCTAAAGTTTTTAGATTTGGGAATTTCTTCAACAGCTCCACGAAGGCACTGTTGGAAGGGTAGTTACCGTACTCGCATTCCAGTCCATCGTCAACCCTGCTCCATTTGTTCGGAGCATCCCAATCAAAGGTAAGATAGCCCATAAACACATTCGTAATCCTTTCAGCAAGGGCATTGGGGATGCAGTTCGCCGTAATGGCGGTATTGTGGCCGTATCCTGCGAAAATGTGTCTCGCAGATGCGATCAAGTCGAGAAATTGAGGGTCGAAGGAAGCGATGGGTGTACTGAACGGCGCGTATGTTTTGTTGTACGACGCGGTGCCAGTGATATTTATGTTTAATATATTGCATATTTGACGGCGGATGAGGTGCGCTGCGAGCTTGATGTCTGAAGAGAAGGCTTTGCTGACTAGGAGGAGAGATGGAGACGCATTGATAGTGGTGTCTATGAAGGTTGGAAAACGAGATATCTTGTACGTGATTCCGCACAGCTAGAAGTAATATAATATAGTTGGGCATTCCGTGTCAGTCGGATCGGTAGCTATGGTATCGCTCAGACTTATGAAGGCAGGTTGGAAAATAGTCTACCCCATCTCGTTTAATAAACTTGTACAGCTTGCTGCTCTTTTTAATGCCCTTTCCCGGTGGGACGGCTGCGTGTTGCCGAACTTCTTCAAATTGAACAGGAGAACTATAGATGATGTTGACTGCGTAGGTAATCAAGCTTTCGTAGATCTGGAGGCGAATCTCTTGCGGTAGCGAGAGGAGCCTATATACATCCATTCAGATTGTGTTAGTCCTGCTACCCAGGACGGCTATACGTTTCTGAACCTTAAATACACACGACTTATCGAGAGTTGCAAGATGTTGAACTATCAGTTGGGGTCCGAGCTCGAGCTTCGAACATCCTCACTTTGTGCTTAACATATTTCAATCGCTGCTTAAAATTATCCATCTGGTTTTTTCACTATATATATATATATTAGCTAGCTTGGCAATATTATTGTGACATTTCGGCGGTCCGCACTATATGAGAATGGGAGAGAATCGCATATCTCGACGATGGGATTGTAACCGGTTTCGGGTAGTCGACACTCTTTAAATAGCTGTCGCGACCAGAAAAACACATGAATGAGGAGGTCAAGTGGAAGAAGGATTTGGATAGCGTCTCGTTTGAGACAGAAGCGCAAGCAGCATGTCAACAGCTGGTGCGACCCCAGTCGTGAATTTGGCTTGCTTCGATATCAACCGCTGGGACATCTCAATTCGGTAACCACCGTTGGTGCGAACATAGAACCAGGTTCGTTAGGCACCGCCAAAAAGACCTACTGCCGCGCAGGATCTCAACAGCCGACTAGTCTCAAGGAACTAAAAGCTAAATATGTGCTAATATACACAGGTTAACACCTAGCGAAATTGTTTCCACTCGAAAAGCTCAATCAATTACGGGTCCGGTCCAAGACAAGAATATTTTATGAGTATGAATGTGTTGCTCAAAAATCCAGGAGGGTTGAAGCGTATCCGATATGAGGTTGGGAAGCGAATGCTTGCCGAGAAACCATACAATATAGATACCATGGCCGACCCTTTTGCACTCAAACTAGACAATAAACAATATTATCAGACTCCCAAGACACCAAATAGAAAATATGGCTTGATGCCGTCAGAAGAATATGGTCAAACCCTATATCGCGCCTTTGGGCAATACATATCTTGCTGTTGGCAGATGGTTCATGGTGTATTTACCTCTATGTTAGACCCTATATTCGGCATGAATATTATTGTAAGATGGAGAAATCTTAATTACTTTTAGCCTAATAATTATTTCGCTGCGAAAGTTCCTTAGCTCGGTCCGGTAGCTTATGCTAACATCGTTTACGATTTCAATATAGGAAATCTAAGGGAAGCTTAAATGGTGGTACTAGTTGGCATTTTCAATTGCTGCCAGTGTGATAACTTATGCTCCACTCTATCGGCTTGAGATATTCATAGCAATAAGACGTCTTCCTAGACTGTTGCGGGATTTGAACTTCCATCGCATCAAAGGCCATACGTTTTACTGGTTAACCGTCCTGAGGTATGTTTTTTCAAATAAACCCGCGATTATCGTCTCTATTATGATTATATGTGTCATTGTAGCATTGTCTGTGGGCGGTTGGGTAACATATACGGGCGAAGCATCAATGATCCCAAAAGGAATAATATTTGCTTTTATAGGTTTATTTTTCTTGATAATAATATTGTATGTTGTTTGGAAACTTTACTTGCTAGTGAAGCAAGTTAGCGAGGCAAGAAACAGTAGGAGTAGGGTCAGTACATGGACTCCACAGGCCCAGGCCTCAAGAGTAGCAAATGTTAGCAGCTGAATCTGGATGTCATCTAGTCGCCAAGTAGACTTTTGTGGTGTTGAAGCCATGCAAGGCTGATTTAATAGATAATTAGAGCAATCAATTGAAGCCAAAGCCTTCGACACCATGTATTCATTTCTAAAACTGTTGTAATCATAGATTTGGGGATGTATTAATATATCGTATCAACTGAGACTCCAAAAGTTTGGCGCAGTTTCAATTTTTAGAGAACAAGATAGCTTAGATATGAGGCCACGATAAGTCCTCTGTTCAAATTTTCTAGCAATAAGACTACGCTTTCTTGGGATACAATCCCGGGGCTAGTTTCGAAACTGCGTAGGTTGTGTTGGGCGAACTGAAATCTAACATGCCCGACGACAAAAGCCAAATAGTTCTCGTCAATGGTTTCTAGGAAATCTTACTGAGAACCCTCCTAGGAGCAATCTTTATGAGGTTTTATTCCCATCGAATTAGTTATAATATGATCAGTTCGTCGGATAGAATCGGAGAGTTCCAAAGAGAATCAGCCATTAGGTAAGCTGCACATTATATCTTTTGCCCAAACCTACGAGACGCGACATCTGTTGTGGTCTCTTATCTCAACGCTGCAAATACACTTGCTGCCTCATCAGGTCGAACATCAAATCAAGGAGAGAATGCGCCAAAAGGCCTAACCAACATCATACTCTCCGCTCCTTGATTATCCCTTGAGTCGGGCTCCTTCGTTTCAATATTTTTGCTTTGAGTACATGAAACATCGCGAGGGGCTCTCTGCATGCAGATACCTCCAGAGATGGCTGACCTAAGCATCCAACATGGCATCCACTCAGCAACGCAAACAATGGCACCAAATCTCCACGTTGCTGTTCTCCCCCTCGAGTTACATCTAGAGATCCTGTCGCTCCTCACCATAAACGAGCAAATACAGGCCGAGATTGCATGGTATTATTGGCAAGATATCCTGCTCACTAATGGTTACCTAAAAAAATCGAGATACACTTCAAACCCAAAAGAAGGGGTCGAACATCTGCACATACTCCTCAATGCCGCCTCTGGATTGATTTGTGACGGAACCAATGGTATTGTGCAAAATTACACCATCGCACGTGAAAACAAATCACCACTGAAGGCACCGAGATCAATATCAAGAATTTACGCTTTAAACGGCGCGAAAAACTCAACTCCGCAGTACAATATATTCGAATCTTCAATACTCGACGAAACTGTACTATCCCCAGATTGTCATTTTGACGATATAATGTTCCGGTATAGGGTCAGCGTTGAAGGGTTTGGCGATTGCATTTACTGGGGTGCCGAAAAATTAGTTGCGAGCGATACAACTATTAGAAGATTCGTCGAAGACGTAGCAAGAGATGTTGAAGGCGTATTGACATCGACCTCCGTAACATTGTGGCTATCTGGGCGCAACTTGCCACAATATACGCCAGGCATGAAGTATTCGTTAGATTTTGGTTCTCATATACCTTTTGGTGCTTCGCATTGGGGACCGATGATTTTCATCCGCATTCATCCTAATTTAAGACGAGGCCCTTGATAATAGGTGGCGAGATACATCAATGAAACCTTAGACGGCGTCCCGAACAATATTTATTAATTTGCTTCCTTAATCGGCTGTATACATTCAACAGGCTCTTGTACAAGATCAAACTCATAACGTTGCATTTCAAAGCTCTCCACCCTCAAGATTGCAATTTCGGGATCAATAATAGTCCCTCTCCTGTTCCAATTCCCTCTCACTTCATTCTCCCAAGATCGCTCGCAATCTACCCACTCTGGGTGCTTCCCTTTCGTATCATCTTCTCGGAGGCTCGAATGTATCACCTCTCCCAAATTTCTTTCGCTCCCACTACTCTTACTCCATCCCTTCTCGATCAGCGTTTTGAATGCAGGTAAACAACATATCATGATCCCAACACACTGCTCTAATGCCGCCCATGCTTGCCCCATACTTATTATAGGAGCGCCATGGCCAGCTGTAAAAATGTAGGCTACTCTGCCCAATGAAACGATGACGCCGAGAAATCCGAATGCGAACACACTACTGGCGGCATAGAATTGTTTCTTGCCGCTGCGTCGGAGGATATGGAGGAAACTAAACGGAAAAGAAAAGACTATGGAGAGGGGAAAAAAAATTAGTATATCGGATTGCTGGACTTTGGAAGAGGCTGGAACATAAAGCAACATACTCAATAGTTCTGTCCCAGCGTGCATTGTAACTGTAATTATATACGGCTTGGTTGCGAAATACGCAACGCAGGTGTCCCTGGGGTTTTCAACATCCCAATTTCTTCGTATCGGCCAGCACCAGAATATATTGACCGCGACCCACCCAATGCAAGTCAAAGCAACCAGTACGGCTAGTACATGTAGTGCGATGCGTTGTTTTGGAAGCGCTGTTGGTTTGACGAGTTTGTAATAGAGTACTAGAAGGTACATCTTCACTCCCCATAGCGAAAAGTAGTACGGCAGTGTCGAGAATTGCAACACCTGCAGGAGTCCTCGAAGCTTCCCTTTCTCGAAGCGTACATATACGGAGTTTGGGTCGGTTAGGATTTTATGGAGGCTGAGGCGTTCGTCACTAAAGCCCTCCGCGACCATGATCGTGTCGCACGATACGGAACCATAGAAACATAGCAAAGTGACACATATCACCCAATCGCTAAGCTTGAATTTGCTGCGCTTGAATGCGTGTTTTCGGACTTCAAGATGTCGGTTTCGTATATAAATCCGAAGGGCGAAGAACACCGATGCGATGATGACGAATACCCATTCTGTTACCTACACCGCTGTATGTCAGTATGCTTGAAATTGTTGTATGAGTATAGTTGGCAAGGCCGAACGTACTACGACATCTCTGGGCTCGATCCACCATACCATTGCTAAGACTGTCGGACAGTCGAAGCTATCTTATTCCCAATCTTCTTAGTCTCGTGATTTTGTTCTGATGGTTTCGAATACCGTCAGTAGTTGGTGATACATTGTTAATATATATTTCAAGTTGCTAGATAGATAAATTATGATAAATTTACATTGGTCCTAGAGAAACTAGCTGTTATATATAACTTTGATAAACACTTTCACGGTACCGAAGAGGGTGAGTAGAGTGAGACCGACTGGAAAAGCGTCTTGATAGTGTCTTGGTTTCGGTATCAGATTCATACTGTTTCGAACTCTCGCCAATACCTTAAATTTTCAATACATCTGTGCAACACAGCTGTGCAAGTAGGCAAAGCGCCGTGTTAAGCGAGTTTCGAAGGGGCTTGCAGGCCGCATAGTAGGATTCGAGGCGGAGGTGTTACAGCTGAAACGTGCTCTCTACGTTAAGGCGGCGCGTTGTTGTCCTCCTAAGTGTCTCAAAGCCTTAAAAGATCTTATATTTCCTAGAAGGAATTTTCAAGACCTCGGCATATGCAAAGAATTCACATCCTAGCTGAGAGGTATCCTATAATTAAGTAATCTAGATAACCCTAATATTAGTTTGTTCGTTATGGAGGACCTGGGCTCGTAGTTGAAGCGCATAGTAGCTATAGTATTAATTAAAGGTCCGCTACCTCGGCCTGTCGCCAACGCGGAAAGAAACGTGTTCCAAAAAAACGCTATTCCATAAATGAAAACGTTTCATATTCTACTTCAGAAATACTCATTCACCAGCGATCTATTCGCTCGGCACCATGCTCTTGTTCTTCATCCAATGGGAACTGAAAACCACCAAATGCTTTTGAGTACTCCATGATCCTGGCAACCGAGTAACGACTCTTATTCTCCTCGACTGCTTTCATTTCTTTCATCTTCAATCCTTCCATCTGTTCATCTGTCATATAATCTTCCAGCAACATCCAGCGCCCAATGTCTCTACCGTCACACTGCAAGCATGTGTTACGGGCAGCGCTGTAGGTTATAGCAATCCCTCCCGTTCCGTGGGTTAATTGCAAGAATGGTTGATACTTTTTCGCTATGGCCTCAGCTTCCGTACAATCCAAATTTGGGTTTTCCATGATAACGAGTTCTCGAAGATTGCAGGCAATTCTGGGCCTCTTCAAAGGAGCTAGCCCTTTCACCGTGAGTGTGCCATGGGCATGCGAACAACCTGAAATCTGTCAGTTACGCTCGCTGTTGTTTTGGGATAGTATTCTCATCTCACCAGAAACTTCAATACCGCAAATAAATTTGGAACTGGAAAGTATTGCATCCATTGTGTCATCTGAATTATGGTCAGCAACTCTATAGTCAACATTTACTGAAGTGAAAACATACCCGTCACACTTGGTACACCACGCAGGGCAATACCAACTAGTCCTGGACAACTTTGAACTAGCTTCCGAATCTTCATGTCTTGAATATCTGAACTCCCCTGAACATCGTCGTCTTCAGAATTGTTGATCTCCAGATAAACAAGGCGTTGACACAAGGACTTGTTGTGTATGATCGTATCAAGAATTTCAGAGTTGAGAATGACCTTTGAGGTAAATATAATCTGCGTGATAGTCTTTGGCTCTAAGAGTTTAGCATCCCACTCCTCAAAAACGACCACATTGGCGAGAGAATGGTTTTTCTCCGGAGGTTGGGACTTGTAGTAAGGCAACATGTCTTCGGAATTGTCGATAGATAAGTCTGGAATGATTTCGGTGGACGGTACGGTGAATATACTTTCATTAATAAAGCAGTAAGGCGAAAAAGCGTAGTCAGTAGGGTTCCTTGTAACAGGGCAAACTGCATTCTCAACAGCTCCCAAGCTTAATGGGTCGACTGAAAAGGGCTTCAAATCCGGGGTTACGACTCCGTTAGGATAGTAATATTGTTGATATTCGTGATTGATGATAGAAAGTGGTTTCTGTCCGACATATGATCCTAAAATGTGACTACACGAAACATCGGCTCCGGCTTGACCTTTTATTAGCTGATTGGTTTTAGCTTCTGTGAGCAGTTTCAATTTTCGGATATATTCAGAGCCGCCCAATTTTCGCAGTAACTCAATACTCAATAGAATGCTGTTGTTGACCTTATTTTGTTCACTGATGATCCGTTGCAACTTGGCACGTCGCTCTTCAATTATTGAATCTGCGTATTTCTCGAAGCTGCTCTCTTTGGAATGTTCTCCTTCCATGTTACTCTCTTCGCTGCTTCCCCATACAGAGCATACTTCAATATCAATACCATCATCAAGCATGACATTAGTGTCAATAAACCTTGGGGAGTAGTTCCCATCGAGAATCTCGACGTTAAGATGAGGGACCGCGGTGTCGAGTAGGCTTTCCTCAGAGGAACTTGAGTCAGATGGGTTACTAGAAGAGCTACTGTCTGTGGGTGGAGGTGGGCATTTTGGAAGCCCTTTGATCAAAACACCCTCCGCTTCCATCTTCTCTTTTCCCTTCACTTTCAAGCAAGAGTCCTTGGGCTTGTTCTCCCTTTCCCCCAGGTAGTCAACGTATGCTGCATTGATACTCCCAGCATCATACTCCCGACCTTTTTGCTCGTATTCCATAGCGAGCTTGAGAGATGCATCGATATACTCCCTCATGAGAGCCGGGGCTTCTGCCAAGCTGGCAAAAGTGCGCTGCTCAGCTTGTCGGACGATTCGAATTGGGGTAGACCAATCCTTCACCTCATATACGTTCTCGATATCCGAATCGTATTCTGAGCCGCCTTCGGAGTATTCGGCGGTCCCATCCAGCGGGATTGGGCCCTTTGGCCCCACAAGAAGGGTTGCCAGCTTATCGGAGGGGCACCTGGTCGGCTTTTCAGCCAATTGTTTTGTCTTCTTTGGGACCATTTCCTCTTGCCCCTCGAGATATGCCAGCCGCTCCTCCATGTGGTCATATGCCATATTCAGGCGATCCCTCAACTCTCGTAGGCCCACCTGAGGGCAATCCACAGTCAGGGAGTCTGCGGCGTTTCCGCCCTCGTTGCCTTTTTCGATCATGTCCTGGACGAACGGATATCGCTCGTCCTCCTCTCGCACATAGTCAACGAGAGGAACCCTCTCATTTGTTTTTGGATCTCTTGTGACATATATGACCCGGATTCCTTCGCCATTAGATCGTTCGAAAGCCAGCAACTTTGATGCGTCTTCCTCGGACCAATCTTGGTATTTCGGCAACCAAGATGGCCATTTGGATTCATCGCTTGCCCCGTCGTAGCTAAGTTCTGGTTTGTAGCGGTTGGAGTCCCTCAAGGTATCTCTAAGAAAGTCCCTTGCATCATTTTGGCCCTTAGATTTGCCGCCGAAATGATTAACGAAAAAATCTTTGTCGCAGCTCTTCTCTGTTTGCCCTGAGATTTCAGAGTTCGAATGTTTTAAGACAAGGACAAAGTCCTTTGCACACCTCTTAGATTCAGGGTAAATGCTGTTCGGCCAGACGCGTGCGACGTGTGTTTTGAAAATCTGTGCCTTGTCGTAAATGTATAAAGGCTTTCCGTGCTCGACTACAGAGAGCCATTTTGTTCCGTTCAATAGAGCGCCTTCTTGGCCATCCTCCCAAACAGCGCACTCGGGTGGCTCTCCTGGGATCATCTCGACTAGGATCAGAGCATTGTTGATTATCGAATCTTTCTTCCATCCCTCGATATATGTGTAAAAGTATTCAGGGTTTCCTTTTTTGACTTCGCTGTCACGTCGACGACGAGGGTATGGCAAAATCAGAGACAATGGAAGGCGTTTGTTTCCGCCCAATTCAAACATTGTACCCTCATGTTTTACGGAGGCAGTTTTCCATGCCGGCCATCCATTTTGATTGGCGAGATTATCAATTTCCGGTTCCTCTAATGTGACATCTGCAGTCGTTGCACTAGCTGGTAATGAGGCTTTACTGCGGAAGAAGCACATTCCTATGTGATGTTGAACATAGCGTGTAGCTGTCATGATTGTGCGTGTAGGATCGAAGATATCATCATCTGAAATTAAGGAGCACTCGGTATTCGAGTCTGTGGTTTCGTCAACAGACACTTGGATTGTAGTCTGGACTTTCTTTGTACTCTCTGCAGCAACGAGGGCGAGTTGAGCGGAGCTGTTAGCGTTTAAAAGTGATGGATTATTCATGAGAGTGTGATATGCCTGGATAATTTCTTTGTCTGTGATCCGGTGTTTTTTGGTAGTGACAAAACCCTCGGTATCGTTGGCTTTAGAAACCATTGGCATGAAGAGGGTACACTAGAACGTGACTGGGTGGTCGAATCTTCCAGGAAGGATGGTGATTCTATTAGCAGGATAGAAATACAATAATTAGTTGTTCGAACAACAATAATCAAGACCACGAGATTCTAGAGATACCGGAATGTCGAATTGACAGGGGTGGTCACTTACATTTAAATTGCTATGAAGGTCGTGGTGATGAGAGCTGGCGCGAAATGCTGCTCTGCAGTTTTTCAACTGCCTTTCAGGTGGTTGCAACGGATAGGCGTACAATTGTGAGGGTAAGAAATAGTTCTATTAACAAGGTGGAGAAAGAGAAGGAAGAAAGAGAAGATTGTAGAATAGTAGCTAGATAACATAGTCGTCAGCCCCAAGCGCTGAGCGCAAATTATTCGTAATAGAACTTAGGGCAAGTGATCCGTTGCATAATTTGAAGCTCTGAAGCTTCAATCTTATAGCGAAACTTGGGTCCTCCTGGGCTGAGACTATGGTTGAGGTACCAGAAACCTCATTTAACCTAGTGCATTTCGAGGTAGCGTGCCAGAGAACCCGTTATTCAGCTATCGAATAGGAAGTGTGCTAGGGGCACCCTCTAGCCCAAAAACAAAGCAAAACGCTCTATACATCTGATGACCTCCGCTTCTGTTTGCTGAGCTTTTGAATACAAGAATCTACTAAGCCCTAGCGCATATTCTCTGCGAATACCTTCATCTCCCTATTTCATCTTGCTCCTACCACTCTACTTCAATCATCATCCAGATTCCCGTCAAAATCTTACCAATGTCTTCCCGAAATCGACCCGTTGTCTGCAGACATTTTGCCAAAGGCTCCTGCGTGATGGGCAATGATTGCCGCTTCTCACATGATGTTACGCTCCCTAAAAGCGTGAAGGTCATTACTGTCGATCTTGAAACCCTCCTCGGCAGAACCAATATTCAAAGAGAGAGACACATTACACTCCCCCAAGGGGCTCAAGTGGATGGCATAGCGTATGAGAAATACCAACACCCTACTACCCCACCCGCGCAAGTCCTATCATTCAAAGACTTCAAGAGCTACAGCAAATCTCGTCTCATCCCAGGCATAACTCATATCCAGTTCGGCAATGGGTTCAATGTCACGGATGAGCATATCAATGACCTCCTCGCTTCTCCACATATTCTCACCAACCTCGAAGTTTTCATCATCAAGGGTATCGATAAATCGGTCACAATTACAAGAGCGAAGAAAGGGAGGAAGAATTCGAAAACGAGAGGGCCCGCAGTCACGACAGAGGCGCAACCGATCAAAATCTCTAACGAACCTATGCTAAACCTCATCTCCAAATCTCCAAATCTTAAGGTTCTCCATCTAATCGGCTGTATCAATGTGGACGACTTTGCTTTCAGACAGATTCTCCGAAGTTGTCCTCACATTCATCACATCAAAATCACAGGTGAGCCAGCACTATATCTACAACACAAAAGGACCTCACAGCAGAGCTTGCGGGCCGATCCTTGCTTCGTGGGTCCCTGCATTGCCGAATTCGGATGTGCTAACCAGGTTACACAGGCACCCCAACACAAGCAGGCAGTCTCTCCACCGCCAGCGTTCTTTACCTTCTCAACCGTGGCGAGGGTCTTGCTCAGGATCTCGGGGAACTAGACCTTGTCAATCAGAAAATCGACAACCGAGCTGTTACTGTCTTGTCGGATACACGCACTCGTATCAACATCATCGAGGGACTCCAGTGTGAGCTCGAGAAGGGTGGAAGAGGCCTCAGCTTGACTGATACGAAAGGGACGACCATTCATAAGTCAGGCTACATTATCGGGCGAGACGGCGTCGCATTCACCTACCAGGGCTGTTTCTTGCCCGAATGGGAGAAAGATTTCTCGGAGGGTACAGAGCAGATCCTCACAGGTGGGGAAGGGCCACCAGGATTTTGGAGCGACGACGAAAATGAAGAATTTGATGGCTCCTTGCTCTCGAGTGGACAATTCATGCACAGGGGCAAGTCAGTTGAGTATATTATCGAAGAAACAGATACACCATCAAAAGAAGATTTGAGTGGCAATCGCGAGATCAGCGAGGTTGTTGCTTCAATGATGCGAGACCTACAGAAGTTTAAAAGAACCGAGCTAGAAAACGGAGGTTCTCAAGAAGAAGAGCCAGGCCGGTTTGAAGAGCTTGAATGACTTGAATGATATGAATTAAGTATTCCTTTTGTATGCTAACACTACCGCTGAAGCTATCACGGAGATAGAATAGAAATTTTGGCCGTCCTTGATAGATTTAAGGATAGTATTTTAGACTAAGCTTAATTTGGAGGCACTGGAAATCCCAAGGGTTTATCGTAAATAGTAGCTTTCCTCCACTTTAAAACCGACAAGGAGTATTTATATACTCTCGAGTCTAATATTTAGTAGCAGTTTGAACTGACGTTCCCGAAATATGGGGTTGACTTCATTCCCTTTTATCAAATATTTTCAAATCTTTAGGCTTATCATCTAGCCTCCTCCTCGAGACTAAGCAGACAAGATTGCAGAAAATACTTACCCAGTAAAATCACTTTCAGCCCCTGTCTTTCAGAGCACCTTACGTTTTATCTAAATCTAGGAGGAATTCGCCCTTAAAATGTACATACATATGACATGCCTAGAATAATCCATTTTCAAGCACACATCCCAATGTACGAGCAAATTTTTTTAAAGTGTCGAAAAGGTTAGGGTGAACTACAGACAGTTATCGAGACTCCAATCTGAGTAGTCTTAGCCATATATCTGGGCATTGTCTTGCATGAAACTCCTAAGACAAAAAACGCACACATACATACATGCAAGCCACAATTGTTCGCAAGGGTCCGAGAATGCGCATTAATCCGATCAAATAAGATCCTCTCTGCGGAAAAATGGGCACAACACCCTAAATGCTGTTGGTTGGCTCGTCATCATAATCGGGTAAAAGTGAAATCGGGAACCAACCCAGCCAACCGCAGAAAATCGTTGAAATACCCTCCGTCGAGGAGCGGAACACGTGGCTGATCTTTGCCAATAGGCTACACTCTTTGAGATAAAACATCCGGCTGCATATCATTCGTCCCTTCGGATTAGGACATATCTCGGTTAGACCTTGTTCAAAATGGCAGGGGAGGCTAGCATGATCATGATGCAAAAACCATGGAGTTCATCGACCGGCGGGGTATTCAAAATGGAGGGGGAACTCATACATGTCATGACCGTATAAGTATTATTTTTCCTTTCATTCGAGGTATTTTCATCCCCTTTCTAGAAATATCATGGGAAAACGCCAAGAAGACTATTGAGAGCCTGGTATAGCTTCAAACGGGGTACTTACGCGATAGTAGTATATGTATACCTGCCTGCCGGTCCAAGAAATTAGCGCAGAAAATCAAGTTATACAAAATTTATATAGGGTCACTCGCTCGCAGGTTTAATTCGTTCAAGTCATCAAAACCCCGAGACCAACTAAAATTTTCCCCACCGGTCGTACTCGAGCTCAACCGTCGCACAACTCAAAATCTAAAGCACAAAAATGACGGCGGATAGTAACGAGGTGGAAATTTCGGAAATCCAGAGGTAACAGCACCAACTCGACACCAGTTTAGGCTATTCGTTAGACGCTCATACAAACTCCCAAAACCTAGTGCGGCCGACTTAAAAAAGACGCTCGGAGAATACCCAAATGTCAACATCATCCTCTACGAAGGAGAATGGGAGAAAAGCTACAAAAATCCCTTCTCATACCAATACCGATGCTATGCGGTGCTCTATCCACGGATGAAATTTTTGCGGGTCCGAAGAGATCGTTTCGAAATCACGGATTGGATACTACACAGTTTTGGCTTTAATCCTGAAGACGAAGCTAATGTTCAAACAACTGGAGCATGGGGGATTAGAGGTGAAAAGGAAGCTGACGCAGCAAGCAATCGTAAGTTGAACGTTTATTCGCACACCGGACATGAAATTCCCGAGTCATGGCGCCATTGCTCAAGGTGTTCAAGCCTAAGCTCCCATCATGTAGTTGATAGGGCCGGCTCAAAGGCAGCTGATCCATCCCCGGTTCTAAACCCCTTCCTTGCTAAGTTCATAGAAACTCGAAATTTCTGACGACACTAACCTCGATTGATTTCGTAACAACAGTTGTGTATTTCGGCTACTATAAGGAGAAGCCGGCAGAGCACCTTCCCGCAGACCTCAACCGGTTCCACAGTGCTCTTGAGCGGCTACAATCCAACAGCAACACAATTCAAGTTTGAAGTCCCTTCCCTATATCTTTAAGTTCACGGGACCAATGCGATGAAACCGAACCGAATGACTGATATTTCCTATTAAAATTCTCCCAGTCCACTGTTTCTTAGATACCGTGAGTGGTATCTGTTGCTATCTCAAATAGAGTTTGGGATTTTGCACTTGCTGTTATTGTATACTATTTCCATTTGATACACACATATATACCTCTGGAGCTCCCCGATCCCTCAACTTACGTCCTAACGACTATCTGGTGTTGATATTCGCCTTATTCTATCTCAGCACCAGTTGCTTTATGGTTGCGTTATCTTCGCTTTCAGCAGTTCGATTTACACCTTTTCACCTTGTTAGCTATCATCTATACTTCGAATTCAGTCACTGACGATCTTTTTCTCCTAACACGGCAAATCACAATATTCTGTTGTTTCCAACACTATTCAAACATTTGCTACGCTCTAGTTTTATGAATTTATTTAGAATTCAGGTTCCTTTGGCGGTTGTGGTTGTAGGATATATCAAATGTCTTTTTATTCTCTCCCGCTGTCCGCCTGCTCTCAAGGCAAATCTCGTTGTCACAAATCCGTAAAATCACAGTAGAGTTGCGCTCACCCATGAATTTAACTATATATGTCTCAAAGTGCAATAGGATCAAATAAGACCAGTTCTATTTAGTATATTTATGATCAATTTTAACAGGTAGTAAGACTATAACTCCCGGGTGACAAGGTCTTTTCGATCAATTCCCAGGTCCCTGGCGAGGCCGGATGATATTTCCTCTTTTCAATCTAGAAGCTGTCCCGGCACTCTTTGATTTGGTTCGTGTGAGGTCGCTCTTCGAATTCGCATTATTACTTTGAAGTTTCACTGGTACGACCGAGACCAACTAGTATCATAGTGCCGGATACAAGTTGTTATGCAAGTGAGGCATACTCATAAGCCCGGATATCTGCAACTTAACCTCCTCATAAATTCTCAAGCCCGTGTTGAGCCTGACGTCTCTGCCCTTGAATATAAATCCAGCAACGACGACAGCATTTTAACTTGTCTACGCTTTAACCATCATCACATTCACCACTTTCTATCATCATTGCTTCCTCAAATTCGAAAGGCAGTCACAGCATACGCTGTTCACGTTCATAGATCTCACAATGGCTACAAATAGCGAAGAAACTTCTCTTCCAGTTCTCCCTCCATCCTCTTCAGCCTCTTCACCAACCAACCCTCCAGACTCACCACTGAACCGCCTTTCTACGAATATGAAGTCAAAGGAGACCAGGAAAACACCTCCTGAGTATCCCCGCAAGCAAGCCGGGTTGACCCCCTATCAATATTCAATGGCCACAGAGCCAATCCTGCCGCTACAGCCGGTCAACCTTTCAAAGTTGAACGCGCAGTCAACTCAGAGTCACCAGCGACCTCTTGGCCAATCCACCATGCCAAACGTCACCAAAGTCTCAGGTAGGTAAACTTGTTTTTAAGTTCATTGTGGGCCAGCAAATTTGAAATAAGACTGTCTAACAGCTTTTCGCGGATTTGGTATCAGACTTAAAGTCCCTGCCCTGTCCATATATGAAGAACAAGGGCTACTGCAGATTCGACGAAATTCAGTGTCGATACACCCATACTATTACACGAGTTATCGAAAGCCGTGTCGGCACTACAGCGATGTCTTCGAATCGAACAGCATTTGGGTCCTCGAAGGCTTCGCCAGCCTCACAGGCTACCTCTCTTCGCGGAGGAACCGCAACCAAATCTGCACCGAAAGAGCCGGCTGCCACCTTAAAGGAGACTTCCAAATCCAAGGAAGTGTCCGAAGCAGATGCTCCAAAGATTAGCGTTGCTTCAAAGACCAAGGATGCTCCAAAGGTCAATGACACTCCCAAGGCCGATTTCGGCGGAGATATCAAATGTGAAGGTACACAGGTACCGAAACCCGAGATTCAACAGGCTTCTGAATCTCAGATTTCACAGATTCAGAAGCCGATCCCTGGGTCTTCTCAGAAATTTGTCGTTAACCTCCCGAGCGAGGAGACGACCACGAAAGGCAAGGTAGCAGTTACGCTAAATCCGCCAGCGGGACAATATGCTGCATATGAGCCGGACAAATTGCCCGCACACCAGGTGTACGAGGTTACGCGTCGAAAAAACCCCTTCGACGAAGGCAAAATGCTTTACGTCGACGAGACGAGCGGTAAGTCTCTGCTGTGTACCAATGTCGCCGAAATTAGATTTGGCAAGAAATTCGGCAAGGTCTACAGCGTACACCTCAAGGCACTGATGGCCAACTGTGACCTTGCAAAGAAAGTCTCATATATTTGGGTCAGCGATGCCTCTGGTCTCTCTGACCAAGCCATTTTCAACCTAGGGATCAAATGCGACCCCAAGGTGATCATTCTCAACCGTGCTGTGAAGCTCACAGACGCAGCCTTCATTGGCTTGCTTATTAACTGCAAGAACCTCGAATACCTCGAAATCACGGGTAAGTATCAAAGGTTATCTCGCCGGATCTTAGTTAACCAATGAATATTGATATTGAATTGCTTTTAGGGGAATCCGGCGCACTTGGAAGTCTCACTAGCACCTGCCTTCGCGTTCTGATCGACTCTCCAAAGCTCGCGCCAAAGCTGAAGGAAGTTGTCGTCAGACAACAAGATGTCTCCGACTTGATAGCTCTTGAGCTTTCTCAAGCACGCCCAGACTTGGCAATCACGACGGGCACAATTATTGTCGTGACCAAAGAGATAAGAAATTTTCTATGGTACGCTGGGCGTCTTGCCTTTGTCAACATGTTTGCTATCGGGTGAAGAGTGGTCTTCTCAATTATCCTGTTTTTAATGTGAAATTTGCTAGTCTTCTTTGGTGTTACTTTCTTATTCTCGCTATTTCGTTCGCCCAGATGGCACACAATCTATTTTCTCTACATTTTGGTTTCGGTCTCTTAGTATTCGCACTTCGAGCTCAAGTTGTATTTGGTAATATAGAAATTCAGATCTGTGGGAAGAATCCCAAGTACGCCGTCGTGATCATAGTATGTTCACATCATTTGACGCCATGAAAATCACATGGTCAAACAATCGTAGAATCCTTCCTCACTTTAATTACGGAGCGAGAATTAAGTTTGTGTCAAGAAAAAAGTGTATTATGTTGAATTTTAGTATATTTAACTTTTGTTTAATTACCTTGATTAACTCGCAATCTAGTTTCTAGAAAACTGACATATGTATGATTGTCGAACGTCGACATACTCCAGGGGTCGTCTAAACTCGAGAAACGATACATGAAGTCTGAGCATGCGAGTTGGAACAAGATGCCGCGATCAAGAATATCATGATTAGAAAGGATAGAAAGAAAAATAATTATTATTACATATTATAGTAGTAAATTGCAAATACTACTTGAGTTAGAGGTAGTGAGGATATGACCTCTGGGGAGTAGAAGTTTAATGAATCCATGTATCGCCGTGGGAACTTTTTAGGTCGTAATTTCGAAGTTGTTGCTCAGTAGGAAGGCTATTTAGTACCAAGCGCTGTACCGTTCATGGCACTTTCAACAATAGTCGAGTTGAGCGCGAGAAGGATTGAAGTTCCGTTAATTCCAGTATCTCGGCCACGCAGTTTGAGCTGTGGAAAGGTGGATTTCTGCGCAGACGTGGAAGCCGCATTGCTACCACCCCAGCCGAAGAAGCGGAAGCCGCGGCGGACGTTGACGTTACGTTTGACTGGGTCTCGAGCAACGACTGTCATCTTCCAAGGCCCAACTCTAGTGGAATTGGAAGCTGGAGCAGTCTCATTTTGTCTGCTTGGAAGATATGCCCCGCTGGCCAGAGAAGCCCAAGCGAGAATAACGGCAAGGATGAAAGATTGGAACATCATCTTGGATAAAAATAAAAATGGGATGGATCGAGGTCCGTTAGTTTGAGGGATGGTTTAGGTATTGGGATGAGTGATCAATGTCGATGTAGATGTTTATCTTTATCCTGATGTGAGGGAAAGAATTATCCAAGGCTCTTAATTCTCCAAGCTGCTTTGTGATGCTGATGCTGAACATATCGAGGAGTGAGAGTAGTTCCGTGACACTTATATACCAATCCTTTGACTTTGACGAATATAAATGAGTAGCAATATTAGAATATGAGATTTAGCTAACATTGAGCTCGATCGATCTGCACGACCCTACATTCACACTCCCGTAACTCAGAAAAATATGTTGCTGTCAATCATCGTGAATAAGAATTCGCGAATCTTCCCTTTCAAAGGGGTATATCTGAAGATCATGAGCGTTTTCAGGATACCATAAGCTAGTATACCCGTCATTATATATTACGACACGTTGGAAATATGGAAAGCCAAATGCGTTCGTCAAGATATGTTGAGATATAAAACAGGGATAGACGAATCGAACCATTTTAAGCACGAGTCGGGCGGCAGGGACCGTTAATTAAATTAAGCTTGAACATGACTCTCGCTTTACATTCCACTCCCTTCTCAGGAGCTAAATCGCGGAAGCTACATGCTACAAGGTCCCAAACATCGAAATGTGGATTATTTGTGCCTGCCTATTCATCGCATAGTTGTACATTCCTCCGTTCCCAGAACATGTGGGAGTTCATCTCGGTTTCGAATTTCCGAATACGCGCATTCGCATGTCGCATTCTACAGGGTTGCAAGTTTAAAATGCCCAAAATTCACGTCATCTCCAAGCTGCACACGGCTTCTAGAAATCAAGGCAACCAGGAGCCGAAAACATTTTATATATTTCCCAGAGACAATCCTGTTTTTCCCAGAAGATTTCCATTTGCATCGTTATATCGAGGCCCTGAGGTTCTCCCGCCCAACATATCTCAACGCAATTCATAATACGCGGTGAAATGGCCTCAAATTCTCGTATGGCGCAACAAGCATTGGAAGGAGCAATTCCTCCCTTTCTTAGGATTGTCACCGACTACCAAAAGAACCTTCTCTAAATAAAAAAATAATTGTCATTAAGATTGCTACCAGTCAACTTAACCTGGGAGTATTGTAAATGCGAGGTCTTGAGTTCATGCGTCGAAAATGCTGCCAAGCCGCAGCCTGTCGGCGACAGACTCAGCCTACCAATCTCCCATCCATGAACATCGCCTCCCGACGGCGACACTCCTGTTTGATAGGGTATGCGGGACTTGGTTGAGAAGTCCGAGCAATCGCAGAAGACACGAGCCGTATACCACAATTTACACGCCAGAGCATCGCGTTCCCTCAAGATTCAAGAGACCGATGTGATTACGTAATTACTATTGCAGCTACGATTCGATCCCGTCGACCATGGCTCCATACTGCCACCGCTGTCAGCGCTCTTTCGTGCACACCCGCGCCTACAATGCCCACATCGCAAACAGCTCCTCCCACAATTTCTGCTTTGTCTGCGGTGAGGATATCAAATATCTGGTTGATCTCGTAGAGCACGAAAAAGACGAGCATGATGCTTGTCACGAGTGCAAACGAGAATTTATAGGCCCATCCCAACTTGATGCGGTAAGCTTAGCTTCTGGTGGGGCGTTCAGGCTTCTAGCTTAAAATATGTTTCTCGGTTGGACCTAAAGAGCTATTTACTGACCCCGCTTATGAGAATAGCATCTCAGGTCCGGGCTTCATGCTGGCAAAGAGCACGCTTGTATTTGCAATGAGGACTTCGTCTCTCCAGCAGCAGTCCTACTCCACATCGAAGGAGGCGGTTGCCCCTGCTTTTCAGGCCACGAATTGATGCATCTGATTAGTATCAGAACGCGACGGAACAAGAAACGGAGATATTATCCCGGAGGGAATGTTTGTATAGAGAAGGATAACTCCTTCATGACATCCCCAGCTCATGCGTTTTATGAGGAATATCCCGACCATGAAAATATCGCATTCCATCGAAAGTATCGAAACTACGTCTGCCAATACTGTCTTGCTCGTTTCAGCTCGTCAAAAGCACTGAATCAACACTTATCAACCGCCCCCAAAAATGATGGTCGGGTTTGGTATATCTGCGACGGCTGTGACCGTAAATTCGCATATCCAAGTGCACTATGTCAACACTATGAGAGTGGGAAGTGTTAAGGTTGAGGCTCGAAGCTACATGCGGTTGATCACAAGGATATGAAAATCGAGAGAAACATCATATATTATCTGTATCAGCGCAAGGAGAAGACATCGACATTGATCACCTCTCTGTTTGGCTATCGCTACTTTCAATATCTAGCAATTGGCGAAATAAAAACCAAAGACTTTGGACATCAATATTTGAAGATGAATCATGAATATAAACGCTGGAATTGTGGAAAAAAAAAAAACTCTCCTGTTTTAAAGTTCAATTTTAAGGACATCTTTAAAATGATACTATAATAAAATGGCCCTGAAATTGCTATCCGTAGTCGGCCATCCAGGGGCACGTCCTCCATCAACATAGCAAGGTTAGAGGACAGTTTTATAGAAATCAAAATTCCATTTCATGGCATTACTTCCCAGGTCTTACCCCCCCAAACGACGCAAACCACGCTATATAACAAAAAGACCACCAACCTAAAAAAAAAAAAAAAAAAAAAAAAAAAAAAAAAAAAAACTCATAACTGTATCTTTAAACGTTAAAAATGTAATAAAGGCTCCATAACATGATACCCACAAACAAGACAAAAGCCAAATACCGTACAAATCAATAGAAGCTAACTAAAAGATAGGAAACCCCAAAAGCAATCAACAATACAAATTCGGTCATAAATAGGAAAAATAGATGTAAGATAGTGTGTACACGAGATCGAAAAGTTAGAGAATCATAAACCGTTAACGTAAGATATTAATCTCGCTCAGAAATACCGAAAGACTGCGCCTGAGCTTGTAGATATTCGCCAAAAAAGGATGCATAGTTGCCATATAGTGAGGAAATTAGACGGAGATAGCGTTGGAAGCGATTTAACAGCGGAAAACTTTGATCTTCTTTTCGACTCGCGTGCGGCAGACAGGACAATTACTACGAGGAGCGACGACACCCTCTGCACGTCCTGGCGCCGCAGGTGCGACGGTATCTGCACACCACTGGCAAAGAACAAGGTGAGCACAAGGAAGGAGGACTGTATGAGATGTATTAGCAATGATAGACCATTTGCATCGGATTTGTCCTAACGTACCAATATCGGCGATTTGCCCATAGCAGACTTTGCAATCCGCCATGATCTTTAGATCTTCCTCTTTCATATTATCAGGCCGTTCGGGGTGGTCAAGTGTTCGTGGATGTTGAGAGTTATGGTTATTTCTGCTACTGCCACTCCCGGAACCAGCATCACGACTCCAACGATGAGGGAACCCCATTACACCAGCATCGCGAGCCCCAGTTACAAGACTTGCTATATCTCGAATGGTTTCATTATGGCGAGAGCGCAGGATTTCATCGCGTTCACGAAGCCGGCGGTTGCGGTCGATACGGGTGGGAAATCGATCGCGTAATTCGTCAGATGTGCGATTGGTGGATGGAGGCGCTCCAGGAAGGGCAGGATGGTCGTCAGAATTCATATTGAAATGTCGGCGAAGACGAGAAGCACGTCGGTGAGAAGTGGGGTTGTCAATTGCTGGTGGAAAACGTGAAAGGTAGCCATCTACTAGTGTCGTGAAGAAACTTTCGTCATCGCCAAGTGGGGGATCGAGTGGGTTGAAGTCTTCATAGTCGTCAGAATTCGAGGAATGTTCGTCTTCAGGGCTCACTGCGAATGTACCTAGGCCAGAGTTATCTTCAGGAGAGCGGTTGTTCGGGTTTGTAGGACTATGGTGGTGATGTGGGTGATGAGCCGGCCAGTTAGGTTGCAAGTACATGCTATTACTAAGAGGACCGATTCCAACCGAACTAGTGTTTCCTGTTTGTGTTTGAGCATGTAGCTGGTCTATCTGCCTTTGAAGGTTGGCGCGGTGCAGATATTCGTATTGACGGTTCCGATGTTCCTGAAGTCTCCGTGAGTGTACCTCCGGATTAGAACCCTCTTGGTTCTGCAAGAATTCTCTGTGCTCGACCTCCATTTCTCGGCGGCGGCGGCGCATCTCCTCTGCTTGACGATACTCCTCATAGCCTTGTTGGAACCTAGTAATAGGAAAAGTACTCATTTAGTAGATGGTTTATCATATAAGTGTGTTAATGATGAAATACGATGGAAAAGAAGCAAGCTGTGGGCGTTAAAGGGATATGCAACATCTGTTTGAAGAGAAGCACAGAAGATAACGTGACTGAGACGCAAAGACAATATCGGAAATCTATTTCTTTTTCCTGTAAGGCAATTGGAACTTACATCGTGCGAATAGGGCTTTCGTAATCCTCTCTTTCAACATCTGCCCTAGTCCCTAGAGCTTGTGCTAGCGGATTCGTTCTCTCTCTTCTTCTCGTCGAACCACCATTTGCAAAGCCATCGTTACCGCCGGAATTTTGCCGATTATGATTGGATGTGTTGTTATTAGATATTGAGGCGCCTCTCGGCCGGTTGAGTGTTCTTGGTGGTGAAAAACGTGGTACCGGAAGGTGGGGTAGACTTGGTAAGAAATTAGCGGGTGCTGAAAGTCGATGCGAAGGCGAGGTCACGGAAGCATTTCTAGTAGATGGGTCTGAGGGAGGAACGTTCGTAGACGGGTTTGTCGTTTGGTCGAGAGAATTTGGGCGTAGCGAGCGTCGATTTGGAAATACGAAGGGAGGAGTAATCGGCGATCCAGCCATCAGGGCATGAGCATTGTTAGCCGAAACGTTATTAGGCCCTTCACGTCGAGACGGACCAGCCGGCGGGTTGTCGTTTGACTGACTTCGACTCGGCCCACTCGGAAACTGAGCAACGTTCCACGGTTCGCTTGTCGGATATGTCTGGATAAACCGTCTCATGGGGTTATTACTAGGTGTTCCATTATCGTTGGGCCCCGAGGTTTCGTTGGGGTTAGTGGAGAATCCATTCAAGTTATCTGAATTCTGACTGCTCGGAATGTCGCTCATGATGGCATCAACGATCGTGCTGTCGATGCTCGTCCTATTCGTATGGGTGTTGGCTGGCGAGCTAGCAGAAAGCGGTCTTTGGTTCTCCCACTCGGTTTCATTTCTCTCTCGGAGTTGACGGCGACGATCTGCTGCAATACGATCTGTCTCAATATCTTCTGTTACGGTGTCAAGAGCGCGAGATCGGTGAGAACGCAAAAAAGAAGCCACGGTTCGGCTCAGGGAATGAGTATGGGAATGAGGGTCAAAAGGAAATTCTTGCAGGATTTCGGGTGGGGGCTCAGAAGCAACAGAAGTATGAGGAATGGGATGAGTATCAGGAGAACTAGCAGAAGACAAAATCTCGGAAGCACCAGAACCAGAACCAGCATGAATAAACGTACCGGCTGTGATGCGTCCCGTCTCACGATCACGATCTCGTTCCCGTTCCCGTTCCCTATCAGCAATTATTGACGAGCGGTTTCCGGGTTCCGTCGGTGGATTGGTACGGTGAACTATAGAGTCGTGGAAGGGGGTACTACCACGGCGGCGGTTCGGTCGGCGTGGTGAAATTCGAGGTGGAGGACTGGTTATGGTACTGGAGTCCTGTGATGTTCCGGGTAACGAAGACCTATTTTCTCCTGTGGGGGCAGTTTGACCAGAGCTAGCATTCCCGTGACCATTCCCGGCACTACTCGAAGCTTGAGCAAAGGAGGACTGCAAGAAGTTGCCCAAGCTCGAAACTCTGGCAAAGCTAGTGCCCAAATGACCAAAATTCGGAGGCTCGGATATGCTTGCCCCACTACTACTACTGACGCCGTTGGTGCCGCTGCTGCCACTGCCACTACTACTACTACCAGTCGACGTGCCAGGAACATCAAACGGACCAGGTGTGCTCAGAAGTTGGAAATACTCGTCTGTTGCTTGGACACTCAGTCCGCCACCCCTCGACTGTCTATCCAGCTCCGTCATTCGTTTGGCTTTGTAACGAGCGTTGTGGTACTGTGCAAGTAATGTATTGAATTCTGGAGTATATCTCGGCTCATCAGCGATCCTGCTCTCTAGCTCGCCCCAAGTCCTAATATGTTCAGCAACGACAGGGTGGTATTCATTCGAAAAGTTGGGGCTCAGGAGTCGGAATATTGCATATGATTGCGGGAAACCGTCCTCGACTGCGAGAATCGCTGCTTGGGCGGATGGGGTTAAGGAGTGTCGAGCTGACTCGGAGAGTGTAAGATTCGGAGTTGGTGGAACGTTTGGAGGTGTCCCGAGCTGGAAGAGGTCCCAGGCGGTTATACGAGGCTGGTTATCACGGTATGGAGGTATTCTTGAGTTAAGTCTGTCCCAGTAATCTAAGTGTGAGCGTGATGCACACCATCCGAGGAAGGTGGTGAAGCCTCAGATTAGCAAACGGACCTCGAAAGAACGTCTCAAAATGAATGCACGCAAAACTCCTTCTAATGAAGCGAAGAATATTTGAGAGGAAACACTGATTATTGAACTGAAACACCTAGTGGCAATATAGCCTTGCTCTCCCTAAAGGAATTTACTGATGGCGGTGTAGCATCATGTAACATAGAGTCTGATTGAAGGTTCTTGCTTATCAATGTGCACAGCGAGTGGATCAACACAAACGAGGAGCATCCGATTTCGTCGTCGATATAAATAGAACGAAGCTCAAAAATTGTCGTGGTTTCAGGGTTATCGGGGAGCGATAGCATACGAGAGGGATGTTAAATTGGAAAAGAGCCGGGCTTACCTTTGCAGAATGTGCAATAATGAGCCCATCGGGGAGCATCGATAACCACACCAATACCGTCGGCATACCTGGAGTTTAATTGTGACAGTTTAGCTTTCCGCCCAATTTCCGTAGGGATTTCAAGTTCGACGCATAAATTTTACTCGCTCCTTGGAAGCCTAGTATTTCGGCGCAAGGGTATTGCGAGAAGAGACACAGGAAACTGAGCTTAACAACGAAAAAAACCCAATTCGGATCCCGGAACGGCGGTAGTCATTCTCGTCGCTTCGGACCCGGAGGATTCGGCACTTTGGAGAATAACGAGGGCTGGAATCCGATCGAGTCCATCGGATCCAAGAAATGATGGGGTTTTTGATAATGTAAACGGCGATAGAGCTAAATACCTTTCGTAATATTGTTCATGGGCTCTGTCGTCGGCACAAGAGCAACAATCTCCTTGGTGAAGGGAACACCTTGTGGTATCCTTGTGTGCGCATTTCTCGGTCGCAAGAGATGGACCGCCTGCTTGAACCGATAATGAGGGACGAGGTGCCGAAGTTTGTGAGCTTGGTCCGGGATGGGTGATAGGTCCAGCTAGATTGCGATTGCTATGGCCAACTAATGTGCTTGTCGATGGTGGTAGGAATTGTTGTGCTGCCTGTGATGCTGGTCCTGCGGACGGCAAGTCCATGCCCGACGAGTTTCTGTGGGGTGGATTTCGTAGAAGGGAGTTTGCCGTCGTTGGACCTTTTCGGAATTCAGGAATCAACCAGCTCACAACAACCTCAGTTCATACAGGAAGTATTTGCAAATGTTTTCAACGAGAGCAAGGCGAAAAAGATTGTGAGAGTTTTCCAGCTGCGATGGCTGAAGGATCTTCTTGAATGGGTATTATCACATTTGATTGCTGGGGTCGAATCGTTGGTCTAATCACAGATTTGATTGCAAAGCAGTCTTGGTGGTTGTAAATGGTGGCAGCAAGTGATAATAGTAGCGAATGTATGATGGCTAGTGGCGTCTTCTATATCCTGTCGCTCTGGAACTCAAATATTTGGCAGGATCCCGGAAATTTTGAATAATTGCAGAGAATGAAGTACAAGTGAGAAGGTAGTCCTCGTGAAAACGATAGATAGCACTTTCCGTGGGGAGGCTAAATGCCTCGGGAGTTCAGCGACCTGGTGAAATTAAAACATTGGTTCAGAAATAAATCTGGATGCTTGAAGGAGTTTTCTCGTGCTTTACTCGAGTGAGGCTTCGGGGCATTTTTGGGGTGCCAGAATTCATCGACCGGCTGCGTCCTCTAGCTTGTTGGCCCAAATAGAACCTTTTCCTTCTGCGAGCGTTTAGCTTCGCAGGTGACACTAGGGAGGGACCTGCGTGAAAGAGGGACGAGGGTTCTTAAGTCCAGTAGTCACATTTGTCAGGAAAATAGTACGAAAAGCGCCGCTTCAATGCCGTGGCTCTTGTCCTTCGTATTCTTCTTCTTCTTCTGTGTCTTTTTTTTTTTTTTTTTCCCGCTCAAAACGAAAAAAGGCTACTATATTTTCGTAGACTTACTGTTGGCGGTGGATTGTATAATAGTTGGCTAGGGACCCCTCCGTTTCTGCTTGAATAGTTTGTGTCTTAGCTCTGTTCGCTGGAGGTTCCTGGGCTGCATGGTACCCATGAAGAATGAGAACCTCTTTGAGGTCGTATCCGAGACCAAAAGCAACTACTTCAAAAGTATCGGCCAACGGAGATACCTGCATGAAAAAGGACGAACAAAGCGTTGTTGAATGGAGCCTGAAGTGTTTAGGTTGGTTATTCGACCTAGACCGACCTATTTCCAGAGATCGCGCTCAAATGCAAGGATAAACCAAACCAATCTACGACGCCGCCTCCTCCTCCAAAACCTTTTTGGACGGCAAGTATGCTAAACAGAATCTTAGCTTTTGAGGTGGACTCAAACGTTAGCAAATCACGCAGGTCGCTGTCTTGAAAAGGCAAAAAAAATGCAAATTATACCTGAATCAATTTCGAGTTCACATCTGCTATCCATTGGGGAACGGCATATTGCTTCGTTTACCCAGATTGCGTCTCTGCGAGGTGGTTTACCAGCTATTTTGAGTGACGAGGGTAGTTGACCCCAGAAAAGAAAGCAAAGGAGTTCCTCGCGGTATGCAAGGCATTCAAGATTGCAAATGAAGGCTCCAATGCCTGCCGCTCAGCTTCAAACCTGCAGAATTGCGGTACCACCATCAAGAGAGGAGCCCAACGCCAATTGTGAGCTTCATTTCTTGAGACAAAACCCCAAGCCTTCATCTATCAACGACTAGTTTCGGGGATGGAACCCTGCGGACTTGGTTTTAACAATTCAACTTGTGGCTTCCTCCAAATACATTTCTGGTCTTGGGACTAGGCCTTTATTTCTCTCTTCAAGAAAACGCATGCCCCAGACTGTGGGGTAATATAATTGAGGTCGTTCGCTTTCACATTCGTAAATTCATTCAAATATCGAGAGGCGCAGAGAGGTTACTCGTCACGATGTACGAAACCAGCAAATTAATTGGAGTTCGTGATGAAACCCAACCTCATTCACCAACGCGTAGATTGAACTTGGTTGGCACCACTAATTATTCGAAAGTTTTGCCGGCGGGGCAATCGAACCGAGCCCAGGTTTCAAACAGATAAGGACTCCCATTTCATCAACTCGGCTGATTTCGTTCTGTTTGCCGCCCTCAGCCAAAGAATCGCAAAAGAAAAACACTCTCTGCGCAGGAGTGAGGTTTCGGAATCATACCTAAGTCTGGCTAGACAGCCATCGAACGCGATTCCGCACCTTGAAACTAGTTCGGTCTTGGGTTTTATCTTCGCTGCTAAAGCCGAAGGCGGGAGGAGGACACAAGGTGGATCGCGATCGAGCTTGGTAACCACCTCCAACCCAGAGTGAGCGCGGACTTGGTTAGAGTTGAAACGCTGTTCTAATCGGCCGGCGGGGATAGAGGTGGTCCGCGAGAACTCTCAACTTCGAGAGCTTGCGGTCTCATTCTCGCATTTACAATCGTATGACTGGAAAACAGAAACGCCAACGGCCTTATAACGCAGAGAATCCTCGAGCTCCGGGTATTGGATCCTCCTGCTGATTGAGTAAAGGCTATTCGAAATGGCAGTCGCCTAGGCTTAGCACATGAACAGAAAAATAATCAAGCAGGAATGAGAAGCCTCAAGCCCAGCATTGAGGCATGGCAGACCTCCTCTTTGCATGGGCCTCCGTTGGCGAGGAAGCCAAATGACCCCAACCAGATATGATCATGTGGACCTCTGAGGTAAAAACCAAATCCCCATGTTTCCACGGCCGTTAGCTAACAGAGATTATTATTCAAACAAGGACCAGCACGGCAAGTAGTAGGACTTGCTTTGTGTTCGGTGCGTTTCAGGTGCTCCACTCTCTTCCGTCTGGACGCCCGGACCAGAATGGCTCTCGATTGGAACGGATGCGGCGCGGTTTGTGAGGCAGCTCGAACTGATGCTTGGCACTAAATCCCCGCCTTGCGGCACAACCACAACACAACTGCGATCTCCTGCAAGCATCCTCCCCTCTCAGCCTCTATCCAAAACGTCCTATCGAGTCCAGCTTTAGCTAGATTCTGTTCGAACATGCGCGGCAAGGTCTTAGGAACAGGTGATGTTTTCCCGTCTTCGGTGCAGGGGTTTTATCGTAATCAATGGTACATATGATAAGTGCTACCCCGAGAGACTTATTCTTTTGTCGAAGTTGTACTATTAAGGATCCTAGGAAGAGCCCACCACAGTGCATAGTTGAGTTATAGTTCTAAATTTTGAAGATCACCTTGACTCCGCGGGCTTCTATCAAGTGCTTCTGTCGAGCCAACTCAACTCTCGCGATTCGCCATGGAACCACTGCTCCTGGAAAGGGCGATCTTATTCAACAGATTACTAGGTAGTCGAACTCGCATGGTTCTCCTGAAAAGCTGTTCAGATATTGGAATTTTTTGACCCTTTTGTATTAGCATTATTAGATCTTCTTATCCGGGACAGTTAGAAGCGTTAATTAGCTTAATATCTGCCCAAACATATACAGTTTAATGGGTCAATGAAATAATGCGGCGCTTTACAGGCTGACGAATTAATAACATGCTAGTTGAGCCTCTACATTTAAGTAATAAATACCCCTTTTATGATCCATTTTGTAAGAATCGATCGATCGATGTTTTCTTTCCCGTTTCCCAATAGACTAGCTCATATTCCACCACGAACGGTTTGCATCTGAGGCGACATGGTCTCATTCCCGTTATAGCCGGGCTCCTAGAAACGTCAAGAAAATATTCTACTATAAAGGAGTAAAACATAATACTTGTGCTTCTTAGCGCTTTCGGCTTCTGCAAGATGATCCCGTTGTGCTGCGGATAGTATCGCGTGGGCACCGTTGCCTTCCCGCTGCACCCTAGCTTAACAATTTATAAGGGGTATCAAATATGACTCTCTATGCAAACGTTACTACTTTCACTCCCATGCATGTTTTGGCAAGACTTGCTAGGAGCAGTGGTGCTTCATAGCTGAGAGCGCCATTACTTGAGCGTTTCCCGGCATGCGGCATAGATATCTAGCTCGAGTAGGCCGGAGGATGCCGAGATTATCTTGTGTAGAGAATTCCATGAGATATCTCTAGAAACCTCTAAATATATGGATAGTTTGCACAGCCAGCGAGACCGAAATTTTAACACTGGTTTAGCATTTCTTCAATCTTGCAACCAGATGTATATATCAATATACACTTTTTTTTTTACGCAATCGGAGCGACGTATACTGAAACTAGTTGATCTGGCGGATGCTTTCAACCTTTGGCGTGTTGTGAGGTTCGGAATACCACACGGTCAACTCACCTTGATGGTGACCACAAAGTGTTAGATTTTAAGTGTACCACCGACCAACAACCTCTCGTGACATCACTAACCAACCTTCGCCCCAATGGTTCATTCTTTCCATCGCTTCATTTCACTGAGGGCCCGCCAGTTTCCTACCCGTTTACTTTACCCCGATTCTATATCCCGTATCCGTTACTCCAACTCAAGCCCCCGAACAATGACGACCATCCTCCTACCATCCATCTATAATCACACCCCACTCATAATCCCTTCTCATATTCAGGCGGGAAAAGAGGAGCTACTCGAGTTCCCAGCTTTCAAGTCTTGGATATCACGGTTAACATCTGCCCTTCGCCCCGAAAATAATCCAGCCGGGTATACCCTCCGTTGCATAGAAATCACCAATGTCGTCCGGTTCAGTTCTTCCAAGATTGGGTTTGTGATGTTGAACGCTGAGGTCAGAGACCCGCTAGATGAAGTGAAGTTACCGGGGGCGGTGCTATTGAGAGGACCTAGCGGTGCGTTATTCGATCATGCAGGGAGCTACATTTATATCTCCATTGTGTCAATCCATGCATGGTGAGCTGACGTCATAATATTACATTCTTAGTCGCCATACTGGCTCTTTTGCACCCAAAAGGCACTCCAAAAGACAATTTGTATGCCATTTTAACCATCCAACCTCGATTACCAGGAGCTAGCACATCGTTAGCCGAGATCCCAGCTGGAATGCTTGACGATCAGGGGAGTTTTGTCAGCGCGGCCGCAAGAGAACTCGAAGAAGAAGTGGGCATCAAAATTTCTGAAGATAAACTCATAAACCTTTCAGAGTTAGCGCTTGAAAATTCGCCTCTATTGAATCAAGGTAGTGAAAAGGAGAGTATAGGACTCGGTGATGCCCCACCGGTAGGGATGAACAAAACTGATCAGAAACTGGATGGGATATTCAGTTCCGCTGGCTTGCTGGATGAGATAATAACGTACCACGCGTTTGTGCATGAAATCCCAGAAGAGGAGCTAGAACAGTGGAAGGGAAAGTTGACCGGGTTAAGACATAAGGGTGAGAGAATTACATTAAAATTGGTCAAATTTGAAGTACTTTGGAAGGCCACCAGAGACTCAATGGCTTTATGTGCTTGGGCGTTATGGAAAGGGTTGGAGGCAGAGGGACGACTACCATATTAGTTAACGAAATGAAAATCTAATACCAACAATAGAACGAACTCAGCTACGAGACGTCCTAGTAGCCCAATTCAATAATCGCAAGTAGCAAATCAGCAGTTTGATATATAACAATAATATACATGTATTCGAAATAACAAAACAGGCGCCAACATCATCCTATCACCCCAGGGTATCATCCATCTCACAGCTCCAGCATTCAATCCATGGTATCATACTCGAAAAAAAAAATATTTGCAGCAAAAGAAAAAAAAAGGGTATCAAATATGTACAAGTTGCAAAGACTAAAACTCTTCTACTCTTACACCGACTGCCAAGTGATCTTCACCGCGGTTGATCCCCCGCTGGTAAGAATGTTAACCTGGCTTCCGCCACTGGCATCCCCGCTAGCAGAGAAGCTGGAACTATTTCCATTCGCCAAGTAGTTACCAGAAGTGGTAAAAGTGGTAGAAGAAACACCACTGCCACACTGGAACTGTCCAGATACGATACCACAAGTCCCCTTGCTGCTCTTCAATGTAAAGCCGCTTCCCGAGGCTGCGGCGGTGAATGTTGCACAAGTTCCCTTCGTGTACCATTTACCGGTCGAGATCAAGCATCCGCCCTTGTCAACATTCATATATCCCTTTCCGCTGAATGGGTCTCCCGATCCACCGTCACCGCCATCACCACCACCGCCTCCAGAGCCACCACCACCGTCACCACCGCTGCCACCGCCGTTCTTTGGGAGATACTTGATACCAGATGAAGGACAGGTGCTCTTGGATCCAATTGGATTAGCAGCAACGTACTGACCAGACTGGGCAGATCCGTAAACATTGAAATGATACCACACTTCATCCAACGCTCCACTTGCACAGTTGACGGTAGCTTCCTTACCGTGGCCTTTCACGATTGCAGCCTGAATCTGTGCGAGGGTGTATGTTTTAGTGGTACTTGGGGTGATACCCGCTGCCGATAGGAAATCATAGGTTGTCAAAGTCTTGAAGAGATCTGTAGTCTTTGTGAAGAAATCGACAATGTCCTGTCCCTTCTTAGCGCCGGGGTAGCAAGCGGCATCAAAGGTCGAGATGCAAGTGCCGTGTTTATTCCATTCTTTCAAACATTCGGAGTCAGTGAGTCGATCTCTGGATCGATATTTGACAATTGATTAGGTGGCTCACCATGCTCCCAGAAAACCTCGTCGGTTCCAGAGTTGGTCTTCCAGTATGTATTCATGAAGTCCAAGAGGTCGGTTTGTCCAAAAGATTGAAGGACCCCGGTAATATCAGTGGATTCTCGAGAGCTATCGCAGAACTGCTGGAAGCTTCCGTCACAATTATCTGGCCAAAGGCCGTGCACAGTCCCTATTCAAAAGCGCTAGGTTAGAAGTTGATTGTCAATTGAGGGTAAGAGACTAACGTACAAGAGTTATCAGGCCCGGTTGCAGGATTGCTATCCCAAAATTGGGTCTGGAGGAGCTGTCCACCTGGAGAATTGAAGCAACAGGTATTCGTGACCTTGGTTGTGTTATGGCAGCCTAATTGTAAATCCATAGGGTCAGTTTTGTTGTAGCAAGAAAGACGTGCTGAGAGGCTAACGCACTCAACTGCTTTGAATCCGAACTGGAACATGTCGGTCCAGCCGCTGTGGCATATGATACTAATGATCGGCCGTAAAGACTATCAAGAGGAATAGCTGCTGCAAGCGGGAGCACTGCAGAGACGGAGACGAGAAGTTTCGAGTACATGTTTAATATTGAACCTCGAACTCAGTTCAGAGATGAATAAAGAGAAAGACCGATAACTCCTAGAGCTCTGTAGATGATTGTTTGACCCCGCCGCCTTGCTGATCAAAAGAGTAGGAACCTCGCGGGGCGGCTGGGGATATATATACTCCTCATACCGTCTAAACCCGGATGCTGCTAAACACGTTGTGTCGCACATGCGCCCAACCCGAGATGCTATACGCTGAGATGGACCGATCCAATCTTACTCGTGCTGTTATCAAGAACTACAACATGGGGACACGACCTCCCAGAAGGCAAGGTCCTGGGACATGGCCACTCTTGGATGGAAAGTAGCAAGTCGTCTGCATAGGATGCATAGGCCCGGCATGAAATATACGGGTTTTTCTTTTTTTTCGACAAGGCAAAACCCCGTTTCTTCTTTGGATCTTAAACGAATCCGACCGTTGACCATTAGCTAAAACCATAATGAATATGAAACGAGATTAGGTAGTTCACGCTTAGCACCTGTGATCAATTGGCGGCAATGGTGTTGCTTTGTTGTTGCTCGTCCAGTGGCAACCAGTCCATACACATCGCCAACCCAATCTTCAAACCTCCCCAGACAATTGTATGACACTTCTTTTTAAAACTCGTGATACAAATTTCAGCTAGAAAAAAAAAAACAGAATATCATCGCTTTCGCTTTCACATCGCTGTTGCTTTCAAAAAATTTGCGACAAAGAAAAAAAAAAAAAATACTCTCCGACGCTATGCTCTGTGCCGAAGCATCCATGATCCTTACCTTTCTGACCATTCCTTGTCATATATCAACTGCTCAAACAATATATTTTATAAGTTCATCCCATCGTCAGTCTATCATCTGGTACCAAGATATCTCACTCCCTTGGCGACGGAGCACCCATCCTATCACCATTCAAGAAGCTGCCCACGCAATCAAGCTTTTTAGTCACGACGATACCTAGTCGTCGGATCATGTAGGAAAACGGGTCTAGGTGACGGTCAATCATTCACCAAATAGCCAGGAATAATCCAAAGGGATTCGAACGATTGATATCATCCTTCCGGGTTTGGAAACAATCCTCCAAGGGTACGGTGGTAGATATCTCTCGGGATGCAAGTCGGTTAAAATACCAGATGCTAATACGTAAAAGAAGTAAGAAGTTTAAGAAGGTGATGATTTTCTCAAACGATTCATCAGGAAGACTAAAGAAAAGAAAAGAAACAAGAGATACACTGGGAAAGTGTATCGCCAGGAAGATGGGTGGTGGTGGTGGTGAATCGAATCTGCGTTCGCATGGCATGAATCTACGGTTATCATTGGCAAAAAGGTTATTTGCCTGTTCCGGCAAGTGGCAACCGTTCGCTTCGAGGTCTGGGGGCGTCTAGCAATGTGCTCTTCTCGATGCAACCCGATAGATGCCCAGAGAGAAATTGTAGCCTAGCTCTAACAATCACCATTTCTTTGGATCCCAATTCGTCTTGGAATACCCGCCCGATGCCTCGGATTTATTAGATCTACACATGTATGCACATCCGTCGAACGGAGGCCCGTGTCGGCGAGCTATCGTCAGCCAATCGCAACTGACAGGCAGGGATGCAAGCCATTCATCACGCGAAATCCTGTATTCCGAATCCAAGGCAACACCGGTCCAATCAGTCGCAATCGAAGCGCCATGGCAAAGCAATTGTCTGACAAAGAAAAAACTGTCTCCAGGTATCGCAGTTGCAGATTTTATTTCATTTACAGCTCGCACAAGTCGCCAAGCGGAATCCTTCCAAGACTGGGTGAAGCGACTCCCCCAAATCCAAAAGGGTCTGGCCCTGTCATGCCGTGTACCGCATGATTGCTGAGTGCATCAAACCTGCATAGATTCACGCCTCGGACCTTCTCACAATAGGATGCATGCATCGAATCGCTGCCCGTCTTACCACGATACCCGAGCATTCTGGCAGGAAATGAATACCGCTCCAAACGCAGAAATATCTCAGAAAAGTGCATATGACCATTCGGCAGGCCGACCGAAGCAGGAAAAACGCCACTAGATATCGAAATTGCCGGCTTGAGGTTCATTTTGCGATAATCAAGTCTCCGTATGGGATGGTTTATAGATAGAAAACGAATAATCGGAATCAATATAGAATAGTTTCGTTTCGATATCAATAACGTCCGAAGCTCCTTCTCTGTCCAGTTTAGTGGTTGTGCTGGGGTCGAGGTGTCTCGCATACAGACTGGGAGGTTGCCTGACCCGCCAACCCAAATGGCCAATCTGCAAGGAACGACAGATAGCAATAGAGCAGCTAGCAATATGAACTATGTACCAACCAAAGGTTCCTATTAGTGCATGTGCATGGAAAGCATAGGATAAGACCGAGGGGAGGCTCACCTGCGAGCCGTATATTGAAAGAGATATTAACGGCGCTCCTTTGACTGCAGCATAAATTGATGACTTGTAAAGGCTGGTCAAATTGGGTTCCACGCCAATTAAAAACCCCAATCGCAAACGTTCGGGCATCCATTCAAACCTCAAGAACAACACATGCCTCGAATTCAGCAAGTCTTCGGCCCGAATATATTAGTTTAGCTTCTCGTTTTACCTCTCAAGTTAATTATGAAACCATGGTAAACATGCAAATCTCGCCAACTAAAGAAGCCGATATCACGGATACGCGGACACGGGATTTCATCAATTTGGATCAACGCATCAGGAATCGGGGGCCACTGTGGTGATCAAAATGGCCAGCCTGATGGTGTTGACCTTGGACCTTCTTCTTCCGTCCATATTTCTCACTCTGTCGAGGCTACTCCACCAGCGGCTCCATATATAACAAAATACAACATGGAGACAACCACGTGCGCCTACGTATAGAAAATACACGTATTCGTTCCTTTAAGTTTCTTATTGTCGACAATGTCTCAGCTCGAAATACCATGTCATAGTTTCCAATTACTACATGCAGACGTACCTGACGCATATCAATGAATATACGTATATCTCTATCTAATGCAGCGATAATCGTGGATCCCTGACCTGGTCGGGAATCATGCAACCAAGGAACGATAGAGAGTTCCAAATATCCAACATTATATTCGTCAGCTCCCGGCGGGCACCTGATCAGTGACAGGTTCTCAGCCGTTGCGATCCCGCAGCTGCATTGCATGTTTCATATTTCGGTCTTCTACGCAGGTTTCCATCGTAAAGTCGAGATAAAAGACGGAGACGACCGTGGGCCTAGGATTTTTGCATATACAATCGTGGCTGATTCTCTAGAGGAAGTGGCCGATCTCCTAGAACACTGGAGCCAAGATAGATACCCAGTATGCGGGCCATTCCGATCTTCAATCCATGGTAACATGTGAGAAACAGGCGATATCAACATATTTTAAAATTTTGCTTGGGGCAGATGTATCATACGGGTGCGGTGTACTAAAACCGTGCGGGACCTACTGGCAATGAGGTCAGAGAGTCCAACCTGCCATTCGAATGCCTTAATACCATTCTCTGCACTGTTTCTACCTTGCGGTTGTTCGATCTTTACCCCTCCTTTTCATCGACCTCCAAATAACAGTATCTCAAATTGCTTACATTGATTCAATTTACCAGATAGCCTAGATCTATAGAGCCTCTAACACATCTTATTTCAAAAACCATCTTAAGATGCCTTGCTCAAAAAATTCAAAACGGTCACAAAAGGCTTTGATATTACTATTAGCACTACGGTCTAATAAAGGATATGATAGTCGTTCAGGTTGAGCTAATGATCATTCTAGTTCCACGGCCGAGACTATCTTACAGGCACACTAGTCATCACAAGACAGGCTATATAGCCCCACCTAAATCTTTCTATGAACTAGTCCCGTTGATTTCTTCGGTTCGGAAATCCCATTCCAATCCGCGACATTTATTCTTCCTCATCAAGGAAAATAAGCCGAATAAAAAAACCTACAGTTAGTGTCTTCAGCCTAACTTTAGGCACCACCGGGTCCCGGGAAATTCAGCACCTCAAAAGCTAGTGCGTTTCCCGTGGAAGCAACAGACTTCGGAAGCCAAAGATAACCACAAGGCGCGTCCACATTGGGAACCTGAAACGGCCGTGCTATGGATAGTGGCAGAATTAGTGTGAAATACCAATATAGAAGTATTTCGCTTTGATTCGCACTCATGCTGCGGGTCAGCGAAAGGCAGATTGGGATCGAGACCATATTCATGTATCAAAAGGTGCTTATGCATGTCGGTCGCAGAAGTCCGGTAGACGTCGAGCTAAGTTTCGCCCATTTGAGATGAATGGCTTGCCGTTCATAACGACATTGAACAGTTACCGTGCATGGCGTGTAAGTGGGTACCTATGAGGTGCTGAGCTTTTTTCTTCGTTTTCTTCGAGCTAGCCAAGCAAATCGAAGATTCCTATGTTAACAGTTGGATCAGGTCAGCGGATGCCTTTGTCGCTAAAAAAAGGCCTTACTACATAAAAAATATCAAAAGATATGGATCGGAGGTAATTGAGTCGGATTTCTTGAAGTCCGAACCGCGGAGATTAAAAGTGCGGCATTTGGTAAGAGGGGCACCTACAAAGGAGCGCTAACTCTCTCTGCTAGATCGAGAACAAATCACACACGGCAACTCGCAGCCTCAGCTCTCACGGAGACCCCGATCCGCAGAAAGATATCCAAGATCCAAATTTGTCGGAATCGGGGAGCAAGACTGAGCGTGACCCTCGTCAGGCCTCATTACGTTAAACAAGGCCTCCAGCTCCAAAGCACCCATCAAGTTGGAATGCTGAGGTTGAGGGGTCGATGTCATGTACGAGGTCAGAAACAGAGACGTCAGCTCGTCTTCCGTGGCGGCGACGGAATTCCAGTGCGGTTGCAGCGCATGCGATTGCATATTTGTGAGTAACGGGCTCGTGCTGTCTAGCAGCTCTGGGTGGATTTGATTGGGTTGGTTCTCAGCGGGGGTATTCAATGCAGACCTTGCAGCTGCGGCTCGATGTTTGATAGGTGTTGGGTCAGTTTCTTGCGGTAGAACTAATGCTCCTGCGAACGGTTTCGCCGATATACTCGAGGTTGAATCGTACATGTACATATGCACATTGCTGTCATTCTTGATGAAGTGTAAGATATCTTCGATGGACACGGGTCCCTTGAACACCTCTAGAAGCCGCTTTACTTCGGGCAAGCTGGTGTTTTTGATGTATTGCAAAATTGTCTTGTATTTCTCAATTTCGGCATGTATTTGCCGATGCTTCGTTCGGATAAGGTCTCGTCTGTGCCCTGGCGTTTCTATTTGGTAGACGCATTCGGTCCCAGCTTCTTGGCAGTTGCTGCATCTTGGTGTTTCTTCGCTACACTGTACAGATTATGTAAATTTTGGATTGCCAGTCAGGGGAAAATATCAGCCTCTCAAGCCACGGAAAAATTTTATCCCGAGAGATCTGGAAGATGCGCCTCCAGTCGACTCTTTAGATGTTCTAGAAGGAAATAGACTAGTGGAACCGAACTAAGAAAGCCCCGCAAACGCTCCGTGGAAAAACGTTAAAGCTAATAAGGGGATCAAACCTACTTTTGACTTGAGCAGCTTACACGAGACACACGCATTTTTCGCTCGCTGTCTTTTTATCTGCTTCGCGACCATCGGTGGCCGATGGCAAGTATGATCGCTAGGAAGCAACGTCCTCAGCTGATCTTGCTTGAGCGCGGGTCCTGCAGGTCGCATGGTGGTGGGTGGGGGTGATTGAGATTTGGGTGAGATAGAAGGGGGGCGGACGATGGACGTTCGACCCATGGATCGGGTAGCGGATCGAATCTGATAGATCCTGGTTGCCTTGTTTTCTTGGCTGGACAGCGGTCCCCTGAAGCGAGCTGACCAGCCAATTAGTTCTCAGCAATGTGATATTGCTTTTCGTGATCCTTTGAACAGTGGGCGGTAAGCGGTGTACTCAAAAAAGCTTTGAACGTTGAGATAAAAAATTGGACGACATGAGACATGCGTCGAGGACTCGAAACAAAACCGCGCTGGTGACAAATGTGGTATTTTTTTGGGCTTTTTCTTTTATGCTGATAGAGGATTGTGCATACTATGTGATATCACAAACGTGCAGCTGCGTGGCATTTTTATATCCAGGCACGTGGCACCCATTAGATTTCGCTCCTCGTTCAAGACATGCGACGGCAAGGGAAACCGTCCACTGAGCTAAGTAATGCCAGGAGTACACCCGGATACCGGTTTAACGGGGTTCTAGATCTAGTCTCTAGTTTAGCGCTCCATTCCAGACGCATGGCGTTCGGGCAAGGGATGGGAACAATCAGACCACGGCAACGATGTATGCATATACGCATGATATAATAGTGCAGTACCCATTGAATCTTTCAAGAAGCAATTAGTCTGGTATTCGCTGACTCGCGGATCAACCTCTAGCAGAATACGCTAACAATCTGTGGTTTCGAGCTCAGCACGACGGTACCACGATGTCGGCACTTTTCAGTTCCGCAGTAAAGGGTCGCGACCATCAAAACGGAAGAAGGACCTGTTTGGTCTTTCGCCGTTCGCTCCGAGTCCTACGGAGCCGCTTAGCTCGAAATCATTTTCAAATTTCAGAACATTCTCGTATAGGTATACGAAAAGGGTCATTACTTTGAGCGGCTAGTTTGGTCTGGAGGCGAGAAATAAGTATACGGAAGCATACGCCAGAACATATAAGGGATATGTATGTAAATTATATATAAACCATCTTTGATGGTTTTCAGTGAAACTCTGAATAGCGCAACAGTGCACCATATTTTTCACAAAATCACGATATGCGAAGAAACCTTACTCGGATTAAAGACCAAGACAAGCAACAAAACCATGAGCTCGAGTTCAAACAGCCAAATGATTGGGAGATCGAGATCGCGAAAGAAGACCAGTCTTGCGTGTAACGTTTGCAGAAGACAAAAAGTTAGGGTAAGTTCCGTCGCCGCACATAACCAAATTTGGAGGTATACAATGGCTGAAATTCTAAGTGTACCGGGCCTCCACCACCTTGTCATTATTGCGCCAGTCGTGGCAAAGACTGCGAATTCGACGAATCGAGCGACCAAAGAAATACAGAAAACTCTCAAAGAGCCTTGGAAGAGTCGGACAGCACTCTCGAAAACTACAGATTTATTGTGAACTCTCTAAGGAGTGAAGACGACGGCCTGGTGAATCAAGTCGTGGAGGCTGTTCGACGGGACGCCGGGATCAACCAATTGGTAGATACCATAAAGAACTACAGCCAAACGGACGTTTTAGAGGCTTCGGGGTCAAACACAACGAGCTCATCTACAGCCCATGCGCGTCGGTCTCAGATGCAACACGAGGAAGAGGAATATATCATGGAGGAGGAAGAAAACTGATTGCTTCTGAGGAGTCGCGAAACAATGACCCTCCGTAGCAGTGTCTGATTTACGAGACAATTCTGCGGCCTCGAAAGCAGTCAGTCGAGGAAGAGGGTCTCCTGTTTTTGCCTCGTCACCCAGCAACTTGGTGGTTAGCCCCCACACTATGAGATGATAGAGGAAGATTACGTGGGAGCCCAAGATCAGTCTGTCTGCTGAAAGAGCTGCATCTTACTAGTTATCTGAAGGGGTGAGTTGGCGCATTTTCGCCTTAGAAATTTGACATTATGCATGTAGTCGTAATGCAAGGTTTCGAAAGAGGTGGCGATGTACCTCGCTATCGGAATATAGTTCCGGAGCCGCCAGCTGCGTTACATTCAATTTCTTTTGTATCTAGTTGATTTTTGACGAACAGACGTGTATTCGTATCCATGTTCTATTCTTTAGTGTTGCATTCTTTAATTATATTTCTATTGACGTTATATCAATGATTAACAAAAAATTTTTGAGACGTTAGACATAAACACTAGAGCGTCACGATTGTATAATCTCACTTTTTATAGTGGCATAAAAAGACTGGATACGACATGCTTTAGACTTCTTCCCTCGAAGGAATTCTTCTGAGCTCATGCTCGCCACTACGGAAACCTGAGGTTAGTGATATTCAGGGTTGTACGTGGTCTTCAACACAAGATATCAAACACTGTGGTAAGTACTTACCTGGTTCCCTTTTCCTCCCCGTATGTTTCTTCATACGTGCTCCAGCAAAGAAGAAGGAATGCCACGATGATGGCTAGCCCTCCAGCTACTGTAGCCCTCGTTAAGCCGCGGCCGGTGAATAGCCAATCGTAGAGCGCAACAACGAATATACTTAACCTACGTTTCGTATGTTCGGTTAGTAAAATTTTCCGGACGTTGGAATTATACAATATGATTCGTGGTTGGCATGGTATGGTGGCGCACGAGCCTCGGGCCTCGAAGACCTTCCCTGCGACAAGAAAGCTTTTAAGCTCGTGGCACAGAGCCTCGAGACCAGGCCCTGCTCTCTAGCCCAAGTGGCACAAAACTACACTCGATAGTTTCAACCTAAGGCTAGTTTCATAAATGCCGCGAACTAGCGGCTCCATGCATCCGACCCATGAGGTCTTAAACCGAAATGGTGTCGTAATCCAAACTAGCCTCCGATGTTCTCGAAAGGCTAGGCAAGGGGCCGCAACACCTGCACAAACGCCCACAGGCCTCACTTTAAGTGTCTAGATTCCAGGTCATGCCAGGGCACACTTACATTGCGGCGACCGATGACAGAACAGGGCCTGTCAAAGCGGTCAAAGACAAAAAAGACGCCGTGAGTGCTACAACGATCAGCCGCACTGTTTTCAAAGCTAAGACATTTAAAAGACACTTACATGCACTGCAAAGAACGCCAAACCCGATCCATAAAGACGCCCAAGCGCCCGGGAACTCAAAAGTCTCCCATCCGAAGAAATGCAAGAACGGCAACGGAATCCAAAATACCGCCGTGGTGAAAAATCCGATACTGCTTCCGACAATCACTGAGAAGGTAATATTCATTTCAGCTGTAGCTTCAGGCGGCAAGCAAGCTTTCAGCTTGAACAAAACCCTATACAACCCAAATAGAACAGCTCCAAGGGCGGTTATAACGTTTCCGACGAGTCGTCTTTGGTTGCTGATAGTAGCTGCTTCTGATGTTCCATCGGTTGGGTTCCCATAAGCAATGATCAAAACTCCAATAACCGCCAAGATTACGGCAATGTTTTTTTTCATCCGCATGGCCTCCTTCAGAAGCCACACACTGAACACATAGGTAAATATCGCTGAGGTATTGTTTATCGCCGTGAGATCGCTTGGGGTGGTCATGTTCTAACGGAGTTTAGCATATACATTGACAGAATCCTCAACGAATGGTACACTTACCGCAGCAATAAACCATGTTACGGCAGCCACATTCAAAGCGCAACATTGTACGAAACAAGTTTTAACCATATAGGGTATCGGCGACCTCGAAGTCTGCGACGACGTCAAATCCAACGTCTGATGCTCCACATACTGCGCCGTCCTCTTCACAACGAAGAGATGGTCCTCGAGAAATCGTCCCCACGGTTTCCCTTTCTGCGATAACCTCTCAAATGCGAGTAGTCCAGGCCAAAGCACCACGTAAAATCCATGTGTGATATATCTTTCACCTCAATTATAAGCCATCAGCATTCACAACACCAACTCAACCAACCGTGGATTGTAATGATCCGTCCAAAGTGGAACTCACAGTAGAAAATACGGCTTATCCCATCCTAAATCCCTCTGCACGTAAACCGTAGCTTCGGTATTCCCTACCAGCGATATGACCGTGATAGTCATCAATATCGCAGCCGTGATAATCCGTCGTCTGCTATTATCCGGTCCTTCATAGCTATGTCGAAAAAGGGTGGTAGGACTCCCGGGCTCCGAATCGTCGGAAACTTCGGTGGTAGCAGGGTCAGAGTATACATCCCATTCGACCTCCCACGAGTCTTGTTCTAGCAGGGGCACGGTCGACTCCTTTGCATGTTTGGATGCCGCTGTCGCATCTTCTAGTTCGTTTGGCGGGTCGGGCATCTTCACGACGGCATGGGGGATACGGTTGGACGCGTTTGTTCCGAGCCGAGCTGGTTACATGCAGTCGCGTGGACAGGACTGGAGTGGAATTGCGTCCGAGAATATCGATGACCCGGTTTATTTTAGGAAGCCATTTCGCAGGATAGTCCCATTCGATGTTGAAAGACCGATGTGATTGAGGTCGAATGCAGTGGTGTCCTCTTTGTTGGCTGTGCCGTTTGGTGACGGGTTTCGCAGGAGCATCACCTCGAGCTTGTTGTGCTGCTTGAGGCCAGCTCCCCGAATTAGGAAATCCAACATTTGCAACACAACCTAGTCGTCTCCAGCGGGACCCAAAGCAATAGTAAATCTAACAAAGCCCAGGTCACAGCAAAGCCTTGGCTTAGATGCTAAATATTTCCCCGCATAATCCTGAGCAGAGTGTCTCACAAGAAAGACTCCAAATTCCCTGTGTAGATGTAGTGGATTTTGTGCCAATATATACTTCTCGGCCGTGATCCGAAATGTGAGGTTGATGTTACCCATTCTCTCCAAAAGTCAGTTTAAATCTCTTGCTATTCGAACAGATCTATGAGTTTCGAATATTTAGCAGGTCAAATTTGAGACGAGAGTACTGTTTATAACAAACCGTCGTGCTGAGCATAATTGGTACGAATACAAGACTAAGTTCGCATCCTGGAATAAAAGCTCTAAGATCATGATATAATAACGGTCTTGTCCTATATTAACAATAGATATATGCCATATCCCACAAAGCACCTCTCATAAGATATAGATACACCTAATCTGTGGATGCAATTCCCTTGGATGCTTTCCCAAATATCTCATTAGAATATCTTACATAGGCCAAACGTTCTATATATATATATATATATATATGTTCCTCCAGCATCAACCAAACACCCCCCACGCCAACCAGCCTAACAGACTTTCAAAATGTCTTCCGGGAATTCCACCCCTGCTCATCTACCCAATGAGATTTGAATCAAAATCTTTTCAAACGCAACCCCAGAAAATCTCCAATGAATCATCTCCTCAATTCCTTCAGCTCGTGCGGTATACCTCACATACTGCCACCACATCATCACCTCCATCCTCCAATCACATCTCTCCGATCCTCTCTTACCCCAATGCATTCCTTACAATCTCGAAGCCATTAATTTCACCAAATGGGGCGAAATTCTGCAAAATATACGATGCCTCGCATACGTCCCTACTCTAGCTAGACTCCACAATATCAGAGCTAACACGAATCACCACAACCGTGCCAATCAAAAACGATGCTGCCATAATGCTCTCCACTCCTTCATTCTACAGCGGAGGTAAAGATCTTCCTCGCTCAACGCAACGTTAAAATACCCACGGACTCCTTTTGGAATGTCTTCCACGATGGGCTGAGCCGCCGTGAGATCGTTGGGAGTTAGTGTAGATACCATTTCGCGCTCCTGGGGTGGAGATACCACTACTGGAATGACACAAAGTTCATGCGGGTCATCCTTTGCAAAGGATTAGATGTGAAGGCCTTCACCATAGGAGGCCTCCTATGCCGCCTTCATCAACACTAAATATCAAACTAGAATACATCCCCGGCTGACCCATGGCTCGTGAAACATCGGCTGAGGAGTTCGCTTTGTTTACGGTGTAGTGCTCTGTTATACATCTTGTCATGTACCGGGTCTTCCTGAAAACGACGCCGATTACTGGTATCTCACTGGCTAATCAGGGGCTCGCGAGTACTGAGTTCTTCGTCGTAGCCGTAGCAGTTCTCTCATGGATATGGGTATGGGTGGGGCGATTAGTATATTGTCGTGCTGTAACCCGCGAGATCTTCTTCGCGGGCTGCTTTTGAAACTTCCACCAAGGCAACAAGACCGGCCAGTTCAGCACAAGGACGGTGGTGGAGGAGCATGATGACTTGTTAGGATTTCGACGATGAGCTTATCGGATATCCTCGGAATGAAGAAGAAGAGGGGGAAGATAAAGAGTATAATTGGATTAAACGGGCGTTTTCGAGATGGTGTGCTACCTTGCTCGCTCCGTAGTGCAAGTTTGGTATATTATTACGAGGCGATAGCATGGTTAGAATCATGCCATGTCCGACTTTATGACCGTAAGTCTAGAAATTCGGGGGCTACGAGGCTTGAGGAAATTTAACTTGTCTTGAGATTTTCTGGTATTTATTTAACTTGCTTTGCTAGGTGCCACTAGGTCGACTGGTTTTACTTTCTTGAAGTTCCCGAATTTATACAAAAACTTTGTGGGACTGAGATCGACCGCCTGGCTCTAAAACCGGAATATATAATATAACTCGAAAGGACAAGGTGATATAGAGTATATATAACCACACCTGGCATCAAAATATGACCAAGGAACCAAATCATCCATCATCACGACTTCTTCAATGGTGTTGTCTTTGAGAGTAGTACCGTATTTATTCTTCGCGCTTCGTGGTTGGTTTGGGAGACAAGTGTATTCTAAGATCTACTTTCTCCGTGAAGGCTAAGTTGCACTAATAGCTGATGAGGCATGACCGAAGAAGCTTAGAAGTTGAAGAACTTTTCAGTATTTTATTATTATAATATTGAGAAAGCACCCAGATTGGATAAATTCTATTGATGTGGCTTAATAAATGCGAAATTTCTATCGTGCACAAAATGTTATTGATCGGAATACCTCAGTATTCGGATAAGTAGATACATAAAATTATCATCATGAGCGGCGCGAGCCACAGCGGCGGTAATAAATTCGTAAGTCCAAGCGAATTCGCGAATATTGCAATCAGGATAAGTCAATCGATTGTAATCAAAATGTTTAAAATTTTATACTTTGTCGCAGGATCTAGATGTACCATAAACTCGCCCCGACGCGCGATAAGGCTAGGTAAATCTAGATGCATCTTTTTACTGCCGGATCCTGTATTCATCGTTATCTACTCACAAGGCTTCAATTTTAATCGTTCGAGAGTGAAAGCGGGGACGCACAACATTCCACAACATCTATCCACTCGATTCGACCAAAATCCCAACATCGGAGTCATCGTAGCACAAAAACGTCTAAAAATCAAAGCTCATCATATTGATCCCCACCCAAGGACCAGACTCAAATTGCAAACGTTTTTCTCAAACCAGGGTGATTAATTTAAGTTAAGCATCACGGCAAAAGTACGCAAAGAATGCGAAATTTACCAAATCTCGACCCAAGGAATATTAGCACGTTTTAGAAATACGATCCGACAAAAATTTTGGGCAAGCACACGCGCCACGGGTTCAAGTCGAAAAAGTTAAACGGAAGGAAAAACCTCTGCCACGGGTTCCCTCGTCGTCGATCGTGATGCAGCAAGGGTCGGTCGGTTAGATCGTCAGGTACTTTTCCGATGCCCAGAGAATGGGATTTGTTTTTGACTGCAGGGGTGGTGCGAGTTACCCTGTGGCGTTATATTTCGCGAAGTTTTTTTTGACGGAGAAAAGAAAAGAAAAGAGGACGTTAGTGCTGTTTTATGAGACAACATTGGCGTACTGAATTTGTGCATTTTGAAACGTATTACTTTTTTTGTCAGTCTGACTGTGAAGAAGTACCGGTATATACGAAGTCCTCGGAGTGGAGTCGGAAAAGTGCACAGGGGAAATAGGTGAAGCGGATATCTGAATGCAAAAGGACGGATACGTTGACGAGTGAATGAATGCGTGTTTTGAAGGACCTTAATGAGCCGCTTTTCGACAGCTTTTCATGCCGAACTTGCAGAAAGTGCAGAAAGAAATCTCCTGGTGGGCAGTTTGATTCAAAACGGCCGGAGCAGGAACGGACGGGTTTGGTTTAGTTTATCGAAAAAGTATTCTTAGGTAAGTGGTGGAAGTCAGCGGAGGGAAAAAGAAGGCTGGAATTGGCTACTCCAAGCTATCTCTGTTTTTTCAGCCCGGGGCGGCGGGCTGGATTCGTGATTGGCTCGAGGCAGCTGGAATTGCAACCCGAGTTCCCCATCCCATCACCCCCATCCCACTCGGTTAAAAAAGAAGGTTGGTCTTTTTGTGTTCTGTTTCTGTCTTGTCTTTCTTTCAGCTTCCAGAGGCTTGGGAAAGGGAAGGGAGGGACGGAGACAGGAGAAGGTTTGTGTCACCGTCCTGAAGAATTGATGGACGGAAAGGCTGATATGATTTTGAATCGAATCTCATGTTCCCGTTCGTCATTCACTTAGCAACTTGATAACACGATGGATGATAACATATCCGAGCAGCCGTATTTTTATGTGTTTGTGACTATATTGTACGAAAGAGCAAGAGGAAAGAAAAGAAGAGGAATAGTAATTGATACTGCAGGAAGGCGGTTTGGGGAAAGCGGTGGGTCCTGTGGTTCGCAGCGCGGATCGAGGGATACCCGTGCAATCGTGGTTGACTGCTGAACCAGGAGGGTCATGTCGTCCCGTGCTGTTCTGCTGGGTGCTGTTCTGCTGGGTGTTGCTTGGTCCGTCGGTCGGCCCAGTCGCGATTCGTATTGGGTATATGACACCCCATATTAATCAATTTTTTTTTTTCTCTCTTTCGTTAGGGATGGGGAATAAAGCACTTTCCCATCTGTCCTTCTCCCCTTCTTCATCTTAAAAATCATTCTAATTTTGGTTTCTGATTCTTCCTTCTTGTTTATTGAGGTTGACGATAATTAATATTAATTCCGACTTGATTAACATTTGTTGCTTGGCCCCCAGCCCACCTCGTTCGTTTCGTTTCGCTCGGTGGTACCCGCCAGTTTGCCTGCAGTTTTTCGTGTTCCGCCGCGGCCGCCGATGGAAGTCTGCTCTTGTCACCCGTCCAACCCGTCCAACCCGTCCAACCAGTTTGATCCATCCAATCCATCCAGTCCGTTCAACCCAGCAGCACCAGTCGTCCATCTCCTTCCTCACACCGCTCCCATCGCCGTCGTCGTCGAGAACCCACGACCAATTGAACACTCGGGACACGATCTGGCAGTCGTTAATCACCGTCGCCAACCTCTATCTGTTCCCTTCCACTCGTTTCTCTCGCCCTCTACCTCCCTCCCATCACGCTCCTGACACTTGCTCCTATCAACCCTTTTCGATTCGGAACATTCGCTCTGGATTCGCCTTAGCAACATTGTTCCCAGGCGGCGGCCTTTCACAGGCTTGCCAAGAAGCCCCGACCACCACGACGAACGACCAGCACCGACGAGAACAATCACGACGGCCGTCGTTTGGGAGGGTTGAGTTCTCTTCTCCTCCTCGCGGCACAAGATGCATGTCGGAATCAGAAATCAGTTGAGCGTTCGTTCTCCTCTTTTTCTTATACAAATATATCTCTGGTTACCAAATCATGTCATATCTACGGGGTTTGGACATGAATTGGTTCCATCGCTAATATCCGAGACTTGAAACTGACGTGTGGTACCTTTTCCTTCAAAACAGGCGTTTGTACTGCTGGTATCGCTCACATCGCTCGGTGTGCTCGCCATCGTCACAGTAAGTACAATGTTGACTTCGTCGTTTACCTCATTTACCTCATTCTCTGTCCTTATCGGCACACGGAAAATCCAAATCATTGCCGACCCAATTTCCCTTGCTCCCTTTCCCCACTTGTTTCTGATGATAATGATGCTGATCACACACGCACTGGCCAACAGTGGTTTAACAACCAAAGGTAAACAGGATAATTTGTCTCCTTCTTGCCGATCTACCGCTCGTTTCCCATCCTGGACCGACCAAAGAGGCGTGCTAACCCAAGAAACCTAAACTCGTTCCAGCCTCGTTACCGACCTCCGTCGATCGCGACTGGCCCTCATCGCCACACTCAAGTCCGAACAAATAGCTTCCGATATCAACCTTCTCCAGTCGGCCGTTGTCAATGTCGCCTCTAGGGCCCAAGTTCTCAATGCCATCAAACGCTATACCGGTGAGAGCACCGGTGGCGTCAAGAACCAAACCTACGCCAATTGGAACACTTCCTTGATTGATATGTCCCTCGTCTTGTCCACTCAACTCGCCCTTCAACATGTCACCGTTTTTAGTGCCGATTTCAAAACTGTCTATCTAAACGTCACCAGCCAGGGCGTCCTATCCGAAAACACTCCGGGCCTCGTCCCGATCAATGATGCCACCGGTAACCCTGTTGGCTTCAACTCGATTCTAGGTCATCCCGGGTTTCCTGACGAATTATTTCCGAAATCACCACCATCACAGGGAAATTTACTTCTGGGTCCCGTGCGAAGTCTTACCAATTCTTCTGCTCAAATCGCCAGTATCACGACGCCTATCTATAACAATACGACGGCGGCTGTTGCCGACAAGTCCATTCTGGGATATGTGACCGTCATCTGTTCTCTGTTTAGCGTAGAAAATACGGTTAGCGATTACACCGACCTGGGAGAGACCTACAAATACTTTCTTCTCGGACCCTCAAACGGAAATATCGCAGACGAAAGCTCAGGATGGCCTGGAAATGTTAGTTGGAGATATGTTATACCTCCTATAACCAGCACCGCCGGCCAAGGTACCCTTGGTGGATTCTGGGGCCAAATCGGATCCACCCCTGATTTTATGGGAAGTATTATTGATACGCGAAATCCAGCGAATGATGACAGAGTTGCTATTGGGTAAGCTCTTATCTCCTTCTGCTTTAATTTCTCAATTTTTAGCTAATGACAACAGCTTTTCGCCGGTAAATTATGGCCTCGTGGACTGGATTTTTGTGGTGCAGATAGATTACAGTGAAGTCAGCCAGCCGATCACACATCTCAGAAACTTATTGCTCGCTACCGTTTTCGGAACTGCCGCTGGGGTTGTGATTGTTACCTGCATACTGGCAAGCTATGCTAGTGAGTACCCCTTGCGTAGCTGGTGTGGTTGAGAGAAAGCTAATATTTCGCAGTACGACCCATCGCTCGGCTACGCGATGCGACGGAAAAAACGACAAGACCACCCGGTTATAGTCCTACCGCGTACGACAGCGAGACAGAAGACCCTCCCGCCGTTTTTGGAGCAGCTGCTGAGAGTACAGTTGATGAATCGCTTCGTCGGCGACGACCATGGTGGAAACGCGGATTGACAACAGAAAAATTCGAACGCCGCGATACCAGGAATAGAAAAGAACGGAGTTTCCGCGTACCGGAAAAAGTTCCCGACAAGAAACACATAATCACCGATGAACTCACCGAACTCACACGAACTTTTAACGAGATGACGGACGAACTCGTAAAACAATATACTCATCTGGAAGAACGGGTTGCTACAAGAACGGCCGAACTCAAGGAACAGACGCAGCTGGCGAATGCGGCGAACGATGCCAAATCGATGTTTATTGCCAATGTTACGCACGAACTTCGGACGCCTCTTAACGGGATATTGGGCATGTGCTCTGTCATGCTCACGGAACCGAATCTCGGCCCGGGAATCAAACGTAGTCTGAACACTATATACAAGAGTGGCGACCTTCTACTATGTCTCTTGACAGATCTGTTAACTTTTAGCAGAAATCAAGTTGCTGGTGTGAATGTGGTTTTGGAAGAAGGAGAATTTCACACCAGAGACCTGGTCACTCAAGTTAGAGCTATCTTTGTCAAAACAGCGAGAGATAAGGGTGTTGAGCTGGGCGTGGAGATCATCAACGATAGCGGGAATCCGGAGCTGGGGGAGCCCTCGATTAATGGAGTCCTTCGAGGCGATTTGAATCGTGTTTTACAGGTCGTCATCAATTTGTTGAGCAATGCGCTCAAGTTTACTCCGTATGTAGCCCCCAAAGTTTATTGGAGAGACAAAGACTGACACACCAATAGTGAGAAAGGATCTGTCCAACTAAGAATCGCAATGCTCAAAGACACTAAGGGAGTGGCGTTATCGACGGAGGATACCCCACAAAAGGATATGCCGACACTCAAGATGCCGCAAACTGCGATGATCAACCCGAATACCCCAGCAAATATGGCACTGAAGGCGAAGCGAGAAGCCACATCGTTGACTATACCGTCGCTTACGACTCCTGGCGAACTCTCCAACTCTTCAACAACTGAAGCATATTTTGGATCGGCTGGTTATCGGGAAGGAGAAGAAGAAGCGGAAAGCGAAGAAGGCAGACCGCCTGCGGAGGACCCAAGGATCCGGGTCAGATGGTTTGAGTTTTCCGTTATCGACACCGGACCGGGTATTCCGAGCCACATGCACACTAAAATCTTTGAACCGTTTGTCCAAGGTGATTTGGGCCTGTCGAAAAAGTACGGAGGAACGGGTCTGGGTCTCAGTATTTGCAAGCAACTGGCAGAAATTATGGGTGGCGTCATCGAGTTGAAATCCTTTGAAGGAGCCGGCAGCACGTTTACACTCAGGATACCTTTAAAAGCTGGAGGATTTGCGACACAACCACCTCTTGGATATTCGCGACCGGGGAGTCTGGCTACCACTAGGTATACTCGTAACCTACCACCGAATCTACGGCCTAGAGGAGATATTGACAATGTCAGCACTAAAACTGCTTCGACGGCGTTTAGCTCCATCTCTGGCGGCCCGGCAGATGCCACACGGCTTGTAGGTTTGAGTCAACCGTTCTTTGCCCCCGAAGTTCCCCCCGAGGATGGAAATTTTAGTACCGAAAGACGGCCGAGTCGAGCGGAAAAGCAATCGGCTGCTCAGAGGCAGTCAAAAGTGTCAGAACACTCGCCTCCACCACCTCCATTGCCGACCATCCCACCGTATTCGGAAGTTTTACCATCTGGACAGGAAACAACATCTACAGAGATCATTATATCAGCTCGACGGCCTGCGCTGGAGAGGACGTCGTCGTCGCCGGCCATGATGACACCTAGGAGCACTGAAGGGTTTACCGCGGCGGTGCGGAAACCTAGCGACGACCAGGGCAAACCGGTAGCCGTACTAGTAACATCTGTGGGAAACGGAGGCGCCCCATCACCTACCGCGCTATCGAGGCCGCCGGGACTTCTACCAACACCTTCCACGGCTGAGAGCGCGGCCCCGAGGACGCCTGCTCCGGCGGTGACTATATCTCCCAGTAAATCAGTTAAGATAAGCAAAGCGGTATTCAAACAACCGGAAACGGCTGGAGAATCGAGTACTGCTCCGAAAAAGGATAAGCGAGCGCTCAAAGACTTGAAGGATCTTAAGGATAAACGGGCTTCGATTAAGGTTCTCGTTGCTGAGGATAATAGGGTGAACATTCAGGTCATCAAAAAGATGTTGCGGCTTGAAGCTGTTTCTGGTATGTTTTTCCATTAAATATCATAGATTTACATAATACTAATGTTCTATTAGATGTCACCCTAGCTGAGGACGGCGCGGTTGCTGTCGAGAAAGTCAAAGAAGCCTTAGCAATCGGCAAAAAGTTTGACATTATCCTCATGGATATCCAAATGCCCAACATGGACGGACTGCAAGCTACGAAAGCGATCCGAGAAATGGGATACACGTCTGCCATCTGCGCTTTGACTGCCTTTGCGGAACAGAGTAACGTCAAGGAGTGTTTCGATGCTGGTATGGACTACTTTTTAGCCAAGCCGATAAAGAAGAACGAATTGCGCAAGGTGCTGCAGTTGTACGGTAGTTCTTCGAAGTTAAATGATCCTGAATTCGGCGGACCGTCGTCAAGTGCTGCTGCCGCGGGACCGAGCGAGTCGGCGTGAATACCGCCGATATTTTTCCTTGCTAGCGGTTGATTATCGATTATTCGGTGATAGGAGCAGGTTCAGTGTGATCACAAGCTCCAGCTAGTTACACGTCTTTCTTTGGCACGATTTCTTTTGCGTTTTGGTGACGCCTAACTTTCAAAAGTACACCTTTCATTTTTCTCCCCCTTCACTTCTGTTATTGTTTTTTTTACGTTATCACGGGTTTCTTTCTTCGGGTGTGTTATTACTTTCTCTTTCTATTTCTCATGAATTAACTATCATTGGTTTTAGCTTATTTTATTTTATAATGTGTATATGTACATACTAATCTTTTAGCCTCCCCCACTTTCTCGAGTTCATTGGTGGTATCATATTTTTATTATCTTTCTTATTTATGCGATAGCGAGCGTCGTTGTTGGGAATTACGGAACTGACTAGGGCTTTATATCTTACTTTTTTTTATCCTCTTATATTTTTTAGTATCTATTATAGGTTGTTTAATGTCTTTTTACTTTTTGAACGGCGGTGTGTAAGGATATCGACGCGTGGAAACGGATGAAAGAGTTTTGAAGAATCGAAGCAGATGGTGGATGAGCGGATGGGGTCTTCATATCCTTTTTTTTTTTTTTCGGTGGTGAGGATATTTAGAGATTTAATTTTAATGGATCCCTTCATATATATATAGCTATTAGCGGGGTATATACACGCATGCATTAGCTTTGGGGTTTTTGGAATGAATAGGATATATTTATAAATATTTTTAAATATTGGAGTTGATGGAGTGTTATACATTTTAGTAGAGGGTTGCAGGTAAATATACATTATATAGGTAATGTGTTTCTTATATTGATTTGCGGCTGAGTGGGGTGTACTCTCTCAAATCTGGGATTACAGCTGGCTCGTCTTTTGGAATGCGGATGGTTTTATAATCCTCCCGTATTCGGTCCTATGGTGACATTACCACCAATAACGACATTCCCCCCGATGACTACATTGCTGCCTATAACCACACCACCCATCTGAACGTTCATCTCAGCGAGACCACCTTCCACTTCAGCCTCATCCTCAGGTTCAGTTTGAGACTCAGGTTCATCCGGTACACCCGCCTGTTCATCTTCCGTTTCCTCCTCCTCCTCCTCCTCCTCCCCCGTTTCCTCCCCGCTCTCACCCTCCTCAATCCGTCTCTTCGCCTCTAAAAACGCATGAGTGATCTTACAAGTCTTCTCATACCATAGCCCTACATCCGCTGCTACTTTTCTATACTGCCTCTCCTGCTTTTCCCGCCATTTCCCCAGCCGCCAGATATTCTCCTTTTCGAACTGTGAATAGTAGTCTTCAATGGTACACTGTCGTAACATTTGCAATAGTACACCCGGTGGCGTGATGATGTAGAAGAAAAAGTTGTCGCGGATGGTGGGGGAGTCGTGACGGTGGATGAATTCCGGGGGGATGCAGTTCTCCCGCCATATTTTATGTTTGCGGAGGTATACCGTGGCGTGTTGGAGGATCTGTCGGCGTAACGCGCGGTGGGTCTTTTTGACCAGTGTGTTTGAGGGATCGCGAGGGGTGGAGAGGAGGTGGAGGAGGTCGGTTGGGGTTAAAGGTGAGGTTTGGGATTGAGGGAGGAGACGTAAGGGGATGCAGGGTGGGTAGATTGGTGGTGGGGGACGAGGGGGTGGGGTGAAGATTATAGTTGGAGAGAAGGGCGGCGGGGAGTAGAATGATATTTGGGTGTTTATGATTAGTATGCGATGGATGGTGGAGGTGAGGGAGAGTTCTATCTCGTGGTTGTAGATTTGTGGGTTCAGCAGGGTGGTAGTGGTGGTGGTGTTATTGTCATTATCATCTTCTGAGGGGAGGAGTGTGGGGATGAGGGTTGGGAAGAGGACGGTGGAGAGTTGGGCTGTTAGTGCGGTTATGGTATTTTCGAGCAAGAGGAGGGATTTGGCATAGCGAAGGTGGGTGAAGGCTTCGGTGTAGGATGTGGAGAGGGGAGGGAGGGAGGAGGAGAGGGGGTAGGCTTGGTTATTGTAGACTCGTGGGTAGTATTTTATGAAGAGGGGGTCTGTGAGAGTGTTTCTGAGGGTGTGGGTTACTATTTGGTTATGGTATTCTGCGAATATTGTCCGACTGCGGCGGTATATTTTGACAAGAGTACTCAGAGATTGGGGGTTGAGGTTTTGGAGAATGAGGATGAGTATCTCCGTGGGTAGGTTATCGAGGGTGGACATTTGAGGCGTCTTTTTCTGAAAGAACATGTTTATGGAGGCTTCCAATTTCGAATCGTAAATTCGCGAACGGGGAGTTTTAGGCTCTTATATTAGGACAGAATTGATTATTCCATCCGTAGAATCAATAAATGATTCCTGGATGGTTATGCTGTAATGTGGTCTTAGTGTTATATTATTATTAGGTAAGATACCTGTGTGAGCATCTTAATCGTTCAGGTATGTTAAAACCTAGAGAAATAGAATTAACAATTGTTTAATAGAGCTACCATACATTGCCAATAGATAACCTGACTGACCTGCTAATCCAAGCTACTTAGAATTGAAAAAATCACGAAATACCGTTTGTGTAACGTCGCCTGAGGGTAGAGGCAATTCTTTAACGATTATTGTGGCGATGCAACTTAGGAAATGCAAGATACTCGGCCTCGCCACAATGCGGCACTGGGTCGCTAAGATTTTAAGAGCGGGGTAGGGTCTTGTCTCGCGAGCTACTGGAATTAAGGCCTGAGCGGGAAGAAATAACAGGCTTGGTCGAGGTCTTGGAACTATAGATCTATAAGGTTTATACAAGGCAAAAAGGTTTCTTGAATATATACCTTGAGATGCAAGCTCGAGGAGCTTGACCGAGCTAAGATTGAAACCTCGGGAGCTGAGGATGGCTGGGTTGCCTTGGCCAGCGACCAACGCGTTTACAATGTTGGATTTCGAACAGAATAATGACAGCCTCATAAGGTAAAGACCCTTGATTTATTCAGTAGTTCGCGATCTAGCGCGCCGCCGCGGGCTTTTCTCGGCTGTTTCTATACAATCCTCTAACCTTAGGACAACCTCTTCGTAGAACTTTTGCTGGACAGTTTTATCATCCAGCTCATCCAAGTCGATCCATTTGACGCAAATTTGAACTCGATCATACACTGGCCCCATGCACATACCTACGGAGTGTATCATGACCTCCCCGTAGGGCTTTTTGTAGGCATTTAAGTGCTTGTCACCCGAGTTCTCATCGCCTTGGTCTTCTCGTCGTGATTCTGAAAGTCCAATCTCTGAAAATATAATCCCAAGCTGCTGATCTCGTCCGATTATAGGACATTCAAATTAAGTTCGACCTCTGGGCCGATGGGGTGGATGTGACCTCTGGGGAGCTTGAGAGCATACTAAGAGCATCTCGTGAGCTCCATGAGTTTCCGTCTCTTTGATATGGCTGTCCTTCTTGAAGTCTCTAATACAGGCCTGTAAGTCTTGCTCAGAACGTTGATTTTCCGAATTTTATATACATAATTGTAAAAATTTGTATGCTAACTAGACTAAATCTAACAGCTCAAGGTGCCTTCTATCAGCAAATGGTGGCGCTCTATTTCAATCGGATAGTTGCTCTCATCGAAACGATTACTTTTTCGAACCAGTCAAATAGTAATGGCGAGCTTCTAACGTTCAGCCACTAGCGATTCTGAAGCTGCGCTCCATTCGGTCAAGCACCAGATTTGGGGGGGGGGAGTCTTACTTAATCAGGGCTGTGATATTGTAAAATCTCGCAGGAGGTGTAATACCAATATTAGCCTAAGTTGTTATTGGGATATAAATTTTAGTATTGTAAATGGTACAGTATTATAGAGAACTTTTCTATCATACATCAAGGAAAAAACACAATTCCATCCCGCTCCATCACATATATTTAGATAACAGCGTTGTGTTTGAAATTGTGACAATATTTATTGACTCAGGTTGATAAATTATATCAGCGGGGCTGGAAAAAAATTTCAAAATTATTATTATCAAATATTTAATATATTTACTATTCTTAGAGAAATATAACAAGGGCAGGCTTCCATTCCCACTTGCTGATAGTTCCGACTGTAACTGAAATGCAGACACCATATCGATCATGAAATTATGCTCCTGGCTTGAGCTGTCTTTTCTGCGTCTGGGTCAATATATGGCTTCTGGGGTTCCATGAAACAGGATGTCCCCGTTTTATCACATTGAGCATAACGGCCAACAAAAGGGTCGCTCGCTCTATGAACCCGCAATATGGCTTGTGGCTTTTAAGATGTACATAAATTGTGACTGCTTAATCAGAATGCCCATTTATTCCAGTCAGTGTTTCATATTTATCGTGGTATTTCCTCAACACGTTGGCACCTTGATTAAGCAGTCACAATTCACATATATCTATTATATCGACATTAAACTTGAACATAATTTAAGACGCAAAAATAATTGACGCTAGTTAATCGAATCCAAGAATTATTTTATTCAAGCAAGGATATCGATAATATACAGGACTAGGGCAAATCGGGGGGTTCGCAAACCGAGAAATGATAAAGTTGGTGAGGCTTTGTCTTAATACAAGAGCACCAGAAGGCTGGAGTAACCGTCACAGGTCTGTTTTAAAGGTTTCTAATATTCTGTTGCCAAATGTCAAAGTATACTTCGTATAGCGGTTATTATCATTGCACTTCCAATTTAATCTAGGTCATTTTTGAAGCCTATACGGAAAGATTAGTCAATTAGTTGCATCTTTTCTATGGTAATGTTGGTTTCGTATTTATTTTTTTTAAAAAGTTTAAACCAGGACCAAATTAATACCCTGATTTGGAATTTTTCTCAGACTCATACCTTAACTTCCCCAACTCATTTCAAACGCTGGGAAAGAGTGGGTCTGAGACCCAACCAATACATTTGTGATGCACGTTTTCTGTGACCGCTTTCATATGTTATTGGGCGATAACGCAGAGGAATGGCGGTACTTTGATTCGCGCATATTTTATTATGGGACACTAAGTACCGGACCATTTTCGCTCAGGCTGATGCATGCCCCTCATTTCTTAAATCTCCTGCATGATATCTTTGCTGAACCCATCTAGCAGTTTTCTGCACAACCAAATAGCCAACACGCCCAAATCTCGACAGTGGGAGGCTACGCGTTATACTATCCCAATGATTGCAATTTAGTTGCACTAAGCACACCTACCAGAAACATCCTAGATAGGCTTCGGTGAGACAATGGTGCGTACAAAAGGACTTGCTATACATCCTCGAGACAAGGCTGACGTTGCCTCCCAGTCGGAAGAGTACGATACAGACAGTGGCTCTGATATACCGGACACGGATGCGACATTATTCCAGGAGGCCCAGAAAGTCGATTTTAGCAATAGGTCGAAATCAGAAGAATTTTTTACCGGGAATTTGGGCGCATTCATCGCCCAGAGAACGCTAGGGCGCAATATACTCCACGATATGGCCGAGAACGTACCAAATGCTAAGGATAGAATACAATACGAGACTTTTCTAGACTGTCTTCTTGAACGCCATGGGTCTCTGCTTAAAAGCCAGACAGAAGACGGCGACACGCCGCTCCATTGCGCTTTCAGCAAGAAGAATAGCGTATTTGTGCGGATAGTATTAGCGAACAAGGAAATCAAAGATATTGGGCGAATATTCGAGCTACAGACGAAGTCTTTTGATAATGTCCTGAGTTGTGCAATCAGAGCTTCTTATAAAGGCATTGATACGATGATTAGGAGGTATTTGCCTTCAACTTTCGCGTTCGAACAAAGGGACTTATACGGGAATACTCTCCTCCATATCGCGGCCACTAGAAATCCGCCGGACCAACAGCGTGAAGAGAGACAGCTGGATTTAGTAAATTTGCTAATGGAGTCCTCTGTGGGGGCTATCACCAGCAAGAACTACGCGAATAACACGCCGTTCCAAGAAAGAGAAGCATTGTTAGGGGGTGTGGTCGCGAATGACCCAATAGCCAACTGTATTAAGATATTTTGCCTGCGCCACCTGTCTCGTTTAGAAGCTATTGATGCCTTATATAAAGCTGGTAAAGGTACGAAGACCTACTATAATTTGAGCTTCTGTTCCCCGCATTCTAGCATCTTAGCTAATCGAACGTTCTAATCAGAACGACAGATAGAATTTGACCTATTTGGTTTACAAGATCCTGTCGTCTCTGCTACGTACCTTGGAAATTTGTCCACACATCTTAAATTAGATTCTGTATTGAAGTATGTCGCTTTGCCAAAGTTATCAGCCAAGTTTGGAGGTAACTCTAATGCAAAACGGTAAGCTTGCTCAAATTAATTCCAAACATGTTATCGATTTACATACAGCGAGAGGGCTAACTAAAGGACACGAGCACAGAAAGGTTTTGCAAAAGGGTTTAGAAGATATGCTGGTTGTATTCGAATGGCTGTCGTGTCAAAATGTCCGTAAAATCATTAAAGTGATGGTTGTGGACAACGGAGACGTTGCTCATACCGATGAGGTTATCGAAAAATGTCTTCGGCCCTTTCAAATCGAAATATGGGACTGGAAACGAGTAGACCTTTGCGCAGACGTTGTACGGAACGCCGCTGGATCCTCAATCAGAGAATTATTTCTCTATTCAAGTGGTAACAATACTGTTTTGACTGGTTGGTCCAGCTCAGTTGGTTTTGCCAACGCAGAGAATTTCCCAAAGGTAGCTTACAACACGCATAGCTTGGTACCACCAATTTTGTACTAACTAAGAAACCCTTTGAATACCTATAGTTAAAAAAAGTGACTCTCTATATCCAAAAAGTACGCAAATATATAACTCCATGTTAGCCTATGCTGCATGTTCGGTTAGCTAACCATAACATTGGTTCGGACTAGGGGTTGGAAAGGCAAGAAATCCTCTTTAGGTATCTTGAGAGGTTTCAGCAAAGACTCAAAAGCGCCTTCCTACATCCAAGAGAAATGGTAGTTGATTGTGTTTTTGATATCGATACATATTCTTATACGGAAGGACCTATTACACCGGAGTCTACCCTAGAAACGCAAGTTCAACATCCCTCCATATGTAAATCACAAGCTGATATACTAACTAGTTTTATGAAAGTGGGCATGTTTGGCTTAAGACTATGGAACGATTTACGGAACTCATATACCGGCTTCCCTTTGATCCCGAGCAGGATATTAAAATTGCAATCATAGATGATGGCGTGGACACATTTTTACCCTTTTTCGAGGGGAAAATTGCCGCTGGTAGATCCTTCTGTTCGTACTCCGAATCGAAAGATCTAACGAGAGCATATTTTGTACCTTTAGACACATGCAATGGGACTATCATGGCGTATCTCATTTGTCAAATTTGCCCGAGAGTGAAGCTTTATATAGCCAAACTCAATGAGGAGACTGATATTCATAACGAAAGGCAGATTACGGCCGAATCAGCAGCCGCGGTAAGTTCAACAAGAACCTCATACTATCATAGATTTTAACAAACTTAGGCTATTCGCTGGGCTATCACATGCGGCGTTAACATCATATCCACGAGCTGGGCGATCAACTTCGTTGAAAATACAAGAAATGATAACACTTCGACGAAATGGGACACCTTAGATCCAAGGGATAACCTCATTAGAGCAATGCAAGAGGCTGATGATGCCAAGATATTGATGTTTGGCGCAGCGAGCGACCAAGACAGTGCTTCAGATATTTGCTTTCCGGCTGGGTCCAAACATTGCATTAGCATCGGTGCAGCTAAAGAAACAGGTGAGATGTGTACGTGGGTGCGGGGCAGCCAGGTTGAATATACGTGCCCTGGGTATAAAATACCGTTCAGTAAGGGGAATAGATCGCCGGTATCATATCATAGCGGAAATTGGGTTGCGACTGCTATCGCCTCTGGACTGGCCGGATTAATACTCTACTGTGATATTTTGGTTAACAGAAAGCCAGACAGCAAACTCCAATCAAGAGAGGGGATTTCCGGTGCATTTTCTAGAATGGCATCAATATCCCGTGACGGAAAATTCCTATTCGTTCATCGGTATTTTGGGGTAGAGCTACCGGAGATTAATACTTGGGAGTTCTCGGAGGAAAAATACGAGGGTGAAACTGGGATGACCAGAGGAATATCTCTATCCAGTTTGAGTCCCGATGCCTATCGGATGTTGGATTGGATATTGGATCAGCTCAAAAGTCATAATTTCTGACGGTCCTTTAATACCACGGAATTAGAAGAAGTAGAACTACCTAAAATTTATGACCTGATACGTAAACTCCCAATGAAAATCTTGTAGAGCAATCTAAAATAGGTGGATTTGGAAGGGCAATATTTATTGGTTGTCTTTACTATTTTGTCTGTAATTAAGTACCTGAATACTGAAATAATGATTCAATTTATTTACTCATTCTAGAGAAGCGTATACCCTCACTCTTTCGTCTCTAAAGGCGTACTTTTGGCGCCTTTGTTCCGCAGCAGCTGGACAATTTTGTCATAACCTTTCGCCGATGCTGCCTTAAGTGCAGTGCTATATTTTCCACCCTGGGCGTTAACGTCGGCGCCTTCATCCAGAAGCAGTTCTACAATCTCGCTATATCCTTCAACCGATGCGGCCTGGAGCGCAGTACCATATTCTGTACCATTTTGAGCGTTGATATCAGCGTCTTTACTTAGAAGTAGCTTGACAATATCAATGTGACCTTTAGCCGAGGCTGCCTGAAGTGCATTGCCGTAATATCCGCCATGAGTATTGATATCAGCTCCTTTATTCAGCAGCAGCTCAACAATTTTGCCATGGCCCCTAGCTGATGCTGCCTGGAGCGCATTACCGTATTCTCGGCTGCTTTGAGCGTTAACATCAGCACCCTTTTCTAACAGTAGCTTAATAATCTTGCCGTAGCCTTTGGCAGACGCCGCCTGGAGCGCATTGCCATACTCTTCGCTACTTTGAGCGTTGGCGTCAGCGCCCCTTTCTAGGAGCAGCTTGACAATCTTACTATGGCCCTTAGCCGAGGCTGCTTGGAGTGCATTACCATAATATCCGCCTTGGGTGTTAACATTAGCACCCTTATCCAATAAGAGCTTGGTAGTATTTATATGGCCTTCAGCCGATGCTCCCTGAAGCGCATTGCCATATCCTTTGCCGCTTTGAGCATTAACGCGAGCTCCGTTAATTAAGAGTAGCTCAACAATTCCGCTGTGGCCTCTAACCGATGCTGCTTGGAGCGCATTGCCGTATTCTTCACCGCATTGAGCGTTGGCGTCAGCGCCATTATCTAGCAGCAGCTCGGCAATTTTGCCATGGCCTTCAATAGATGCTGCCTGGAGCGCATTGCCATATTTTTCGCTACCCTGAGTGTTAACGTCAGCACCGGCTTTTAGAAGTGCTCGCACATGTTCCGCATAGCCTTTCGCGGCCGCCATCACCAATGATGTTACCCCGTTGCCATTATGCCATTCAGTTTTGACACCTGGCCAATCAATAATCAACTGAAATGTCTCCGCATCACAGCCAATTTCAACAGCTCGGAAGAGTGGTGTCGGATGTATGGAGGAGTCCCATATGTCTTTAAGGTATTTGGTGACTTCCCATAGATCTTCTATTAACTCCGAACAGTTTTGTTTGATAGCCCATTCTATTACCATTGAAACCCGATCGCGTGGAGCCTTACTAACGTCGTATTTTTTGGTCAATAGTAAACCAAAAGGTCTCGCTTTTTCACGGCTCAAGTCGTGCTTTAGGTTCTCCCACGGTTTATTGAATTGGATATTTTGGTTTCCAATTTGACCAGAGTTCTCATATTCGGCAACAGACCTGTAGTGCTTCTGCGCTTCCTTGCCTCCGTTTGAAACACATTTTATCCTACTCAACTCTGACGCTACCCTGCGGCCAAACTCTCGGTCTGATTGTGTATGAGATTTTACGGTATAGCGGTAGAGTTCGCCCAAACCTCGTATAGCTAGTGTCTCGATGCTGGGGTGTCCCATTTGTAGTGCCCCTCGAAGAATCTCCTCACACTTATCGAGGTTATTACTCCGTCTCTCGACTTGTGCAGCTTGCGCTAAACGCCGTGCAATTTCCTTTGGTAGATGTAGTTTCTCCTTTTGTAGCAGCGATGGGATGATGCTCATTAGTGCATCTTCGCGAGTACCAAGTCCGACGTTAATAAATTTCTCAACTAAAAGCTCAACGTTCGGCTCTGTTAACCCAATAAATGGCTTATCTGTTGAGATGCCGAGGTTGATGATTGCTCCTTGACGCTTCCAGGCGCGAGGTTCAACGTTCTCTAGTGGTTCCACTATATCTGCAATTTTGTTTATAAATGCTGCAAATATACTGTGAGTAACCAGTTCCAAAGGTGGAACCGTCGTGGGAGTGGATAGAGCTACTAGGTTTCCCCTAGTAGAATTTCTGGTATGCCTTGAAGCTGCTGCGGAGAGCATAAGCGGTTGCGTGATCTGGAGAATCTGATGTGGATTCATCTGCTCTTCAATGATAGGGAGGGTTTGCGTAATCCAAAGGTGCATGGCCGCCTTCAACTCCTCCTTTTCGCTCTCCTCCGCTACCATGAGAATATTCTCTTTAAAGAAGCGTTTTGAGCCGGATTGGTGTTTTTTTGACCATAGCCATAGCCCCAAGACCGCCTCGAGTTGATGTTTGCTAATGACCCACCGCCCGTTGTCGCGATATAGCAGGAAATATACGGGGAGGGATTCAACGTTTAATCTCTGAGGCTCACCCACGGTATGCGTCTGGCATACCAGTGGCCATGCCACAGCCTGCACGTCCTTCCAATTACTCAACAAACTTATCTCACCCGAGAATATATGTGTTGCTACAGCTTCAATAGCTTTTTTAAGTTTCTCGGCACTCTCTCGAATTTCCGTGCGCCATCGACGCTCTTCCTCCGGCATTCGATCATCCGTCAAGTACGCTAGACGGCATCTATAACGCATAACTTTTGCGGCTTCGTTCGGTCTGCCGTCTTTGTTTTCATGAGATTGAATCCATTCCACTGCACGACTCGCACAGATATATTCAATGGACATTTCATCATTACTCTTCTCATCGCCCCTGCCAATATGGGTTGTCTCCGGGAGGAAACCTATCATATCTCTCCAGGTAGTTGTGCGAGACGGTAGAATACGATCCCCCTTCTCAAAGTTCGAGGGTTCGTGGTTTGGCTCCCTATCAACTAAATACCAGTATCTTTTGGCATTTGTAATATCTATAGAGCAGTCAGCAGTAGGTTGACGAATAAGAGAAAATAGCTACTTAGTATCAAACTAACGTTTCGGCTGCAGCCTAGATTGGGTATTCTTCTGCACTGCCGAGTCGATTTCTAAGGCAATCCAGTCAAGCTCGTGCCCCTCAACGTCTCTATTATCCTTCAAGGGATTCTTCTTTTCATCGATGCGTTTGCTTCGAAGGGCGGCACGAATTATAGCCATGACTATTGTGGCAGCGAGTTGATACAAAGCAACAGATCCATGCAAGGCACGGAGGCCAACGAATTGGAAGACGAATCCCACCATTGTAAAGATAATAGCCGGCCAGACAGCGAGTGCGTACGTCGATGTATCACCCTCTACTCTCCAGGACGTTACATATTTGCTTTTGGGTTCCCAGTAAGCGAAAGCATTGAAAATTTGGTCACCGACGGACTGGCCACCAGGTTGCAACCAGAACATCATGGTACCCGACGTAGCTGAATTCTAAAAAAGTTAGTAAGTCTTGGTGATCGTGGGACGGGCCATGTATGTTCTCTAACCTCGAACTTTCTCTCGTCCGTACGGCGTTCAATCAACATAGCACACAAGCCCATTCCGATAACAAGGAGCCCTGTGCCAATGGTGGCAAGTGGGAACGCCCACTTTTGGGGAGGTTTGCCGTTTTCCCATAGTTCTGGTGCGTAGTATGATGCCCAAGTTGCATATCCAAAAAAGCTTGACTGTAGCAAAAATCCGAAAATAGCAATAAGCCAGTGAAGCCACTGTGGAAAGGATCGTATCCCGATATTCAAAGATAAATTCGGGTGTGGGGCGAACCGTCGCTCTAATGGTTCTTCGTAAAGTCGAGGGTCCTTAGATTTTGGGTTTGTTTCTCTCCATCCTGACTCGCTGTCTTTCGAAGATTGCTTGGGACAAAGAAAGTCCTCTTGGATATGAATGCCACAGGAAGGGTTTTGACTAACTCCATCGTCCAAACTCTCCTTTCCTTGATTTTGTTTAGATGCAGTCAACTTTAAGAAATCAGGGTAAAAATCTTTGCCCCCGGAATAGACAAACTCAAGAACTTTCGGCCGGCCAAAAACGCGACTTATGCCTCCATTAGACCAGAGTTCGCATACATCCCTGCTCGTTGACGAGCAAAGTTCTGCTTCAGCAATTCCATGGGCTTCTTGTGCTCTACCAATGAAAGCTTTCAGTGAAGCATTTCCACAAACACGAATAACTGAAACCACAGCTGTTAGGACTCCAAGCGGAGCGAGAGCAAAGATAATGTTGTCTAAAAAGCTAGTCGACTCGCTGAGGAATTGTTTGGTAACTTGCTCACCAAAAAGCGCGACGAGTGGGGCGAGGTCAGTGGCAAAGTTATCAGCAAAATCAGTCCAGTTATACGCCCCTAAAACTGGTACAACAAGGGCAAGTACCGCGACAATATAGGCAGTCATTAAAAGGGAAGAATCGATCACTGCAGTGAAAACAAATTTAGTAGCATCTACCAAGTATGATTGAGATCTGTGGTCTTCTTTTGTTGGATCTTATGAGACGATTAACTATTAGGCTGGTGCCTGACTAAATAGTCAGGATTTAAACTTTAGAGGGAGAAACCTACGCTTTTTCAGGCAATATCGTTATAAAAAAAACGCAACAAGTCTTTAACAGTACACATACAGTAGCAGCAAGTGCAACAATTGGATGGGTGCCTGTGCCAGCGAAAAAAAACGATCGTCGAATCTGGGCTTGGAACAGTCAGGTTGAAAAGGTGAAAGGAAGCTTCATCCCTCCGCCAAAACCCTGTATCGCCCCCGGTCACGAGACAAGGCTGTTGGGTGCTGATAAAGGCAGGGGCCTTGGTATGACGCTACTTTTGAAAGTACTTTTAATATAATTATTTAACTAGATATAATTCTAACCAAAAGGTGAAATGGAATCTTCCCAGCACCACCAATCGGATAAGGTATATTATAACTCAACCCCACATGTAGGTAACATGTTGCGATGAGGGGGTTGACCCAACGCAGCCACTTGCCAGAACTTATCGTCAAATAGATCGCACAAAGACGAACAATAATCAGGGATCACCAGAACATGACCTTCGGTCTTCTTCAAACTCGTGCTTCTGAACCGGAATTTGAAGACAACCAAGATTTCGTGCTGTTTCGCTTGATCGACCTGGCCCATCCCAACTCGGATGAAGCTGCCATAGCCATCGTTAATATAATTAGCTGAGGCCTGTCCCAGAACAACAACTACGATCCTTCCAGCCGCAGCCCCGCTTTTCTAAGTTAAATAACTCCAAGCCGTGATTCCTGCGATAAATTCCGCAAGGCTCTACCAAGATCATTCGAATTGTCAGCTCTGTCTCGATTACCCAAATGGCACCGCACGGCAGCTTTTGTGGCCAGTAGAAAGGCTCAGATCTCCAGGACGACCCACACACGGCATAGTACCCGAAGTAATGCAATGCATTGTAATGTAAACCAATTAGAATATCAATAAACCGAGCCCTGCCTCAAAATTGCATGGCCCGGACCAACCGCGGAGTCTCGTTTCCTAGTTCTGCGTCTTCGCATGCATATATACGTCTGCCGCAGAACTAACAGACGCTACCCCTCATGAGGAGCGAAGGTAAGAGACCCCCCATTCAGCATACTTCTAGTGAAACAAACGATATATCATCCGGCGGTAATCTTGCTTCGAGTTTTAATTTCGACTAACTCGCAAATTGCTACAGGTCAATCGGCCCGAACCTTAGTCATGACATTTCGGGCAAAGAAATATAACATTGCGAGCCCTCTGGCTACTGAACCAACGCAGAACGTGGAGCGATTAGAGCGGGACGAAAGTTCTGACGATGATACTGACGATGATACTGACGATGATACTGACGATGATACTGACGATGACGCCCAAGAAACAACCCTACTTGAGAAAGCTAAGAATGTCGATTTCTCGAATAAATCCCAGGCCGAGGATTTTTTGACACTGAAAGAATTCGCTAAACAGGATCGCTTACGGCGCAATATACTTCACAAAGTCGCCGAGAATCCCCCAGACAAGGGGCAGCTAAAATGGTACTTGGCCTTTCTCGATTGCCTTTTCGACAGGTATGGATCACTATTAGAAAGCCAGGCAAGGGGTGATGGGTTTACACCTTTGCACTCCGCTTTTAACAAATGGAACACACATTTCGTACGAAGAGCGATGGCAAATCGGAAGATCAAAAACATTGGACGAATATTCGAGAAACAAACATACAATCAAGAGAATGTACTATGCTTTGCAATAAATTGTTGTTTCAAGGGTACAAAAATTATGATCGAACAGTGCTTACCCTCTACCATCGCATTTGAGCAAAGGGATTTACGTGGGAACACTTTGCTTCATCGCCTAGTAGTTAAAGGCCCACCAGGGGGAATATTCGCCGAACAGTGGGAAATCTTGCAGCTTTCTCTGGTGAAGCAACTGATTTGCGTTCATAGTAACGTACTAATATTTAAAAACAGCGCTGGAAACACGCCATTTCAAGAGCGACTAGCATTCCTAAAGGATGAAGGCCGCGGCGATTTGATAGCTACCTATATTATGGATTTTTGTATGCGCAACCTCTCTAGGCAAGATACGATAGATGCACTGTATAGAACCGGTGAAGGTACAGTAACGTGGCCCACCTTCTTCTTTTTGCCCGCTCCATCGTTTAAGCCCATGTTCTGACGAGTCCCCAATTTATAATAGAACGACAGACAGAATTTGACTTAGCCGGTTTACCAAGCCTGATTATTCCTCCAGGCTATCTTAAAGGCCTGTCCGCTCACTTAAAGTTCGAGCGAATTTTGAAATATGTAGCTTTACCAAACCTCTCATTTGAAACGGATGATGGCTCCATTGTCAAGGGGTAAGCTTATAGCTATGCCGGTACAAACTGCGCAATGCTACCTTCTTACTAGCGCTATTTGAAGTTTGAACTTTCATCAAAACGACACTGAGATTTAAATTTCTTTAAACGAAACATAGGCCTAGCAACTATGGCCAGGACAAACGAGCTATTGCGAAAGAAAGCGGCAACCGCGCAACCACCAAGAAGAGCAGAGAAAACAGACAAAAAGGATTGACGAATATGCAAACCATTTTTGATTGGTTACGAGACCGAGGCGTCCGAAAAATAGTCAATGTTATCGTCATTGACAATGGTGATGTTGCCCATTCAGACGAGGCTATTGAAAACTGCTTGAAGGGCTTCGATGTTGAAATTTGGAATTGGAAGCGGGTTGATCTCTGTGCAGATGTTATCCAATGCGTCGCTGGAACCTCAGCCAAAGAAATATCTCTTTACTGTAGCGGCAACAACGCCGTCTTGACCAGTTGGTCTAGCTCAGATGGCTTGGCCTGCCTGGAAAAATTCCCTCAGGTAATTAATATTAAAGCATAATATTAGAAAAAAATACTAAATATAAATATTCTCTACTTTTCGGGATAGCTCGCTAACTTTACATCGCCACGGATTTGTATAGCTCGAGACAGTTAAGCTATACATTCAAGAGGTTTGAGGGGCCAGCAGAATACTTCTTGCTCTCAGCTAAAATTTGTTGCGCGACAGGGCCTAGAAAAGAAATCGCAGCTAAAAAGAAACGTCGATGTCTTCACGGAGAGATTGAAAACTGCTTTCCAGACGCAAAAAGACCTACAAACTCGGACTTTGCAAAAGGAACTAGGCATCCTAAAAGAACAACACGGTCAAAGAGGACTAGACATACAAAAGAAGCTTCAAATTCAGAAAGAAATAGAGGTACTGACTGAGAAAAACTTGCAAGCCAAAAAAATTCTCCAGATCTACTCCCAATTCGATACAGGGCCCCATTCTTATACGGGGAGCTTTGCGACCTTGAATTCTAACCAGGATAGGTAAGCCTTCGGCTATAGCTAGATACAGATCCTTTCCAACTAGTTACTAATGGAAATTGAAACCATTGAAGCGAACACGCTTGGCTCAAGGTCATGGAACAATTTGCTGAGTATATACTCGGGCTCCCCGATGATCCAAGAGAACACATAAAGATTGCTGTCATTGATGATGGTGTGGATCCTTCTCTTAGCTTGTTCGAAGGCAAAATTGCTTCAGGTAGTTCGTTTTGTTTATACGCTGGTTCCAAGAACTTGACAAATCCATACTTTGTACCTTCGGGTGCGCTGTATGGCACTGTTATGGCATATCTCATCTGCAAAATATGCCCGAGGGTCAAACTCTACGTAGCCCGGTTAGACGAGAGCCATGACGTTCACGGTAAAAGACAGATTACGGCCAAATCAGCAGCTGCGGTGAGTTTAAAGAACTATCTAGCAGTGTCACAACTAATGAGCTAACAATGTCTAGGCTATTCGGTGGGCCGTTAATTGTGGTGTCGACATTATATCTATGGGCTGGAGTATCGACCTCTTCGATGACAGATATACCCAGTTTGGTAACTTACCACTTGATGACTTGAAAAGGGCGATTAATGAAGCCGACCAGAAAAACGTATTGATGTTCGGGTCGGCGAGCGATCGAGGGAGTGACTCTAACATTTGCTATCCGGCGAATTCCGAGAGTGTTATCACCATTGGTGCGGCCACAGAAACCGGAGAAATGTGTTCATGGGTGCAATATGACCGGGTAGATTTTACATGTCCTGGATATCAAGTGCCTTTCAAGCGTGGAGATGGAACACCGTCATCTCCCCAGAATGGGAGCTCGGTTGCAACCGCTATTGCCGCAGGGCTTGCAGGGCTAATATTGTACTGCGATCGGATAGCCAGCGGAAAGATAGATGAAAAGCTGAGATCAAAGGATGGAATGTCTAGTGCGTTTTACAATATGTCATGGATGGCTGGAGACAGAAAGTTCCCACATGTCAGTGAATTTTTCGATATTGAACCAGCGGAAATTGAGCACTGGAAAGGCTATACAGAGGAAGAGGGCATGGATGAGAGCAATGGAAAGGCCCGGCCGAGTTTAAGTACCGTCGCAAAAAAGAAGCTAGATAGAATATTGACTGATCTCAAGGTGCGCCTCCGCTAAAAGATTGTTAGCTTTGCTCGTAGGTACGGTTTAACTAACGAAACTCTTTCTCAAACTAGAAATCGCGCTACTATGTCTGACGCTTTTGAGATATACATGCAACAGTCTGCAAGAGTCGTCAAGACCAGTACACAGTGTATGGATTAGCGGTACCATATGTAGCTCCAAATCTATAATACAAGCCAGTTGTGATATTAGCCAAAAGGTCAGCTAATGCAACAAAACAATCTCAGAGTAATGAACTCCGAGCAAATATACAGGATGGCGGAAGGGTCCTCGAAAAAATCCAGGTGATATATAGTAAAACTCGAAATATAAAATACATCAAGAGGTTTCAAATTTAAATATTGACAACAACTTTGGGAGACAAGTGATCACGATTTTATATTGCTCTATTGTTCCAAAAATTTATTGGTTCTCGCTCCCGAAAGCCTTTGGATAGCCGTGTCCCGGCTAATTGGCAAAGGTGTTGCACGCATGGACGAAAAAGAAGAAAATGAGGATAGCCAGCAGATTGGTTCCAAGCGCCACGATTCCTACAAAGATCTGAAACCCCAGGATTGGTAACGGAATGGGAACCAAGAAAAGTTTCCTGATGTCGACGCAGAGGTCTCAGATTATCGCTCGTGAGCTCTGGGAGCTGTATCGGAATGTTAGATTGACACTCCACCAACAAGAAGATGCTAATATCGCCACGAAATCGACTCTAGCTCAGGTTCCAGCTTCCTTGAAAGCGACTACTGTGGCTGAACATGATTCGACATATGAGTCAATGCAGAAAAGTCTTGCAGCAGTTTTGATCAAGCCAATGCCTCGAATAGAAATTGCGTTAAGTGATATTGCAAGCGACTTCTCATCGAGCTCTTCTAAAGGATTGACCTCAAGTTCCAGCCCCCCATAAGGGCCGAAGCGAATACGAATTTTAAGCGTCAATTTTGTCTTCGAGTGCTTTCGGATGTTGACTCTTCGAAAAAGTGGAGGTAAGTACTGGGCCTATACTGATTATTTATCGAGGAATGTGATATAAACTAACAGAATATTACAGGAAGCACGTCCCGTTGGATACTCGCCCCCATTTCTGCACTTTTTCAGAGTGTCCTAGCGGGCCTGTCCGCTACAAATCAAAAACCGAATGGATGGCTCACGAAGTTCAAGTTCATCGTCTCGTCCGCACTTGGAATTGCAATTTCAAGCAATGTGAGGACAAGTTCAATGCAGAAGAGATGTTGATGAACCACTGGGTGGATACGCATGATATGCCACCTATATCTTCAACCAGCTTCTCAAGCCTTAGAGACTTGGTCAATTCTTCTCGAGTTGCTGAACTTGATGCCTCGTTATCATTCTGTAAGATATGTCAGAAGGAGCTACCCAACCGAGCTTCCCGTCTCTACTCGCATATTGGTCGACATCTCGAAGATTTTGCACTGCCGATATTATCTCAGCTCGATGACCGGGATGGTGTCAGCGTCACAAGCGAGGGCTCTGAGGATGGTTCTGAAGATCTAGATCTCAAATTTATGCGGGGGGTGGAACAATATCAGTCTTCTCAAGACGGTATCTCAAATAAGCGAGCGGATATGCTACCGGCTTCGTTACAGGCTGACGAAAATAAGAGTCCTGCATGCTCTGCATCGGAGATATCTGGGGGCCAACCGAACAAGATTACTAGTGCGATCCCTTCAAAGAATACATCTGGCGAAGCGTCGAGCATCGTGCAACCTCAGAGCCGTGATCGAGAAAAATTTAAATGCATGGTCGATGGGTGCATAGCTGGCAACTTCTCAAATGAGTTTCATCTCAAATCACACAATGAGTTTCATCTCTGTTCACGAAATCAGTGGGCTTTGGGACCATACTTTTGTCCTCAGCCTGGCTGCCGCCAAAGTGTATCTGGATTCCGGGATAAGCTAGAATTTCGACGTCACAGACTTGAGCACGGGCAAGAAGTTCCCGTAGCTGTTTGTCCATACTGCCCTCCTGAATCGGCGTACCTAGCTTCTGATGTCCAAAACCGTGAGAATCATCTAGCTATAGCACACCCTCGCGAATATGCTTATCTCGCATCAACCCGAGAGGGAGAGAGATTAAATGGATACCCGAAATTGCTTAATATCTTGGCTAGAATCTCATCTGAAGAGCCAGTATCTGCGACGGCGCGCAGTTCGGATGAAATATCGGAGCTCATCAAGCAGAGGGCTAATGAAGAGACCAAGATATATCGCTGCTGGTTTGCTGAGCGTGATCCTCTTAGATATCATGAGTGTGAAAATATCACACAGAGTTTGTTCGATTTAAAATACTCCCACTTACCCTCCTCGCATAGTGGAGTATCTATACCTCGAGAACATATGCACAAGCTATCCTACAGGGATATATGGGGGTTTCTATTCACAGGAAGGCGCGCACCTGCTTTCGACGGCCAGCATGAAAATTCATCCGCGACGAATGAATATAAAGCTCAAACAATTGACGCTTCCGCTTGGGAGCACAACTTCATCACCGAGTCACCCTCAATACCTCCTTATGCAGAGATCTTTAACCAGTGGGACGACCAGATTTGGTTCAAGAGAAGCCTCCCGCCGTCCGCGTTTTTTAATTTTGAGGTGCACAATTTATATCGTGAGACAGCAGAAGATAACCTTGGGAGGCTAATCGATAGCTATGACGCGCTTGAAGCAGACTTTAATTACTTCCTAGAGAGAGAGGATGTCATATCATATCGCCTGGTGTTAAAGAGTGACAAAAGGGTATCTGAGAAAGCATCGTCTGCGCCCCCAATATCATCCCTCCTTAATGACGCGGAAACGAGCGTCTGGGCCGAGTTCCTCGACACAATAAACGCACACTCTGATCATACCTCTGGTTTTGACTCTAAAACATCGTTATTCGATCCGAATTCGCCCTATCCGATGATGTGGGGGCCACGGGAGGAAGCCACGGACATTCACCGATATTTTTCAGAACAGGCGACGGATATGGCAATACTCCAACCAGCTCTCGAAAACTCTCCCGCTATAGGTTTTGGTAAGGGGGTGTTCTCCTCTGCTTTCACTTCTGGTTTTCCGGGGCCCAATGGAATCGTCGGAGGGAAAAGTACGATTGAAGCTAGTTGAGCCTTGCTTGCGCTGTAAAGAAAACGGGACACGATGTGAATACGAGCCTAAAGCCTGGCCACCAATATGCTCTGCATGCACTAGAGACAAAGAGACATGCACTCTCACCTGTTGCTACTCATGCAAAGCATCTGGCAACTTGTGCGAATTCAAAAATACTTCGGCTGAGACCCGGCGCCGCAAATGCAATTTCTGCTTTGAATACTCACGAACTTGTAAGTTTCCTAAAGGAATACCAGTGACAGAAAGCTTTTCAAGTAAACCAGGTATGTCAATTTACATCATTAAGTCTTATAGTTACTCAAAGATACCTGGGTGTATATCTGCCGAGGTTTTAATACAAACCGCTACACTTAATTCGTAGAAGCATGCTAAAATTTTCGAACGATTTAGAATCTCCCAAACCACACAGTTTAGCTCAATTGGAAGCCGAAAGGGACGCAATACGACAAGAAATCGCCCAACTAAAAGGCGAACTCGTTGAAAGACAATGCGATTTGTGCAAAATTGTGAATGTTGAATGTAACTACGGTTCTAGGCTGGTTGCAATAACCGGGCCAACCACTCTACAGCCAACGTGCTCAACTTGCGAGAAAGAATCCAAAGTATGCAGTTTACTTCTTGAAGGTGGATGTATCCAGTGCTTTGAGCTTGGGTTGCCGTGCGAATCCGAATATGTAACAAATAAGCAGGGAGCCTGTGACCGGTGTATTTTCTCTAACGTCCAGTGCTCTCTATATGCCTAGAAGAGGAAAGCCACTACTGAAGTACGGGAGAAAATGAAGAGGCGAATGGGAGAAGTCAAAAAATCAAAGAACTTCCAATCATATGGCACGAAGAAGAGATGCACTTTCTTACTGAGCTCACATCTGTCGCGAGGCGAATGCAAGAGATTGGACTTGGAGCTGGTGACGTCTAGTTTCAATAGGCAGGGCTAATTATCTTCTCGCACCTTTCGAGGAAAAATTAAGCGACGAGGCAACCGCCAAAGTAAGTCAAGATTGTGGAGATCTCATGACCGCCACGCTATCTCCGGAAAAGACTGGGAAGCTCGCACCCGGAAAATACGCACGACTCAAGTCCTCTCGACTCCCCCTGCTACTCCAAGATTTACCGTTGTCTGAAATTTTCGGATCTTTGACATATAGGTACAACCGTGCAGGCAAGAGAACAATATCGGAAGAATCATGGTGCAGTTTCGGAAATTTTTGATACTCGCGTAGACATCGAAAATTCTGGCTCAGCCCCCACCCGCATTCTAGATCCTGTAGGAAGAACTCTCGAAGCTTCGGTGAGGCGCCGTTTCTTCTAGTCCTAAAGCTAACATTTCAATTCTTGGGGTTTCTTTTTCTTTTCTTATTCAACCCTTCATTAGACCCAATCACAACACAATCTAGTCTCGGGTCATCTTGTGCAGGTCTAATGACTTTTCAGGGTATCCGCTATATGTTGAGGATTCCAAAATCCAAACCTATCTCTAATATGCTAAAAGTGACATACTTTCAAAAAAATCAAATTAATCCGCAGATTACAAACAAATGGGTATTCACCTACCATATAGGATAATGATTCTCTCTTGGCATCGGGCTCTTCTCCAGTGTTTCCTAAGCGCCAAAACAGAAAGACCTAAATTGTCAAAATCCTGACAATATATACTATGAAGCCCCAAGAATATCTATGTCTTTGATGACGATCCTCAGTAACTTCACAGAAGAAGTCCACATATGTCCGAATATGCCCCGGATTTCTTTGTTTCTCCTCCAATAACCGATCTCCCCAAAGCTAACCATCTACCCCGCCTACTTTTTCGTCTGTCACGCCATGGTCTATACCCCTGATGCCGGGCAATTGTGGGGTGAACACGACTTAGATGTCTTGTTGGGGGTCAAAAGAGTCTGCAACCTGCCCTTTTCAAACGATCTTGTCGTTTCGATCAGATAAAATAAACCCGTTATTCGGGGAGAATCGCAGTGGACTAGGGATCCTTGGTGTCGAGTCTGGGCGTTCGATTGTATACAATTTGACAGTCAGTGCTCTATATTCGAATGTCTCGCATCTTAAACTGGCCACGTGCTGGTTCGGAGCTCCATCGATCCGCTTGAACTCATATCTAGAGAACGTGGCGTGGGTAATAGCCAGGTATACGTGTCGCTACTTTCTACCAACGCTTGGTCTTTGGGGAATAACACACGAGAGCAACCTCCTCAATTGACAACTTCTAGGGTGTATTCGTATGAGTTATTTCCCGGTTTGAATTGCCGTCCTTCAACGGTGACCTGGTTTCCACGCTGTCATGGTTCTTAGATTCTGTTAATAGCCCGTATTTCCAACACCAAGATCGATACATGAAGCGATCACGATCCTTGGCTGTAACAATGCATCTCGTACGCGTGCTCAACCCAGATGCAAAGCTTGCATTTATATTCCTTCTTTCCTAGTCTGTATGCCAAAGTTGTGGATACCATGCCATAGCTATGCTTGCTAGACGACATGGTGGATGTGGATTCAATCCTGACATCCCGACTACATAAATCGCGAGAGCTTTTGATCAGAGAAGCTCAAACTTCGTCTCAAGATCGTAACTACGACAAACCTGGTTGCTCTTTTGATTCACACTCGAGTTTTGACGCCTCGTATGAGGATGTGTTCTCAAACTGTATTTATGCGCGTCAAAACTTTTTATAGGATACACCCTGGGCGTCTAAGATGCTATGATCTGGCTCCTAACTTGAACAACCAGTATAATGCTGATCATTATCTATCCACTTAAATACGAATCTGGAATCAATATTGAGATCTATAGATCGAAAACTAACTCCCATGCACAATATACATTGAAACTGCGAGGCCCCCTGGCTTCATCATGATCAGTCAATGAACATCCCTCGCTCGTTTCCAGCCCACTCTTCGAAACGAGCGCCATCAAGGTAATCACACTTAGACTTTTCCAGGCTTTTCCGCCTCACCGAATGGATAGGCCTTCCCAATTTGGCCGGCATGTCCGAATCCGGATTGCTAGCGGAGACGACGGCTCCAACACAAAACCCGCTCGGCGCAGCAGTTCGATATTTTGACCTACCTTGTTTCGCATTAATGCCACCCTTTCGTGCGACTGTGACCGGCCACTTATGCACACGCCCAGCAATGGCATAGCATAATGAACCACCACGCCTTCGTATATTACCTGAAAATCTCTGGGCGTTGGGTAATCAATCGTATAATATCGTTAATATCCCATTGTTTCCTTTTATTCCAGGGTAGCCCTTTTAAATTTATTTTACCTTTTTTTCTTGTTTTGTTTACCCTTGAAATTATTTTTGTTGGGATATCGCAAGCTAATCGTACATTTTTTTAAAAATGGAAGGATACTAAATCTTGGAATTTAAATCACAATCTACGTAATCTGTAAAGTATACCCGGGGTATATCTCACGATCCGGATACTTAAGAATCGGGCTGGTTCCCCAGATTCTTTTTTCGGTTTTCGGTTCTACTCTTTTTTGTCTATTTCTCTAGCAGGAATATCCCCCTTCCTCCTACTCTTCTTCTACCGGCAGGCCTTCTACCTTGCCAATTGGCTTTGCATTGTTATTTTCTTTGTTCCTTTCTTCGATATATATGACGGAGGAGTAATTCATTAATAATCATGCGTTATACACTCCCCGCCTTCACTCCGTCATTGCTCCTGGCGACATTGACAATCCTAGTATACTTCAGCTCTCTCATCCACGCCGTACCATCACCCAGAGACCAAACAACAACAGGGAAAACGCCCTCTAAACGAAGCCTAGAAGCGAGGGGAATCCTCGACTCCATCAAGAATTTTCTAGGACTCAGTGCCATTAAAGGCTATGGACCTTTCCAAGTTACCAGTCCGGCATATCCGGTGGCGGTGCGCCAGGGCGGTGATTTGGGGCAAGAGGAAGCCGCATGGGTGAACGGACGGATGAAGGTTGCCAATGTCGCTCTGACCGAGTACTTGGGTAGAGTTGGTATGAAGGATTTCGATCACCAGGCGTTTATGAGGAACTATACGCCGACGGTGGGGATGGCTTTTTCGGGAGGTGGATTTCGCGCCATGTTGTCCGGTGCTGGTATGATATCCGGGTTCGATGCTAGGACTCCGAGGGCGATGGGGCCTGGTGGACTCGGTGGGTTACTGCAGGGTACAACTTATTTGGCCGGATTGAGTGGGGGTGGTTGGCTCGTCGGATCTATGGCGGTGAATAACTTCCCATCCGTTGGGCAGATACAAAAGTCTGAGAGGTTGTGGAAGTTGAAGCATTCGATTTTGAACCCATTTGGGAAGGGTCTTAATTATATTCCGGGTATATTGACGGAAGTGAAAGAAAAGAGTGATGCTGGGTTTGATATCACATTAACAGATATTTGGTAAGCACTATTTCTAGTTGATGATTTGAAAGATATTTTTCTAATTTGAATACAGGAGCTTGATGTTATCGCGTGTCTTTATTGACCAACCGGATGGGGGTCCGAAGATGACGCTCTCAAATATCGCCGACCTATCAGCTTTTCGAAATTTCCAAATGCCATTTCCAATGTGGATCGCCGTCGGTAGAAGCAACGGAAGCAAAGATATTCCCAGAAATGCCACCGTGTTTGAAGTCAACCCACTGGAATTTGGCTCGCACGATCCTGCCATAAACGCCTTTTCCCAGACAAAGATGCTCGGATCCGATTACAGTGAAGGGAAGCCGGAAATTGGTGGTAAATTCATCAACGGCTTCGATAATGCGGCTTTTGTAATGGGGACCTCTTCATCCATTTTCAACCAAATTCTGATAGATTTGAAACGCAACAATGCCAATGTTTTAGGCGGAGGCATTATCCAAGATTTGGTAATGAGCGCTCTCGAGTTCCTCTCCAAGATTGAAGTCGATATTGCAGATTGGGCGCCCAACCCGTTTTATAACATGAAATTGGGTACCGACGTCTCCGCCACCGCAACTAAAGATCTAACCCTCGTCGATGGTAGCATGGATCTTGAAAACATCCCCCTCAACCCGCTCCTCTGTCCGCACAGAGGTGTCGACGTCATCATCGCCGCGGATAACAGCGCAGATACCGTCCGATCCTCCGACGGTACTCCATCTAACTGGCCCAATGGAACATCCCTGATAGCGACATACGAACGCTTCGTCAATAAGTTTATGTCGGAAGGTGCCTCGTTCCCCGAGATCCCAGATGTTCATACTTTCGTGAACAAGGGATTCAACAGTCGACCCACGTTTTTCGGATGTGACGCCAAAAAGTTTACCGGGAGCCCCAGTCCATTGCTGGTATATATCCCAAACGCGCCGTACAATGTTTTCTCCAATGTTTCGACATTCAAATTATCGTATGAGGATGAACAGAGAGACATGATGATAGATAACGGGTACATGGCTGCGACCCAAGGCAACGGCGTGATTGATCCCGAATGGCCCGCTTGCGTGGGATGTGCTTTGATCCACAGAGAAGTGGAGAGGAAGGGCATGCCGGTGACCGAACAATGCCAACAGTGTCTGAAAAGATACTGCTGGGATGGATCAAGGGATACTAACATGCTGCAGGATTACGAACCTGATCTGAAATTGAAGCCTGGGATGCTAGCCCCATTTAAAAACACAACTGTCGTGATGACCGAAATGTCTTCGAACAATCGGACATTTACATTCCCGAAACCCCAACGAAAACCGAGCTGGAAGTCTATTACAAAGTCCACTATGAAGTCAACTTGGGGTGCAAAGTTGGAAACGAAGCCTGCGCCGGAAGTTGTACCGGAGATTGCGCCGGTGCGGATGTATGCGTCCCCGCATATCGAAGACTCCACAGATTACTCGCGATACAGAGATTATGCGGGTTAGAGTACCAGAGGTTTGCATCAATAACCTCTTGATGACTTTTCGAAAGTCGGTCGAAAAGTATATATTTGATATCCTGTAAATTTTTGTTCCGTTCTTGAGCCTGATACCCATTGCGTTTTTTAATGACTGTTGACGAATTTTCTTTCCTTGTACGGAGTACCAAAGAGCACGCTCGCGAGATTACTAGTTGTATGTGAATATTAATGGTAGATATTTTTTTCCATATATGTCGTGACTTTTGTGTTAATGCGAATATCATATCGTAGCCACTAAGCCCAGCATCGTGCTACTTAGAAAAGCTAGCAAGACGGCTATAGTTGAAACCGAAGCGGTGCTTTTGCCGCCTCCAGAGACGCCAGATGCAGTAGTAATAGCAGTAGCATAAGTCCAATAAGCGCTCGCTGCGGTTTCAGTTCCCAGAATATTCGGCGCTGTAGTCGTGGGTACCTTTGCCGCCTCGTTCGTCCTGGACCACTGCGTGACGAAAGGGTAAAATCCAGTCGTTATCGGACTGGCGTTACAATACGAACTGGAAGCAGCGGACATGTAACTCGCTGGAAACCAGTGGTATCCTAATAGTTCATGTTAGATGAGAGTACATGAAGAATCACCAAGGAATATATAAATTGCGTACCTTCGATCCCTCCATGATCTTTGAAACATTCGTTACACCCATTTACCGAATCGAAGTAGGGATATATCTTGCAAAAACACTCCTGTTGGATCTCCCAATTGTCTTCATAAGGCTGCAGTCCAGAAAATGTACCGTTGGTGTTTTCAAAATAGCAATTGGCATTTATGGCGGCTGCACGTCTGCAAGGCGGTTTGTCGAATTGGTATGTCGGCTTGGGCTTCCAGCTCGTTGACGTTAGTGTTTCCGCATCTGGGTCTTCGCTACTGCCATCCCTTTTGCCCCAATAATGCAGTGGGTTGGCAGGAAGGTAACAAAAGTTGTACAGGTCTGTGTCGAGTTGTGTGATCCCGGAAACTTCAGAACTGACCATGTAAAATCTGGAGATATAGTTTGGATTTGGGAAGACGGGGTAACTGTCGTTACCAGCGAATATATCGCTACTTTTCTGCGAAGTTGACGTCGGCATTGCGCGTTCTTTCGAGGAACCAACTTGTAGCGTCATGTAATGCAAGAAGACGCAAAAGGTGCTTCGCGTCGGACTGTTCTCTTGCGAGACTTTTGTTCAGGGGGGCTTGGTATTGGACTTACAAGGATGAAGGCGTTGGAATCTCGGTACCCAACACAGAAAATACCACGCTTTTCAAGGGTGTACTCTCAATTTTCTTAAAAGTACTGATGTAGTCAACGAAGGATTAAATGCTAAACATAGCATTATATTTCATGGCGTTTGCTTGGTTGGCAATGGTGTGTGACTGTACTCATGAATAAGAAATTTGTTTGTTGATATTTTGTATTATTTTGAAAGTTGCCAATTTGGCAAAGAGCGAGCGCTAGCTGGCCCGTCAACAACAGAACGGCTATCAGCCAGTAAATGATATCCGTCAGCCCTTCTGAAGGCTTGTTTTGATCAACTATTAACTCCTTAATACGCCAGTTATGAAAAACCTTGATTATTGTACATGATGAATGGCAGCAGCCTTTTGACCGCAGCGACATTGTAAACATTATTTTGAGGATAGAAATTCGAAACAAAAGAGAACGCCGTACAGGCGATAATAGGGTTGGGGGTCTACATTGTAAAACATCTACAGTAAGAATAGAAATTTTTAAAACTTATTCCAGTCGACTTCGACCTTCGGCGAGGTCAGAATCCGTTGTCCAGACTCCTCGCATCCTTGCTCGTTTATATATCTTCCATGCATGCGTCACGGCTTGATACCCTATGCATACGGTCCCGGTATTCTCGGCATATCCGGTAAATTATCACGGTCCTGCCTCGTAACTCTAAGCGTTGACGATGCCGCAAGTTCCTGCCGTGGTATATTCGGCATCGGTATCCCTTCCGCCGCCTGAGTCTCGAAATGCCCACTCCCCGAGGGACCTACCGGTGCCGCATATTTAGTTCCATATCTCCAAAACGCTGGATGTCCTTCCAACTCTCCAACCGGTGGATAATGGGTGCTGTACGGCCCCAGACCAGTGTATCCGGCAGGGGCGTCGGGAGCGATAGTAGTGGAGGTATTTGTAGTATCATACCCCCCACTCGCACCACCTCCACCTCCCCCTCCAATGCTCCCAACGCCTCCAACGCCTCCAACGGGCCCTACGAAATTATCAGTCGCATAATCGATCTGGCGTTTTGCATTTCTATCCTTTCGGTAGAAATATGCGATTATCCCAATAGTGATTAGAATTAACACAATGCCTCCCCCCGTTGCACCAGCTATTATTGCTGTTTTATTGGTAGAGGAGGTATTGCGCATGTTGGGGGTATACCCCGATGAAGTGGACGTAGGTATTGTTGTTGATGATGTACCAGTTGCAGTACTGTTGCTTGCTATCGTGGTGTCGATTGTGCCGGGCGGACATTCATCTATCGAAAAACTTCGGATGGTCGTACCGTTTAGGTTTCCGCAGTCACCTGGGATTATTTCCAACATGTTGTCGGTGCAGTATGGGTCGGAGTATATTGTCACTATAGCAAACACAAACAATATGTTGTGAGTTTACTGGAAGAGTCCGAATACGTTTAAGGGCTGGAGTGGATAGTACCTGTACACCCCATATCTAACTCTTGTATATCCACTGAGATTGCATTTGGAGTTACTATTGTCTGGCAAAACCCCGTTGGCGGTCCGACTTGGGGTGGTCGCGGCGCGAATCTGCATGTTGCGTCGGTATATGCATTTATCGATGTTGTCGATAATACTGGTTGGACATAGAATGCGATAAGCAATATTAAAAGGGAGAAAACCCGTTTGGTAGAGTAGCTTGAAGGACGGAATGTGACCGTCATTTTGATAAGTTGTTGAATTTGTCCTTGTGGTATTACGGTGGCGTACGGGCTATTGTACTAATGCTAAAGGTAAGGGGATCTTATAAAGATCTTCCGTTTATCGATAGGAGAGATCAAGATCTTCAGGCCATCCATGGCATCGGGATAAAGATTCAAGAAGAGGATGCGTGTTATTAAGTTAGTGCGGAATGTTAGTAATACTTATATAGTCCCATATAAAAGTTTCATTAGCCTTCCTGCGAGCAAAAGTCCGTTTCAGTCACCATTACCTCAGAGGGATCCAGCGGCACGCGCACATGCGTGGCTGTAAGAATCCAAACAGGATCTTTTCGAATCATACCCGGTCACAGCCTTAAAAGGGTCTTTTAGGTTCTTCACTGCGCCATTCATGACATGTGGTACTGGGAGGCAAGTTTCTTAGTAGATGTCCAGCCTTCTCGAGAAACACAAAGTACACAAAAACGACAAAATCGAGTAGGATCTAGTACTCTTTGGGTATATGGTAGACCTCCAACTGTCAACTTTCAACTTTATTCGTGAGCTGGATAGGTGCAGTGCTGTCCCAGACCTGCAAGGGATTGGACGAACTAAGTTGGGGCTGAAAAGCCTCAACCGGCTTTCGCGGTTGTGCCAAGAGCCGCCCTTCACCAAACCCCTTCACTGCAAGCCCAGTCACTGAATTATTTCTAATTCGAGAGTATGACCCAATAAAATGATCGAATGAGGGTGTGATGGGTCCTCTTGGTCGCGACATTGAGCCGCTAGGTATATGCGCCAAGCCTCTCCTGAATTGTCAGCATGTCGTTGGGGTGCACCGAAATGTCTGGGACATAGCGGCCGCGATGTCTGATTGTTAGTGGTCGTCGCACAGCGGAGGCGGTCTAAGATCTTATTCATCCCGAAAATACACAACTTTTAGCGAAGAATGTCTGCGAACGGACTGACCCATGCTAGTAATATATTTTAAGGCAGCTCTGGGAACCCTTGAAGCTTTGATTCTCAAGGTACGGGCCTGATTAATTTGACGTGGATATGCGTTGAATGCATTGAATGCTTTGGGGACCGAGATACTTGGCCTAATTAATGCATATGATGAATATTCAAACACATAAACAGGATTCCTGAAATGATTTATTCACCAGACTATGACGAAAATACGCGTATGCTAGCTTTGACATACTTTCTTCACCTGACGAACCTCGGTCGACGGCATGACTGCGAATATGAAAACGTCTGCCGGTCTGCCTTGAAAGGGTGGTCATGCAGGTCAGCGAGTCGGCGTGTTGTAGAATTTGTGTTTGTTGCACGAAAAGGCTTGGCACTCCACTGCAAAGCCTCCGCCAAATTTTCTGCACCCAAAAACCGAACATCTCGACATCTCGAACCGATTGAACTGCTTGCCAGGCGACGACGGGGGCTCCACGCCGACAATGAGCTCCATATGATGTAAGACCCTCCTATGCTTTGTCAACCCCAGATCCGATTGAAGTTTACTAATTGATCGATTGGTCAGATCTCACTACAAGCACATCGACCGTCCACCCTGATAGCTAGCTCCTGCACATCCAATCGCTATCTTCGGAATCACCCCACCACACCGCTTCAGCTTTACCATCTTCTTGCAATTCCTCGCTCACGCGTTCGCTCTCGTCATGTCATTAGTCAACCTCGCTGCCGTCTGCTCCCACCTTCAAAACGCTGCCCGGGCAAACCTCGGTACAACCTCAATACCTTACACCAAACTCCACCTCGCCCTCTGCATCGGCTTATTAAAAGAAGGATTCATCTCTTCCGTCATAACCGGCAACAGGGAAAAGCCGGACGAAGAATACACCCCTCCGACACAATCCACCATAGCCACAAAGCGACTATGGCTCGGCTTGAAATACCTTGAAAATCAACCTGTTATGAGTAAATTGACGCTGCTGAGTAAACCGAAGCAGAGAATATGGCTAGGGTATAGGGATTTAAAACAAATTGGGAACGGGAAGGATGCTGGGTACGTGAAGGGGATGCAGATGGGGGAGTGTATTTTCGTCAGCACGGATAATGGTGTTATGGAATTACGAGAGGCTGTTAGGAAGATGACTGGAGGACAGGTGCTCTGCCGGGTTAGCTAACCCTGCCGCCATAGTGCCCTGCCATTGTATATACACTATCTTATAAGACCACATGTACTATATAATATGAATTAACGATTCATTCCATCGATCTCTAACCCGAACTCCGAAAGATAGAACCACTTTACAATAGTTGTGAGAAAGCAGCTATGGATTTCGTATACTACAAATTTCAGATCGATCTATCAAAAAGGCATTGCAAAAAGGTACATGACTCAAATATGATAAAAACGCCAAGATCCTTGCCGCTGAGCCTTCCGGCGCAAGGTTTTCGTGATATATATATTTCCTTCCTTCCTTTCGATAATTTGCTCATCGCTTCCATGCAAATGAACGATATGTCTGTCGATTTTCTTGTTTTTCAAAACCACCAAACCAAGACTTTAGATAAGATTGAGCAGAGAAGAAAGAATCCAATGTCCAGGAGCCCTCCGACATTCATCACCCTACTGAGCTGCCATTCTTCAGCCCACAAAAAAGGTATATCAAGGTGTAAAATCATTTAAATGGAGAACCTAAAACCCTATCGCCTCATTGATATCATCAGCACTGATATCACCGAAGACTATAGAAATGGTCGTACTCCCCCAAAAGTGAGGGATTTGTCGTTGGTGAGCCTAACCCGGGTCCCAATAAACCTCGCGAGTTGACACAAGGAAAAGAAGATACACGACGGACGATCAAATAACATTCAAAAATGATAAAAGTTACGAGATTGCGTTCGAAGGAAGCAAGGGAATCGTACTCTTCCGTTCAAAGTACTGCGAGGTCCCCATGACCGCGATACTCTGATCCATCACCCATTCGCCAAAGTCAAGGTATCGGTTGACCATGCCGCGGAAGTCTTTGGATTCGATCTTTTCGGTTTTGAATCTGTCATTATTCGAAGGCACAGCGAATAGATCGTTAGTACGAGATTCGCAATTTCCAGAGGGCCAAGATATCCGGGGTTGTGCTTGCTGTGTCATGATTGCGAAGGGGGAACGAGAACATACGATAACCCGGTTGACCGTTTCACACCAGCGAGGAATGCGGAGACTAGTATCCGTTGCAACACGTTAGATAAGATTCTATCCGGGATTGAAGGAGGAGTAACTGAAGCCAAAGAACATAGCAAACGCACCTATGACAGCGTCAACGCTGAAGTGAATAAGCTTTCCTATCTGTGTATTAAGACATGGCGATTCGTCAGCCTCCGTCCCGTTCTTATCGTGCCCCTCGGCGGATGTATTCGGTGGAGACGCACTAAACCCATGTTGAAGCAGTGAAGAGAATGGCGATATAAATGCTATTAAAATCGTTTGAAGGCGTTTTTACTGCGGTCGAGGTTCTCGTGGAAGGTATTTGAAGGTGGCGGGCGACGATGGGAAACTTGAAGGCGAGGTGAAGTGTTCGTCCGGGGAACATGTGCGAGCGAGAGACATTCGCTTCGACGGCCAACCAACCTCACCGCAACACATCCCACCAAATACCGCTAGATACCGTCTCCCGTGAGCTTCGGAGGCCGCGGACCAGTCAACTGGGACCATCAATTGCCAGGATATCCCATCCTTCCTGTTCCTCTCAAGGTAGACACTATCTGCCACGAATCCATATCGATTGTTCTAGGGCTCACTGAGACTATGTAGATCTTGACATGCGGCAGAGATAGCCAGAAGCTTCATTTTTCACGTACCAACATGGACTCCCCCGACGACTTTGACTATTCCTCGGACATAGGCTCTATTCTCATCCTCTCCACCCTCCTCCGAGTCGTCTTCCTCTTCTACGGCCTCTATCAAGATGCCACGTCCGTGTTCAAGTATACTGATATCGACTACCTCGTCTTTACCGATGCCGCACGATACGTCGCCAACGCCTCATCACCCTACCTGCGAGCCACGTACCGCTACACGCCTCTTCTTTCCTGGTTACTCGTCCCCACCACCTTTCAACCCCAATTCGTATGGTTCTCATTCGGCAAAGTCCTATTCGCGGCGGGAGATATACTGGCCGGATATTTGATCATTAAAGTGCTCCAAAGCTACGGGTTCACCCCTGCACGTGCGATAAAGTACTCTGCCTTATGGTTGTTAAACCCCATGGTAGCAACCATCAGCACGAGAGGAAGTTCGGAAGGATTGCTAGGAGTAACTGTGATAGCACTGCTATGGGCGACGGAAAAACGACAGGTAGTCTTGAGCGGCGCGATCCTCGGTTTTGCCGTCCACTTCAAGATCTACCCATTCATATACGCCCCGTCCATCATTCTCTGGATGCAACCACCATCCCAGACAACCTTGTTACAAAAAATAAAAGGTTTCGTCACCAAAGAACGCATCATATTCTCCGTAGCAGCGTTATCTACATTCATGATTTTGAATCTGGCAATGTACGCCATCTACGGCCATCCATTCATCGTCCACACTTTCCTACACCACCTCACCCGTCTTGACCACCGTCATAACTTTTCACCATATAATACACTGCTATACCTCAAATCCTCTCCCTTCATACCCGATCCTTTCTATAAAGCAATACATCCATCCTCGCTGCCAACCGAACGGCTGGCATTTATCCCACAGATTCTCCTATCGGCGGTTGTTCTCCCATTGTTTGCAACGACTAATCTCCCGAGCACAATGTTCGCGCAGACGTTTGCGTTCGTGACGTTCAATAAAGTTGTTACGAGTCAGTATTTCATGTGGTATTTGGTGTTATTACCATTTTACCTACCGCACAGCAGTCTATTACGGAATTCTACCAAGGGAATCGTTGCGCTTGTGTTATGGGTTGCTACACAGGGTGCTTGGTTAGGATTGGCGTATGGGTTAGAATTCGAGGGCGCAAATACATTCTGGCCCGGGCTATGGGGTGCTGCTGCTGCCTTTTTTATAGTAAATTGCTGGATACTGGGTGTAGCCGTGGGGGATATCGGAAAGATATCTACCATTAAATCTACAAGTGGAGGTGTCGTCGAAAAGAAGGAAGAAACATCCGTATCATCATGATACGATATGTATAAATCATAGTATAGCATAATCATTTAGCGCGTCATAGATACAAAAGTATTGCCAATTCAAGTACTCTCATAATTAGGATGCCTATCCCTCACAAAATCAACCAAATCGAAGAAACTCTTCTTAAACCTCCTCTTCTGGTTCGTCCGATCCACAACCTGCAACCCGAACCTGGCATCGTAATCCCCAAACTCCCAATTATCCGCAAAACTCCACGCCAGGACACCCATAACGTTCACCCCATCCTCCCATATTGCCTTCAAAATCTCGCTCATGAAGCTCAGGTAATACAAACTTCGAGGTGTATCGAACAATTGATCCTCCACCACCGCTTTATCCGCCTCGCCAAAAACTGGAAAGCCGAATTCACTTACAAATACCGGTTTCTTAAACGTATTCCATAGGTAGTTTATATACGTTCTCAGATACTCCGGCGTGATGTAGACGTAGCTGTAGCTTCTATACCCAATATTCCAGCCAAAGGTATTATTCGTCTGCTGTACAACGCAATACGGAAAATACGGCGAGCTAGAATTCATAGCACACTCTTCGATACCGCCGGGTGGAGGAGATACAACGGTGGCGGTATACGGATCCACGGCTACAAAGTCGCAGGTATCCTTCATATACGCCAAATCCGTCGCATTGAGCGGCACGTAATCTGGAACCGTGATCTTAAAAGCGTCCGGATAATCCACACCTAGCACGAGCGGATTCCAAAACGTATCCAACTGGAATGAATTGAAATGATACGCAGCAGCGACGTGACTCTCGTTCTTTGGGTTTAGAGGAACGCCAAAGTTATCGTTCAACTTCATCCCAATCTTGCCCGTTCCTTTGATCACATCTTTATAGAAGTGCGCCAAACGAGCGTGGGATTTCACTACAGTGTTGATACTCGCCCCGTTGTCGCTGTAAAGTAATGGTTCATTAAAAGTGAACCAGATGGGAACGCGATCCGCGAAATGGGTGAGCACGATCTTGCCGTAATGCACAAACGCATCTTCGAAAGTAGAGTTCTGGTACGCGCCGTTGGTGTACCCTATTGCGACGTCATCCCACTTTGCGGATACATTCGCAGCGAAGAATTGGAGCGGGGTATCAAAGTGAATGATCGTGACGGTGGGGATCATCCCCTTTGAGAGAACGAAATTGATAATGTCGTCGTAGTGGTCTATACCCGCTTGATTGACGGGTGTACCCGGCAAGGCGAACGGGAGGATTCTAGACCAGGCGATTGAGAAACTGTAGTATTTGACTCCGATGGAGGCTAGCCGTTCAATGTCCTGTTTGTAGAGGTAATAGTTCTCATTGGTGACATAGTTGTTCGCTTGGCCCGGTCGAGCGAGGACGTCCATCAGGTTGGGACCTTTACCTTCCCTTGCGATAGCACCCTCGATTTGCGCGGCCGATCCGGCGACTCCAAAAATGAAGTCTGCAGGAAAGTTGTAACAGTCCGTTGGTCCAAAGTAGTCTTTTGGGGGCAATACCAGCTCAGAAGAGGGAAGAGGGGTTGGAGAGACGGTGGTGCTGTATATGCCCGTCGTGGTGAAATTGGTAGGGTTAGCCCACGCCCATAGCGACGACCAGGCCGCTTGACCATATGGGTCAGCCGTATCGGTAGCAGCGGTGTCATTTGGACTCCAATTGCCCCATTTTGTGGTGGTCAGCGACGGTACCAAGCTACTCAAGGCGGAATAAGGCCTAGCATAGGTCATGGTGGTGGTCGCAGGTGCGATAGAGGAAGCATATCTGTACGTCTCGGTTTGAGTAAAACTGAAACTCGAGAATTTGTATGTCGGGGTCGCGGGTATATCGCATCCCGTGCAGTCAGGACGAGGCGATGTGCCATTGAATAGGATATACACCTGTTGGGCATATGCTATGTGCGCATGCTGGAGCTGGAGAAGGAGCGCAGCTCCGGATACTAGATGCGAATATCGTGCCATTGTAGTTAATACAGCCTTTCCAATACAATATAGAATGGATAGAAGCCCTCCAATATTAGCAACTTTGATTCATGAGCGGCACCATGTGAATCAGTGTATCTTGAGGATATAATGGCTGGCCCGAAACCTCCCTGACCCTGTATCTTATAATGTAGCGGTTATTGAAGAAGCACCTTTCCACTGTGTACTAATAATACGTCGACGTGCTTTTGATAAACGTCATAGCGATAGTGATCCCCATTGGCGGTGCCTCCGAATAACCAATCCACGAATTAGATTCGTAGAACCTGGACCGGAAACCATTTTCCATCGAACATTCCACAGATCCACAATGCAAACCAAGTTCTGAAAACTTTTACAAATGTGGCGCCCGTGAGGCAGCAAGCAAAGACCTTGGTAACTTGTTCAGCCGACATCATGGCAAACATGCATGGTAGATCAATATATAACGGCGGTAGCTCCTTGTGGCAACTAGGTCTGTTGATCGAGACCTTCTTCCCCACATTTTGGAAAAGTGAATGCGACCCGAGGTTTAAAGTTTCCGGGGAGGTTGCTGAGAAGCGCCAGGAACTTAATTTCGGCAGACGAGGACGGTTCCTGTTTCTATTTTATAATAAAAGACGGTCGGATAGAGGTCGGAGCGGTTCAACTTGAAAATGTATTAGCAATGTGAACCGCGATCTTCAATGTTTCATGCGCAGGTTGACGTTGGAATGGCTCGGAGCTGTTGGAATGAGGTCACCATGCGTCCGTTATTCGGCTAACCAACTTTCACTAGCCACACGTGGCGTTTCGATGATACTGTGGCTCGTGATATAGCGCACCATATATATATTGGGGTTTCGGATGCTGCCCAGGATCACCCTAGAATAGGAGTAACTTAAACAAGCCCTCTTTGAAGGAAATATATAGAAAGTCCTTAGCTAAAAAGCTATACACGGACGTATGCAACCCAGATATAAATCTACTACCGCTCTGACCTTTGTGCTGCGTGGCTGGTTTACGAGACAAGCTCCTGACCCTTCTCTCAATCTACTGACAGAGTTCAGTGTTTTTGTTCCTTGGATACTTGCAATGCCATATACGAGTATTTTCATCCATACCAGGAGGAAGTGGCCCGCGCCGCCGCTCCAACATTGATATTTGGTCAGAAGCAAATGCTGACTCTGCCATCACAGGGCCGTTCGAGCCGGGGATCGGAGCTCCGGCGGTGACAGCAGCGAGTAGAGCAGTGGAAGCAAATATGAGGCTGGAAATCTGCATTTTAAAAGTAGACGATATACCTTCAGAAGAAGATATACTTTCAGAAGAAGTAGCCGGTATTTATAAATTAAGGGTATTTGAGAAAATATTTATATAGCGCGAAATTGTATTTTTCTGGTGGGTAAGATCAGATATCAAGTGCCTGGCTCGAAGTTCAGTCGCGAGATCGATTAAAGTTCAAAAATGAAGATATTAGAAGCTTTGTAATAGTTTTAAATGATTCAAACTAGGCCAGTCAAGTCTATGTAAATTATAAATATGGGTACGTGGTGACTATTTTGCTGAAGAGGAACCAGAAGACCTGTCAATTTCCGAGCTGTCCTTAAATATATAAATACACGAGAAGCCATTCGCATGCTATCTTCTTAATAACAGTCCTATGCCATTAGCTGCAATATTATCCAAACAAAAGTGCTGATAGTCGTTTAACTAAGCTTGCCTCAACGTCACACGAACCGCCCGGATATCCGGATGCGATTGCGACCCAGTGCAAACAGACTAGATTGTTCTAGAGCTCTGCGCTGCAACATAGCATGCCCAGAGGACGCTGTTTTGTGTTTTTTCTGACGAACATCTCCTGCACGACATGGAATTGATTGAAATGCGGAACCGGATATCCAGATCCTAACATAGCTAACCATGGATCGATTCTGGCTTATTACGATACTAGATCTGATGCATTCTGGATTTATAGTTTCAGGCAGTCATGCGCGATGGGTGGAAGAGATTGTTCGTATCGTCATAGATTTACTAGTGTTCGTACACTTCAGGTCCATTACGGAATGTCTGGATTGATTTTAAACTTTGAATTCTGATGTGAGTTGCAGTCTAGAAAAGGCCCCCACCAAGACGGAGGTGAAGTTGGAAGTTTCGCCTCTAGCAATCTGCTAATATAGCTCTTTTATATTAGATTAATCACGGCTCAGAGTCCTCAAGTTAACTAAATTGGGCCGAACTTGTAATTAATTAAGTAAAAAATTATCTCTCGAATTACAGACCAATATTCTAAAAAATCGTTCCTTTCTGTAATCAAAAGGCTGCTACAAAAGAGCGTCTCTTAATGTTCAAAAAGTAGTCAACAATCGACCAGCATTTATCCCCCCCGTTCAATTCACCTTGCACATCCAGTTTCCAGGTTGTGAATTCCAGGTCGACATCATTTTCACTGTCCGAAGCGTAATAGAATAGCCCATCCTCATCTCCTACATACTTGAGTTCTAAAGCTCTACCAATATGAAACACACCTGCCCTGGCTGCAAGTCCCTTATTTGCGCCTGTAGGTCATCCCCCTTTCTGATGGTGTACATGTGAACTCTCACAATATCGATGCCCATATATAGTGCAAGGTACGGCAACATGTTTCTCAACCCTGTTAACTCCATCGATTGTGGTTCTCTTATGCTCGCTGTGAAGCGATAGCACTCACTAGAGAACTTATTAGAAACGTCGATGCCGAGCTGGGACTTGTGTCCCTCTGTCCCCTTCAAAATCTGACCAATGGAGGTAATTCCCTTTTCCTTCAAAGTTTCGCCTCCATATTTGGACGTATACTTCATACGGAAGATGGCGTCCGATATAGCAGAGTAGTCGCACTGTCTATACTGTTTGGGTAATTCGATACTCCATGTACTAATTACGCCGGCGCCTTCGAAGGGGATGTAGCGTTCATCATTGAATTGTAATGCGAAAATCCCACTGTCAAACTGCGCAGAGCTCGTAGCTATTCTCTGAGTTGGTACTTGCATCGATCTAAATCTCGGGTCGCCGTTCAAATCCTCAAAGATAGGTGTCTCCCTTCGAATCTACTCGATACTTTGTATTGCAATAGTCGTACGACGCAGTTGATGGTTGTATAAGGCGCAGTCTCGCAAGGAATTGTTATTGAAACCGACTTGATATGTCGGGTATGGTGCCCTGGGAAGTCCAAGTCGGACAAAAACTCGGGGATGCCAAACTCCGCGCTGCCGGTATCGATGAACCTCAGTAACTCCGTTATATGCAGTTACCTCAATGAAATATGCTTGGTTAGCTCATAGTCATGCGGCTTCTTGTCAACATATGCGAGCTCTAGCCCTTTCAAATCAAGGTACAAATTCTCAGCGCAGCCAATGTCTAATCTCCCAGCGTTCCAATAGCCAAATCTGATATAATTGACTGTTTCTTCCCCCCGCTCATAGGGGGAAGGAGGGGCGCAGCTAGTATGTCCTCTATCTATCTAATACTATTTCATTTTGTTTTAGGGCCGTTTGCTCAGAATATGGAACGCCTATCTTTAGGCACCCACAATGTTTATTTACTCAAGATACTCCATCGATTAGTCTTTATATAATGATAACAACTGCAACTAAAGCTCTTTAGCATCTCGTGGATGGAGAGATGGATAGGCGTATTATATTAAATATTTGAGCTCCCTAGCTCGACAAGTGAATTTATTTTCGTAGTTGGCTTGAATACTCTGGGCATTTGTATCTAGGATGCGATGGCATGGCTTTATCGATTTTTATGGAACAAGCCTTTCGACCTAATCTTACGGTCTATGATTCTCTCGGATTTCTTGGAGTATGTAATAATATATTCCGTTGTCTGATTACTTTCATCTCTATCGGTTGCAGGAATTCGGGACATTTTAACGCCCTTCTCTGTCTTCCTATCACACTCTTTTATAGTTCGTTCGTGATTCGTTTTATACTAAAATTCTCCATGGCCCTATGAGATTTCCTTCTTTCGCTATGCCGCCTTGGTCCCTGTCCGGGTGGGGCCATTGCTAATGTAAAGAGTTGGTACATTTAGTTAATTACGTAAGCCCGACTTGGTAAAATGAACAGCACGATATATAGAAGGAGGTTTGATTAAACTCCCATTCATAGATACGGTTGGCAATTGAGCCTAGAGTAACTAGCGCTTACGAGCTAGCGTTTGTGTGATCAACAACCCACATGGCCGGGACCTTAGTCTCACATGGATTTTTCTGGTGAGCGTATAGAGCCTGTTCCGTATTGTAACTGAACACACACGAAGACTATTCAAGACTATGTAACAACGCCAACTAAGGAATGCCGAGCTAGATGTTTCTAGGGAGGTGATATGAATCCAGTTCATTGCTGCTATTTTCGGAATTTCGGACAATGGCGCACGGACTATAAATCAGTATAAATCAGAAACTTCAAAACCAGGAAGCGTTTATTGGCTTTTCCGGAGAGAGACAGCTAGTTATGGCCTAGGCGACTGTACTATTTTGAGCAATAATTCCCAGGCTGGGATGACTCTCTTCCTGATGCTTGTTACGGCTTTAGCGTGACTGCTGTCATAACCCTTCACATTTTGGTCCCTCAGCATCGCCAGTTCCACTTTTGCTCTTCCACTGGCAACTTGCCTTTACAAGTGTTAATAATATTTACGACACGTAGATTGGAGTTCTCTAGGAATCTTAGCTTACTCTAATGTTAATTTTATTTCTGTTATATCGTTGGCTAAATTCCTGAAAAGGTTATTAATTTGTTGCTCGCGAGACCTTAGTAGGGTTCTCAGTTCCCGTTGATTTTTAATTTTTGGTTGAAGTAAGGCTTTATCATCTGCAATAGTTGAACGTTCTTTGTTGACAAGTTTAGACCTCTCGAAGATAAGACCATCTCCTTCTAGTTGATATTTGTTTTTTAGATTGTCCATCAATCGCGTCGCGGTGAGTTGGTGGGTCTGATACAATTCCGTGCTTAGCGCGCCATAAGCTTTCGAGAAGCCGTTTTGAATGTTAATGTGACCCCCATTTTGCTTACTGTCTCGAAGCTTAGTGCGTTCGTTAGAATCCTCCTGCCTGCTAGATAGTTCTCGGACTTTATTTATTTTTTCATTCTGTCTGACGGCGTTATTTGACTTCTTTTTTCTCTTTTTCTTTATCACGCGCCCTATCCTTCCTGGACCACTTGATTCGTTTCCTGTAGTATTCTCGTTTCCTGTAGTATTCTCGTTCTTGTTTCCTGTAACTCCTTCACTTCTCTTAGCTTTCGCGTCATTTCCACCTCGGCTGGTACCTTCTGGATCCTGGTAATTGACAGGATCATTGCCAACATAAACGTAAAGATTCGGACCGTCTTCTAACCCAACAGGATCCGGAGATATCCAACGACCGAGCCAAACAGCATAATACCTGGCGCCGCAGTGGTACAACCCTGTTTCGTTATCTCTCTCATAAGCAGCAAATCTATACCGCCTGGGTGCCTCTATCTCGCTTCTCCGCGCTGCGTACGTGGGTGCGCCGAACGGGGAATATTCCTGATACGACACAATTGCCCCCAAATCATCCAGTTCAAGGCTGTTGTTGGCTTGATATCGAATAAGGGGATCTGAGCTGCTCAGTTGCTCTATGACTGCAAAATGCCCTATGTTACCCCTACTTCCGATGAATCTGTGCGAGTTTTGACATCTAACCCGTTTCCGTCGAAAACTTGATAGATAATGTGGCTGCCATTATATATTGTCTCTTGCAGTTTTCTTATCGGCTCGCCATTTTTGGCAGCCCTGTCTGTAACCTTACGAGTCCTAACTCCGCGATAATCGTAGGCGTACCAAGTCGTCTGTGGTGTACCATCACGGTATATCTGTCTTACGGAAAAACGGAGCTGGCTCTCGTGGTCCCAACCAAGGCTTGCATATCCTGGGAAAGACGTAATACACCCTATTCCACCGGCGTAGTCTTGGTAGTCGTATTTCTGTGGCTTATCTTGTGACTGAACTTCGGTATCTATAGTAGATAGTGGCTCAATTCGTTCATCGGTCTCATGGTCATCATACGTAAACCTTTCTGTCTTCCCAGGGTACGATGTCTCGCTCAAGCGATTTCCTTTCGTTTTACCTTGGTCGAGAATGTTATCTTCTTGATATTTATAAACTCGGGTCCAGCCAGAGATCGAAGAGTCCGCTGCAGATTGGTGTTTGAGAGATAGCAGATTGTCAGTCTCGTCATACTCATAAGCCTCTTGGTACATAGCAAGCTCGCAGTTAGAAGAAGGAATCTGGTTTTTCGATCCCGGAAAGCCAGAAATCGGGGCCCTGAATCCCTTCTGACTCCCATGACCTGTATAGACTTGCTCTCTTCCTTTCGCTTGAATTAACCTGCCAAGTTCGTCATAGGTAAAATCCTTTTCCGCCTTCACGACGTTGTTATTGAAGTAAGCGGTTTCCTGCGCTGCATCAATCTCATAGGTTTTTTTCCCGATGCAGTCGTAGAAGTACGATACATCTTCCAAGATGGTACCTCCTTCCCGCCATACTTTTCTATGAATCAACATTCTTGATGCTTCATCATAAGTATTTTCGGTATGGGCTCCATTGCCGTAGTCGATTTTCAAGACCTGTTCATCCCCGGCATACTCGATTTTTGACACCATAGTTCGCCATTGCTTATCTACTGATTGACGCCACGCGACGAATTCTACATTACCCTGCTTGTTGAACCTCCTCTTAGTAGAGTTGCCAATGCTGTTAGTTAGTACAACTAGCCGATCTAGGGCGTCAAATTCCGCTACTGTTTCGAGGGCCATATCTAATTCTGGTGTTTTGTTCCAATCGATGTCAGAACGATATTCAACAGTAAGTGCTCTCGATTCTCGAACGCAATTGCCCTTAAAATCGAAGGCTAAATTACGACTGAGCCCTGACTGGTCACGAACGGAAACGATTTGTCCCCGAAGATTCTTGGACACCGGGTCCGTCTGGCTAGACTCGAGCTCATCGCCATATGTAATTTTCACAGCAAGAATTGCCAGTGCGCCGCTCTTCTTAACCTCCTTGCTCACTAGCCTCCCGAGAACATCGTACGAATACTTAGTGTACACGCCAGTACCATTCCAAGTCAGGATTGGCAAACCGGCGATGTTGTAGAGGGTCCAATCGTAGCCCTTATCCATCAGACCATGTTTGAGGAGGTGACCTTGGTAATCGTGAAGACGTGTTTCGATCAGTCGACCCATACAGTCTTCCACCTCGCTTCGAAGGCCTATCGTATCATATCGAAACCTCGTCTTTAGAAGCCTTCCGTCCTTTGTCTGGCGGATATGCAAAATTTCTCGCTCGTCTGGATCATAATACGATATCGTCGGTAAAGTCCCGTAGGTGGCACTTTTCGACGCAGCGTTCTGTTTCCATTTCTCCGTGCTAGCTTCCTGTGTTTGGCTCCAGGTCGGCAAATAACATTGCTCATCGAGCGTTTGAATAATTGGTCCGACGTCTTGATCAGATCTCGGGTCGGAGATCTTAATTGTGGAGGCAGCACAGTACTCTGAAGTCGCCCACGCAGCAAAAATAGTCTTTGTCCACGTTTTGTCGGGGTTTATTACAGCCGCCACGCGATCCAAGCCGTCCAAAACGTATGTGAATGAAAAGGTCGTATTGGGTATTTTAAAATCGAACACGTGCGATGGGGATAAGCTTGGGTGATATATGCGAATGGGTGTGCCTGCCCTGTTTCTTGCTGTCCTTGCATATTTACGCCACGTCCTGGCAGTGGTTTCTTTCTTTTCTGTGACTAAGCCGGCTTTTTCAATTTCATGCCCACTTCCATCAAAGTAAGTTATGACTATTGATATACCGTCTCGATCTTCTGGCTGTTTATCCGCGTAGTGGTATGATCTAGACACCAATGCCTCGAAGGATGGCGTAGTGCTCAGGCCTGACTCTTTTGAAGAAACATAGTAACCATTAGGAAATCGAATTATACGCGAAGAAGATTTTCCCAGGAGTGTGGCGGCCATGTCAGTGGTGGGGTCTTCAATGAACGCCAGAATCTCATCATTGGGTAAGATCGCGTTAAATCCTTCCAGCGAGTCGCCGATTTGTTCCGATACCTTGCCTTGACGAGCGATCCCGACTACGGAGCCAAAAGCATCTATTGAGAATGACTGGCGATTCATGTTTTGGTCTGTATGCTCCGCCACTTGAAGTCGAGCGTAGTCGTAGCTAGCTGTGGCGAGGTTGCCTAAATTGTCGGATTTTTGGATCGGGAGGAGATGGAATGGATCTAAATCAACTTTCTCCCTATAGCCGAGAGCGCTCACGGCGATGGCGGGGATATAAAAATTTGTTCTGGCACTCTCTAGTTCACTTTTGGTATCATCATTCTCTGAGAACATGAACTTCCCTGAAGGAATCCACCAGGATGTCTTGTCATCATCGAGATGTTTGAAACCCCCTGTCTCCAAGAAAGCCGAAAGCGAATAATCGGAAACCGTCTCTTGAGGCCCATACGCTTGTTTAATAAGCCCATCGTCTATACTCAAAATGTAACTTTGGTCTACCACGGAGTATAGATCCATACTCCCTAATGGGAGCTGAGCGGTCATATCTCCATTCTTGAAATATAGCCTAGATTCCGCGATTAAGATTTTTGAGACCTCGGCTGCCGTTGCACATTTATTATTTTTGTAGCCGCTTAGGGATTTTTCTTTCGCTAAGCGGATGATTGAATTCTGATCCTTAGCAACTTTCTCAATATCAAGTAACTGGCCCTTCTCACGAGGGAGTCCAAAAATTCGCGAAATTCGACTGCTAACATGTGCGGAAGCACGGAGCCCTGCCTTATCATTCGTGGCCGATGCATATTTGTCCTCGTGGAGCTCAACAGTGTCCTCTTCTTGGGCCTCTTTGTCAACTTCATCCGAGAGATCGCTTCGCTGCCGCCCGTATGCAATAGACAAGGTGGCTGTAGGATTTCCGAATATATCAACATCAAGAATCATTTCGTGCGAGATTCTAGTATCTTCTTGCGCCCTTTCGTATTGACAAGTTATCGATTCGAGGGGTTCGACCCGGAAGGCAGCCGGAAAACGATCTCGATCCCCCCAAATGGCGCTTTGGGTTGAGACCGATTTTCGAGACTGGTCTCGACTGGCCTGTAACATACGTACGTTATACCTCGTCTCGGTCCCATTGTATGGGGATGCGGATTTCGTAGAGCCATCTTGTCCGTAAACTTCTTGACGTAATTCCATCCCTTTCAGTGCTCTAAAGGCGTAATATTCATCGTCGTAGGGTAGCCCTTTGGGAATCTTTGATGGCCTGAGCCTTCCTTCGTCATACTTAAGATTGTGACTCAAGGTGGTTGAGCCCGTATGATACCAAGCTTTCTTGTTCTTCGACGGGGGTTTAAAGGGCGTCGTAGAGTTGGTGAAAAAGGTGTCCTCACTAATCTCTTCGACCATCCCAAATCCTCGAAATTCACGCTCTTTTGCGTCGAAGTAACCATCGTGGTATCGATACCGGCTCACAAATAGCGACATAGCGATCTTATCTTCTACAGATACCTCAGAGACGCATTGTACCGGAAATGGGAGTTTGGTTGTCCATGGCTGTTCCTCCAGCTCGTCGGCTAAGAAGTAGTACGAGGATGGTTCATAATTGACTGAGGTTTCACAACCCATCCCGTTTTTGTAGTTGGTAAGAAGATGTGGCTTTCTGCCTCCCATGAAATCAATGTAATATATTTTATTTGGGTAAGCACTTCGAAAGTTCGTCCAACACAGTGCAGCTGTGCCATTTCCAAGTACATCCAGCGTCAGGGGAGTTGCTGCTGGGTCAAGTGTAAAGACCATTTCCCCTTTGCTCCACTCATTCCCACAATAGTTGTAGTACACGGTTGCTGCCCCGGTAGGGTCTATATAGATCATGTCGGAGGTGCCGCTTCCGTCGATATCGAGGAAATAGACTCGTTTCGAAGAGAAATCTACCTCGTAATCGAAATTTGGCGAATTTGACATCTCAATCTCGGCACTAAATCTTCCATATCCTATATTTGGCCAGTAGGAGACACGCCCGTTTCGAACATGCACAATATCTTCAGACCCGCTGCCAGACATATCTGCCAGATATATCCCAATCTTCGGATCCGAAGACACTAATTGTGGGAGTTGATGCGAATTCCAAGCGCGTCTTCCAACATCGTAGCCCGATTTTGCTAGGGACGGATACCATAAAAACGCGTGTGGATTATCTTCAGTTTTCAAAATATCTGGGCGACCGTCTCCTGTCAAATCAAGCCGCAACTGCGGATCGCTAGGGTTGATATTTGGCCAGGATTGAAAGGGTTTAAAAACCGACCATCCGTCATCTTCAGTTCTTTGGAAATAGCCTGCGATATCAGTCTGCTTGTCAATACAGACGGCGTCAAGATATCCACTTCCATCTAAGTCGTTAAAGGAAGTTACACGCAGATTTGGCTGACATTTCAATAGGCGAGTTGGACCAAGTGCGCCATTACTGACTTTTTTTCCTCGTCGATTGGAACTAGATTCCGTTGGTAAAGCCAGCCTCCATTTTCATAACACAAAAGCATGCCGGGGGTACCATCCCCGTCCAAGTCAATCCACTGTACACTGTTGACTGCTTGTGATGCATCAACTCTGTCTACTAGACCTGTAGTGATTGATTTAACGCTGATATTCTCCAGCGCAGTGACTTTCGAATATGAGAATTCCAATGGCGGTAGTGTCTGTATGGTATGCTGAGTATTGGATTCATCGCTGTGAATTTTGTATGCCTGATAAGTGACGGAAGAAATTAGGGAAGCTGCTGGATTCTCATTGTAAGTGAGAGTAGTCGATGAAATAAGACAATCTTCAACCTGAAGCCGCTCCTTAATATGATGGAACATCAATATTCGTTTACAGAGACGGTACTCTCTTATTTCAAAACCGCTCTTGTATCTAGAAAATGAGTCCCGTCTGACAGACCATTCAGCAACTTCTTGAGTCGTAGGTTGCGCCTCGTCGTGCTCGCCATAATCTAGCACGACTCGGAATAGCCATTCCATTGTTTCAAACGGGAGAACTGCCCATTTGCCGTCATGATCCACTGCCCGGGCTGGCTTGCGGTTTCCGTAATTTATTGCTTTCAAATACCTCGCTCTTTGACGTATGTCATCCCCCCGCTCCTGTTCGTGAGGCAACAATAGGTTGACGCCGGTACTGTTTTCTCCTTTATACTTAAACTCCATCGCATTACCCCATCCATCATAAGTTTGGCACTCCAACCATGAATATACTTGCTTTGTACTTCCTTTACTGGCAAAAATACGGGACTCATCAGTGAGCCCGTATATTGTTGTGATATTGTCTTCGGATACTGTTCTCCAATGCACATCTCCTGCATCAGTAAGATTTGTCCATTGTTCGATAAGTGTTGGAGCAGTCTCTATGAGAGGTCGAAATGATTGAACTAGAAATCCACCGGCTGTATAGGTCTCTAGCCTACCGTCTTGACCCTCTAAAGGAACGAGATCTTCCCCTCCGCTCATCAAAAAGATGTCCGAATCGTCATATACAGGAATGCAGTGGGATGTTTTGCGGCTTATTTCACCGGCGGAAAGGCTCCAGCCAATTCCAAAGGGACCATTGCCGCTCCCAGAGCTATAAGAGAGTGATAACGAGGGCCCAAAGCCAGAGCGTCCCGGCGAAGTGTGAATAGGAATACTTAAATCCAATGTGCCATTTGACGAGTTAACTTTAAACGTTTCTCCGATGGCTCGAAGACCACCTCCGCCTTTCCCTGAAGTGTTGAACGATACACCCAGCTCCGGAATCTTCTGGCCTTGGTATAGGGGCTCCCGTGCCTTGCTCCCAGAGGAATTCCTTTGGGGCGTGTTGTCCGACTGAGGCTGGGTAAACTCTGAAGGTTTATGCGAGTCGCCTTGCCCATGCGCAGATTGTCTATCGTCGTTACTGTTCACCATTCTTGGAGCTTAATACTTTATTTTTAGCCTCCGAATTCGAGATTTGTTTTATTGCAGTTTGTGAATTCGACGCAAATATTCGCTCGCACCGGCTAGTGCATAGTTTAGGTTGAAGTCCGAGCTGGACGTTGGATTTAATAATAGTCTGCGTTGAGCTTTTGTACATTCTCGACAGTAGTTCAAGTCTAGTATTCGAAGCGGCTCGCTACTGGCTTTAGCCAGCAGCACATACGAGTTGTGCTGTCACCCTCAGGTAGCCGCCCGTGGCTTTTAAAAGGTCGCATCTGGGCGGGGCCTGGTTAAATTTGCGCCTATAATACCTCGACTTTACAATGTCAATGCATTTAGGCTGAAACTGCCAGTGGGGCAAAGCAGGGCATCAGCGACCCTGCGATTTAGGTACCCGTTTTCAAGTCTCCAAAAGATCGTATGAGAACTTATTAGCATTGGTAAAAAGCTAACTAGCGCGGTCCTCGTGGTTTTATTAAGTGTGGTAATGCTGAGTCTGGCAGAAGCAAAATATTATCTAGAGATATATTGATACCAGCATTAAAGTGTTTTAATAAATGTTGCCGAATTCGTCTGAAACTTGAGAATACTTTAATTTGATCGCCTCTAGGTATATCGACATGAGCACAGAAGAACAACGATGCGATCCCCTCCTAGTAAACTCTTTCGATCAAATAACTAGCGCATCCACAGCCAGCCAGTATACGCTAACTACAACGAGCGTAATATTTTCTTCAGTAGATACGTAGAGAACGAAGCCATCCCAGTCGACGTTTTCAACGACCAATTTGATACCGCGGTTTGCAGCACCAGATATATCAATTTTTGAGAACCCTGCTATAACCCGAGGTCTATTCCTATTTTTATCGAAGCCCGGTAGGAAACTTACATACCGACCCCTAGCTTTCTCCACTCTGGAAAACTCAAAACTGACGGTACCACCACACCGTGGAGTGCCTGGGCGCACGCTTATAACTGCTGGCGGAATCTTGGGCACTAGCATATATTGCGCTGTGTATTCTTCTAAAATAGTATTCTTAGTCACTACTTTTACGCCCGCTATCCCATTCTCTGACGAAAGCTGGAAGTCGATATTGAGCGATTCTGGGTTAGTTATAGTATGTATCTCATTCGGAACCAATTTGGCAATGAAAATCAATGCGGAATAGTTGTTCAAGTTGTAGGTTTCTTTCAGAGGAATAAAGACGCTTTCGGGCGCAACCTTGCCTTGAATATATTCATAGAAAACCCCGCTGGTGTTTTGGAGCAACATAAATGAGCTGGCAGCCTTTCCAGCATACGTTCCAGGAGATCGTGAGAGCGTAAAAAGTCCTGTGTCATAGATGCTGATTGATGCGTGGAACTTATCCACGACCGATGAATCAATTAGCGTTAGAGCCCCGAGCCGCACCGTATCTTTTAAGGCATCTTTCACTTTCAACGGGAGCTGTTTGCTTATAGTACCGATACTGGCGTTTCTTTGAGCATTGGGAACCTCCCCCACAGCCACCGTGAAGTCACCCTTGATTCCGGAAATCGTTTTTTGATCTTCTTTGAAGTATCCTGGTACCAGAAAACTCGCTACTTAGGTATTAAATGGGTCGATGGAATTCTCTAAAGCCCCTACAATCCGATCAAGGCGGCCATATAAATCTCTTGCCACCGATCGCGCATTAATAATAACTGGCAGGAGACTATCTTTCACGGATGTTAGATGCGAGTACAAATTAGCAATCGGTGGCATTGCCTGGTTGTTTGATTCGCTTCGAGACCCACCCTCATGAAGTATTCCTAAGTGTTCAAGCGCCTCAGCCCTACAAGCTAAGAACGGGTCTATCGCGGCAGAAACGCCCTGTATGTTCTCGTCATGTTATATTTGAGGGTGCTTTAGGGATGTAATCCATCCCATAGCCTTTTCTTCGAGTTTTGATTCTTGCGAATGCCAGGTCCAAGGGACTAGAGATGTCTGTATGATATTGTCATGTTAGCCGATCTATTGTGGTTCGCGAGAACGTCCGAACTAATCACGATCATCCGGCGTTAATAGAGAATTTTCGAATCGATATTTACCAATCCTAACATAATATCGACACGAGATACCATTCTGTTATACCATATGATGAGCTCCTCAAACAGAGACTCTAACTCCAAAAGTTGCGACTCCGAATTAACTCCCTGACCCAAATGTCCTTTGATCTTCTGGATCACCGCCTCTATCTCATTGTAAACTGACGTCACTGAACAAAATTTAGCTAAACTATTCTAACTAACTTTGACCTTTTCAGGGAAGTAGCTTACACCGTTTTAGGCTCTCTTTGTAAGCCTTTGCATTTGACTCAAGCTGGAGATTAGAGCTGGGCCAGATGAAAAACGCCGCTACAGCGAAAAAATTCTGGCTCATTTTTAAGTACCAGGTAACCTTTGAGAACGAGAACTAGTGTAAGTACACCTTTTGAACTATTTTACATTCTATCCATGGAAAAAGTTGAAAGTTTAACTAGGTCAGAAAGTAAATTTATAGAGGTAAATTAATTTTGCGTAATACTTACATTATAACATCATATAAATTTTAATAATTTTATAATCTTTTTATGTTATAGTAAATAAGAAACTAAATATTTTATTAAAAATTTATATTTTTAATATATAAATCCACTTTGCTGACGGGATACACGTGTTATAGGGCAAATAATGTCTACCACTGGCTTCCGAAAAAGTGGTGGGACAGACCAATGCACGACCCGTTCCACAAGCCCTATCCCTACAGAAATGCTTTTTATCTACAAAGGCGTGTCAAGAAAGCGAATTGCGAAATCTTGGCGTTGTGATCTGTGCGCGCCCAAGGCCGTAAGGTTGTGACGGCGCGGAATTTTCGCGCATAAGGAATATAGTCGACCTACTTCGTAAGGGGGGCTAAAATAAGGGTTCAACTACTAACACATCCATCGTCCGGCTTTACGAGTATTTCAATTGGGTGAAGACAAGTGAGTGCTTTTGAAATTCTTTTCCTACAGACTTATACCTGTCCCTCTCAAAGGTACCGAGTTCAGAAAATTCTTGAAATTGATAACTGCGCCGTTTACAAAAGCTTAAGTGCACAATGTAACGGTATTGAGTGCATCATAATCAGAAATATAAAATTAAATCTTCCTACTATTTTTCGCTTTTTCCTGAGTAATGGCTTTCTGGAGTGTATTTACCACCGGGTCGGCTTCTAGCACTGGATTGAAAGGAAATCCAATGTGGTAGTGTTGTAAATAGTGTCTGCGTTCTATACGATATCGGTAACAAGCATTATACTTTATTGCTTGCTTGGAAGTCTGTTCCTTTCGCCTGAAACAGAAGAGGGATGGACAACAGAATTATTGGGTCGTGGACCAGCCAAAATTATCGACATTTGATGCGAATTACTTACTCCTTCCTTTCAGTCAGGGCATGGCCCGTCAGCCATGTGTGGCGCACAAATCGTGGCTTGTACATGTATATATTGCATTTCACTACGATGAAACACTATGCTGAAATAGAACAGAATAGGATGAAAACTTAGATAAAGGATCTTGCATAAAAAATTGAATTCCAAAAAGCTAGCTTTCTACCCCTTGGACGCCGCCCAAAAACCAATGCCATCATGACGCCGGCATTTCTTCAAACAAATGCACAAAGCGTCGCTATGTAAATCTAAATATCGTACAGAGCCATAATACCGTGGGCATCAGATTTATCAATCCATACTCTCTAAACCCTCCTCTTTATCCTCCATCTTTTTCACCATCTCATTCTCACTTACCAATATCCCAACCTCGCACCCCCTCAACATGTTATCCCAATTCACCCACGAATGCGTCAAATTAAACAACTTGGTCCCGTCCTTCCCTGCTACCCGTAATAGCTCCTTCTCCCCGCCTGGATGGTACGGCAAATAAGGAGTCATATCATACACCCGCCCTTCCAACACAGTCCAGTAGGTCTTTGTCGCATTCTTACGGGCACCGTGTGTTGCCAACTCCGAGGGAGTGATCCTACGGAGTGCGACAAAGGGAAGGGTTTTTTGATGGTTCGCCCAGTCGAGAGGTGAATGGCCTGGTGTTAAGATTACTTTTTGGCGGGGTTTAACGGGCGGCTGCGAGTGTGTGGGGGGCAGCTGGAGGGATGATCGTTGTTGGGGTACACCCAAGGAAGATGATGCCGAGGGAGGAACTGCTAGAGATGGTTTGGAGTATTGAGCGCTACGGGCGTTGGCAGCAGAACTGGACCCATTCGGTACTCGTATTGGAAGCGGTGGCGGCGCCATCAAACTTGGCGGCGAAAGGGATGGCGGTCCGGCTGCCAGTTTTGGAACCGGTAGAGGTGGAGGAGCCATAGATCCGGGTACAGCCAGAGACGGTGCAGATAATGAAGGCGGTGCTAGCGGTTTGCTAGCTCTCTGCGCAGAGTTTAGTGCTGGAAACATGGGTACCGTGAGATCTTCGTCGGAATCGTAGTCCAAGCTTGACCGTTTAGCCTTCCCTTTTTTCTTCGGGTTTGTATCTACGTCAACGTCCGGTATCGATAGTTCTATCTGAACTGGTGCTGTCGGTGTGGTGGGATCTTCCTCCTCGTCATCTTCCGTCACCAATATCTCCTCCTTGTCCCTCCTGCTGGGCAACCCGGCCTTGTAATCCTTATCGGTGGTACCATTTCCGCTTTTCCGGAGCTCATTCAGCTCTGTAGCTTTCTTCCCTTCGGACCCATCCGTTATAGCCTTTATCGTACCGTTGGGACGCCAGAATGTGGCAAGTCGGGCGAAGATATCGCGGGGTATTCCCTCTCTGTAAAAGTATACGCTGACCGCCAGTACCAGGGCGGTGACGCCTAATAGCATCGTAAAGATATGGGTGTATTCAGATGGAGAAAGATCTAAAGTGAAAGTATATTCGAAGGATATTGTCAAGGAAAGTTAGTCGACATTGTTACACGAAAGGACGGAAGGAAAGGAGGAACTGTGTGTACAGATGGGGGTTGGTGGGTCGCGTGTGTTTGAAGCTGGTTTGGAAATCGGGCTAGAACTTCTGCCGCTTATAAATTCCCAAAGCTGAGTCGGTTGAATGCGGCAACGCAGAATTTCTAACAAGCCTCTATTCGCTCGCGAGATGATAAATCAGATGATATGTAATTTATCTGACCGAGATTAGATTTATCTTAACCAAAGACCGGAAATATTGTGAGAGTGTTCTTGTGAGTATAATAGCTAGACTTCAGATGTTTAGAGATTTTCATATATAATTTGTCTTGATAGTAGATACTTATGTCAAGATCACATGATCACAAGATCTTGCTCCTGTGACCTTAGTACCGGTCCTGCTAAGATTCCAGATTGCGATTCAAACTGTCCTCGTATCTAGGCGTGGTAGGGAGCGGTAAATTCAAACATAGTTTTTTCTATAACGATAAATTATAGTACGGAAGCGTGCATATAAAAGAATATAAACATGAAATTGTGAAAAGATGCGAGAAAATAAACGGCGGAAAGCTTTTAACAACTATCAAAATATCGAGTGGGCATCAAGAGACTCTATCAATAAAAATATGTAAAGAAATAAACGATTTTGCTAACCTAAGATATAGCTCTCAACCTACAAACCTCCAAGTTGTCCCCAGTTTCAACTTCCTTTTCACAAAGACTACTAAATATAGCATCAACCGAATCAAATAACCAAACCACCAACTATCCAATTTCATCTTGCCAAACAAACTCTCATCTGCCACCAAAGGTTTTTCTTGTGCCATGCGTATCCTCTGGATTAGAGGTATCTGCTGTTTATACCGTCTTCCAAACTGCCTTGCCATTTCATTTTCTCTTTCTAAATCCCAGGGTTCTAAATCTAGATAGTCCCGTGGACGAGCCGTCAGGTGCGCCAACTCCCAGAAATCAGCAATCACGGACCGTTCCACGACCGGACCGCCAAAATAGCGATCAAAAGTCATCGGCATCGATGTTATGAGATAGTATTCTGACGAGCACGGCATCTTGAAAAATCCTTTTTTCCCCTCCTTCCTTTTTTGTAATAAAATTTCTTTTATATTTTATTTTTTGACTGATGTCTGTTTCTTGTTTGAAAATTATATAGCGCAAGAACTTAAAAGGGCGAATTTGCAAGCCGAATCCGTTCGGCTATAGAAAGCCCTGGACCCAACAACTCTAGCTGCTTGCTTTTTTGAACTTGGTGATGCTCCTCTCTCGCGGCATGCGCCCTTCTGCGCACAACAGCGTGGTTGTTTATAATTCTCGGAATGTATGGGAGTTCCCACTTTACCATTCTCCGCCTTTGAAATAGTAATTGAAAATAAATATCGGCCGCGCAGGGCATTTTTTACTTCACCAGAAACAACTAAACTTCAAATGTGGAATTTTAAGAGAATATGGTGAGGTTATCTGATTGATTTCGCGGTACCTGTTGATGATAGATGGGGTAGTATCTGTTTTGATGAGTGTACCGACTGTTGATTTTTCCGGTCCTCCGGTATCTCGCAACGGTAAATGTGATCCTGGAAATGGTCCAAATCTTTTTAAACTTTGTTGCATGCTCGCTGCCCACTCGTGCTCGGTCGTAAGCTCTCTCTTAGACGCCCTAGCTCGTGTTCCACCATGCGACCTGTAATATTTGTAAATGGTGCCAGAACAGGGCATGTTTTTTTTTTTTTTTTTTTTTTTTTAATTCAGATTCCGCTGCGATTCAAGTTGCGTGTCGAATCCTCTCGATTAGCGTAAGTCCGTTAAGTCGAAGTGATGCAGCGCTTGCTAAAGTTCTATTTTTTACCCAATTCTCGTGTTCTCTAATATGCACGAAATATTTTGAAGTCTTTCTAGTGTGCATATTCCACTTCCTGAATGTGATGGATCGTGGCTTGAGAGACGGACCGGAGAGTGTAACCCAGAGTCTACTGTGATCGTAAATTCCGGCAGCGCAGGGCATAGCCAGCGAGTCTTAGGGCGGCGGCGAAATATATGATGGATTAGCGTTTCGAATTCTGCTAATGATCGTGGGACCATCCACTCGGAGCAGCTCTGTTCTTTTAAATCTTCTTTCGTTTGCTCGATGCTCGAGTGCCCTAATGGCTGGTATATACTGTGCGCGCGGCGAGATTGGCAGATTACTCTTTTGGAATATAGCGGGTTGTTCCGCGATATTGTCGAGATGTAAAAGCCAGAGACTAATGTGGTTGTAAATACCAGTAGCGCAAGGCATTCCAAACAAATCGCGGAGAGTTTGCCAACTCTGCTATAAGTTGGCTTTTTGTATTCTGCTGATAAGGGTAGGACCGTCGACTCGAAGTAACGCAATACTTGCCAATCTCCTCTTATTTCTCGAATTTTCAAGACGCTTGATGGTTATTAAGGAGCCCGACCAGCCCGCAGTATGTAAATAGTGTTTCTCAAAGGTAACGGATGGTTGTCTTTCAGGGTTTGTATTTATCCAATGTCTCAACCAAAGGCTCGGATGATTGTAAATCCCAGCAGAACAGGGCATGGCACACACCTCAAGATGCTACTGTGATCTATTAGGAGTTGGCGTTCCGAATTCTGGTGATGAATGTGGGACCGTCGACTCGCAGTGTTGCAGCTCGTTCCGTAAACTTGTCGCTGCTCAAATTCTCGAAATGTCTGATCGCCTGCACGTGATGAAATTTGCACTTTCTAAACGTCGAAGATCCTTGTTTGTCCAAATTTATAAGCGTCATGCCCCAAAGACTATGATGGTCGTATACAGCGGCTGCGCAGGGCATAACGCGAAATTCGTCGATCAATTGCGAGTACTATGGTTCGCCTGGCGAATATTGTCAATAATCCTGGGGCCAGAGAGACAATTCTGGGTAGCTCGTAAAGATATAAACTCTTCTCTTCGTCTGTCTGCTTCCCGAAGCGTAGTATAATAGTACGCAATGAGATCCGGACTTATCTGTTGGTCTGGTAGTAGAAGAGATGGGTGCCACTTCTTGCACATTCCCCATTTACTGTGTTCCCCGTGATAGTTCCGAGAGGGTGGCCCTCGATAAATATCAGCAGCACAGGGCATGTATGTCCAAAATATCACCTTCGGCTTCAAACCACTTCCGCGAACAGTTCAGCCTGTAAGTCGGGATTTCGATTGGCTTGGCGTATCCTGTCGATAATAGTCAGACCGGGGATATAGTTCCGAGCAGCCCGCCGTAATATTCGCTTCTTTTGTAGTTTCTCACTTTCACGAGACCGATAATATACTCTTTCGATACTTGTTCGACCAGTGGGCGCAGAAATCTTTTCAGCTCTGTGACATATAAGATATGACCTCGTAGGCCTGCCGCCCAAAAGAAAGCTTGAAACAATACTCAATCGGTAGCAATCGCCTGAGCAGGGCATATATGGCCAATATGTCACCGTCGGCTTCAAACTGCTTCCGCGAATATTTCAGATTGTAGGTGAGGTTTCAATTGGCTTGGCGTATCTTGTCAATAATAGTAAGACCGGGGATATGATCTCTAGCAGACTGCCGTAATATTCGCGTTTCTTCTAATTTCTTAGCTTCTCGAATTCGATGATATGCTGCCTCGACCTGTAGCTGCTCGATGGGGATAAAAATCTTTTCGGCTCTGCGAGAGATAAAGCGTGTTTGAGGAGCCCTGTCGTTCGAATGAAACCTCAAAGCATCCATAACCCGGTAGCACTTCCCAGCACAAGGCATGTGTACCCCTCCAAAACCACGCTGTCGGCTTCGAACTACCTCTAGAAATATTGTGGGTTGTTAAGCTTTGTGATTAGCCTGGCGGATTTTGTCGGGAATCGTGGGCCCGGGAACACGATCACTAGCAGCACGCTGTAATCTAAGGGTCTCTCTATCTCTTTCCGCTCCTTGAAATTGGTAATAAGCAAAGTGAATATAGTCTCGTCGGGAGACTAGTTGATACTTTGTAGCTTTCAAACAGAACTTAGAACATGCAGAAGATCTCCAGCCAGGAACTCGAAAAGAATCTGCGGAACAGGGCATGTATACCCAAAAATCGTGCTTCCAAACTCAAAGTGTATTAGAAAATGTTGCAGGTGGTAAAGCTTCCCGATTCGCCTGGCGTATCCTATCCAAAATCGGGTACTCGGTCACTCCAGCTTCAGCCGCGAGGAGTCGTATAAGGGTTGCTAGTATCTTATCCTCTCTTCGAAAACGGTCGTAGGCCGCGAGAATGACCTCTCTGCGAGGAGGCGGATGACCCTTTGTAGCTCTTAGAGAACCTGCCCCAGATGAATGCAACTTCCAAAGGTTCCGCAATTGATAAGAATCGCCGGCGCAGGGCATGTAATTCTGAAATTGTGTCTGTCTACTGAAAATTAGGGAGGTTCTGGTCTCGTTTCCAGACTGCCGAGCGCTGGCTACAGGAGATTCTAAACTGTTAATTTATCTCACGGATTCTCTCGACGAGACTTGTACTGGACGTATTTGGTTCCACGTGTATATTTTTCACGCGTTTCTCCTCGCTTTCTCGATATTGAAGTATCATCCACTGAAAAAGATATGAATAAACTCTGGAATCTTCGAGTAGTGCGTGAATTGTGCCAGGGTGGGGTAAGCGCTTAGTGTCGATCAGTTTCTGGTTAGTCCTGTAAGCGTCGGTGGCACACGGCATACCAGTAAGAAAGAGGAGGGATAAAAAGGTACTAAAGTAGATGATGTCGTGCGACTCTGGAGTTGGGTATTGGAGTATAGACCACCTAGAAGAAGATGTGAAAAGGAAGTAAGGATTAGTTTATCACACGGATTCTTTCAATTAAGCTAGGCCCATTCGATTCTGCAGCCACAGCTTTAAGCTCCCTATCTCGTCGTCGTCTTAAAGCTATCTCTTTATGCCTTAGAGCTATGTAGACCAGAGTAGTCTGCCTCCTGGTAAAGGCACCAACGCTCCGCACGGCTTTTTTATAGTGACTCGGCCTGAATACGTAAACGTCAGCGGCACAGGGCATACCAATATCGAATCCCCAGGAGAAATAGAAATGAAAAGAAACCGGTATGAAGTGGTCAACTATTCACAGCAAAAGCTAAAAGAAAAAAAAAAAAAAGAAAAGAAGGCGATGTAAGGATCAGTTTATCTCGCGGATCCTTTTGATCAAACTTGGTCGGTGTTCCGCGGCGGCAGGGTTCTCCTGGAGCTCGCGGGCTCGAAGTTGTTCAAACCAACGTCTGAAACCTGACCTCTTGCGGTTTTCTTGCCAGGGACTTGGAATTTGTGTCAAATGCTTTATGACCCACCGCGTCCTCACTTTAGCACGAGGATACGTCCAATGGTCAAAAGTAATATAGCTGGAGGCAGCACAGGGCATGCCCAGTGACGAGGAGAACTAGACGAAAAGGGAGGATGAGCCACACCGAGGCGATACTGTGTAAATTAAACCAGGGCCTGAAAAATATGAGAATGAAAGTGGAATTAATTGCAATTTATCTCGCGTATCCTTCTGATCAAACTCGGCCCGGTTCCCACAAGGGTAACCTTTTTTTGCTTTAGAAACGTTCGATAGTTTCTCAGGTAATCTCGAGCACCTGGGCTTAAGCGCCCCGGGTAAGCACTTTTGACCAGGTCCCGGATGGCCGAATATTCTCGGTTTCGGTTCCCCGTTGGATTTGGTGTGGGATCTTTTCTGTACACCCGGGGATGAAGACCGAAGAAAAAGTAGCTATCACCGGCACAGGTCATATCCTCTGACAAAACGAAAAGATAAGATTGAGAATGAGAATGAGCTGCTAAAACCGAAGGATATCGCGTGGCTTTACAGTACTATCTTCGAATCGATAAACCGAAAAAAAAAGAAGCGAAAGCGATGCTAATATAAGAGGATTTGGCGCGAACAATCGACCAAGCTCGGTCTCGGTTTTGAGGTTCTCGTAATCTCTTTGGAAGCTACGATGAATGAGCTAGCCTCTCTAGTCTAGGTTTATTTCGAGACCAGTATAAACTCTGTTCTTCGTCGATTTTTGTGTTGTATACCTCGCGCCAGATTTTGGGGGAAACAGAACAAGACTGGGGAATGCGATCGCTTGCAATTGTGCAGAGCATAAAAAGTAAGAGAAGGTAGAGCGGACAAAATAAAGTAAAAAAAGTCCGTACCGTACCTAAGTGCTCTCCTACGGTTTTATAGGCAATGTACTGTTCAAATGTCGTATCCTCGCGATAAGGCTAGGCGGAGAGGTAGGATCCACGACAGTGCTCGTCTCTAGGTGCAATTTCCGTCTCCAACGGCTGCAAAAGTTAATCCTAGCGTATTGTCGTCTGCTGAAAGGATTCTCTATGATGTTTTTTATGATCACTCTCCCGAATTCTTGATAACTAAAAGCAGCGTAGTGTTCAACGGCACAAGGCATACGAAAGCGCCAAGATACCAGGAGACGACCACAATTCTACCAGGAGCTAGCCAAGAAAGAGAAAAAAATGAAAAGAGAAGGATTTTGAAAAGGAAGAAGTAAAGGGTGGTTTTGGAACCTCTCCTGCGAGTTCTCTGGGCGTTAGGTGCTAATTTATTTGTCGTATTCGTTCGAGTAAATTAAGTTGGGAAACGGAATTCAATCTCTCTGCTGCTGCAAATCTTGCTTCGAGCCTGAGAATCCGCAGCCAACGCCTGTAGACTAGCTTCCTATGATCTTGCTGGTTCGATGGAGTCAGCCCAAGATACTTCACAACCACTCTAGGGTTTAAATCAGCGTATATTTGGGCCGAGCAGGGCATAGGAGAGTGCAGTAAATTTCCTTTGTAAAAAGACCAGAATGAAAGAATGGTGGCAGACTCGTGGTCCACACGCGCAATTAGAGTGATGGGCTATTTCTCGGTTAAATGCTAGTTTGCTTGGCCTATCTTCGATGAAACTTTAAGCAGCCAAAACTCCTCTCAACTGCTGACGCGGGTATTTTGGGTATATTTTTGCAATCCAATATCAACAGACTAGATCTCTCGTGTCGAATACCTTTTAAATCTGCAAGAATAGAGACTATGATTGATTTTTTTCTCGTATTCTTTCGATCAGAGGAGGATCGCCGACAGCGTCTGTCTTCTTTGCAATTGCCACCACGTTCGATTCTTGGCGCACTCGGGGAATTATAGCATCCCAGTACCTTGCAGCACTCGTGGTGGGGAGCATAGGCTTCAAGACAACGAGTGTACTTCGCCCCGGGAACTCCAAAGAATACCGAACCGCAAAACCAAGATAAGCGTTAGCCACACAAGGCATAACCCTTTCTATGCTAGGAATAAATAGGATGCCAAAAATTAGGGGAGGGGTGGAAATTGCCTGTTTTGTGCAATAATGGTATTGTAAGGAAGGATAAGGGATCTCAAGATCGATTTGCCTTCTGCAGCCTTTCGAAAAGACTTCGTTTTCGTCCCTCGGTTTGTCGATCTCCTGTTTTTACTAGTCCCTCAGTTTTCGCAAGCTTCTCAGCTTCCGCACGTCTCTTAACTCTTTCGAGTCTCCGAGTTTCTCGGCGCTTGATCTTTCTTATCCAGCGACCGTAGCGTCTCCTTTTGTCATTGGTGATCCGTGTTATATCGTCTTTTGCTTGGCACTCAGGATGTTTTTGAACTCGTTGAATGTGCCTTTTTTTTTGGATCATTGGAATTTAGAAGCAGATAGACGCTACCACCACAAGGCATGGCAAATACCAAGAAGAATTACAGAGGAAGATGGTGAGAGGAGGGAATGTTGGGTGATCTCAACACTCGTTATTTGGGACCGCCCCACAGATATGAACAAGAGGATCAAGCTTGATTGGCTTCACGAATTCGTTTTAGAAGACTGGGTTTCGCATCCGCTGGCAGCCTCTGCGCTTTCTCAAGTCTCCTAGCCTCTCGACGCTGGTGCTTTGCTACCCAGCGATAATAGAGTTTTCTGTAGTGAAAAGAGTGTAGTTCTCTCGCTATATCTGCAGGGAATCTTAAAACATGCCGACTGTAGTTCTGATGTCTAATTGAAAGAATAGTGTAGAGGTTGCCACCGCAGGGCATGACCGGCGTCAACCAGGATAAACGTATGTATGTGTTTGTGTGCGAGAGAGAGTAGAGAGAAGGAAATAGAAGAGCAGGATCAACCTGAGTGGTTCGATGAATATTCTTTCCGATGCTTCCTCGAAAAATCGTTAGAATATTTCAGGATCGATTCAGCTGCTGTATTCTCTTGATAAGGCTCGGCAAGGCAACGGCGTTCGGTCCCTCAATTGCTTCAAGTCTAGAAGCCTCTAGCAACCGAGTATTTCGTCGCCAGGCACGATAAGACTTCCTCCTAAAACGTTTGATAGCACTTCCTAGTTGATCTGACTGGGCTTTGATGACTAGCCGGCTATAACCCAAACGCCTTACTCCGAAGGTAATATAGCTATTGCCGGAGCACGGCATATAGATCAAGTGTCAAGGGAAATAGGAGAGCGGGCGAAAATGAAAGGAAGAATGTATATTGGCGCGAGTAGGAGAGTTCTTGTAGCAGAGAGCTATCGTGGCCTTCCTTTGTATCAACGTCGCACAGGAAGCATATCAAGACTGATTTGTTGATACTATCTTTTGAATAAGACTCGATCTGGTAACTGAGCTTGATGCCTCAATTGCCACAGGTCTCTCTGGAAAAAGAATATTCCTCATCCAGGATTTATAAATCCTATCCTTGAAGATACCGACCCTGTATTTCGGCTGGATTGGGAGGTATTTTATGACTCGCCCGTTACGTCTCCGATTCGTATTTGTAAAAACGGTGTAGATATCTGCGGCACAGGGCATAACAAATATCAGGAGAGAGCGAAGGGATTGAGATTTAAGAAATGCACAAAACGAAACTCAGGGATCTCGTAAATTTTCTTCGTACTGCGGCTTGACAATGACGGGGAATTCTAGAGTTGATCGCGTATCCTTTGGATAAGACTACGTTTAGCGATCGTGCCAATTGAGCTTTCAGTTGTCTCGAGTCTCTCTTTGCGCTGGATATTTATGATCCAACGCTTATAGGCCTGGTGCCTCAAAATACCAAAGAAGTCTCTCCGCTGCTCCTTAAGCTGCTTTACAACTAGGTGACTGTAACCGCGATTGCTGCGGCGAGCAAAAGTAATGTAGTCACTACCAGCGCAGGGCATAGCAGATCTTACAGAAAACGAGAAACAAAGACCTTTATACCTGGGTGGTACGAATTCGGTCCAAGATGCTACGCTCGGAAGGAGGGGAGAAGGGCTCTTCGATGATGCGGATAACCTCGAGGTCTGCGACTCGGATCCGATCCCAGCAGTTGATGGTGGACCAAATTCTCTCGATGATGTGACGACCGTCCGCGAGGTCTGGAAAGCCCCTGTATAACCCGCAATCTTGGATTCGATATTTATCTATCGGACAGGGCATTACCTTTTTATTCCCCACCACTTCAATAATTTTCTACACGGATTTCTATCGTGTGCTGATGGTTTAGATGTTGTTTTAGAGTTGGATACTGTCGTGTCGGTTCTGAGAGAGACGGATTCGTTGGATGAGGCTGTGTGGGGCTAGTGGCCTTGGGATGGTGGTGTTGATGCGTCTGAAATTCCGCCAGTAGGTGAGTGAATTCCAAAATGTTATTAATTCCTTGTCTCTCGGGCGGTACGTGCCGTTGTTATTAAAAACAGCGGCGATGTCGGGTTTGTAGAAGTAGGAGCAGACCATGAAATCAATTCCACAGAGACGACGATACTGTCCAGATATATGAGGTAAGACGTGCTTGACGCCTGATCTAACGCTCTTCTCGGGCGTCGGAAGCTTGCGCCTCTCGAATGCGATGAATTAAGCCAGGAGGAGAAGAAGGTGAAGCGGGGTCGGACACTGGAATGCGGGGGATGAAAGCTGCCGCGACAAAGTCATCTAAAACGGCGGCTTTCCGATGGTTGTCCCAAAGCCGATTGATCCTGCGAGCGGCGTCTTTACCTGTGGATGGGATCATAAAGGTGACAGGGAACATGTCCATCCGCCGTTGGAAGCTCCGGAAGCGATAAAAGTCCACCGAGCAGGGCATTCTTTTCAGCCTCGCTGCTAACCATGAATTTCTGATGGATCCTTTCGGACAACTGCAGGAGCCCTCCGGTCCAAAGATGCAGGTGAGCATGACCGAGTCGCTTGTGTCACAACGACTCATTCAACACACAAACAGGGCGGCCAAGGAAGGAGAGCCAGGGTCTGCAGTCTGAGCTATTATATATTGTTACTCCGACTGAGGCCAATATTACTGATGTTATAGCTGATACATAAATAGCCACGAAAGAGAGAACACACCCATTCTCTTGTTTAAACTTTGACATCCAAACACCACTCGAAAGCGGTATGATGATTATTTACTATCGCTATCCCTCTCGTCCCATCTGTCCGTTGTGACCAATGAATAACAACACACGCTGTCTGGAACTTCCCGCCGAACGCAAACCTGCGTATACAATTGGAGGAAATATATCCACTCAAAGTCCCACGCATTTTCAGCCCTACGTAGCGCCGCTGAACTCATCAAACTTCCAAGGCCGTCAATTGTTCCAATCCGTTTTACGAGAGGCCCGAGAGCCTAGGTGTAAAAGAACTCTAGTTTGGGTACCATGAAAAGCAATAAATATATCCACATCAATGGCAAATTTAGCTTTGGGGAGATTACGTTCTGCAACTACAATTGTTGCCCCAACATGAGCGGGTATAACACAGTTTATCATTAACGACTATAAATGAGAGAAACAGAGGTAGATTAAATTTTAGAAGAAGGGTTTATTTTATATTCATATGAAAAGTATTCAAAGAAAGAAAAACGTCAAAAAAGACTTTAAAAAGATGTATGGCAAAATTAGCGAAGCAGCACCCCGACCCAATTCCAAGCTGAAACTCTCAGTGCTCAATTTCGGTACAGCTGAAGTTACGAAATTTAAAGACCTTAAGCCTGCATCAAAGGTCTAGTGTTCCAGAATAGGTCCATTGGCCACATGGCCCATTGATGATATAAGTGCTTATAGAGTCTCCATAGAGAATATAGGTCCCAGCCGATTGATCTTGCTCGTTACATGTAATAGCACTGCCGGAATACCTGGTTACAGCGCACACCCATGTCCCCGAGTCCAGGAGCGTATATCTCGCTCCAAGACAGCCATTTGCTTGGAAACAGAAAACACAACATTCATGAGGGTTCGTGATACCTGGGACAAATAACGGGCTGACACCAGTAACTTGGGACTCCCCATAGACCCACCGGCCATCAGGGTGAGACGCAACCATGTTAGAAAAGCCACACGCTTCGTAGTAAGTCTCTTGGGGCAACTCAGAAACTGAAACTGACGTGACGGTTCTGTTGTGTGTTTTTTTCATTAGAACTGCTTGTTTTTCTCCATTCTGACGAATAGATGGGTTTGAGAAAGGCTGCGAAGGAAATACTAACACAGTAACGGTGGTTGGTGTAAAGTCTGTAACAGTTGTCGTTGTCAACGTAGTTTCGGTAACCGTAGTATCGACAGTAACGGTAGGACTCAAGGTAGTCCGATCCGTTGCATAGACGGTAATTGTACCACAAGCAGTTGTCTTTATTACTGTGGGCCTAACAATCGTTTTCGTTCTTGCGGTGCAGGCGCTGGTTTTTGGAATAATCACACCAAAGTAAACAGTGCAAAAAACCTTCACAGGGTATTGTCTTTGCACGTATGTTCGTGCTTCGAGTTTAAAACTTCGAGGTAATTCATTGTGCTCGATATCACCAGGCTTCAGGTCAAGATCAGGCGATCGAAGGGAAAGGTCACGTTTGAAGTTAAAGTTGGTTTCTCTTCCTGGATTTGGGTATCGGAAGTCTGTTGGTACTGGTATCATAAGGATGTTTTGTGCCTCTGTCATTTCAGAAACAGTCTCCGTCACAGTGATGAGAGTTGTAACATTTTCTGGATCAATTCATTGAAAGATTAGCCGTGGAGCTAGTTGTAGCCAAAGTCTAATCAAATGGATGCCTACCAGTGTCCAGGATGGTTGATGATTCCGAGACGGTCTTTGTCCTGGTCTTAGTCACAGGGGGTAGAGTTATTGTAGCTGTCACCCGCTTGGTGACCGTACTCTTGACTATATACGGACCGAATAGATTAGCACGCTTAGACTTTTGAATAGAATTGAATTGAGGGTCTTGAGGCTAAGAATTGAGAAAATATTTGAAAAACATACCTGTTACGATTTTGGTTGGCGTAGAGTACACGATTGGCGTAATTGTTGTGTACACGGCTGGTGTGGTTGTAGCCTTCTTGGTCGTCAAGACGGTGGAAAATTTGCAAGACTTCGGTCCAAGGCTAGTGCTGCAAATCTTGGTTGAATACGTCCAAGTTCTGGTTGTTATAACATTGATCGGGAAGAAAAACTCATCAAAGGGAGCAGCACCAACAGCATTGATGGTAAATGCTGACAGAGCGACCAGACCTGAAGCAAGATATGGCAGTTTCATCTTGGAAACGAAAAGGTTGAACGACCAGAGAAGATTTAATCTATGTCTACGGGTTCCTTGTGGGAATCGAAGAGATAGATGAGATCCTTAAAATACTGCCCTTTATTAGGATAATATATAAGATTGCACTATCGCGAGTAACCGTGATAGTTTCGAGGAGATCCTCTCTTATTATCTGCACTTTTCTCCTCATTGCTAGATTTCAATCGATTTGGCCCTCAGCTCCTTTGGCGGGTTCCCGTTAACCGTGCCGGCGAGAAGGTTTGGTTTCGAGACCACGCTACCGACCAATTAAGCTTCATTTACTTTGGTAGGGCTGAGTGATCGATCTGGAAAGGCTGTTGGAAAGCAAGCATAACTGTAGTTTGGAAACATGGGCAGGGGTATATGCATCACCTTCACGTTGAGCGTTCAAAACATGAGACTTCTAGACAAGACACCAGTGCGCCGCTCGCTGCAAGCTTTTGGTCTCGACCTTGGCTCTTGTAGTGGCCCTCGAAAACAAGCACCAGGCAGTGGTCTTGGTCAGAGGAGCTAAGCTACTTTTACTTGCATCAAAGAATCAAATCCATGCGCCATTTCATTTTATCTGCGTCAGTTGCTCGTCTCGAGGATGAATTGGTTGCACAGGTCCATCCCCATGCGCGGTGAAGGTGCGTGCGTTTTCAGCCTGTCGCCCACATGATTTCACAGATCTGAAATGGCCAAAAAAAACCGTCACTGGAGGACCACGTAGAGCCATGCCAAGGTGAAGTCTTCTAAGAGAAATATACAAGTAGACAAGGAGTGACTATAGAGATAATATATCAATTTTGTCACAGATATACAATGATGAACTTGGACCTCTAAAATGAATCATAAATTGCAAAAACTAGTCTCGCAGTAAGCCGAAGTCAACGCGTTGCATTGACGAAAACTAGCAACTATCATGCAACGATATCCCCGTGTTGTTCTAGATCTAGATCTGGTTGTTCAGGTTGTCCGAGAGAAGGGCGATAGACCGCAATGTTAGAAAAATCGGAAGCGATAAAAGTCTAATTTGATACGCGTGCTTTTACATAGTAGTCTACGTGGCCGGGTATAGATGTGAGATGGATCTTTCAGGGGGTCTGGATCTTTCAGGCAACTTTTGGGTCTTAGCCAAAGAGCATCAATAAAGCCCAGTCGCTTGTGTTATAATAGATCATTCAACACATTGGCAGACCCAGAAAACGAGCAAACTTAACCACGCCCAAAGAGAATAGATACCATTTTACACTTATGTCCACGGATGTCTCAACCAGAAAGTTATATTCTTCATCAGGCATCATATATCATTGTCATCTCATCCATCCCTTATTCTCGATAGTATTCTTCTCAATAACACAACATGGAAACTAAAATCGGGATACTCAGTCTCCCCACGGAACTCATTCTAGACATCTCCCAATACCTCAACTATCCCTCTATCGTCGCGCTCAGACTCTCCTGCCGCCATCTAAATATAACTATCGCCCAGCCAGCAAAATACACCATGGCAGATCTACTAGAAATTGAACAGTGGCCGGCCTACCATCACGTCAAATACAGGGATGGGGGCACAAAACAACCATACGCAGAGGTAGATTACTTTGCCTGCTACATATGCCTCAAGATCAAACAAGCCATCAACTTTTCCAACGCAATGATGAGAGGGAAAAAGGGTAAGCTTTCTGACGTTTTGGCACCGGATAGACATGGACGGTTCTGTATACCATGTGGTATCAGCACGGGGTCTTATATCAGAGGCAGCAGTTTTTACTACGGAGGTTATGGTGTTCGGCAGGGCATGGTTTGCGTTGACTGCGGTTTGTTCAAGGATAAACCGTGGAACGCGAATGCTAATGTCAGGAGATGTGAGGAGTGTTTGGCCCGATATCAAGCTAGACTCACGATGCCTCGCTTCAATCCGAGATTTTTTGGAAGAGCTGCGGGTTCTTGGCGAACCTGGCGGTAGGAGTTAGCAATCGGACCAATCAACCATGTTTCTATAGACATAATGGGAATATGCGCGGAGTAAAGTCGTCTACAACTCAAAAAGGAAGCGGATAGCAGTACGGGGCGCGGCTATGGCGCCTCGTGAGTTGAATATAAATCTATAAATTGCTCAAAATGTAATTATAGTGCTCTAATCAATGCACGTGGGAGACAAGATAAACTCATGAAAGAATGGAAAACCACACTTTGTATGACCATCCGGATATCTAGTGATCAGTTTTGTAAAATACAACCTAGAAAAGTATCCTTATAATCTCTGAGGTTTATGAGAGGTAAATAAGCAGCAGAAAGACGCAAATTCAGTTCCTACTGACAGAAAGAATTACACATATAGCAGCTCATTATGAGGTTACTAAACTTTTCAATGGTCACAACAGGCTTGTTTCTAGGTTGTATACGATCCGCAAGATAAACAATCTACTATACTGGAGACTAACAGATATGAGAGATACATGATACAGCTCGCCTTACTAGCGCCCAGTTTAACATTAGAATCATCCCCGATGACGACGTGGAAGATATATTAAGGCTTCCGGCTTTCGATAAATTCTACAATGACATGACACGAGTCATCGTGGGGTGGAGAACGACCCACCGTTTCGGGCCCGACTTCATTCTCTCGGAAAAGGTAGGAGAAACGGACCGTGAAGAGGTTGTCGAAGAAGCATCGGACGACGGCGTTTCACCGGACTTTAGCAGGCTCGACATTGTTTACCGCCCCGTTCAGTTGTCGGATTACCCATCTTATCAGGACAGGGTCAATTCGATTACGCCAAAAATCTTGATGCTTACTAATAGAATATGGGAAGCTGAGGGGAATACTCAGCCCTGGTACAATAATGATCCCGTGGTTATCACCCTCCCTGACGCATCGAGCGGGACGGCGGTGGAGGTAGAACCTTGGGATCCAGATACAATATACTGGGAGTTTGAGGATGAAAATACCATTTATGGCCTTCTCAATTCTCTCCGGTGGAACATTAAGGGATGGAAAAATGTCCAAGGCTCTGTCAATAGGAAATTTTATTCGGCTAGACACCGTTTGGATTGGGACGAAGACGAGGAAGACGATGTGGATATCGTCCCGGTGATTGACAAATGGATCAGCTACATGGCCAACAAGGTTTTTCTCCCAAACGATTTCGCGTGGTTTGCGGATTGGGTATTCGACGGTGAGAACTACGGCATCCAGTTACCGAATGGGGCACCTGGGTACCGGCTCGATTATGATAGTGCTAATGAGCTCGTAAATGGCTTGAGCAATCTTGGTGATGCGTTGTTTAAGTTGCGAAGTGATATTGTGGGGAGGTGGGAGAATGTGCTCGAGATGATCTCAGATTGGTCCGATGACCCTTTGGTTATGGAAATCGGGACAGAGATAGCTGCTATTGATAAGTTCTGGAAGTTTTATCAGACGGCGATAGTAGATATCGGTATGGATCTTAGCGAGGTCGTTTATGCTTCAAGAGGGATCCCAGGATAGACATAGTTTTTCGGCTTGATCTCTTAATGTTCAACCATTTTTTGTCGGGAGCGGACCTTCTTATATCTGATATCTTTCGTCCCGATAGCTTGTCTTGCAATGGGTTCATTACCCCATTTCCTTCCCGCAATAGAAGCAGTTCTGTATACATACTGGAGTATATAAAATTAGATCTAAGCCAAAATAGACACATAAAACCAATAGTTAAGTTCTTACATTACTTCTTTGGATTGTCTAACGAAAATTAACACGCTTGCTTGTGGCCAAATATGCGTTTTTTCAGTTGAACTTACTAGCTAGCAAGTAATATAATATGATTCAATAAATATAACAAGACACCTACATCAACTTTTCAATCCTTAAAAGTTGACAAAATCCAGCCACTCTTGTTGGATAATATGACTTAATATATGCGCATTTTAGTTCGGTCTGTGAGGGAGTCCACGATCCCTGTTGCGTGTGCTCCGAAATGCGACACAAAGAGAAGCGAGGTGCGGCGGGGTGCGGCAATCGGGCTTGGCATCCTCAAGACACGTAACCCAAATCTGATATCATCCACTTCCATTCCGCTATCTCAAACCTCCCTCCAACGTCACCTCATCTCTTGGACCTCCCGCTTCATCATCACCCGAATTCCACCTCTCAGTCATGAAGTTCCTCCCATCTTCGAACGTATTGGCAGCAGGTCTGCTACTGCTCTCCCAATGGACCGATGCCGTCACGCCTTCCTGGACGTTTACCGATGCCTCCCTCCAAGTCTCCCAAAGGGGCGCTGAAGCTGGTCCCCGTCAAAAGTACGCCGAGAAAATATACCTATCCCGTTCGCAATCATCAATTGGTCGTCGCGTAATCATATCTGACTTTTTCCCATGTATTTGCTTATAGATTCACACCTAAATCTCCCATATCCGAACCTATAACCCTCAAGGCAACCGATTCCATCAAGATCCAATTGACCACAGAGGAAGGCGGCAAGCCTAAGCGTCCTCACCAACTCTTCCTCTTCGCCAAGGATTCTCAATCAGATCTCGAATCATTCTTTGTATTCGATACCAAAGAGTCCGGGAAGGCTAGATTGGATCTCGTATGACCATCAATCCGTCAGAACTACATGATAACGTGCTAACAAAATGAGAATAGACCCAGAAGGAAATCCCACTCTCCCTCCTCTCTTCTCCATCTCTCACTTTAACTCTTGTTGTCGGTTCGTTCGGACAAGGTATTCCTGTATCCGCTGAAGTCGGTACACTCAAGCTCGTTCTTGACCCCGCCACCAAGAAAACTATCGCTCAACCGGCCTTGAAATACGGCAAGCTCGAGGAAATCTACCACACTTTCCGCGCGGAACCAAAATCCCCACCGGCGATCATCTCTATCGTCTTCCTGGGAGCAGTCCTGGCCTGTCTTCCAGCTCTATTCGGAGCCGTAAGTTGTGATCCCTCCACGATTTATAATAGAATTTGATACTAATTGCATAACAAATAGTGGTTCACACTCTCCGCCAACGTGTCGCACCTTCCAAAATCCCTCGCCGCGAGCCCAATCGCTCACCCTCTCTTCTTCGCGAGCTTGATCGCATTCGAGGCCGTGTTTTTCGCATACTACACCAAGATTAACATTTTCCAAACCTTGATCGCCGCTACCGTTATCTCTCCCGTGGCAATGATCAGTGGGAGCAGAGCTTTGAGAGAGGTCAGAGCCAGGAGGTTGAACGGTGAGAGATAAGATATCTAAAAAAATATTTGCGGATAAAATAAGCATGAGGTAAGGTAAGGTTGTGAAGGGGTGGATGAGATAGCTAGCGTGCGTGTTTTTAAAAAGATGATTTTTTTAGAGTACGGCAGGATATATACGCACGTCCACGCCTGCTTAAAATGAACGAAACAAAAATATAGTCTCTCATAGTTGTAATGATATTATCAATAAAAGTCATCCATTGCTTTTTCTTCCGCATAGAAACGCCGTACCATGCTTGTATAATAGAATCATTAAAAAGCCATGCGCTCGCTGATTCATTCAGGATTACCACTACTCTCAATCTCCGCAACCCACCCATCAGGCCGCTCACTCCCCCTAACAACGATCCCATAGAACGCATACTCGACCTTTTGAACACACTGCTGCATCACCTCCAGTTTCTTCTCCGCATCCTTCCCGAACGCCGATCTGCCTAAATCTAACCCTTCAAACGCGAGCCTTACATTCCGTAAATCATCGAGGCACTTCTGCGGCGTACTCTTTACACTTCCTTTCCCACTTTTTGTGGTAGTAGAAGAGGTGGGTATCAACTGTGATAACGGTGTCGTAGCAATACTAGTCACCCCAAATCTCATCATCTCCCCGGTCATATCGAACAATCCCAGGACATAATCCTCTTTTGAAAGCTTGATACCCTCCAACTTTTTCTTCTCCCCTTCCTTCTCCTTCTCACTAGTATCAGCACTGGTATCCTCAACGGTATCACCAGCATCACCCATCTCCACATCCTTATCTACCTCACTGCTGCCACCTTTCAACTTCTTTAGAATCTCATCACCGTTTAATCCGCTGGTATACCAAGCTGCTTCTTCCCATGTTATGACGTTCCCGGTGAGGAGGTAGTGTCTAAACCCCACGGCTTCGATATATTCCTGCAGCCCCGGCGAGATCTGTTTCCAATATCTCGAACCGTTAAGCTGCTGTAAATCTGGGAGGAGGGAGAAGAGGAGATGCTGTATTTTAGACTCGTAGTCGCATATTTCATTTGTCATGTGTGGGGATAGGGTATCGGAGAGCGGGAGGGATGAAGGGCGGAGACGGTGGAGGGTGAAGATACTATTCTCATAGCATTATAACATTAGCAATTTGAGATATTATCGAGATATTCTATGGTATAGTGTGAGGAGTGAATTGGAGTAATACATTTTCTTGCTGGCAGCGGTGATGTCACGGCTGGCTTTTATGATTCTCTCGCGGCGGTCATGGTGTTCGTCTAGTTCGTTGCGAAAGGCGGTGAACATGGGTATGAAGGGACCCGTGGGAGGTGGTGCTGTCGGTTGCTGCTGCTGCTGCCGCGGTTGGGATGAGTAGGAGCGATTCGGGCCGTTGCGGCTGTTTCCTTCCCCGCTGGAGAATGGTCGTTTGGTCCCCGATGGAGACATTGTGTTAGGCGTGGTTTTTGTTTCGAATGCTGAAATGACTGGGTTTTGAAGTCGAGCTCGGGATGATGCAGTGGGCGTGGATGTGAGCCAATGTGAGGGCGCGATGCGAGCAGGGGAGGTATTGCAACACCAACGCGGTGAAACCAATGTTGGCTCCGTCCGACGTGAGGATTCAGTCGTGTCATTGAGTAGGAAGGGAAGCTGCACATTGACTATGATACGCTTTCTTTTTTTTTCCAATCAAATTTGATATTAATAAACATTACTCATGAAGAGTTTTCGTGGAAATTTTTGATTATTTATCTAGCCTTCCCTCACGGGGATACAAAACACGAACCAACGCAAGAGGTTCAAATTGGAGACGATGGTTGAAAGGAGAAAAAAGACGGCCGACGATTTTCAGACAATCCACCGCCTGCGATCTGAAATCCCAGCTTCAAGCTTCTTTAGTCTTACGAACCCCGGTTAAAAATCCTAGATTGGAAGATGACCGTGTTCGGCTCGGAAGCCTGGCATCAATCGAGTGAGCTCGTATTCATACCCACAAGCGGCACTGTCGTCACGATACTTGCACCGCGCCAAGTTTAGAACATAGACCTTTTGTCCTTCTTGGCGCCACAGAAGATCATTGTGCAAGATGTTACCAACTAGTAATCCTTCTTTGCGAAACTCTCGGATCGTGGCCTTGAGGGCGTTCAAGAAAGGGTCGTCCGGAGGGTTGGAGTGAGGACGTCCCAAACCGAATCATGGACCACCTCACCTGGGCAGATTGTGATAAAAATTGCATCGCCGCCGCGAACCGAGAATCCTCCTTTCTTCCATCCGTGGGTGATGAGATTGGGAGTCCAGGTCGCGTTTGCCATGACCTGCGTGAACTAAACCTCGTTTTCGTACCTATGCGCTATATTTTCAGTATTTTTATTCGTGGTATGAGTTAATGGGAACGAGAGAAGAAGATATATAATCCTTACCAAATTTTTGCATTTTCTTTATCAAAACTGTATGTATTTTACATGTTAGCTCCTCAATAATTTACCGTTGATTTGCTGATGAGATTTCGAGATATTGACTGAAGATCTTACTTTGGGCTCGGCCAACTTGCAATGTATACCTTCATAATACACTCGACTGATTTCCCATCGTTCGTAGAAAGTGTGTGCCTTGGAAGGCTCTCCTACCAAGCTCTTGCTTCCCGATGAACCAGCCCAAGACTTCCCCCTTCTCGCTGAAAATTTTACAGCTTTCCGGGTCATTTTCGAGAGCTGCGAGGCTTGCAATTGTTTTGGTGCCTCCGTTAGTTGCCTCATCCTGTATTTCAAGCGCTTTGATTTTTTGAGTGAGTTAGGCGGCGGCGTTGTTTGTTGATGCCATTTTGGTGGGAGTGGACCCTGAACCGCCTGTACCTTGATGCTTCTTCGTGTTCGTACTGCGCGGTTGATTTACGAGACAAGTCTTCGTCTAGTATATCCATCACCTGCAGCTTCGAAGAGACCTCAGAAGCGTTGTTGTCCATCGATACTAATCCGTTAGAATTCAATCCTTTTCTTGCTTAGCTTCGAAGAGCCGTCTGTAGTTTGATATTCGATTTGAGGATTTAATCTTGTGCTAAGTTTTATGCGTCGTCGGGCTGGCTCACGATACAGTACTAGCTCCCGGGTTACAGTTTGCGAAATTTAAACGGTAGCAGAGTGACCTTCGTTGTTTTTACGCAAATCTGAGTCCAATTTCTGAGAGGGCCACGTTTTCTTTCCTGTGAGTTAAAATGTATGTGAAATGTATTGTATTGGCAACTGTTTTATTTTAGGACACAAACTCGTTCGTAATGGCCTAGGACCACCAGAATATCTATATAAGTTCCGAGCAGCGATACTTTATGACCTCAATTGGTCTCGTTTCCAGACTGCCGAGCGCTGGCCACATCCGGCACTGGCTCAACTTTCTTGATCACTCTGGCCGGCGATCCAACGGCGACACTCCAATCCGGGATATCCTTAGTCACAATCGAACCTGCTCCGATAGTGCAGCCTTTCCCAATATTCACACCGGGCATGATGGTCGTATTCCCTCCGATCCAGCAATCGTCTCCGATAGTTACGCCTCTCGCATACTCTATCCCGTCCCGACGGGATTGAACGCCGGTTTCATGGGTAGCCGCAAATATGGAAACGAAAGGACCAAACATTACACGGTTACCAATTTTTACTATCCCACAATCCAGGATCACCAGACTATATATTCTCTGTTAGAATATGGCTTTCAATTATGGCTATGAGCATACATACTTGAAGTTGGAATAAAAGTCATCTCCGATGATTGTATTGCACCCGTAGTCGATATTTATCGGTGGTTCCATGAAAGGTGCTTTACCCACTCCTCCGAGCATCTGCCTGAGCAGCACTTCTCGCTCATCTTTCAATGATTCTGGGGTGGCCGAATCGGGAAAGTACGTGTTGTACTTGGTCATCAACTTTCGAGCACGGAATCGCCCGTTGGTGAGTTCGGGGACTTGGGAATCGTATCTGATATGATACAGTCGGTTAGATCTAGTAATTCTAAGAATTTAGGAGTAATATATTACGTACAAAACCCCAGATATCATATTTTCATAGTCCTCGCACCATGGGACGTTTTCCAGTGTTTTGGCAAACTGGATGATTTCCGGATTCTTTTCGGTGTTGGCCATTGTTGTCGATGGAAATCGGGGCCTTAAGATGGATTGGGATGCTTTATGAGCGTATGTGGAGTGGGTGGATTGAGGTAGATGCGTAATGCACAGTCAAAATGACGGAGAGAACGTATGGGATAAACTGCAGTATTGTATGTTCCACGTCTCGTGGGATCTCGAGAAGATTTGCAGCTGTCTCCCAGAAAATCACGCCTGGGGAGCTCGAGGCCGCCGTTCCGCGTTGCCGCGGCATGATTTTGGTGTCTTGGTGCCCCGGTCGCTTGCGCTAGTCCGCTCTTGGCCCTTTTGAACGAAAACGGCGCTGCAAGAAATATTGCAACAAAATCCCAACTATGCGACAAGCTATGAGTGTGAACCTTTGACGTTGACGGGCGTTTATGCTCGTCGTTGGATTAGACGGGCGTTTAGATATGTGAATCTATTTCGACCCTGAGCAAAATTGGTCCATTACATGCGCATATTTTTTGTCTTGTCATTTACGTTATATTCACTCTTGATATAATTCAAAGGCTTCGCTTGCAATACTACCTAGATTTAGGCATGTCAGTCTCATGATTACATGTCCAGCGCAGACTCATTTCCCACACAGCCATAACTAATTTGTTATCTTGTACCCATACCGACTAATCCTATACAGTCAACTGTAGTTTTCGGAAAAACTCAGCCGGAACGCGTCTGTATTTTAGGCAACTCGCATCATCAGCCTCCGGTACAAAATCAATTGCGTCCAAGCTTATAAAATCCAACTGTCTCTTTTCCCAGGATTCAGGGTTACCATCTAGATCCAGCAAGCCGGCCACGTTAGTCTGGTGTATCTATCTATATATTTTATTCGCAATTGGGTGTTTCGATCATGTCTCTCTTACCTTTATCTGGTTCTCCAATTCCGAACTCGACTTCAATACGGCCCAGTTTACCCAAAACTTCTGGCGAATCTGACCCTCCTGGCTGTAAATTTGTGATTTTTAATACTACATATCCGCGAGGTTTGTCATTTTGGATGCTTGTAAGTTTTACTACTGTGAATTCCGTTTTATTTTGCTGCTGAAAGAGATAGAATTCAGAATTCCCATTTTCGTAGAACCCTATTCAAATCGCCACTACCTATCAGCAAAAGAATGTTCCCTTGACGCACTATCGCAAGAAAGATGGGAAAAAATAGCGCGTGTGGCAGCACAGTTAAAGCAAAACATACCGACCCAAATGCCCCGATAAGGCGTTTCATCGGTGGCATCTCGCAATTCAGGAGTTATCGCGGAGTAGGTCAAAACCTTCTTCTCAAATTCTAGCCTAAAGAATAGAGTTGACACACCGCTAACTATTGGTGGCGCGGAGTATGTTGCTGTTCTTGACTTTGCCGGTATTGACCTGGGTGGCCACATTGGTAGAACTCTAACGTGGCTGAAGTTTGGTTTCTCTTGAAGCAATTTGCTTGAGGAATCTGTCACGATTCCGAGATTTGAGACAACAAAGCACGGTTGAGAGGCAATCTTGACCTCGAATGTTCCATTGTCAGCATTAAATTGCGCTTCTAGGGCGTGGATTGCCGTCCCACCCTCTGATCTTTCAGGGGCCGACCGAGATAGTTCTTCGCCCAAACTCTTTGCGACGGGCAAAGGAGCGACTAACTCGCCATCCGGGTCAGAGTCTCCGAACCATAAATGTCGTTTTAAGAAATCCATGTTAAATCCGTTCAGAGAAATTTCTTCCGAAAGCTTTTGACTAGAATCCTCAAGATAGCTTTGAGTTTCCCGTCCTATTAGACAATTCAGAAATTGTGTAACTTCGTTGTTGAATAATTCAAAAACATCTGGTTCCGCAGCAACATGGACAGCAGCAATGTATTCGCATGACACAAATTTGTTGAATAATTTAATACCACCATCTAGGTTTCGCTGTTCGATGGACACAAGCATGAATGGGCCAGGGCTTGCTCCAAGTAGAAAACAGTCTTTCCAGTCTTCAAGCGCGGTTTTGACTCTGAATGCGACAGTGGGTTGATTGGACAGAGGAAGAATCCTACGCTCCCAGATATCTTCTCTAGTTACTTTTCGAGCGAGAGCTTGCACTCCTAGCGTGCCCTCGGAATCAATGCGGCAGATAGGGGAAAAAGGTAGGTCCAAACCACCCATTCCACTAGATTCAGATGCAGGTAGGCTGTAAAGGTCATTTGGGCACCAAGACCAGCCGCCGGACTCAGTTATTGTATTATGTCCGTGCAAAACACTGTCAAAATTTATTGTCCTGATTTTTCTGAAGATTCGTTTCGTGATATCTGCGGACGACATTTGGTAGTCTACCTCAACTCCAGCAAGCAATCCTGCAATAACCATCCTATCTCGGGGCCAAGAGGTATGTCTAGGTTTTAATATTGCTACCAAATCATCAACGTTGTCCAGCCGGACGCCATGGCGAAGTCGCTGGATTATTTTGGATGCGATCCAGTGGGCTGGGTGACATTGGCTGGGATCTTTTGCCAAGACATCTTCATCAAGATCTTTAATCAAAGGCTCATTTGTCCCTAGAAAAAGTAACTTGTGTATTAGCGAAACTCACGCACGTTATAACGGGATGCTATATGAATCTGTTCAGCAAAGCCAGCCGCTATGCACGAAGACATAACCAAACAATAAACGAGATCAAGATATGACTTATTATAAGGAAAGTACTGGTAGAAGAAGATGACTGATGAACCTCATGTTCCTGGCGTACCTGGTCTTTTAAATATAACTTGTATCTTCTTGGCCATAATGCATTCGAGGGCCGTCCAACCTCTTGTGAACCATGGCGAAAGAACGACCGCAAGGCAAGGGCTACCATCATCTGCCCATTCGAACTCTGCCAAATAATTGTCATGCAATAGCATACAGGCAGCTTTTTCGTAGTTTTGGTGCATGTTGTTAATACTTATCCGTCTTAAGGTTGGGTCTGCCGGTATAGATATTGTATCCCACCAAATGGCCTCGAACCCGAGTGATCGTACGATATCTGCCAGATAGTTGAATAAACAGCTGTTAACTTGACCCGCTGGGGCCAAGCCAACTCCGGTACCATCTGACCATACGTGAGACACGACCACGTAAGGTTTCTCTGAGACCTCGAACGGCTCATTAAGCGACCATGATGTTTTAAGACCATTCTCTATTGGAATCTTCAATAAATCTGGATCAAAGTAAAGCTTTGTTTCTTGACAAGAGGAGGTGTTACTACATCGGTGCATCTGTTTTATCCTGGTGGCATCTATGAATGCTTCGGTGCAGAGATCAACGATGCAGGAGGTGTGACCTCTATGCCGGAGCTGAGGGCGTTGGCTGACGAGGTCCATAATGATGGGAAGGTCGTGCTCTTGTCTTTCGCTAATATAAGAGAGGCTCCATAGCCGGTTAGGGCAGATAACGTGTTCGGATTCAGTTGATATCCTGATGGCTGTCACTATTGGCTTCGCGGCTACTTTGTGTGGGACCATGGATTTTCCCCATTTTTCGAAAACGGCGGTATCCACCCCCATATCATTTTGGACAATGATACCCCAGTAAATCAGCTCACAAACTGCGAAGAGGTCGATTGAATCCATTTTATTTTCGGTTGTGGTGTAGCTAGCTATAATAGTGCCAGCTAATTTGGTCTGTAGCTTAGAGGTTGCGAATAGCCAATAAAGGGAATGTACAACAGCAGATAGATATAACCATGGAATAGTAGCTTTCTTCGAACCTTTCTGGCATGAAACTATTTGGATCAACCACTCTCGGAACGGACGCCACTCGCATTTGGGAACTATTAGATCTAACTTGGCTCGATGTTTGACGCATTCCTCAGAATTGCAGTGGTATACCCTCGCGCCTTTGCAGATGCTAGCGATGCTGTTGACTATCGGCCAGGCAGGACTTTGTACGGCACGAGCGGCGGAAAGTGGCGCCCATAGACCCCCATCTGTACGATCACCTGCATTGAGACAACCGTTCATCTCAGCAGGGATACTACCGTCCGCGGGTTGAAGTAGTAAAGACTCCTCGAGACTGATACCTCTTACTGGTAGTTCCCGAGGGCCTTTTGAATTTTTTTGGTATGAACTCCATGCTTGAACAACTTTCTCCCTTTCAGGGTCCTCTTGCATAATGAAATTGTTCTGGCGGATTTGGTCTTCGAAGCCTTTCCCATTCGATATTACCAGCCGTGATGTTTCAGGATCAATAAAAACAGCACCAGACATGGTTAATATTTTGAGAGATTACAATGATAATGTAACCAACTTACGCTCCTAGTACGAATATTGATTTGGTATTTTTGCCTCGTCGACTTGATCAATTGAAATGCCGGCTATGTGGATATATATGGCCTGGTTCTGATGTCATTAGGAAAGGTGAAGATTAGAAGTAGATTCCGGAGCAGGAAAACCGAGCAAAATTGACCATAATGAGCCCTTTCAAAATATAAGTGAGATTAAGATGGGGAAAGCCTATACACCTTATAATGTTTTATTCGTGCGGGGTCAAGCTTCATATTTGGATTTACTGCTCCGTGTTGATAGTCTTGGCATTCAGCCTCTTCCCCCATATAATGATAGTATATCAACGTGCCCACCTCGTAAGCTCGAAATATATCTTCGTATATATCAATATATCTAAAATTAAATGACCTGGAATTCTATATTAAGCTCCGTTTCTAACCAACTATCTGCCTTAGGTACTATTTCTTGCTAGATTCAAAGTTTTAAGATTAGATTATTTGGAAAAATAACAATGATAAAGTAGATGTTTCCTAGACTAAAAGAAAGGTTCAAAAGAGAAGGTTGTGATTATAAATGCAATGGGGCCAGCTATGTTGCCAGTGCGCATGTTACAATACATGTAGCGGCGATAAGAAGAAGGTATATGCATCAATTGTTAACGGTGAGCTTGAAGAATTCTAGTCTCTCAAATGAATAATAATAATTATAAACGCAACGTGGTTTCTCGGAGGGTTCGGTTTAATAGTCACAGGGCATACCGCCTTGTAACATAATAGAAAAATTTAGCCGAGAGGGGAACATGACAAAAGAAAAGCAATAGAGATCAAGTATTTGATTCACAAAACTACGAAAGGGGAGAAATTACACCATCGAATGAGTAACCCAAAATTCCATAAAAGATAGTAGAATATTTCACACAAAATATAGTGGAACCTAAAGAACTTTGTTAACAGTAGATTTCGGGTAGCTATTCGTTTTGTGATTACATAGAGTCATTCTCTTTAAATACCAGAATCGTCTTGCGTTGGTACATAACCCTGGAAGGTGCATTTTTTGTCGTAGAATCTCCCCCACGCCGAACACTGTTCGTAAAACTGATATACAACGTCGGATGGCATTATATAGCGTGTCTTGATATCATCATATCTCTCAACAAACTGAAGAGCGAGACCTGCACTTGCGTGCCAAGCAATATGGCAGTGCATCAACCAAGGCCCAGGGTTGTCAAGACGGAATGCGATAATAATAAACCCATCTACAGGCAACATAACAACATCCCTTCTAGCTGGGTTATCGAGTTTTAGCGGATACTCCTTTTCTGGATCAAACGGCTCGCTTTCTTGAAGCAATATAAGAAAATCATGGCCATGTAAGTGGATAGGGTGAGCAGCAGGAATCGCATAGGTATTATTCCCGGCTGAGCTTGTCCAGTTACCCTCAATAACGAAGGCTCTCCAAGTGTCTGCTGTTCCATTGAGATATACGGGAGCGTAGTTAGGAGGATCAGGATCATCGCTTAAGATATTGCTTAATGTGGGATCCTTCCAATTGATTTTAAAAGTAAAATCGTTCAGAATCCAGTGGGCAACTGTAGGGTTGTCAGAATCAGCTTCACGGAGGACTTGGAAACCCTTGAAACCCTTGAATGTATTTCGACCAGTCAGGATTGGTGGAATATCTGTTACATTCGCAATGCTTCGTGGCACCACCGGTACTAAGCCCAAGGCGTTTTGATCCAGACATGCAGTATCAACAACGTCGGGTTCTGATCGCGCCGGAATCTCAACATTGGAATAGCTGAGAATGCCTTGGCGGCACTCCTCATAATTCTGGCCTTGTGGAAGAACTGGTTGGGCAGTACCATTGGTGCAAATATTCCCGCAGCCTCGAAGCTTGATCCAGAAATTGTCGCCTGCGCTTTTCGGAGCGTTGGCATCTACAATAACCTCATACCGTTGACCTACAGATATCAGTAATAGTGTACAATCAGAAGATACAGACTGCCTTACCGATAGCTACAGTTAAATTGGAAACTGTGTATGGGTTTATGGGTACAAAATCCGCGCTTATAACTTGCAGTTGATGGCCATCGATCGAAAAGGTGAGATGAGAAGTCACGGAAGTGTTGACGATGCGGAATTTATACTTTTTTCCACGTTGGACGGTAGTGTTGTAAATCGATGTAACCGGCTCGCAGTTTAGAGTTCCTGGCTCACAGCCTCGACTTACAATACCAGTTTCAGAAACCGTCGTAAAATTTCCCATTCCGTTAATCAATTTCGAGTCTGGGGGTGGAGGGCCACCGTGTAGCTCTGTCTCGCGATAATATAGCGAGAAAGCGTCTTCGTGATACCAGTCACCAATGAGTAGTGGTCCAGCGTCGATATCATAGTTTGCGGATGATGGACCTTCCAGAACGATGGGACCGAGCAATCCATTTGCATCTGTATAAAATACAAGTCAGCTCCCGTTTGAATAAAAGATCATAGCATCTGGATTGAAAGCTCACATTGAAGACTATATAAAATTATAAGGATACCCCATTAGAAGGTGGACCATATTCCTCTTATTGAGCGATGGCTTTTCTTACCTGAAATGACTATATGTAGCAACGGCGTTAGCTAATGGAACCAATAGACATGCGGAGAAGGTGTAACATGAGCCTTACCTATGATACCAAGATGATCCATATTGAGTCGCATTCCACTTGTATGTCATCATCTCGTTGGGCTAAGAATAATTAGCTAGGGTATTTTCAAATACACAATGGGCAGGAGTTCAGCTTGTACGGGGATAGGGCACTGAGTAACACCGGCGACACCATCTGCGAAAGTTGTATTCCACTGTCTCAACCCGTGAAAGTGTATCGAGGATCCATTGCAGTTTTGCAGTTTATTCTTCACAGTTATTTCAAAACTATCGCCCCAGTATCCCCATAGTAGCGGACCGGGATAAGTCCCATTAATTAGTGTTGCATTCACGCAATATCCATCCGGGCAAATAACCGTGTTTTCGAGCTCGAGATAATACTACCGCTACATTAGTGCTAAATTATCAACGCATCGCTATATGTAATAGACTCACCTTCCTAGTAGTCCCTGGCGGTGTGTTTGGAATGTGTTCATAGTCCGTATTGATATTGGTACCATTGCACCAGACTTGACGATTACTAGGAGTGTTGCATTGATTGTCTGGCAGGGCAAAGAGTTGGTGATAGTATTCGAGAGCGAGCCGGCGAAGATCGCTAATCCATAATAAGAGGACAACGACCGTCACACCGAATATTATCGTCGTCCGAGTGGTGGGAAGCAAACTCGGCCCTGGCGAATCAGTCCCCGACTTCACTGCTGGCTGTTCCTGGCCACCCATTAATCTGTCTTCTGGTTTTGGCTCATCCTCTGGCATTTGCCGTGAAGGTGTGTGCCTCCGCCGAAGCTCTCTATCAGCCATTGTACTATATGACAAGTTGACTGTCCGAACGCTTCCTCCACGGTGTGTTCTTTCGTATCAACAGCTTTGCTAGAATCTGCAGCCGAATTAGACTCTCTAGATGGTTGAATTCCTCGTAAAAATACACAATCTGTTGTTACTATGATTCGCTCAGGTCTCGTGGCTTGTGAGTTATTGATCGGAACCAAAGAATTGTGGGAATGGAGCTCATAAATCGCCTGAGCACTGGGAACATGAAATACCTACAAGATCATTTCAGCTGATAAGAGTTGAAAGTAGACCTCATAACGTTTATTACTTGGGCTGAGAGATTGCAAGGAAATGTGAGCACTTGGTATGCATAACTCCGCCACCTATCAAAAGCTTTTCTGGGCGAATAAACATGTTGCAGTGAAATATATCTAGCGCAGTAAATTGCACGAGCGCAAACAAATATGAAACCAGGATTGGCATTCGTCATTTATAGATTAATATGGCGTGATAAGGCCTTTCTATTCAGCATATAAGTTTCAATATTCTATTCTAGCAGTTATACAGCCTAAGATAACGTTTATAACCTTGGCTTGACAGCTTAGCATGCATACGATTACCTCAGCCGCGGTACTGGTACGACAACACATGTTTTCAGGACTATATCGGAGATATGGCGATTGCCGCATCATCTTTCTGCAGCGAATAACAATCCATTATTAAAATGGCGTAAAGATTTGAACCCCAATGGATAAAGTTGTAGAATACAGGAAAGGGAGTAATAGAAGGCTATCAATTGCTTCTATTTCGTAGACGTTTAGCACTGGTTATCGTCTAAACAGTATACAAGTTCACGATATCTTTTGTTGTTATCGCCTGTCAAGCGAGCCGTACCGCCAAGCTCAAAGGCTTTATGGTCAAAACTCGACTCCAAACGAAAATATGATATCTCCTCCCAGGAATATCATCATTCAGGACGAAGAAGCGTTACAAAATAGACAATTTATGAGGGATTTATTCACGAATCATTTTTGAAACTACTCTCTGCTCCCCACCCCGAACTGCGATAACCAGGATGCTATTATCAAAGTCCTTACCCCGCAGTGGAGAGCGAGGATGTTGTGTTCAGCCCTACTCCTGCAGCTGCAACCGTCGACGCGGAAGTTTCAAGCTGAAAAATGTGGAACCAATGAGGTTTCTCGAGAGCAAAGTGTGTGTAGAAATAAATACCCAGCCGATTTTTCTATCCCATCCTGTGCGCTATGAAAATATTTTTCACGGAATATCAATCTGCAGAGCATTCTCAGCTGCTTGCGATTGTCGAGCAGGATGCAACATGCCTGCTGACAACTATTCCCGTTGCATCTCTGTTCGGAAAGCGGGATCCGGATCTACCCGAAATAAATACGGAAATTTATTCAAAAACTTGTTGATAAAGATTGTTCTTCGCGGGTCTCGCGTCTTCGACTTTTATTACGAATGGTCGGCCGTGAGGATTTAGCTCTAAGAGATTCTCATCAAATATTAATTTGACAGTATATTTGCTACTTTTGTTAAAAAGATCAGAAGGCTCTATGGCATTAAATAATCTTTTCTGTGGTGAAGAAGCTAAATCTCGAAGCATTCCAAGGTTACGACAGAAATTAGCGAAGTCAAACCTGCAGCTAATTTCACATCAGTGCCCCACAAATCTTTGAATTAAAACCTGGGTATTGAGTGGTAAGAAGCGGGTAATCATGAAGCTAATACTTTCGATAAATATCCCGTCAAGTACCCAAACTCTATCAGTATAGAATTTGTGCATCTTCACATGGTCATACTTCGGGATGCATTGGTCAGATATAAAACCTCAACGGTATTTACCTTGCCTTATGTTTCCATTAGCTGAAATTAACTGTGGGAGTAGCAAATATCACGGTGCCGATGTTCTCAAATCTTACACAATATGCATATGGGATAAATTGCAACATCAGGGTCCACACTCCAAAAACGGTTGGATCTGGCTGAAAGTGGGGTAAGCTTCCATCATTCTTCCCTGTCTCCCGCCACTCTCAAAGCACAGAACAGGGATTAGCAGGTACGCGTACAGGGATATGGGGACATGCGAAGGACGATTCTGAGAATATTGCGCGTTGCTGATCATATATATGCCAGTCGGCTCGCTTTGTGGGTGTCATTGCCGTGTTAGCATACGCAAATTTTACATGTAGACGGGTTATGCAAGGCAATGCGAGTCAGCTATATGAAATGATTCTATTCTGTGCTTTTGCGGTGCAGAAATTTTGCTATCAAATATTTTTCTTCAAAACATTTTGTGCCGTGTTACCGTTTGGGAAGTATCGCGCGAAAGCTCATATGATCATACAGACAATCCTCCACCGGAAAGCTGGCTACGCGAGCAGCAATGTAGTATGAGACCTGCATATACATGCGCATATGAGAAAGACGGGAAGTTATAGTTCAAAGAATCTGAGCGACAATGGCGGATACCTGATGGGTAAATTCTACAATACTGGGCCCAATCGCTTCAGATGCATCCACAATTGTCTTTCTTTGTCGATTATTTCAAATGACCCCGCTTTTGATGCAATTCATCAGTTGGATCTTCATCTGCTAGCAAGTATCTCGATATTTGCGGGCAGGGCCTAGTCATACTAAGTGACTATCCTGTAGAACCGGAGTTTTCTTTGAGAGCTGTTCTCATGGAGCAATATAAAATGCCAGGAAAATGTCGAGTATCTTGGTTGTTTGATTTATAATCCCGTAGCAATAGAAGATATACTTGACCGATATTTAAAACTTATCAAGAGGTTATAACCTTTATCAATTCTTAGCTATGGCAGAACCTCAAGTACGAATCCCTCCACCGCCCCGAGTGCGTATATCTCTGCAACAGATGCAAGATGAATATGATGAAGGCAACAGAGAGCCATTGCGAAACTTGATCAAAGCTTGGATCGAGATTCAAAAACGCCCACCAAGCCACCCATATTCATTCTTCCGGATCGCTGGGTACCACGGCGAGCCCTTCCGTGGAACTGGCGCCACAACCTCAAATCAAAATTGGTGGGGAGGTTTCTGCCATCACGGCAACGTACTCTTCCCGACATGGCACCGAGCTTACGTCTTGACCATCGAGAACGCATTACGCTCCGTTGAGGGTTGTGAAAACGTCACATTGCCATTCTGGGACGAATGCATATACGATAATCCCCGACCTCCAACCCCGCCCTCTAATGTTATACCCACAGTTCTCACGAGCAAAACCTTCGATCTTGATGATGGCAACGGCCCAGTTCCGAATCCCTTGTATTCTTATAGTTTCGCAAAAGCGATCAAAGATCTGGCCAATGACGATGCGGACTATAGCAAACCAGCTGGGTACGAAACCGTGAGATATCCTCTCTCCGGCCTCGTTGGCACAAAAGACGTTGTCAATACGATGGACCATAATCGAAACTACACAAATGAAGCTGAGAATATCGCAACACTCAACGGGAACGTATACAATTGGCTTACAGGCAGTATCAAAATCACACCTGATCCCGATGAACCCACGAGATACCCAGACACCTTCTCCGTTTTTGAGAGATTCAAACGGTGTCTCGTTGCGCCTAACTACAATATATTCTCAAACACAAGCTCCCAAGCATATTGGATCGACCAGGCCGAGCAGACTGATAAAAACTACTATGAATCTCTCGAGAGTCCGCACAACGCAATCCACCTTGCTGTGGGCGGCTTCTACGTTCCAGGTCTGTACAACGCAGACGAGATACTCGGAGCGAATGGAGATATGGGTGAGAATGACACTGCCGCATTCGATCCTATTTTCTTCTTCCACCATTGCTGGATCGATAACGTGTTCTGGCTCTGGCAACAAAAGAATGATAAGACGGAGAATTTGGGTCTCATTTCCGACTACAACGATCCAGGATTGAATTCTACAGGGATTGCAGGTTCTCCACAGGGAGAGATGCTCAATCTTGATACGAAACTGTATCCATTCGAGTATACTTCGAAACAGGTAACCAATATTGCGGATCTAGAATATTCCTACGGCCCCAGTTCGTTGAGCCCATACGTCGCCGCGCCAGAGGGCGACAGATATCGACTACCATCCCTTCGAGGACAGCTACATGGCGTGGTTAAGGCTTCCGGTCTCACTAGGGACACTATCTCTGGCTCTTTCGTGGTTGAGATACATGCTGTTAGAGGCGGCGAAGAAATTTTGATACATCGAGAGGCGGTACTCAGTCGATGGGGTATCCAAGGTTGCTTGAATTGCCAAAATCATCTTGAGTTGAATATACTTGCGCCGGTGCATCAGCGTCTTCTGGATCTTCCGGGCGAAGGCGAGTGGACTTATAAGTCTACCGTGAAAGACCGCAAATATTCTGGCATTGCCAAACCAAGACTATCGCTTCTGCCCCCGGGAGTCGCAAACGCCCACACAAATTTCGTTAAATATGGTTAGTTGATCGCCCATTCATTGAAACAATGGTTGGAGATTACTTTGATATCTTGCTTTTCGATACGCTCTCATGTTCAAGTTAGTAATTCGCAACGCCCTCTTGTCAAATAACAATAAGCCTTAAAAAAGCATAAGCACCATTAAACCCTAAAACTATATCAATAAAGCAAAATTCGGGTGACACCGCTCTAGGAGTGGCTGCGTTTATCATCTTAACCATCAGAGACAGCATTGATGTGTACTTAAACTTCTTTTCTCTTTTCCACTACAAAGGATGGAAGCAGGCCCGGGTGAAAGACTGATTCTTAAACACTTAATTGAACTAGCTAGCGATTCACTGTAGTTTCAAATAATCACTGGATGCATACTCCGTATGTTTGGGCAACCTTAATATCCTGTCTAGTTAGTCGGTCACATTGCAAATCGACAATACATAGCTCTCTCAGTCATGAAAAACTCCTGGTACTCTAAGTTATCATCCTAAGAAAGAAATTTTATTTATAATTAATGGGATTTAATGCTTGAGCTCTTCGGTTTCGACTAAATCATTTATTGAAAATCTTGATTATATAAACATCCTGAGTTTCTCACTAGCCGTTCAAGATTAGATAAAATTGGATCTAAAACCGCAAGGATTTGATCTTAATTCTTTGGACTCGAATACAACCAGTTTTTCTCCCTAGTTCTTCGTTATCGCTTGTGAATGTAGATATCAACGTCATGGGACCGGTCCCTCAGATTTATATACACTATTTAGGCCATTAAAGGTTAGCAGCCGGTACACTAATTACTATGATCACTAAACCATAAATATAAACGTACCTGCCAAAAGAAGGCATTATTAACATGGCAAGTCCAACCTGGAGGGCATGCTGCTACTCCTCCCTACAAGTTTATTTCGTTAGCATAATCCTGAATTCAGTAACAATAAGGTTATGAAGCTTACAGGAAACATGTCACCATATGCGAGTCCACCGCAAAATTGATAAGGACCAACGGTGACCATTGGAGGCGTCGCACTGGTTGTAGTAGTAGTGGTAGTAGTCGTGGTCGTGGTCGTGGTCGTTGTTGTTGTAATAGCAGTAGTATGAGGGCGAGTACGAGGCAATGCCAGAGCACCACCAACAGCAGCTGCGTAAACGAAGAATGTCGAAATATGCATTTTAGCTTATATCTTAAATGTGCCTTAGGTATATTTCGTTTTTTTTTCTATATACAAGCTCTGAGAATTCGAACAGCGAAGTTTTGGTTCTTTGAGGGCCCTACCGATATTGGTAGACAGTCTCTTCTTTTATAGTTGTGCGATATCTATAGAACATTTCAGTTACTATTACAATAATATGTACTGCCTAGTTGCACTCTCGGCACCGCACAACCTTGAATTCCGGCGTGGCTAAACGGCAACTCTAGCGACCCACAAGGACCCTAGCCATTGCGCCCTGATATGCCACATCATTCCAAACCTTGGTTTGAACTCCACAGGAAACTCTAATAGCCGCACCGGCGCAGAAAAGATGGGACGATTTCTGATATCATCGGAAACGACATGAAAGACGCCCGGCGTACGTCTGGAATGCTTGTTCAAACATGGTCCAAGATTTAAAAGCGGTCCGTGCGGTAGAAAATTAGGTTTAGTCTCCCACGTGGGTATCGGGGGCCTGAGCTCGAAAGTCCCCTATGTTCGTCATTTGATTTCTACTCATGGTCCTTTCAATACCTAGACGTGATGAGAAATTATCCTAAAATAACTTTTTAAAACCATCTTAATCCCCCACAGCTATGGATTCCGAAATGGAATGAATTCCGTTTATCTTGGTTTCATTTACCCCACCAGTGCTCCATTTAACCGTCTAATGTGGAGTGGTTTTGATACTTTAGTTTTAAAGCCCACGATCCTTACCTCGATACAATAATAACAAATATTGAAAAGCAAAACCTTCCGTCGATACATCGACAGGGCAATGACGAGGATTTCAGGCTATATTTGCTCAACCTTTCGATACGAAAACTGCTGATAAGTACGGCTGATACTGGTGCTTGATTGGTGCTTGATATATATATACGTGTGTTTGTTATTAAATCTTTATTTTTTTTTTTTTTTAATACAGTATTCATTAATATAAGCACTCGTTTCTCGTAACTAACGTCTAGCAGTTTATTAAAAATAGGTGTATTATTATCTGAAATGAGGGTAATAAAAATTTCCTCGAGAATGACTATTCGAGACGAGGTGGTTGGCCAATATGTTATACAACTTATGTTCCCGTATATGCGAACGTCTAAACCAGCCTTACCGGCAAACTCGGAAGCATTTAGGATTAGGTCTAGTCTCATGGAGTGTGGGCCTCGCGCGCTTATGTGGCACATCACATCAAATAACATTGAGCCTTAAAAAGCATAAGCACCCTCTTATATATAAATGGCATGCACATTCTGGGTGCTGAGGCGGCCGCGTTGTCCCTCTAGCTCTGAAGCTATAGTTACACCCAAATTGCAAAATTCAGCAATAGAATTCTAGAATATTATACATATATATATAACATTTAATACAATGAAAGCTATCGCTAGCACCAGCCTTTTTGCGTAATCTGGGTATATGAACGAAGTCCTCGGTGTTGTTTGGTTCGGTTCGAGGCCCTTTAAACCCTTTTGGGTGCAAACGGAATCGGAACTCATTGCCAAGCGAGACCACGGAACGATCAAATTGGTGTCGCTGGATGAGAGTCGGCGCAACACAAAATTTGCAACATGCAATGTAAAAGAGGCGGTAAAGAAGAAAGATGAACAGCGCAGAGATGACCTGTTCCGACAACAGATCCCTAACCTTCTCTTTCAAGCGTTCATTTCAGCGTGTTGGGACAGTAAGGAAATTGCGATCCTAGTCTTGGATGGACCGGAAGGATTAAGCGTCAGAGCCTGTAGTTTCGGTATCGTTGACGGGTGCGGTGTCGCTGTGAGGGATCAGATCTGGGACTGTATTGAGCTCTGGCTCGTTGGCAGTTGGAGGTTGGTCATTCATCTCTATGGCAGTTGTATGGACTTGAGGTCTGGTGCGGTCCAGTTGGTCTGTGTAAGATTTAAGAATAATTTAGACTTATATCCTTTCGCATAAATATTCATCACAGTGGTTCAAAACTTTATCTTAAAGATCTTACTTTCTTCGTCGGGCTGCCTTTGACTTCGCCTGCTACGTTTCTGGTGGCGCTTGTATCCCCATTTCGCAATTTTGAAGAGAGTAGGTGGTCCTCCCGTGAGTCCAACCACAATTCCGAGGATTTCCCAGCTTGAAAGCCTAGCCATCGAAATTCGGTGACTGTATATATCAAAAAGCTGTGGATAATATGTAAAGATTATTAATTTGACAGCTGAATGTTGAATCTCTTGGTGATGGAGGGAGAATAAAAGGTAGGTAAGACATCCACCCTCGAGACACAGTTTAAGAATGATTTGAGAGACCGATTAATTGCCAGCAGTATTACATTGGAGTGCCTCTCTGGAGTCGATCGGAGCTGGACGCTGCGGACCACAAAAGGGGCATATGGGAAAAAATTTTCATCACCAGCTTCAGAAGTCTACTGTCACTGCACGGCAAGACGTATACGCAAATGGAAAACAAGCCAATGGGATTTTGTAAAGGAGTCCGGTGTGGGAGTCCTGCAGCTTGGCGCGGCCGGTGAACGGAATCAGAAAACCGGCTTTCTGACCAATTTCCTCCACCGTGCTGTGCGTTTTTGTCCGTTTTTGCTTTTAATTGAGGGATTTTGGCTGGAATTTCCGTTTAGAATTGTATGCGAGCCGGGCTGTGCCAAACTCCCAGCCGCTCCGACCTCTCAAAGGAGTCATGTGAGGGAACAACAAACTGGTTTGTTCCTCGGGACTTTGGCATCCGAACAACACAAAGTCCTTCAAAGAGGTTGGGCCGGATCTCGTAATCAGAACCAACCACCACCGAGAACGCAAGACATGTCAAATACTCCATGCCATCGACAACAGCAAGGCATGTCAAAATATCGTCGACAGTTCCTTACCTCAGCTTGGGAATCGTCGCCGCCAGACCCCAAATAACTCCTTTGCGATGCTCGTACCCTTCTTAAAAGTACACTCAGAAGGCACGAGGTGGGATGGATCTCCCAGATGCGACTCCAAAACAGCCCTCATTACCGCGCATGAGCGAGTGGGAGAAGCATCGCGAGATTATCAACCAGCTGTACATTCAAGAAGACAAAACCCTGAAGGAGGTTTGGGATATTCTCACCACCCAACATGATCTCGCACTTAGGTTTGTACAATATCTTTATTTGATTCATCCCATGTCTAATGTTGTTGAAATTCTTACAATCCTTCTTTCTCTAGTAAGAAACAGTTGGAACATCTAATCACGCAATGGGGCCTGCGGAAAAACCTCACGGCAGACGAGTATCGAGAGATCTATCGGAGGATACAAATTCGGGCCAAAGAAGGAAAAGCCACAGCAGTATATGTGGGAGGAGTTGCAATACCACCCACCCGCCTCAACAGAAATATTCAGAGAAATATCGGTATTACGGACAAAGCGCGTCTTAGCTCAGGTGCGTATCTCTACTAGCCATCGACATATAATGCAAGCATTTTTTTAACTAACTAGACTAGTGTATTGGCCTACGATGGATCTTCCTCAGGATATCAGTCTTGTTACGCCTCCCCAAAGTCCCAACTCTGTAAACGATACACAATCTCACTCCCGAGCCCCCGTCATCGAGCACTCTGGGTTTCGGCCACCCGCTCCTTCTGCGACAATCTCTGGTTCATCATATAATGGTTTTCAAACGCGTCAACCGTCCAAATGGTTTTGCAAAGGATGCGACTTACCCTTCAACAACGGGAAAATTTATGGCAGGCATATGAAAAACTTACACGCAGAGAAGCCCTTTTTCTGCGAGTATTGTGGCATAACTTTCGTACGACCGGACTACAAGAAAGCCCATCTTAGCGTATGCAAGGCTTTTCTTAAGACGGTTCCAGGGACGCGATCCCGGAGTCCGCCTGCCCGGGAACTAAGTAACGCCTTAAAACGGTCTCTGGCTAATACCTCGAGTTCACGATCTCCGTCTCATGATCCCCTATATCGTAGAGTGAATATTCGGGATTTAGACAATCAACCTACTGAATCTCAAGTTCTTTCTTTGACATCGCCGCCTCTTTCTCGGCAGTCAGGAGCATCAGAAACTCTGCCCATTAACCCAAACCCCGGCGATACATCTCAGCCTCGCTTCGTGAGCCTGCGGGATCTCGATCAGGATTCGCAGCCGATAGATGTCGAGCCTCAGGCGTCATCTTTAATACACCCCCTCCCCCCTTCATCCGCAAGATTCAGTGGCATCGAAAGCTCAGAAAACAGCAATTTTATTGGTAATAATGATACAAGATCTACTCATAAACCCGATAATACACCTGCTGCCGATTCTCCTTCTCAACGTTCTTCGAAAAGATTGAGAACAAACGGAGACTTGAACTCGAAACTCGAACTTGTCGAAATGCAATCAAAGATTTGGCGTGATGAGTGTATGGCCTTGAAGGAAGAGAATGTCCAACTAAGAACAGAGAATACAATGCTGAGAAGATTAGTTGAATCTTTAAGAAGCGCCGATGCTGGGTCGGAGCATGGTTCGGCCCCTGTAAATAACATCAATCCAAATTCGCCATAACACATCGAACCATCATCTTTCTAGAGCCAATGCGGCGGCACTCACACAAGCGTACCTTCTACCTTCTTTGTGATATTCTTATGTCCAGAATCCCTTTTGTGAGTAAATGTGAATCAGCATAGGGGTGCATTAGCATTTTTTAAGAGACCAGCATGGTCATGATCGCTGGGCCCAAAACTTCATACACCATCCGACAGTGGCAGACTATAGTGAGTGTTGAGGACAAATAGGCTTCGCCGAGTTCATTCCTTCTGTTGCTATTTCGAGACGCTCACAAACGATCTTTCGGTAACCTTCATAGGCTGCGAATTTTTATTCGTGCTGTCCTAATTTTTCTGTAGTCCAGCACTGAATTATAGACAATAGGAACCACCTGACGAAAATCTTCAATCAATAATCAGTTTCGATATTTGATTTCTCGGTTTGTATGGCTTCCCTAGGGTATGGTTCGGATTTTGGTGTACATATACCAAGTCAATACTTGCTAAGCACCTCGTAAACAAAAAGGAAGCAGTGAATTCCCTTTGAGAAATCGTTACCCATCAAACCTCTCACGGTGGCGACACCACAATCGGAATAATATGATGAATGGAACTTACTCAGTTGTACAATAGTATTTCAGATCCCTGGACCGCCAACCAAAAGAAAACCCGGCTTTTGGCTTGCATGACAAAGAAAACCTATCGACCAGATACTTCCTGCCGTTGACAGATAGGTGTTCAACACGATAGCAAGCCAAACTTTCTTTAGTATGTCAAGTTGGCCTTTTTTAACATTGGGTCCGAGCTCCGCGATCATTTACTGTACCATATTGTCCTTCCTAGCAAGTATATGCATAAACTAACGACCGGGAGGAGGAGGCCGGTGAGGGCAGCCCTAAGACGGGGCGGACTAAGATTCAAGGCAAATGGTGTGCTGTGAGGATCTACATGCGGCGCATGGAGGCTCGAGGCTCCAAGGGAAGCAACTGCTGCGCACTGCGGTTGAGGCATGCAGTATTGTTTAATGGTGAGTAAATACTAATCTGATTGCTAAATCTTCGCCTTTAAAACATGGCAAGTCTATGGTAACTACATTCAAAGTCTCAACTCCGCATTCATAATACCAAGTAAATATAATTCTTATGTTATTGGAATTTAGCCAATCCAAGAGACGCTGAATTCAAGAAGTCCAAGGTAAGAGCTCTCTAAAACGCTTCGATCATGACCTTACACATATTAGGGGTAATTCACACCACGGGATTTGGGGTGGGGTTTGACGACCAGATCTGGTCGAAACGAAATCTGGTCGTGAAATCTTTACCAAATGAAATCAGCAGTGGGCACTTCTGGTTTGGACAAATCTGGTCAAATCAGGCCGGATTTCATACGGAAATCTGGTTTGAAATCTGCTTGTGCAACGCTATAATATAGATGTTGATGGACGAGATTTGAGCAGATAATCTAGCTAAATTTGGGTCTATAATATGGCTTATAAATCTGGCGGTGTTCTCACGGCTATAGTGCAGAAGATTATTGATAAGATCCTGTCCAAAATCCGAGGTGTGAATACCCTTAATATATATATATATATATATATATATACATCAGCCCGCGATCGGGGTGAGGAGGTTAATTTTAACACAGGTATGGCATGCCAACATCAGTACCACCAGATTCAAATGGCTGAAAATCTATTTTTTAGGAGAAGAAATAGCTGACATAGCTCAATGCTTGTCATGTCTTTCTACTTTCTTCAGTTTCGAGTACCAAGTAGCGAATGTGAACAATACAAAGCTTGCAAAGTTGCGAAAGTCGAAGGGAGGCCCCTGCAGATGGCGTGGTTCCACTAGCGTTCCAATTCCGTGTTAGTTTCCTAAAAAGGAAATCTACCCGGAAACTGGCAGAATAACACAGACGAACAACGCATATCCTGCGTTGCCCAGCGAGTTGCCCGTGCTCATGAAGAAGAGGTCGGTGCCGTTTCGAAGGAAGGCTCGAGCACAGATTTTTAGGAGCTGAGCTCATCCCGGTGACATTTTCGGCGATTCAATTTTTGAAGAATCCTAAGCAAAATAGTTACTAATGCTTATTATTGACATAGTGATGATGAATTGACACACGCTCGCTCGCTCTCGTGAATTCGCCCACTCAAGGAAAGAACATGAAACGTGAGCAAGGCGTGCAATTCGCATTCTCAGTCAGGCCAGCTTGTTAACTAATACGCTGGTAGATTGACCTGGACCAATGTCGAAAGTGCAATGCATGCAGGTGGTGTTGATGTACGCTTAGCAATGCATCACTATGAATTAGGACGAATATTTTCTCGAGCCTGTGTAGACTCGACTCCGTTCTAAAACTTAAAAATATTCTGAATCCTTTGAGTAACCTATTGGATTACGTACGATCCTTCCTTATCATCCGTTAACCCAATCCGTGATTTTAGCCAACGGCAAGACTCACTGAGCGGCTATCTCCAAGCTTCCCTCCCAGTTGGAGTATCTCCTTCCAAACTCTGAGTTTCATGGCGGCATGTTTGTTTGCGAGAATCGGTCGACACGCGGCTGGACAGCCTCTGGGCCGGTCACCAGGTAGTTCTGGCTGGTTTTGGAAGAAGAAAAGGGAGAGGCAAAACGAAAAAGAAAAGAGAAATAGGCGGCAAGAAAAGGTGAGGGGGTGGGAATAACAAATCTGGTATCCCGTTAGTGTTGCTGCTAGTACCAGACGTTAAAAGCAAAGAAAAATCTAGTCACCTTAATCTCCACTTTGTCAAGGGGGCCAATTCGTTTGTTTTTTCAGGCGTGCATAGACTTTCAGGCGTGCGTATTGTGATAACAGTTAACCACTATTGAAATGGCGGAATCATTTTTGTCTGTAAGTGGAGGCAGTGAAATCCGATGGCGGGTGTCTGACGCGAATGTTTTGCCCATCGGGGGTGTTTGAAAATTGGCCCAAATTAATCCCAGTTCGAGGGTGGAGGGATAAGCGAGGTTCTGGGGTGGGGTCGGATGCGCCTGTAACTCCTCTCGATGTGAGATGCGATCACGAAGTTCTCCATCCCCTTTCCACCTACGGAATACTCCGCTTGCAAACCCATCCTTGGCATCTGGCAGAAGAATGATCCTTCGCATATAAGGCAGCAAGATCCGGGGATTTTGTAATTTTGGACTGTACTACTGTGCGAAGTGGATCACGGTGGCATGATCAACTGCGTCTTAACGCGTTAACGGATACCCAGCCTCGAAAGGACGATATTTACCCTCCCTCCGTGTAATAACGGGGAACAAAGCTTTTAACATTTTTTTTTTTCTACCCTCCCGCCATTGTTATATTTGAAGGTCTTAGGATTGAATAATTTTGGGACAATAAGGTTCAGTGCAGAGTATCAAATTTGCTGTGAACTTCTTTTCCGTTTCTCGGGAACCTGGAAAGAACTTCCCATAATAGGACCCTGGTCATTTTTGTGGCACGCAGCCCCCACTCCTACGGACACAGCTAGCCTTCGTGAATCGCTTCTCATCCAGAAAAACCCCAAGGACACAGGAGATTCCGACCTTCGAGGGTCCCGAGACACGAGATGAACCGATTCACGGCTCAGCAATAACCTGCCGTGAATCATCTTCGCCGATATACCACGTAATACCTTTAGCATTCAACACTCGACAACCCACTATATGATACCCCGGAATCTAGCAAGTCTCTTACATTCCGACTCTCGGAGTTGCATAATCTACCTTTTCTTTAGCCATACTACTGCAATCTCTCAAACATTCAGCTTAAAAAGTTGCGTTAAACCTTAAATATTTCCGAAGCGAATCAGTATTTTTACGACCCTTTGTTCCGACCCTCGATCTTCCCTTAATATTTTTCATCCGACTAAACCTCTAGAAATGTCACAAAGAATTCTACGCACCGGAGGCGGCTTAGGAAATTCCAAGGCCTCGAAAACAGAGCTCTTGAGAAATCTCTTCGGGGACGAAAACAACCCTGATATACCTAGTCATTACGACAGATGGGCTAATATACAGGTACAGCGGGCTTTTATCCAAAAGATACTAACTTTGGTATCCTATTAATGAGATTAAAATAAAATTAATCGAATTAACCGGACGAAAAGATAAAATCACGGACTTTACATACTAACTCTATTTACTGTACTAGAACGTTGTTCGAGCGGTTTATAAGGACGTCAGCACGGAATACGGGTTTTACAACAAGCGCTGGACCGAAATATCTCCGCGATTCAAAAGTTTTCTCAGTCACAAAGTCCTCTCTGGACTCGCCGATTACGATCAGCAAGCTCTCTGTCGTCGACCCGAAATATTAGAAAGATTGATCAAAAATCATTCAGTCAATAAGGATGATTGGAGGAGAGAAAAACTGAAAAAGGCAGCCAAACTACGGTCACGAGACCAATCCGATACCCCGCTTCTCCGACGTGTTCAGCCCTTGCCAGCTATAACGGATACTGAGAGCGAGAAAAAGGACTTTCAATTTAAAGAGTTTCTACCCCGAAACCCAAGCTTGCAAATGCTGCTGCGACCACTACCGTCACTTGTAGAAAAGGTAGAGATAATAGAGGGTTGGATACTATTCGGCCATATCATGGGATAAATGTTCTTGCCGCTAACTGCAGAACTAGGACAGCGTGGCCTCGCTGGACAGCAAGTCGGACCCGGGCAATGCGGAGACCGGTTCCCCAGCATCGGCCACAACCTCGAGCACAAGCCAAACCTTCTTGTGAGTAGGCTGCTCTAAAGAGCTTGGCTATTTCAATATAACGGAGCGGATCAGAGGCCCATTTTACTCTGGATCTCTACCCTCACGAGTTAATACGGGCTGGAGTTACTTTACAAGATTGGAGTTATTGTAGATACCTGGGAAACTTTTATTTACGTGCTAATGCTAGGACCAAACGATCGATAAGGAGTTTTTTCGGCTTTATATTATTGGGTATTGTACAATGTAGCTATTTGTCAAATGATTCATCTTGGATTCGCATGAAACTATATTACCACAAACTGCAAGGGCTTACATGCTTTTTCCATATCCAGGCGCGTGCGAGAACTGTACTAAAAACTATGAAATGCTTTGGTGGGTCATTGAATGTACCTGGCCTGCGAACTACCAGCCATATCTACATAGCAAAGCAAATAAGTAGACGATGTGATAACCTCAAACTCTTTTTTCACTGTCCTAAAGCAAGGACTCTTTTGCTATATATTATTTAGCATTTACCCGGTCACTTCATGGTGAGTGAAAAGTACTGGCTCGAGAAAGGCTCAAAAAAATAAAAAGCAAGGAAAGCGGGGAAAGCTTATCTAATCGCTAATGAAACTTTGCCTTCGTGTCCTCGCGCCAGGCTCGACATGTCGAATTGAGGGGAGGCTTACACAGATCAGCCGCGGCTGGATACAGAAGGACCCGTTGGGGAACCGCAACACCCCCAGATTCAACGTGACTGTACACTAAATTGCGGTCCTTTCAAATGTATACTGCTCAACTTTTGAGGATGATAAAAAGGTGGCTTTCAAAACCCTTGCAGAATATTTGGAACAGCGTAACTCCTTGGGAAAACGCAAGTGCTCAAATAATAGGCACGAAAGCGTACAACTTTGTGAGGCATTCTTCGCTATCCCTCGGCTGAAATCGGAACCACGGCACTCTTCGATACCTGGAGTAAAATACACTTTGAAATATTATTTTTCAGTTTTCTCTTTTCTTTCTTTTCCTTTCTTTTCCTTTCTTTTCCTTTCTTTTCCTTTCTTTTCCTTTCTTTTCATTTCTTTTCCTTTCTTTTCATTTCTTTTCGCCAAGCGACAAGTAAAAGAAAACAAAATAAGAAGGTTTTTCTTTTCTGCTCAATATTCACTCAGGTATCGTACTAGTTATAAGACTATTATAGGCACTGCGTTTAACGCAACTTCTTTTTGATGGCCCCCAATAAAATATTGCAATGCGAAAACGCCCGAAAACGCCAAAAATTCAAGAAAGCAAACACATATCGATGCGGAAACGAACAGCACGAAATGATTAGACATTTATTATACTTGTTAATATTTCATTCTTGATGATATATAGTTATCATTTGGCTGTTATTTATCTCCCCTAAATTGACTTGCCTTGCGAAAATGATTATCTAGGTCTCACCCTCGCAACTGGACTGTGGTCACTCAGAAAAGGTTAAGTTTCATGCCCCCAAGCAGCATACGCCGACCCACCACAAATATTTGATACCATATATGGCGAAGGTTGATTATATGCGACGTAGTACGTGCCAGGGAGCGAAATTTCAAATATCAGCGAACTACGTGCGCTAGCATTGCCCAATCCTACTCGAACAGGAGTATAAGATCCCGCCTGCAATTCAACTGTATATCTTGTTGTCGTAAAAGTCAAAGGATTGGTACCACTCAGTAGGGATACCGTGTTCTCGTTACTATTGAGCCAGCCACTAAGAGCAATATCGCCCGCCCAAGCGGCAGAATATTGATCGGACTGTGAGCACTGGAAAGTGTAGTTCCCAGTGATGGGAGCATAAAAGAAACCACGGAACATCATTCTATAGTTCCAAACGTTGACCGGGAACACAAAGCCGTACGGATTATAACCCCAACCATCATTGCTGTTGAGAGGGCTCTGATCAATGAAGCCGATGGACGTAGATCTAGCTGTTTGTCCGGGGGCCAAAGTTTTTAAGGATTGGAAATCGTAATAGTTGTTACTATCTCCTTGGAAAAGGGCAACATCCCAACCAGCGTTGCCACAGCTTGTATCTGGGTATGGCGCTGGTGTGGTGTATTGGATCACAGTCACCGTCGCCAATATATCTAGCGGGTTGGAAGGAAAGATGGTCTCTAGAGAGTTCCCCGTGGTAACTCGAGTGATTGTAACCGTTGGGCGAGGGACAAAGTTAATTACTGTAATAGGAGCGTCAAGATCCGCTATATCAGTTGGATAAAAAGTGCTTGTGTATGTGCCTGACTGTGTACCGGGCTCTGGAGGTAGAGTTGTAATAGGACGATATGGGATGATTGTGAGCAGTGCATCTGGATCAGATGGTATAATAGTAGATGTATACGCAGTGGCCCCGGTAGCGGGCGTGATAGAAACTGTTGTTGCTGGACGGAATGGAATAATAGTAATAGGGGCATTCTCATCAGTGACAGCAGGGATCACTGTTGAATTGTAGGGGCTCGTCCCTGTCGCAATCATCAAGGCTCCGGTCGTCACGGGCCGAAAAGGAATAACCGTAAATATTCCATTAACATCGGTAGGTGAAATTGTGGATGTATATGCAGCCTGTGAAGTTCCCGATCTGGGATCCAAAGTGGTAACTGGACGGAATGGTATGACTGTGATTGGGCCATCTAAGTCTCCGGTAGCAGGAAGTACAGTAGAGGTATACCCGCTTGATCCGGTTCCAGGTTGGATAGGATTTGTGATCACAGGTCGATATGGAATAACCGTGAATATGCCACCATCGTCTGTTGGGGTTATCGTCGATGTATACGCCTTAGAATCAGTCCCTGAAGTCGGCAAGAGGGTTATAACAGGGCGGAATGGAATGACTGTGACAAGGCCATTAGGGTCGGTAGATGCAGGATACAACGTGTAGCTGTAGGCGGTTGATCCAGTTCCCGGCAACGGTGAGAGAGTTGTAAGCGCACGATCCGAAACCACGGCCGACTCCGAGACGGTGACAGTGCTAACACTGACACGGTCCTCAGTTACAGTGAAAGTTGATATTCTGCTCTCAATGTCTACAGTAGTAGTAGTAGCAGTCGTAGTGTCTGTAGCAGTGGCGGTCGTAGTGTCTATAGCAGTAAATGTAGCCGTAAATGTAGAAGTAAACGTAGAAGTAACCGTAGTTGTCTCTGTGGCAGTATTAGTAGTAGTGGCTATTGTCGTGATTACGACGGTTGAGACGCTACTTTCGGTCACAAGTGCAGTAGTGGTTGTAACAGCCGTAACAGTGGAGTTCTCATCTGTGATTGTGATAGTTGAGCCACTCCCCGTAATCGTATCTGTATTGTTGATAGTTTCTGTCGAGAAATTGCTGTCGGTAATAGTGACTGTTGCTTCACTTGTCGTCACGATTGTCGATGTCGTGCTAACGGTAATAGTAGAAACACCGACCATCACGTCCGTGATCGTTACAGTGGAAACCTCGAAATTAGTGTCCGTGATTGTCACAGTTTCGAGATTCTCGACATTAGTCGTAAGGATTAGTGTGGTCCCTGGCTGATTGATAGTGATTGTGGATATTTCGGAAATAAGGTTTGTGATAGTGAGAGTAGATGGTGCCCCAGGTAAAGTAATGGTTTCGTCATTTTCAGTGAGAGTAGCGCCAGGAAGGGTAATTGTCGATGCTGGAAGAGTGATAGTATGTGCATTTATGGTGATTGTATTCGTTCGAAGAACAATCGTCGAGCCCAAAGCTCTGATGGAAGGCCCAGGTAGTGTAACAGTAGATGCCTGTAGAGTTATAGTGGATCCCTGAGCGGTAATTGTTTTGCCTGGTAGTGTTACTGTTGGCCCTGGGAGCTGAACTGGATATCCAAATAAAGTAACTGTTGAGAAAACCCGGATAGTGGTTGCACCACCTGGAAGGTGGACAGGGGTCCCATCGGATAAGAGATTATCGGATGGGAGAGTGATAGTAGGGCCAGGGAGGGTTATGGTAGACGTATCAATCTTGATAACGGACTCTGGAAGTACGATAGTGGACCCAAGGGCTCGAATGGTTGTGCCGTTGATTGTAATGACGGATTTTGGTAATGTGATTGTAGAACCTCCGTCTACTATTGTATTTCCAGGAAGTGTAAGAGTCGGCTTCAGAAGGGTAATAGGATAGCCTAATAGAATGATGGTTTTGCCTTGGCCGATTGACACAGTAGTTGTAACTGTGATAAGTTCCTGGCCTCCTGGGAGCGTGATTGCCTCCCCAGCGGCAGTTATAACTGATCCTGGTAGCGTCACTGTAGAACCTTGTAAAGTAAGAGTGGAAGTTGCAACGACGATGGTAGAACCTGGTAAGACGAGAGCCTTCCCACCTAGTCCTAGGACTTGAGAACCAGGTAGGGTGATTCTGGAAGTACGAAGAATAATCGTTGATCCTCGGTTGGTGAGGGAGTTTCCATCTAAAGTTATGGTCGAATCGGGTAGCTTGATGGGAATACCTGTAATGGTCGCTGTTGAAATGCCTGTGATTGTCACAGTGGAGATTCCACCGGGAAGCGTAATAGTAGATCCAGACCCCACTATCACGGCTCCAGGGAGCGTAACAGTGTTTCCTGGGAGGGCTACTTTCGAAGAATCTACTGTGAGAGTTGAATCTGCAAGAACTATAGTGCTACCTCCAAGTCCAAGCACTACAGAATTCGGCAGAGTTATTATGGGTTTGCGAAGTATAATCGTTGACCCTTGATGGGTAATAGCGCTGTCTGGTAACGTGATTATGGAATCTGGTAGCTTGACCGGAAACCCTGTCACGGTCGTTCTGATGTTAGCTCCAGGGAGATTGATAATCGATCCTGCATTCGTAATAATGCCGTCTGGAAAGACTACGGTAGACCCTGCCAAAGTTATAGTTGAAGGACCAGCTGTAATAGTCGATCTAAGTAGCACAACGGTGCTTCCTCGAAGTCCAAGAAGCTGGGTATCTGGGAGGGTAATGGCGGATGTGGGAAGCGTTATTATTGAGCCGTCGACAGTAATTGCGCCAGTAGAGAGCGTGAGAGTATTATCGGAGAGAACTATTGGTATTCCAGTCACAGTGGCAGCAGCACCTGTCTGAGTAATAGTTTTCGTAGACGTTGCGCCTAAAATCGTAATCCCTGTTCCGTCTTGTGTAATAACACTGCCCCGAAGTGTGAGTGTCGGATTTGAGAGAGTGATTCCTTCCCCCAAGGCCGTAACGACTGAATTTGGAAGAACAATAGTACTCCATCCAACTCCAATGAAATTTGTCCCATCCATAGTAATCACTGGCGCTGGGAGAGTGACAATTTGGCCTGCATTCGTGACTACATTGTGCGGTAGAGTTAAGGGCCGGAGCGCAGCGAGTGTGATTGGCATCCCGGCGAATGTTTTAGTGGTTGTCTTGAAAGCACCTGGAAGAGTGAACTTTTTCCCGCCATTGGTCAAAACTGATCCAGACATCGTGATTGTAGGATTTGAAAGCTTGATAGTCTTTCCTGCCACTTTAATCGTAGACCCCTGTAGCAAAACCTTATTGGACGCAACAGCAACTATTGCGGAGCCTGAGGCTGTGATGACTGAACCCGGTAAAGTGATGACTTTCCCTCCATTCGTTATAATGCGCCCCGGGAGGGTAATAGTTCTTCCCTGTAGATTTATCGCGTATCCAGTTAATGTTCTTGTACATGTCGTTATTTTGGTCTTGGTCTTGTATTTCGTAAGCGTCTTTGTTTTGGTTGTAGATTTGTATCTTGTACATGTTGTCGTTTTGAGCTTGACTTGAACGCATTTGCTCACAATCTTGGTGACAGTCTTGCCGCTGCCTCCATTGTCTGTAGATAATTGGTTAGGGATATTTGACTGACACTGTGGGTTCTAAATCGCTTAAATTTCGCCAACTTACAGTAACCGTAACCATCGCGTTTTTCTATATTTTGGCGATCATTATCAGCTCGGCCTATGGAAGCGAGCACATTAGTGGTAACTAGAGCCAATGCCAGGCTCTGAAGAATCAATCGGACTTGCATCCTTGGTCATGAAATTAAAATTACCAGTAATAAATTTTAAAATTAAACTAGGGGATGAGGTTGGGATGTTGGCACTAATCATACACATGGAACTTATAAAAGATGTATATTAATAACCTAACCTCACATCATATATATCGATGTTCTTTAGTCTACAATGCGTTAAGTAAAATATTTTGCTCACTAGAATTAACTTTGTCTTGTTAGATCTCCTTATAGTATCAAATTCCGATTCAAGACGGAGAACTCTTGGTGTCAAGCGCACGCTAAACACTACACAAGGTCGATTTCGGCCTCATACTTGACTATTGTTTTTTGATCGTATATCAGTCGCTCGTGGGTTATCAGTTCATAGGTGATGAGATGAGAGCAAAAGACTCTAACTCTGTAAGTCGAGATAAAGACCCGTAATTGCAGGCCGGTCGGGGTCTGGATCGTGTTGCTTTTAGCTAGTGTATCCCTCAGCATGACGCCCAAGAAAGTCGGAGCATTTCTTGTAAACGCCACCTGAATATTCACGAAGAAAGTTCGAACAATTTTTCGAAAGTTCCCGCGGCGCTGAATTTCGTGGCAGGTGTACTTAAAAAATTACAATTTCATATCCTTTAAGTGGCTGCTAGTACGACTAGCCAGAATATTAAAACATTTCTCCTCCACACAAGCAACATTACCGGCAGCTGCCAGGACCTCCTATCAGTTACCGAGTCCGTTAGTCAACCCAACCGCAAGATCCACGGGACCCGAATACTTCCCTCTCGGGACAAAAGATCATCTAGACCCTTGATCCTTAGAGCCGACCACGGGAGCACAAAGATGGCGACTATATAACTAAACCGGGGTAGTACAGCCGCTTAGACTGAATGGAGTTTTGAGTGAAAAGTTCTTGGTATATCTCCGTGCTATAGCGTGTCTCGAAGTAGATTTGGGGTGTCCGTTTTTGTCTCAAGAGGGTCATCCTTAATGCCAAGAAAACGTTCTTATCGAATACCCAATCCTGGTGCAGCAACAATTTCAGCTCATCCGATAGCTTTCCTAGCGATCATGGAGTGAGATATTACAAAACTGGAAAATCGATAATATAACAAACAACAACAACCGAATTAATATTGCACCTTTTAATATAGGGGCCAACGCGGATTCAGAGTCTGACTCGTCTGGCGTGCGTTTAAGGCGGTCAATCGTAGCTGTTCCAGGCGAGATGAGAAGCATTGATGCGAGGCTATATCATATCGTTTTAGCAGTTCGGTATCCCCGAGAGTAGATATAATATCTATATCGGTATCATTTTATTGTGGTTTAAATTTGCCGACGAGTCCTGGGATATCGAGAATATTCGAAATCCCGCAATAGTTAACCAGTTTTGGGCAGGATTACCCGAAAATACAGAGGCCGTACGAAGAAAACTCTGAAAGAGTAATACACTCATAGGCTCTTACATGCAACTCATGTACATGCAGGGCAAACAATCATACAAGAAAATTTGGCCTCGGAAGCTTATTTTTTTTTTTATTATTTTTTATCTCCCATTTTGTACCATCTTTGCATGTTTGAGCCGTCTGAGATATATTAAACCAATAATATCAGAAATTCCCGAAGTATATTCTCTAATAGGACCGCATGTATAGGCCTAATAATCTGCATTGTTGCCGCACTAGACAAATTATGGAGCATATAGATACCCATATTTCAAGATGGGGAATAACATTAAGAGTTCATATTATAAGAACGACTCTCAAGTATATGTCAGTTCTTACCCCACGTCAAAATCAGATGAACACTTTAATTCCGGATGAAGCTATGAGATCCAATGAGTTCAGGCTTAAAGAGCATTCTTTTTGGAGATTTCTTTTCTCTGAGATGGATGGTACCACTCTCCCCATAGTCAAAGAATGTTGAGAATTCGACATTCTTCCCTATAAAAGACTTTTATTTCACTCAGATCCGTGGCTTATGCTCTTGCACCACAACCCATGCCTTTATAACTAATCTGTTTCGGTTCAAACGCAACAACAACATATCTATCAGTTACCGTGTTTCAACTCATTCATTTATGTGTATACTACCAGCGACTTCTCCTGTTGATCCCGTGACTAAATGCCATAATCTAAATTGGCTATCATGACAGCAACCTATAAGTCAACCCGAAAGATCTCTGTAAAGAGACCAGACTAGGCTCTCAAAAAACTCCTAGCTTCTTTTACTTGAAAAAAATTGGTGCATTCAAGCGACTACGGCGATTATTGTTGGCCAACTTTCCAGTGCCTAGATTGTGACAACTTCGCTTCGTATGCTGTAATTTTGCACGCTTGTTCTCCAAACAGGGGTTTCGGTGCGGTTCGTATGTGTACGACAAAGTATTTACTAGGGTCTATTACTAGTTGAAGCCAAGTTATTCATATATCAAAAGCATCCACCAATTATAGCCTAGAAACCTTTCGAGAATCATCTGCTGATTTCTATAGGACACTTGACTATTGGCTTAATATAGCAAGCTATACCTTCGGCACTCAAGCTGAATTTGGCTTCTGAACCTGCCATGGCTTAACCCCCCTAAGGATTTGCGCCTTTTCGGGTGTATATACGCTAGAAACACCATCTTAAAGGAAATGTGTTTGGATATTCCAATTCAGAAGCAGTATTTCTTCGCTCATATAGTATGCGCAGTCGATTATAACGGATCACTCGTATGAATCAAAAAATCCATAAGTCACGAATGCGAGATCACAATAGATCGGGTGTACCTAGCCCATATTCTCTAAAGATGGAGTCGATGGAATCCGGTTTGCCAGATAAGTTTGTTTCTAACTTCTGGAGTCGAAGATGTAATATGCAATCTCACAAGGGGAACCTCGGAACTTGGCCTAGAGCCAGTAATTTCCTATTTCGTCCTTATATGTTGTGATTGTATAAACTGAGCCGCCTAAATGGCTATTGCCGACGTCGAACAGTGTTTCCCATAGCCTCTCGAGTCTATAAATACAACCGACTTCAGCGACCGGGAGTTTATCTTCTTCTCTCATCACCGACAAAGCTATCCAATTTGCTAGGACAGCTTCCCCGTTCATTTACCATCTGTCACTCTCTTTAATAAAATCTAACCTTCGTCAGTCCTTCTACCATGTATCGCTCTATTTCTATTACTGCCGCTCTTTTGAGCCTTTTAGTACCTGAAGTCTCTGCTCACGCCAGAGCTTTGGAAGTTTGGGGAGATATTGGAGGAAACAAGCCATACTCCTACGCTATCACCGGCGTTCCAGTCGGAGGCAACCTTATATATCCCCATCAATTCGACACCACTGTCTTTTCTAGCCCTCTGATCCCCAACCCTCATGTCCCACGTGTATGGCTGAGTCAAGGTTGCGGCTCAACCCTTGGAAACCTCGATGCTTGGGCGGCTCGAACACAGCCGGGCAAATACGCTGGAGCATCAGTCGATTCGAAGGTTTGGTGGTGGTATTCGCAGTATATTCCAAACGATATCACAGCCTACACAGTTCAGAATGACTGGACCTCTAGATATGCCAAGGCTGGTCAACTTCCACAGTGCAGTCCAGGTGGTACTCTTACGTGGAAGATCTATACTGTCAACCAGGACGGTGCCGGTCCGTTTCGCTGCAGAATCGATACGACTGGTAGCGGTGCTCATTTCGGGGATTGGCTTCCTATCAATCCTAAATTCCAGGTTCCACCACTCGACACCAGCCTGTATTCCGTTTCCTATGAACGTGTTTATCAGCTCGGTTATGTTCAGGTTCAAATTCCCGCGAATACCGTTTGCAAAGGTTCCTTCGGCGGTGTAGACAACATTTGCATCATGCGATGCGAGAACTACGCCGTCAATGGTCCTTTCGGAGGTTGCATGGCCTTTGAACTTAGAAACAAGGACGGCAGCAAATACGGTATTAAAACCACTAAAGTTGCTGAAGTCACCACCAAAATCATCGAAAATGATGAAACCAAGACCATCATCAAAACTACAACTACCACTGTGGTTTCTGTTCCACCTCAGATCACCGCTACCACTGATGTTACTGTCCTACCCACTCAGACGGCTAATCCTGGTTATCCCATCGACGGAGGCCAGCCCGAATACTATAAGAAGCGTTATGCTGCACCCGCTTTCAATGCTGCGAAAGAGGAGAAGATCGAAAAAAGAGAAACCACCGACTATTTCGAGAAACGCGCTTATAACCCATATAAGGGTTTCGAGAAGCGTGAATCTTGGGAACCCCGCATCGAATCTGAGCTTACCGAGCGAGACGCAAAGTTGTTCCGACGCGCACAAGCCGAACATAAACCATCTTTGGATGAAATGTTTAAGGCGAACCAAGTAAAGAACTCTACGGTTGGGGCAAAAATCAAGGCTGAGAACAAAGTAAAACAAGAGAAGGGCAAGCACTGGGAAGAGAAGCAAGCGAAAGTTGATGCACAACTGAAAAAAGCCAATGAAACGAAGGCTGAGAATTAGTTGATTTGAAGGTTTGAACACTAAATGAGTGGTTGGGGTTGAATTTTGAGTACGAGATGGGGAATTCATAAGTTTTATTGGTTGAGTCATAGATCGCTTGGTTTATTAAAGTTGGGGCAAGACCGCATCTAAAGTGTATTCATTTTGCTATTAGAATCCTGTATGGAGTTAAAAAGGGTATGAAAACATTTTATCAATTTCTTCTCATATATGAAATTTGGACTTGCTGTTTCGAGTGTTAAATCGGTATCTAGAAGTTGTATATACTCGCATTAAAAATTGAGTTCCAAATGATTCAATTATAAAAACTCCAAAAAAATATGACAATGCATACTTAATCTCCGGAGAAACATGGTTTGGACTTAAAATGCTCGATATACATAACAGTTCGGTTGCTGGTCGGATCTATATTGGATCAGATATAATAATTCATGCCAAAGAGCAAATAATAGAAGCTAAAAGACCACGATGCGCATATCCATGGATGACAGGTCTACGTGTGCCTTCCGACTTTTTTATTTATGCAATATGCAACAGGCATCTCTGGCCTGGAAAGTATAATAAGATTGTGTTCTAGATCATAGAATTTGAAAAGTTGCATGTCGATACTTGTCTACAGGTCCCATATTCAAGTGCGGGATATGCTTTTTTCAGCTAGTACCTTCAAGAATGAATATCAATCCCCGATAATACCATAAATCTCCACACATCAAGGCAGCGATATTCCTACTCTCTGAGCAAAAAAGCAAGTCGGAGGCCGGAGATGTTCGCGAATTCGGACCAGGTTGCCAGATCCTAAGATTACCAAGCTGGGCTGGAAGAACTTAACCACACGGCCAGTCTGCTAGCTCGATGCTTTCCAGTGCTAGAGGGGCGCCTGTATGCATGTATTGCCAAAACAGTTGGCTCGTCTCCACCGGGTTAGTCTTCGTGTTTTCACGGGGATTTGTTCGAACAAGCTCCATGGATTAGCGTCAAAAATTCCATCCACTTACCGATATCAATGACTCGGCAAATTCCTCGTCAATCCGAAGAAGCCCTAATATCCATTATGTTTCACGCTAAATCCCCACCTCACTAAAGCGGACCCATCGATTAGCCTAGGCCATGTCCGACCCAGTCCCCAACCACCAGTACACTCGTTCGCTAAAGATACTTCAGAAAGTTAATCATGACTAGCGTGAATCATTTGCTAGCCTCGTCGCCCACATGTTTTGGAAGTACCAAGCCCGTATAACCGTTTCGAGATCATGAATACGAATTCTGGCGCTACGAAAATGTATACTTTTCCTCGATTTCTCTTCTCAGTTCCATTTTCGCACATGATGTTCATGCGCATATGCCTTGACAGTGCGGGTACATTTGAATACTTTGCGTTGTTCATTGGCCTCCGCTAAAAGAAACCCTGGCAGTTCTTTGTCGTACATACACAGAAAGATACGAATATCCCAACTTTGGATTTTCGGGAATTGCATGTATGCATCCATGCAAAAACAAAAAAGCCATATTGTAGGCAACTATGCAGTTAGTCTTCGAGGCTAAGCAGGTATTTCTGTTCAGCACACTTCTAATTTCATGATGTTAAACGATTTCGTTTTGGTTTTTTTTGAGGAAATAAAACAAACGGGAATGTGCGTCACAACGGGAAACAGGTGTATATCTTGGAATCGTGCGAATGGACAACTCCGTCCAAAGGGCATACTATGGCAAATAAGATTAAAGTTGCGTCTAATCAATTTAAGGTAGTACTAAGCTTATCCACCCCGGCATGGAATTCTCATTTTTTCGCAAAGGAGGTTAGATTTGTGACTAGATTCTATCTGTTCCGTGACACCGAGAAATAGTGGAAATGTGTTCGCAATGGTATGGCATTCTCGGGGTTCTTGCAGACCGAGTCGTGGAACCTTTCGCTTTTCCCAGATCCCGATTCAGGCAGGGCCTCGCTTCTCCCCCTGGCCACCTTTCTGGCCTGCACCTTATTTTGACGAGTAACAGCGGGGCTTCTGGCTATGAGGGCCTGATTTGGGCATATCAGGTCATGCAAAGTCCGTCGCCAGACCAGTAAACTCCGGCCTCCTTGTGCCAATTTGCAAAATTATTCGTACGAAGGCCGAAGTAAGAATCGGAAACTCGCATCTACCCGTGTATATTTTGAATCTCTTTCATCAGTTGATCAATTGATCGGCTTGCCGTAAGATAGATCTCGAATGCAGCCGCTCGGGGAGACCTACTCATTCGGGTAATTTCACTGAAACCGTATTTGAGATCGCCAACCTCGGATTCGAATTCTAACGCTAGACATTTATGCGGCGAGAAATCGGAAATGTCGGATGCATAGATTAAGGCAGTGTACTAGTGGACCGTGCGGTACTATTCGGAAGCAATTCATTTTTCGAGCGATATATCGTATAATATAACCAGGAATTTACGCCTTTGTTGTGTAATTCCCCGCATGAGGATTCTTCTCGCAGTTTTGCCTGGTTTGGTCCAAGCACCAAAATTCGGAAACTCAAAATATTTACAAAGGTAATATAGAAAAACAAAGCTTTTAAATTATGGGCTAAAGTTACCGAAGTTTATCGTAGCTCCTACGTATACTTCAGGTGGTGGAGGCGGAATAGGTAATTGTTCGAGGTAATCGTCTCCGTCCTCCTCCTCGTTCCCATCCTCCCCTTGGTTCGCGTTGAAAGCATCTCTTTCTGGGAGGGGAAGATCTTGCGTCCCGTCTGCGATGTCCGTCGATGATGGTGAAGTAGGACGGTCATTCAATTCAGGTATAGGTAAGATACCCGTTTGTCGGCTAATAAGGACGCCCGGCATAGGCAATACATCTCGTATCTCCCAATAAAGTTGTCGACTCTCGAGATCGGGTTCTGGTTTCACTCCTACAACCGGTGCTTCGTACATTCGACTCCGGCGGATCAGAACAAAGGCTGCGATAAGTGATGAGACTATGACCACACTTCCCACTGATGCGCTCACAGCGACCAAAGTTGTATTTGGATCCGATGACTTTATGTTTGATTTATTTTCTGTGGCTCTGCGATACCGAGCACTTTGTTGCGTCCGCTCTGTTACTATCGAATGCATGATCTGGAAAGGGTAGGATATAGCTGATGTTCTTTGCGATGCCGACGTCTGGATACGAGACCAGACCGTCGTTGCTATCGAATATTTCGAGCATATTGTGACCGCGCTGAAGAAAAGTAAGATAGCTGTGCACAACCAAAACACGGTGCGCTGAAAGAATGGCCGTTGAAAGACATCGCTCATTATCGTTCGGCTTCCAAGCTCTTGTAACTATAATTCGAGGGCTGGATTTTCGTTAAGGAGTTTGTCAGATACGAAATTTTGGCTCGATAAATTCATAGCTTTTCAGTAATCATGTTTAGAATGGTGCGTCAAAGTTGTCGCTCAGTAGATAGAGGAGTTTGATAATATGGCAATATAAAGAATTGATCCCTTGGTGAGAGTACACCCAAGCGTGAGAATATAAACGAATCCACGACCCATGACTATAGATCATGCATCGGAAACAATATATTGTTCACCATAAAAAGAGCCTCAGCGTCATGCATTTGAAATCGACTGTGCCTTGCGGTGAAGGAATTCAGAATCAATTGTTTTATTACCGAAATTGCATTGTCTGTGGAGCCACGGAACGAATGCGCATGGCGTTGGAAAACTGGGCAGATAGGCCATTAACGATTGGGTATTGGCCGTTCGACCGAAGTCAACAATACGATATCAAAACCCCGCTGCGTCTTTGTCATGTTCCCCAGCCGCACACATGTTCATATGCCGGATAGTCACACTCCGAAAAGCTACACTTCAAGCTCGCCAGCTACGATGAAAATTATTTGAAATTGAAGTACTTCTTGCATTTATGTCATGACAAAACATGTTTTCGATGTCCCGGAATTCTTACTCAGCATCCCTGCCCCTTGCTGCACGGTTGGGTGGTTTTGGGGGCGCAGATACGAATGCCAAGCCGCAATCTCATCAACCGCGCCGCCGCCAAATTCCTAAAAGAGAGCATGCGGCATCACAACCAAATACGATCCTGCCAAATCATATGATCCCGACGAACTCTTACGGGGAAGTCAGTGATATCTCCTCGACTTCTGTACTACGCACTCTGCAGATGTCTTGACAGCTCCATTCGACTCTGATACGACGGATAATTTGACGACGGCCTGCGAGTCGGCATCGGAGGCCGCTGCTACTGCCACTTTCACCGTCGTCGAGGCGCCAAATTTAGCCGTCGCCAATGCATTTGGAAGTTCAACTCGCCAACCTTTGGCCCCGACTTGGGCACTGAGTCGGTAGACGTCTGACTGCAGGTACTCTGTTACATTTTGCGGGTGATTCCCGCCAGCGACATATGAACCTGTGTTTGTCAATTGGAAAGCGCATGTTACCCCTCCGTTGGTTGCACTATTCATACGGTTCGCCGACACACTGCCTGCCGCCAATGTCACACCCCGTTTGCTAGATCCGCTGCCGTCTAGTGAACGGACTGCAATCGAATATGAAAGAATACCAGAGCTATCACGGTCCTTCTGGAGGATATAAAAGTGGAGGCGATTCGGCGTATCTATATATTCGAATTGGCTGCCTGAGCGTGTTCCCGCATGGAATAGAGCGTCCGCAAGCTGTCGATAATCTCCCATGGTGATCATCGCAACTGAGCCATTGGGACGATGGAAGTCAACGAGTTTGATATCCTGCGGATTCGCATCGATGACCCATTGGAATGGCTGGTATGCGCCGGGCTTCTTGACTTTGCTAATCAATACGCCGGAATCAGGGGCAAAAGATTCGGAGCCCATACGGTCAACCACTTCAACTTCATAGCCGTTATAACTTCCGCCGTCGCACAATACATCTTTGTTAATGTCACAGGCAGGAGAGCGATCTTTATCCATATTAACATGGAATCCCATTTTGCGACCCTTCCCTGGTGGGTTGATGCAACGGGCGGTTGCGCCAATGACGACCAGGCCTGATTTCGCAAGCTCATTCCGATCAAGTTGAACAATGGCATCCTTGGAAACCAGCCCTAGCTGGCTTTTATCTCGCATTGTATGCAATGAACCCAAGGAACCACCTTGAAGTGCAGGGATCTGCCAACGTGAGTGAGGCCCGCCCGGCCCGCCGAAAGAGCCACGCGACATCATTGACCACGGTCCTGTGAATGAACGGCGCAGCGGAACTCCATAAGGGTTGTTATAATTATCTCCGATATTTAACAAGTGGGAAAGCTCATGGGCAAAGGTCGCCATTCCCGAACTCTCAGCTTGAATTGACGAGCCACCACCAGCATTTGGCCAGATAGACGCCGCCGATGCCCAAGAAGTCCAGTCGACGTATCGCGTGCGGGCGTAATTGGTACGATTGCCCTGGCTTGCAGGTGGACCGAACGAATCTGGAATATCATTTTTCGTTTGAAAGCGCATCTCACCAAATTCCTGCCAAGTCGAGGATTCATCCTGCCCTGCAGACAGGATGAACACCAATTCAAAGCTGCTCGCTGTTTTATTGCCCACATCGGCTCGCCAAGCAGCATATGAGTCTGTGCGAAGATCGATATCGCATTCTTCACCTTGCGGACAGACTCCAGGGTTCATATCGCTATCTAAGCCATACTGGTAAGATTTCGCCGGTAGCTTATACGGCCCAAACGCTGTCAAATCGACACCATAATCCCCACCAGAGTCCTCCATCCAATATTCGTGCATTGTGTGTCCGCGGTTTAGGTCTCCTGGCTTATTGAGAAGATCCCGATAAAATGCAGGAACACCCTTTCGCGTCGGCTTGTTTGCAATGGGCTGTGGGTTATTGAAAATGTTCGAATGCGCCGGCTTAGTAATGACGAACTCCATGTCCGGATAATCGACAGTGACGAGAGCAATGTTAAAGTTTCGTATCGAACCCTTACGAGTAGGGTCTGCCCAGTTTATTCCTGGCGGAGCGCGGAAATCTGACCATGTCATGGTGTCGGGATTGACCCAGTTCTGTGGATCTATCACCGCGAATGGATCGCTATCGGCATAGCTTACTGGGGCGGCCCGCGCAGTTGGCGACAAGAGTCCGCCAACTGACAAAAGAAGCGCTACACCGGTCCGCATTTTTGCTGAGATTGAAGACATGGGGAGGGATAAGTGAAGAAAGTCACAATAACCTGCATAACTTCAACCTTAGGAGGAAATGGATCACCTTAAATGAAGCCCTCGGCGTTGCTAAGCCAATTGCTATCTGTATCAATATATCGGGTTCATCCATTGGCGTTCTTAACACCTGCTGTATATGGCAGGGCCATCTCGGATCCTACACTGGGGCAAAATGTCAAAGGCATCCCGCTCCCGTGTTCTAGGGATGGAAAGAAGATAAGAAGCCAAGACCCGTATCTGGGGTCGTGACCATAATTTTACGCGGCCTTGAGTTGAGAACCATCCTTATTTGGAGATATATATCTCCATCTTAAAGGCGATGGTCGAGAATCATGGGTTCTCCAAATACATGGGTTTTCAATTATAAATGCTTGCCGACCGGCCGCTCGTTTTCGCTAGCCTATGAAATTGGAGAAAGGTGAAGATTAATGAGCTTGGAGATTCCATATCGATAAGTGTTCGTTTGATTATAGTATTGAAGACTCGATATTACCATGGTTTCCCTGGAATTCGCATAAGGTTGAATCACAAGCCCGTGTGACACTTTATGATACCTGGATGGGACTGTGTCTATGGAACGCCAAGGCGGGTTTATAATACTCGTTCAAAGCATTCCGAGAATCTTCCCATAGAGATGAACCTTTTATGAACAGATGATTCTTCCCGTCCCGGTATTGACCATAGACCCACATATCTACCGTATTTCTCAATGTCACGAGCCCAACAGAAATGTCCGAAGTGTGTGTTCGCGAATCGGATTCGCAAGGCAACAACATCAAGTAGTGGAAATGCAAGGGCAGCAATGCTTGTCCCTGGTGCCTGGTGATCCATGGCGACAAACCCACCTATCGATTTAAGAAGCTCCGATTCGAATGTTGTTCACACAACTTATCATCTTTATAAATCAAAACAGCGATAGCGTCTTCATGATCACATGAATTCATCATTAACACTGCCAAAGCTATACGGTTCCACACACACGAACAGCATGTGCACCCGCTTATCAGATATTCGAATATTCAATTGACGAAAAAACAAATAGATTATCCATTTCTAAAACTTTTAGTCTACTGGTGCACAAATCCCCCCAAAATTTCAACAGCAACAATAAGCGGACATGAATCATGGTTTGCGACCTGCGACAGGCACAAGTTAAGCAACAAGCGTCATGTCGGTTAGATCCGGCGGCACAAAAGCTTGGCTTTGTCACCTTGTTGCAACCTCAAAAGTTTTTTCAGCGTTAATCGTCACAAACTCCGTCAAACAACCATTCTCGGATCGGTGTTTTCTTCAACCTACCTCATTAATTGCTCAAGTTGACGTCCAAACGTCTATGAATATATATTTACGTTTGTTGTTGGTTGAGGAATGTAACACACTGGTTGGTTCCACGGATCCAACGCAAGAGCCGACCAACAATCCGAGGCTCATCTTCTCTCAATCTATCTGCGACCTTCGATAACTTTCGAACCCTGGTTATTACGCTAAAAGATGCCGTGCTTGCCGGAACCAAATTACTATTCCAAGAATTTCGAGGCATGTTGATTACAGCCGCTTCGAGGGTTGAACGCGTGTGAACGCGGGAACAGCGCAAGGTCTTGATCAAGAAGAAATCCATATTTTGGAACCCAATCGCAAGGAGTAAACAGGGATAGCATATCTCTGGCTCTCATCCAACCAAATTGTCTTACCAGCTACTAGCCGCATCTCGAAGTGGTAATGATATCGGACTATTTGCTTCAACCGTTTAGCGCAACGAAGCTTGAACTGCCGTGATGGAACTCTATGACGTCATTTGCTGATTTTTCATTCTGAATCTCAATTCAAATGTTAAAATTCTACATTCTAAGGTGGTTGGACAAGAGATTGGCAATCGATTATAAAAGAGACATAAGAATGTAAATTTACACGCGTAGATGCTCGGAAGTCGATGTATTCGGATATCCAGGTTAATAATCGCTCTAATTTCAATTAATCAACTTGGCGCATTTTAGACAACATCCGCAATGCGCATTCAGATGTTCGTTGGTTTATTCCTCTTCTTGAGGCTAGTGAGTGCTGTGGCCGTCTACACTTTGGAGGAAGTTCAGGACCAGATCGAGTCGTATCGTCAACAGAACACCAATGGCCTTACATCTCGATCAGTACCACTCGGTTGTTGGCTTCTTGTAAGTATAACTACCTCCGAAAGAATGAGCAGCGTTGGAATTTAATTTCTAACGTATAAATATGATTTACATAGTGCGGGTTTTTAGGATTTACCTTACCGAATCAACTAGCATATCCAAACACCACGATCTACGAGTTTGAGGAGTCGCGATACTGGTCGCAGCAGCAAGCTCTCACGAATCCTGCTTGCCGATTCTCGCCTACCTCACCCGCTCAAGTATCTCTAGCAGTGCTGGGTTCTCGCGTCACACAATGCAAATTTGCCGTGAAAAGCGGCGGTCATGCTGCTTTTGCAGGGGCATCCAATATCGACGGCGGGCTTACGATCGATCTTAGGAATCTCAATGAGATAACACTTTCAGCGGACAAAACTCAGACGTCAGTAGGTCCAGGAAATGTCTGGTACGACGTCTACAGCAAGCTTGAACGTGAAAATTTAACTGTCATCGGTGGACGAGTTTCTGCAATTGGGGTGGGAGGCTTAACACTAGGTGGCGGTATTTCGTTCTTCTCAAGCCGATACGGGTGGGCCTGTGACAATGTTAACGCTTATGAAGTTGTATTCGCGGATGGGTCTATAAACTCCGTGACTCCTTCCTCATATCCGGATCTCTACTGGGCGCTTCGTGGCGGTGGTAACAACTTTGGTATCGTAACACGCTTCGATCTTGCGACATATCCGCAGGGCGACCTTTGGGCTGGTTCACAGACTTTCCTTTACAACAACCAAACGGCGCTGCAGATTAACAATGCCTTCTATTACCTCGGAATCAATGCCCCATCCGATCCTTATGCACAAGTCATTCTTGCTTATGCGTATGCACAAACTGAAGGAGTCTATGTCATCGCATCGGATCTTCAATATGGCAAACCCGAGCCAAATCCCCCTATTCTCCAAAACTTTACTTCAGTACCTGGTGCCGTGGCTGATACACTTCGTATTGCTACTCTAACAAATTTGACGGAGGAATTCAACAACACCAACCCCGGTGGTTTTAGGTAACATACAATATTCTATGTTGGAAATGGTGTGTGCGTCTGACCTAATTGATGGTTATTCTCTAGGCAAACATACTGGACCTTCACTGTGGGAAACGATGTATCTCTAATGACCAAAATGATTGACATATACATGGATGAAGTCGACAAAGTGAAAGATGCTGCGGGAATCGTCCCATCTACCATCTTCCAGCTCATTACGACTGATATGACGTCCCACTTTACGAGGAATGGTGGAAATGCACTAGGACTTGCGGGTCAAGGTCCTCTGAATCGTATGTAAATCCAAAACCTTATAGACTGCCTGTGGCAGCCTCGTGGGCCAGTGAAGGCAGGCTGTAAACGAGACCATAGAACGCCACCTATACTAATCTTGTCATAGTTGTGAATATTGACATCTCCTGGTCCAAGGAATCGGATGACAAGAGAATAATCGCGGCGGCCCAAAATATTGTAAACCGCTCTGTCGCTGCGGCTAAAGCAGAGGGATTATTCAACGAATACCTTTATCAAAACTATGCAGCCTTGCAGCAGGATGTTTTGCCTAGTTACGGAGCCACCAACTACGCCAAGTTGAAGGCTGTAAGTAAAAAATATGACCCGAGTGGTGTATGGCAGAAGCTGCAACCAGGATATTTCAAGCTTTGAAGAAGTCGCTAGTTGCCGTCGTCCAAGAGCTTGTATGCTTGGCTGTGGACAACTGTTAGCCGGTTAATATAGAAAAGATAAGATACTTGTAGAGTCATGAATTAATTAATTTTTATGTATATTAATATTTAATGAAGTGCGTCCAATCCTAGCTCTGGAAATTTTTATGGTCTTAATGTCGCATTGCTGGCAACGTGTCCCCTTTTTCGAGATAACGATATGATGCCTTGTAGACGCAATGCTGGACCTGGACAACAACACTGTGCAACACCGTGTCACTAAACTACGTAAGCCAATCTACGTCAGCCCCGGATCCTCCTTTTTTTCGTGCCCAATGCTTCATGTTCGCATCGTATGATTAGTCGTGACTCTAACATCAAATGCGACCAAACAAAGGTCAATTCTGCGAAACCTGGTACAATACGAAGCTTGTGGCGCTCACTTTAAGCGAAGTCGAGGCCGCGGACAATGCGAGCTCTCCGGGGCTGAGACTCGGACCGACAGAGCCGGCTCTATCGGTCGGACAAACTCGGACATTCGGCCTGGGCATTCTTGGCATACCAGATCGGGCACATCATGGACGAAGCATAAATATCAACTGAGATCCTCATGACAAAGCAGTTGTTTTACTCAGCATCATACAATATTCGAAGAACCGTCTGATAGCCTAAAAGCGAGTTTAAATCTCCTAGTTTCTTTATATATTTTTTTCTCTAATTTTTTTTTGCAAAATGTCATCTTTAAAAGTCCTAATTGTTGGTGGAGGTATTGCAGGATCCTCGCTCGCATATTGGCTTGCGCGCATCGGTGCCAATGTCACACTTATCGAACGTGCTCCTAATAGAAGAGCCTCAGGCCAACAGCTTGACCTTCGCGGCGTAGGAGTCACCTTGATGAAGAGAATGGGCATTGAGGAAGCCGTCAGAAAAGTTCTCGTCCATGAAACTGGAACCCAATTTATCGACACCAAAGGCAAAACAAAAGCTTGGTTCCCAGCTGCACCAAGTGGCACAGGAAAGCAAAGTATAACCTCTGAATTTGAGATTATGCGTGGCGATCTGGTCAACATTCTATACGGCCTGACTGAAGGACGAGAAAACGTGAAACATTTGTACGACAGTACAGTGGAGTCATTTACACAGGACGACGAAAACGTTCCTGACGGAAAGGTTCACGTTACTTTTAAAGATGGTCATCAAGAAGATTTCGACCTCTTGGTTGGTGCAGATGGAGCTGGTTCGAAAACTAGGAAGGCCATGCTCGGCTCCGACGCTCCAGACCCACGTCATTCACTAGGAGGTTGGATTGGCTTCTTCAGCGTTCCATCGAAATCTCATGACTGGAATAGATTCACTTATTGTCACCTACCCGGTTCTAAGGTTTCCAGAATCGTTGCGACAAGAAAGGATTGCGAGGAGCTTACCCGGGTCTACTTCTTCATTTACGGTGAAGATCCTGCCATTGCAGCAGCGCACAAGTCTGGAGACCTTGCTCGGCTTAAAACAGCATGGGCGGACCTGTATCAGGACGGCTCTTGGGAGTGTCCACGATTCGTTGATGCCCTACGAAACTCTCCGGAAGCAGATGATCTCTATTGCACCCGCCTAGAGGAGGTCAGGCTTCCAGTAGGAGACTGGTCTCGAGGCAGAGTGGTTCTCCTTGGGGATTCAGCCTACTCCCACTCAGTAGATGGCTACGGTGTGATGTGGGCAATGGCTGGGGCGTATGTTCTCGCCGGGGAGATCGCGACACTTTATGCGAAAGACAAGTCCTCACCTTCGAGAGCAGTGATCGAAGGCGCAAAGAATTACGAAAAACTCTTCCGACCGGTAGCAAACGCTACGGAGGGCGGAAAGTCAATGGCTGCATCTTTTTTCTTCCCAAGGTCGAGATTGGGAATCTGGACTCTCCATTCTATTGCCATGCTATTCTCAAAGCTTAAATTGGAACAAAGAGCTGGCAGAACAGATGAACAGCAGAAATGGAAGCTTCCAGAGTATCCTGCATTAGAAAAATCAGAAGTTTGATATGAAAAGGTTTCATTGGGCTTGATGCGCTATATGGGAGCTGGCGTCTTGGAGTTTACTTTTGACAGCGGCGTTCCCAAACCTTTCTCCTCTCTTTTCGCTTCACAAACTGCTTCTTTTATAGATACAAAATAATAATATAATTGTGTTTCATATTGGTATCGTCCCTATTCTTTCTCTACGTTATTCTTTTCAGATGTTACAAAATGACTATATATTATAATAAACCTTTGATATCAGGTAAATACACAGGAAAGAAATTTTCATTATTGTAGAACTACCCCGCTCCAAAACTGTGAATAAGAATTAAAGCCTAGCTGTTAGCTGTTCTGTAGCCCTACAGGCATTCTTTATAATCAATTACCCACAAAACTATCAGACCGTGGCATTGCTGCCAGAGGCTTCGAATATCTGTGAATGATCCGGTCTCACAGTAAATCCCAACGGCCTTTCCTCATGAATCGTGTCCCTTTGAGTTTGAGAGCCCCCCTGGCTCGATCTATACGTTCCAAAAACAGTCTCTGGATCTGGAGGCCCAAGTCCCCCAGAACTGAAGTTCGAGTGCGCAGGCTGTCCTTGTGAATTCACGATATTTGCTGGTAAAATAATTGGTTGATATGGTGGCCTGTTTCGCGTCAGAGTCCAAATAAGGGCTGCAAAGGTGATGATAAACATTCCTCCAAAAGTCCCAGCGATGCTGGTACTGGCTATGACAGTTTGCACAGAAATCTGTGACAGTGTTGTTGTGGACGTTGGCGTGGACGTCGGTGATGATGTGGCTTTGGATGTTGGTCTGTGTGTACTGGATTTGTTGAGCGTAGATGTGTGTGTGGGGAGCGTGGTTGGAGCTGTGGTGTTTAGGTCGACTCGATTTAATATAGTGCTGATATTTTTGCCATCGTATCCAATTTCGATAATATCTTGATCGTTTGTACCTTGTATGGACTTTGCTAGATTGACATATCCGTTAGAATAGTCTAAAACAACATATGCAGCCCTAGAAATTCCAGAAGGCCGATTGTAAAGAGGTTAGTCTTGAATCTGTTCTTAATACAATATCAAGGATAATCTGATCTTGGATACAATCTAAGAGCCTTACCGAAAGAAAGGAGCACCCAGAACGAACGCTCTTGGCTCCAAATTCGGATTCTGTTTCTTGATCAAGAGTTCGTATGTGTCACTTTTGCTGTCGAGAACGGACATATGCTGGTATAAAATTGGTATAAAAAGGTCTCCTGGAAATGAAATGTTCAATCCATAGCTTTGGGCCGTATCGTCAACTTTCTCTTTTTGAAGATAAAGTTTTTCGGAGTATTCCGTGGCAGGCTGGGCCAAGTGACCACTATTGTTCAATTCTTCTACCAAAAGCCCCCATTCAACATCTGGAAGTTCAATATATCTATAAAAGTGCGGGCAGAGATATTAGGTTAGTCTGAAATACGATTGTAGTGAGAAAATAGCGAAATTGATGACAAATATAAGTATATATGGGGTCGCCTCATAACCACCTGGCATTATTATTTTTCGAGTGAACCATTGGAAATGCTCTTGGTGCTAACCAAACCGATGAACTCCCATTTCGCAAGAGATCATTTGAAAGACCTGAGTACTCCACAGCCCTCTGATCTAACTAGTCTTTCAAATCAAAAGAAGACGCAAACCAGATGTCATATATCAAGTCAATTGAAAAAAAAAAGTTCCGCCGAACTCACCTATTACTTAAGTCTAGAAATGCTTTGCCTCTAAGATATTTTTGCCCTGGCTCTTGGTTTTTCACCGTGTCGTTTGATAGAGTTGAACCAAATGTAAAATTCAAAAGGTTGATTTTGATACTTTGACCAACTTCCTCCATCGGATGCCTAAGTGGATCTAACGCACTGACATTACTCAGTGCGGGATTTTCGAGAGTAAGATTATAGGTCCCAATCTGTCCTTCAAATTTGGCTCTGTCTATGCCCCCGAATAGTATCGATCCGTGGATATCCTGGTTTGCGGGTTGGTTATATACGTTATCCAGATGTATTCCAACAGTTTGGGAGTTGATATAGCTTTTTGAAACCATTTGTGACAGTACCGTTCCAGGGTGGGATGTCGCCGTGTCACCATATCCCCAGGATCCTAAGCCAAGATATCCTTGAGCCTCAACCATAGTTCCATATTTCGAAGCTGGGTCGAGAACACTTATGATCGTGCCTTCAAGTTCTACTTGATTTAACTGAAGAGTAACGGTGTAACTAAACTCTAGCGGTGCATATACGTTTGTTATCAGTAAAATACTCATCAAAGAGGATTGCACGTAGAGTATTCCGAAGAAAACAAAGAGATTCTTTGGTGAGAAGAATACACCAAAGGGATAAATCCGGTTAAAAGGTCAATTTATTGCCTCGGGTTTAAAACTCGATTAAAGAGGTTTTTCCTACCTAGTCTCATTTGAGTTCATTCGTTTTGGTCCATAAGTTCTGGGGCTTTGAGAGAGTATCATCTTTGTCTTTATATTTTGTTTACCTTAATAAAATATTAGCATCTGCGTTCCTCAAATTCTAACCCGCGTAATTTGGCATGTGAGACTCGCGCATCATCGATATGATATAAGATGATTAAAATTACTAGCGGAATGGGCGCTGATAAGGGATTTTGATCAGTGGATTCCTGGAATTATACTCACCGATATAACCATAAACATAGTATCCGAGCTCGGAGTCCTAGCAGAAAGTTTTAAGATAAGGGATTAACTTTCACTCTCTTGCTGAGTAACCGTAACCTCAAGACCGTAGTTTTGAGGGCGAAGCCGAGACTGGGCCGACGGGCTCAGACATACCCATGATAAATCCAAAGCTCTGAAACCTCGCCGCATTGTTTTTTCCGCTTCAGGGTTGAGTTCTCTACCGCTTATTTGAGATCTTCGCATTGCTCTTACAGATATCGGTGAGCGGAACATTGCATCTTTATGACCGACAGCTTTCATTGAAGTACCGAAATCCTCCATCATAGTTCTCTCTGTTGCCAGATCTTGAGTTATGAAGGCTATGATCGCAATGATGCCTAAAAAGGGACCGATGAACAAAAAAGTCGCATGGGAACATTGGAAAGCATTGGCGAATCTGTGCAAATTGAACCCCATTTTGTGTTGAAAATAAAGTATATAATAAAGTGTAAACGTTTCGGATAGCAGACGTGAACAGATCTCGTACCCCGGGCTCATAAAACGAACCGACTTCGTAGATGAGTGAATATAACAGCCCACGAGATTTGAGAGAGCGAAAACTAGAAGGAAACAATTGCGGCTGGAGCAGAAACAAAAAGGAAACTTCTGCTTTATCAATGCCCGTGGACTTCGTTCTGGAATTCTTAAAATTTATAAAACGTTTAAACAAACTTTGGACTCAATACTCTCAGCATTTAACCTCAAAAGGGTTATGAAGACAATCCCCGCACAACCCACACACCCTTGTAACTGCGCCTGCAGACATTATTAGGACCTAGGTACCTGAGTGCACAGAAAAAGATTCTTGCGGTTCGCAAAAGTGGCGTGGCTTCAAAGAACTCCTCAAAAATATCTATGCAGTCACAGGCCTTTCGCCCCATGAAAGTTCAAAATGTCGCGGGGATCTGACATGGATGCATTGGATTGCGGTATTCCTTGAATCTCTTCTTCAAGCATGTTTGCGACCTTCAAAACCCACATATGCAGGATCCAGACTATTTTTCTCAAATTTTGAGGGCTTTCGTGCATGTCCATGAGAGCCCTTACCTAGCTGTCGATCTAACTTCGTGGTCAATATTGTATTCGATCAATCATTCTGTTCTAGGAAGATACTCCACAGGCAAGTTAGTCCTGAAGACCACCGATGATTTGAAGGCGGAGCAATGTCCAATAGCGCTACATAGTTCCGTCATAGCATTATAGCAGCATTCCTGTCCGCGTACCGTTCGCAAGCTGGCGCAGACTCCATGATATTACCAGCCTTGGTGGCGGTCCGCAATTTCCTAATAATGTCCAATTATACCATCATCAATCCGATCTCCTAATCGGGTCGATACGTAGCCGAATATACCCCCCTATCGGTTTTAAGTCCCCAGACTACTTTAATAGTCTCGCCATCTAGGGACCTTAGACATAGAGCCTCGGATCTTTCAAATGTGACTAATAGGTATCGGACCTACTTACTATATCAATACATTTGATTTTTTCTAACTTAAATCTAGTCTTGAGCTTAAATGTCGGTAACAGCTCCTAGACTCTCACTTTTAGGTGTCTCCCGTGTCCACCTGTAGGCTTTCTGCTGACGCTTTTGTCGCTATCGAGGAGGCTCATTTGCTGTTGCATGTTGGTATATGCAGAGTTCCACGCCAAGAAACTCCATAAATACCCAAAAGAAGAACCTGTGTAGCCGCCCGCTCGTGCCGCATCCTTGCTTTATCTTGGCAGCTTGTGCTACACACTCACTCCCATCCTATAGGTTGCAACCAATTGTGCGCCGGTACAGTGGGGATGAACATTTAAATGTTTTGGAATATGATTGCCAGTTTAAATGATGCCTGATCAAGATCGTCCTTTTTGAGAATGCAGCTATCCGTTAGTTACCTCTGAACTCGAACAATCGTGCTTGCCGTTCACCAAATTTGGCCAGCGGGCGGCTGGATACATCCCCTTTCCACAGCCCGCCGGTTAGACCAGAACTACTTGTAAGTCAAAGCCTCAACTACTTGGTTTGGAGTTTATGAGCCCACTGGATTCGTTTTCATGATTGAAGCGTTCGCCGACTATTGGGCTAACATGCATGCTCCAAATTCAGTTAAATCCCAGACAACAGGGTGTGGATTATACGTTGTACGATCACGAGACTCAGATGCAACTTCGAGTGAACCAAAATGAAAGTAGTCCGTGGGACTGCGAAATGCGAAAGAGCAGATCGCATACGTTCTGAATTTCAAATACTCGGATTTATCCTAGACGTCGCATGCGCATGGAAGGAAGAATGCATAGGCCTAAGACGGGATTAAATATCCTGTGCCCGTCTAAACTAGCCGCTACCCATTGATTCGAAACGCGGTTTCCAATTGTGCTCTTGGATGATAACTCATGCGAGCTCCCACACCATGAAATATAGAGTCACCGGACTATCTATCAAAGGGTTTAAACTCTACCAGCAAGCCCTATCAGAAGGACCTAGACTACGAGGCAAAAGATCAATTATTTTAACCTTTTCATTCATTTCAAAAGGCCTATTCAGTTCGTAATTTTCATTACAAAGAGGTTTTCGTAAAAGGAACCTCGAGCACCAGACCACGAGTTCGTTAACCAGCCCCAAGCAAAACAGCTTTTACGCAAGAAAAGAGAGAAAAACAACTATCTGCGATCTTTTCGACTCAAGTTATTCGTCGATTAGTAAGAAACATAGTACGCGAACTCTCTTTTTCGTTTTTCGCAGAGAACAAACACTAGTTAAGATACACCGTGCTCTCTATTAATCATCAATGTATGAAAATCACGTCTCAAATTTCGTGATATTCTTATGCAGTGACGATACGAAGACTGTAAATAGAAGAGTTTGTTAGTATGTCGCCCCAATTCGTAATATTTTCGGAGATTGTGATGTAGAACTTACGTATTCGTGTGTCCCAAGCCTCCCTTCCATCCTTGAACAGCGATAACAACGTCTCCCGCGCCGAACAATCCAAGCTTGGATCCCTCATCGATACCCCATCTCAGACGCTTATCAACGTCCTCCTGCCAAACAACTTGATTGAAGTCGGGCTTTTGTTCTGGATATTGGAACGGATAGACGCCACGGTACAGATGTGCGCGACGGGCGGCACTAGCGCTCCTGGTAACCATCAAGATTGGGCAGGTGGGGCGGTATTTGGAAATTAGACGAGCAGTGTTTCCGCTAAACCAATTGTTAGTGAACACTTTCAAGAGCCATTTCACCAACTCAAAATGCTACTTACGAAGTGGAAAGAACGACGATGGCGGCGGCTTGTTGCTCCAAAGAGGCGTTGACAGCGGCGATAGCACAAGTTTCGTTGGTCTCAGTTGGTCGTTTGGTCAAGCTGCGAAGCTCATTGAACAGAGAGACGTAATTGATGGCAGTTTCAGCGATCAAGCAAGTTTCGTGCATCATGGTGACAGCATTCTCCGGGTAAGATCCCTTTGCCGTTTCACCGCTAAGCATGACGCAGTCCGCACCGTCGAGAACGGCATTTCCAACATCAGAAACCTCGGCACGGGTCGGGCGGGGGTTGTAGGTCATGGATTCCAACATCTGGGTGGCACAAACGACAGGCTTTCCGGCAAGATTGCACTTGGCGATCATCATCTTTTGAGCCATGAAGACCTGGGCAGGTGGGATTTCGATACCAAGATCGCCACGGGCGACCATGACACCGTCAGTAACTTTGAGAATTTCATCAAAGTTGTTGACACCTTGCTGGTTTTCGATCTTTGAAATAATTTGGATGTCTTTTCCGTCTTCACCCAAAACCTCGCGGATGGAAAGAACGTCCTCGGCACGTCGAATAAAGCTGGCAAAGACCATGTCGACGCCATTTTTAACACCAAATCTGAGATCGGCCTTATCCTTCTCCGATAGAGCGGGAAGGTCGACATCGGTACCTGGAAGATTGACCCCCTTTCGGGATGAAATCTTGCCATTATTCAAGCATTGGCACTTGATGTTCTGCTTGTCGATGATATCGAGGACTTTGAAAGAGAGAACGCCGTCGTCGACGTAGATGACACGGTCCTTGGCAATGACGTTGGTAATATTCTGGTAGTCGACATACCTATAAAGGCTCCGGTTAGCGATTTAAATTGCGAAGGGGTCCCAATTGGTGTTGCATACATGTACTCCTTGCTACAGGCTGTCTTGTACTTCTCGTCGGTGGTGATAACAATCTCATCACCAGCGGAAATTGGAATGTCGGCATCACCCTCGGTATTTCCAGTTCTGATTTCCGGTCCTTTCTGTAAAACAATTAGTTCTGGTGCAGGCTTTGTGTCGAAGGATTTGGTAACCGTACGGTATCAAGAGCAATTGCGAGCGGGCGGCCCGGTTGTTGGCGTTCAGCTTCCTTGGCGTTGTCTACGACGCTCTGGTGGTACTGGAGGACGCGATTGAAGCATTAGTCATCGTGTCTGCGAAGGAGGGGGGTAGCTCCGGGTCTTACCTCATAAGAACCATGGGAGAAGTTCATGCGAACAATGTTGAGACCGCCTATTGTCTCGGGACCCATGTTTAGCTCACAAATCGCCCCCACCATTCAACCAAATGACCGCATCGGAGCAGCCTAAATGATTGAAAAGAGAAAAAACCCAAAAGAAAGAAATAAGAGAACCTCAATTTAACTGAAGGGACTTACATTTTCGCAGCTTGTTCATCGCCTCCACGGAGTTTGTCTTTGGACCTGTAAATCAATGGGGAAGAGACCCCGCCGTTAGCCAAAAGTTACCCCTCCAACAAAGTCCGTTGAGAGCAGAGTACATACCAATCGTGCAGATGATTGAGGTTCTTCGAAAGTTCTTCTTGGGAACATGATTGATATCGAGAGAAGCAACCCACTCGTAGGATGTCTTGACCTCCGAAAAAAGAGCCATCTTTAGCGGTAATGTGATGTTTTCAAGGCTCCTGGCTAGCGGTGATGGTGGTGGTTAGCTACGTTGGGGTTTTTGCACGCGATTGAACAACAACAATTGGTAAGGAGGAGAGACAAAAAGAGAGCGTATACCTGAGAGGGATAGTAGCTAGCTTTTATAACAATTATCTTAATGGTTTAGCTGAGTGAAAGCGAAGGAATGGGGTTTTTCCTTTTTGTGACGGGACAAGGAATGTTGAAGTTGATGTTATCGGCGATATTAGATTTTTGGTGGTGGTGGCTTTGCAACGGGGTTTTGTTTGGTAGAGCTCACCAAAAACTCAATTCACAGCGTTTGGTGGGGGGCAGCCTCACTACAACCTCACTTCAACAATATCGTCACACTACAGATAGCACCAAGACAATGCCAGAAAGTACACATTTCCCACAAGCATCCGTTTGTGACAATCAGCACAGAGATGATCGGAATGCTAAGACGATAGTACCCCGATACAAGACTTCAAATGAAGCCCGAGGTGATACAAAATGGTAAGTCGAGGCAGCACTCTCTGCATCAGGGCCCCGCTAACTCGCATTATGACGACAGACCTCCCACCTCTCAACATAAATAACACTCTCAATTCACAAAAGATGGAAGAGATGCACCGCACCTTCTAAGAATCCTACGCGTCTTCTTACGACGGCGAGGGGACCCTGACAAACAGCTCGACCGTCAGGCTGGACCGACCAGACTGATGGTGGTCCACCGGGTCTCAGTTGTTAGCTCAGGCGAATGAAAAGATTCCCTTTCGCGTCGTGGGGAGTTCTCCCAGCCAATCCCGGTCCCTCTTCCCTCCAAGGATTCCTCCTTTCAAAAAGCCCGGGCCACCAGTTTACTTTTGTACCTTTATCTCTTTATTTTATTTTTTTATCATTTTTTTTATGCATCCCTCGCCGCTCGCCTGTTTCCAGTCACCGAAAAGCCCGTATAATTTTTATTACTCTTCTAATTCTTCAAAAATCGCTCTTTCATTTGACAGGAAAGCGGGGACACTTATTGTTAGTTACGCCTCGTTTTTTTCTAGCAGCTGATTTGCAATTCGCTCTGAAAGCTTGAGCATCTCGTGCTGAGTAATTTGAAAGCTGCCTCTGGTTTTGCTTTGCTGGCCTCTCTATTTCTCCCCTTGCAGCAAGTACCTAGAGATCCTTGCCTGGTAGTAGCTACCCTGGACTCTCTCCGAACTCCGGCTTCGACGTTAGTTCAGGTACCCGTACTTTGAGGCTCTCGCTCCGTACTCCTTCCAGAACGAGATCTCTATCTGTTGGCTCTCTGAATAACCGTATTAGCTCTTCAGACATCCCCTTTTTGCTTGCAAATTTCTGTTTGCGATACAATTGAGGGGGCTGCCTTGATTTCACGGGGACAATTCGAATATTCAAGCCTTTGCCAGCCACACTTCACCGCCACATTCAAACTCCAACCTTCTCAACACCTCTCCAATATATTTCAAGCGAAACGTGTTACGAGATCGCATAACAGAATAGACAAAATTAATAAAAAAAGATATAGGTGATTTAGTTTCGACCGAAGGCATTTTCATTTCTCAGTACACTTATCATAATGCTCAAGAAAACGCTAAGGAAATTACACCTCGTTCGAAAAGTGGATGGCTCCACCAACCCACCTAGCCCTCCACCTAAATCCAAAGCTGCTGCTCCACCACAATTCCCGCTATCCCCCCCTCCTAAAAAACCTACAATAGATGATCTTCCTCGCACTCTCGTCCCAAGATTAAAGAGTCTCCAGGTTGCTCATGAGATAAACATCCGTTTATCTGGGGAGATATTCACGCCTAGTTTATCTAAAGAAATATTTGGTCCAGGAGAATTCACTGTATATGATGAGGCAGAAGTGGATCCAGATCAAAGCAGTCTCAAGTCTCCCAACTACGTCTTTACACAGGAAGATACTCATTTCGACGATACTCACCGAGAGAATTCTCACGGCGCGGATTCTCACGGTGCGGATTCTCGTGGCGAATTTATACTCCACGATAGCTGGTTTGGAGACCAGCGCGTTGAAGTGGAGCACCAGGACATTCGAGAACAAGAATTTCGGAGTCAGGAGGGATATCACGATGAGTATCGAGAATCAGAAGAGGAAGAAGATGAGGCTTATCGTGAACCGGAAGAGGAGGAAGATCCAGATGCCACCTGGGACCAGGGCGGACTGGTTTCGTTATACGCTCAACAATTCGAAACTATTCAAGAACATCCTGATGAAGACGCTTATGAGGCAGGAGAAATTGAAGAGCCTGCGATAAAAGATCAAGAAGATTATGAAGAGGAGGAGGAAGAAGTAGAGGAGAGCGAAGTAGAAGATAAGACAGAAGAGGACGACGACGACAGCGAAGAAGTTTCCCCAGTGGAGGAACATTACGAGGAGTCGCCAATAGAATATCATTATTATGATCCGAATGATTGGTCCGACTCAAGGCTCTACAGTTTTCTAGATGCAGAACTTGAGGAATCAGCCCTATCTTCGCCCTTACTAAACTTACCTCTCGAAGTATTTAATATGATAACAGCTGATCTTCCATACTACGACATTCTATCACTCTCGCTCACCACTCGAAGGCTATTTCGTCTTTACCCAACCCCGGATCAACTACCCTCCACTGAAACTTATGCCGAATGGCGAAAGCAAGCCATTTGCAACCACTTGATTCTTCATCGCTACCTCCCCCACCGTATTTTCGACATCCCAGAGAATCCTGATATGTGCCCGTACTGCAGCGTAGAACTATGCCCGCCCACCTGTCCCAGCGCTTTGCTTCTCGATTCCAAAACCGGAGTCTTTTATCCCGCTTCGCTGTACCCGCTTGGACCACTCCATCCCGCCATGCTTCAATTCTTAGCGCCGGAAGCACAGTCAAAATCCCGATTCGCGCCGACCGATCTCCCTCGGTTGACCAACCTCAGGACATTCCCAAAAGACACTTACACCACAATATGGTGTTCTCACCACCGTTGTCCCGCTGACTTGCTATCTGCGAACTTTCAAGAAAAGTCCGCTCCCGCGGGATCCATCAGATTCTGGCACGACCACAACGATCGGTACAATATCCAATGGGATCCAACAAAAACCAACCTGAACCAAGCACACACCCACAAAAATGCATCATTGGTCATAAAACCCACTCAAGACTTAAAACTCATCGAAAAATTGGTTGGATATAGGACTAAATCTCAAACGCCACCGACACCTGGATTTTCCAGTAAGCGCAACACCGTAGAGATCCCGATTCCTGTCCACGAAACCACATTTTACGATTCACTTTGTCGGCATTGTAGATTACCACTCCCCGTATCTTCCTCCGAACTATGGTTCGGTATAACCTGCACCTGCGATAACAAAGCCCGCAATCGCGATCACTCGGGGTGTTCAACATGCGGCGCCGTCAGCATGAAATTCACAACGATAGAAGCGTTCGAACCCATAATATATCGGGAAAAGAAGCAGAGGCATTTAAAATCATTCAAGCTGACGCTGGCGACTGAAGTACGCGTTGAAAAGAAGTTTGTGGATGGGAAACTGGTAGATCATCTCGTGGATGTCTTTCCGGATGCTGCAAGACGCAATTTAGATTTGGTGCGGTACTCACGGATCACGCCGCCTCCCGTCCAAACTCTCCCGAGGATCGCAATACCAAATCTACCGGACAACATTCTCGATCTAATAACCGGGTATCTCTTGGAAAATACGAGGTTCGATGAGGCTGGGTTTATTTCCAAAGCTCGGCGTTTTCTGTTTCAGAGCAAAGGCGTGTGGGACTGGTATCACGATCGGGCGGATTACTGTGACGAATGTAGGGATTTCTCACAACAAGCTGCGTTACATCGGAAACCACGATCTTACGAGTGTGCTTGCGACTGGGCGTTTTATCTATTCATCATGGACGGGTGCGATGAGAGCGGACATTATTTAGACGACTACTTTATGTGATTCTGTTTATCAAGTTTGAAGGAGCGAGAGCGAGATTGTATGATATGAAACTTGATTGTATCTTATTGTGCTGCATTGCATTATCCGTTAGGATCGGCGTCATTTTGCTGCATTTACAAACGGTAGGTCCAGTTGGCCTTGGATTATTGTCAGCGCTTCTAGGATCTATGTATTTTATAAGTTAGCTATGGTGCATGGTGTTTTGCTATTTTCTTTCACGGAGCATAGTTATGGTGCTTGTAATTTACCTTTTCGTCATCAAATCTTCTTCCTACTAGCTGTAGGCTGATTGGCGCTTCTGTGAAGTATTCTGGGTCCCCTAAAAATGCCTCGTATTAGTATTTGGATGGTATATTGTAATTTTAGAAATACTCACAAAGTTTAATATTCGCGACATCCTTTTCATTTGTGACAGATTTTTTGGCGTACTCCCACTCTACTTTATCGGCGCTGCCAACTTGACTGACGGGGAATACTGCAGCTGGGTAATCTAGCAAATTCCATAGACTAGTATAACCCCAGTACCTTGCTGTTCCTAACCTCGGCGCCACACCAGGTCCTACGGGACACAACAAGACATCGATACCAGCGTTAAGCCATCTTGCGAGATATTCCTTGCGAAAGTCATCTCTTTTTCTGGTTAGATTCCAAAGATCTTGAACCGTATGACCTGGTGCTTTGGGAACGTTTGGTTGTGTGAGGATCCATTCGGACAGGGGAAGAATCGGTTCGCCGGAGTTCTGGATGGCTTGTTTTTCTTCCGTAGCGCCATCCGCAAAGTATAAGGCAGACTAGGAAATCAGCTTTTTAAAAAATCAAGTAATCCTGAAAGGGTTCCTACAATTATGTCCCAAGCTCTAGCCGCCTCTGTTTCTTCCCATTCGACGACTTCGAACTGCTGGGGATGTTTCTTTAAGCCTTGTACTACTTCTTCGATAGCTCTCAGCACGGGTGGATGCGGCATGACGACTCCATCCCACTTCATAACCCCGATTTTGATCCGCTTCATCTTCCCCGTTAGTACATTCAGTGGGAAATGCGAATCATCCCTCCACGGTATCGGCACCAGCATCGGATCCAGCAACCACGGCTCCGCTGCTAATACAGCAGACATGAATAGCGATAGCCCGGATAGATGGGTCGATAGAGGGCCTACGACCGGTACGATATGTTCCTGTCCGAGCATCGTCGCCGCTTGTCCTCCTGCAATACACCGAAAATCACAGTCAATCACACCCTCCCCTCCATAATATAATCCTAACGTAGAGGGTACGTATAATAAAAAGAATGGACTAACCCATCGGCAACCGATAACTCGTCGGTCGTAGCCCATACACCCCATTATTCCCCGCCGGACTCCTAATACTCCCCCCGATATCCGTCCCGATCCCCAAACAACTACCCCTCATGCCCACCAACGCCCCTTCACCACCGCTACTCCCACCACTCGTTAGATTTCTATTGAAAGGGTTAACTGTAACACCGTAGAGATTACTGCTGGTCTCTAAATGCATTAGCGTTTGGGGTTCGGTGGTGCGAACGTAAAATATGGCACCGGCATCGTAGAGTGGTTTTAGGATATCGCCGTCTTCGGTGGCGGTGGTGCCGACCCATGAGCAGAAACCGGCGTTGAGATCGTGGGATTTTATCCCGATGTGTTCTTTTACGGAGATGGGGAGGCCGTGGAGAGGGCCGACTGGACGGTGGTGTTGGGAGAGGTAGGTGTCTAGGTAGGTTGCGCGGGCGAGGGCGAGGGAGGGGAGGAGTTCTGTTGTACAGTTTGTCTTTTTATATCATTACTATTGATATTTTTACATTTTGGGGTTTATCATGGAAGATATTCTAGGTTTATGGGATGGTTATACTAATTTCTGTGCGATAGCTGCTCTTTTTAAGAACGCTCGGGTAAGTTCGACGGCGGATAATGAGCCGTTGGCGAGTTTTGAGAGGAGTATTGTGGGGCTCAGTTCTGTGATGTTGGTTTCATGAAGGGATAGTGGTTCTCGACCGAGGCTGTAGACGTTGAGAGGGAGTTTGGAAGGGTCGCCGAAATCCGGGACTTGGATTGGGTCTGGGAGTGTTGAAAGTTCCTTGATCGTGCTGTCCCGGTGGGCTTGCCGTTCTGCGGCAATTGATTGCCAGGTACTTGACATTGTTATATTTCTACGATTGGGTGCAGATTAATATGTTTGTAGAGGCTATTGGTAGTTATAGAGTCCAGTGCATGGAGTTGGTGGGATAGCTAGGTTAAGGATTGTTGGAGTTGGACAGGGCGGGGCAAACATAAAGCGGGGTGTCATTGGTTCTGGGTGGTAGCGATTTCTCATCAATCCGAGACCGAGGACTTATGAGAGTGACCGTCGACAGTGAAAAGTTTAAGGGACAGTCGACGTGGGGGCTGCGACTACCAAGTTGGTGTGCAGACGCCTTCCCGTTGTCAGCAAGCTGTCCCGTTGTGTCCGCTGCGTGAACGACGGAATGCATTCGAACAAGCCAACCAGGGCCGAGTTAAGCGATCCGTCAAGATCCAAATTTTGACATCCGACGGATGTCTCTACGGTAACAATCAAGACCGTTAGAATTCGTTTGTATAAACGACGATAGACGAAGCGAATGAAGAATGCCACGACATCATCGCCAAGCGATTAATTCAGAAACAAAGATATTCTTCCGTTCCAGAGCCCACGGACGTTCGTCCGAATCCCGGTCTTGTGATACAAGCGAGGTGGAGAGAGGATGTTCTGCGGGGTGTTGCGGGTGTTGGCAGATCCGCAAAGGGAAGTCGAAGCGAGGCTCATTGCCATTTCGGGGCCGTTGTCAGGCAAGTCACACCTGGCAACGTCCCCACAACACGTTGACAGACTGCATAAACAAAGGAAAGTGTTGACCTCCAATTATCAACACCAAACGCCTGGCATCAAGCACTCGATTTCAGGATAATTTATCAGATGCCCTTTCCGTGGACCACCGGATAGAACGACCCCGGTTCAAAGACTTGCAAGGAATAACTCTCCTGTCAACTGCTCCTTCTCATCGTTCTATTCTATTCTTATACAACCTCACCCTTTTTCCTGAAACCGTCTGTGCAACTGCCAAATACATCCATCTATACGTGCATCTTGTGTACGCTGCTTTGTTCGTTTCGACGTTGCACACTTCCCAGGCTTAATACTACCGTTACTCGTGTTCCTCAAACCAACCTTCACAATCTTTCCATTCTGCACCATAATCATCTACTTCATCAACAATTCATCGATCAATCAACTGCTGCCTCAATCAGCGTTTCGAACTATATCGTCAATTAACTCGCGTCAGATCACATCATGACAACTCCGGCGCTGCGTCGCTCGGGGAGGAACCTCCAACCGCCTGCTTCTACTAGATCGTCACAGATCGCGAGCCGTAGAACCGTCTCCGCTCCAAAGTTACGCGGTACTAGCAAGGCATCTGATTCTACCACTGTTGATAATGTTCTCAAGTACGTATTCCCCAGAAAAATGAGCACTCATAGGATACTAACTTGAACACGTTCGATAAAAAGATCATCCAAGCCAACTGGAACAACAGCCAAAGTCAGTCTTAAGAAATCCGTACGTTTCGCGGATGCCTCTGGTGGCCCTGTCTGCAATAAGGAGAACGATATCCCATCCGAAGACGAACTCGTTGCCGCAACAATCACTCCAACACCGATGAAGACGATTCCGGCCACTCCCAAAGCATCCGTCGTCAAATCCGTTCCCAAGAGCCTCAGCCGCTCACACCAACGAAGTATCTCTCAGCCACTCAATTTCGACCAGAGTACAGATCTTAAGAGGAAGTACTTTTCCGAAGATGAGACTCCAAAATCTCGACGCAAAATGGTTCGCGTCCAAGCGGCCGAACCTGAAAGTCCTACCATGAATCGAAAAATGGTCATACCTACTCCCAAATTAACTGTCACATCTGCCAGAAAACCTTCCTCTGCAATGACACCGTCTTCCAAGCTCATGGCCTCGGTGCTCGAGACTCCAGCCAAAAGACCTACCAGACCACTCAAAGATACCACCCCGGCAGTCAGAGCACCGATCACTGAAGAAAATCCTTTCCAGTCAGCTGTTAAGACCGGCCCTCTAAGGATGAGCGGCATCAAAAAGTCATCCACGGACATCTTCAATTCTACGGATTCTTTCGTTTGCCCATCCGACTCTAGCAAAGGGTGGCAATTCGATTCGAGACTCAGCGCCAACTCTGCTGCTTCGCTCAGTGCTTTGGCTACACCTGCTCGCCGACCTGCTAGTGGACTCATGTCTGCATCCACTGTCGCCGGTGGAAAGCAAACAAGCAATCTGTCGAGAAGCCTGATGAGCTGCCCTCCAAAGAGAGCTGGATTGCCAATGTCACTATCGACGGCGTCTACCGGACAGAAGACAGAGTCAGCTCTAAAGCTGAGTAGCTTGGCGACTCCTGCTCGTCGACCTACTTTTAGCTTTGCTGAACCCACCACCTCTTCGATGGCTAAATCAACGCCTCCCCGTGTTTCTCCAATGAAGGAGCCGCCAAAGAGAGGCCCCGGGCTTTCACCTCTTAAATCCTCTATTACTATGTACGAAATCAAAGAAAATTCGTCACCACTTCGTGACAGGTCCATTTCACCCACCAGGAGATCGATGCATTCACCAGAGAGAAAGTCGATGCAGTCACCAGAACGAGATTCCTCTTATCTAAGACGTTCCAAGGGCCCGTCTTTCACATACAGTGTGCCAAAGAAGAGGAATTCCGTTCCGAGCCCAACAAAGTCTGCTTCTCCTCCCAAAATCGCAGAAGTCGCAGACCAGATCAGACGCAAAATATCAGAAATTCGAGAGCAAAAGAGCAACATGCCCCAGAATCAGCCATCTCCCACTAACCGCAAGCTCGATTTTGGCCGCCTTGAAGCCCTTGTCAAGAAGTCACCCAAGAAATCTGACTTTGATATCTTTGTTGACAAGCCAAAGCCAACGACGAATGCGTACAATTATGATAGCGAGCTTGGGGAGGACTCCATGACTACCGATGAAGTTTTTGGCAAATCACCGCCCAAGACACTCGGCACCCGTCGCGAAAGCGGGTTGTTTCTGACTTCACCAGATAGGTCTGTTAGTATCGGGCCGTTCACTACACGTCTGGAAAAGAAGTCTTCACCCCTTAGAAAGGAATATGAATGCGATATCCGGCGTGAATCTGGACTTCAGCTTGGGAAATCGCCATCGGGAAACTTCTTTTTGGATACCATGCATCAGAGCAACCTCACAGCCACCACACCGAGCTTAATGCACAAACACACAATCATTGTCCCATTGAAGGACTGCATTGAGGAACTCGAAGAGAGTGATGATGAGAACGAGAACGAAATTGCGGAATCTGTTGTCCCGACTGCCCAAAGCATCAAGGGACCACTTCAAGATATGGTTATATTTGTCGAGATCCGCACATTGGACGGGTCGGATGCGTCTGCTAGCTTCGTCCAAGAGTTGATAGCTTTGGGTGCTAAGATTGTTAGACGATGGAGGTTGAACACTTTTGGGAAAACCGACGCCGAGATTAACCCTATGGGAGTTAACTTGGTTGTCTTCAAAGATGGGAACACCCAAGCTATTAGCAAGGCTAAGAGAGTCGGTGTTCCTTGTGTTGGAGTTGCTTGGATCAAACAGTGAGTTTTGTTTTTTATATATGAAGTAGTGACGAAACCAATTGCTAACTTGATGCAGATGCTCCGCTATTAAAGAGAAAGTTCCTTTCGATGATTTCTTAGTTAACGAACAGAAAGGACCATATAGTGCTAAGAAACAGGTCGGTCACATATCCATATAACACAGTTACGATTGGTGCTAATTCATGTTTGGTTTGCAGCGACGTAACTCATTAGCTCCCAAACTCCACAAATGTGTCACACCAATGAAGGACACGAAGAAGGCCAGTCGATTTATCACCGACGGTCCAGTTTCTACCCCTGTTACCCCTGAGAAGTCGCTGAGGTCGGTTAAAGGGGCCTAGAATGCCTCTTCCACCGATGCAACAGCAACCACGGAAACAGCAACTATCGAAGATCAACCAAAGCCAAATGATTGGCACAATCTCAGCCCGGAGATGAAAGCTAGATGGATTTCTGTGGAAAAGAAGGTCACGGAATTCAACACGGAAGTCGGCCCGGAGATGGCCAAGAACTATTTTAGAAAGCTTGTCGCTAAGGGTGTTCCCCGCGACAAGGCAAAAGAGCGTACCAAGGACACATACTTGAGATTACTCACCACGACGAGGAAAATCTCTGATAAGATGCGAGCCATTATGGAGTTGGATAATCTTTTGTTGGAAGATTGAAGTTTTAGGGGTTATTAGGTGTTTTTTTTATTTATGGGAGATGGAATATAGAGGCGTTCTTTACTTATATTTTTATATTTTTCAAGGCGGTGGATTCGTTTCCCTCATTTTTGTTTTTACTGTTTTCCCTCTCCCCATCTCTCTTTGATACACGTTATCACTATCACTGGACTTGAACGTCATATCTTCTCATTTTGTCCGTTGTTTTCAGCTTTGACATACTACTACTAACATGTGTTGACTACATTATTTTCTTTTGTCATATTCGCTCTTTTTAGATGGCGGGCTGGCGCGTGGCATTTTATTTATTTATTTACCTTGCTTTTATTGCTTTTTTTTTAGATATCTATAGGTCTGTCGAGGTCGAGGAGGGAGCCTCAATGTTTGTGACGTTGTTTAACACTCACTACGAGTTGGCGTTTATCTAGTATTCTAAGAATTAAAACATCCGATATCTAATATCTGGTTACATTTCTCGCATCTACTTTGTCAAGCGTATTCTGTGGCGTAGCAGCAGTTGATACATCGCGGCGATGATAAGGAGGGAGATCTATATCAAAATGTCAAACGTGGTTTCAAGATTCGCGAATTCGGATTCACATTGTAATATAATAGGATTTATACTGTATCACGATGTAATATATTAGAATCTCTCCACAACAATTATCCTCGAGGCTCTAGGAAGCTTTTCACATATTATGATCTCTATTCAATCTACATATATACAATTTTCCCCTTCAAAACCATTGCAGCTTTATATCTTGAACACAACTAACTCACATGTTCTCTTCTTTTAATACCTAGGTAATGATTTACTATGGGTGAATTTTCGAATGACCGACGCTCGTCGGTATACAGTAAGGTATATCAGGTGCACACTGTTATCAAGTCCAGTGTTGTGATTGATGATAAACCTCATCGACAGTCGATCAAGTTTTATACCCACACTCTCTCTCATCGTCACCCTTCCATCTCTTCTTGTTTTGAGACCTTTCTCCTCCATCACCCCACCAGTTCACAATCTTTCAAACTTTCGATTGATGTACCGTCGGCAACAGCCCTCCAGAGCATCTCGTTGCTCGGGCATCATCATCATCCTCGAGATCGATACCCCTCAAGAGTCGACATATCCCTCTCACTTCCTCCATCTCTACCATCCCTAGTATCCGTAGCCAACACCGTCCCTACAATCCGATTGCAACCTTCCTTATCAGAGCTGGTCTCCATGATGAAGGTCAAGAACAAACTCAGAAAGCAGTCCAAAGTTGACGACCGCCGTCCTTCCCGTCGCCAATCCGTCTTCTCCATCGCATCCAGCTACTTTGGACCGACAGCACTAGGCGACGATATCGACATTGACCGTACGATATCCCCAGCACTACAAACATCCCACATCTTCATCCACGAAGATGGTTTCGACGCTGCAAGCGGACGTTCACCCTCCCGCTCACCTTTCTCCCTCTCAGCTGTACCACCAGCAGATAACACCAGTCCGACATCTCAACCACTCCATCCACCTGCACCTCCACATGGCATTGACCTACCGAGCTTATCATCTCCTGATCATCCTTCGCCTCCAGTTCCCAGTCTAGCCACAAGCGCTCAATTGACGCCCGCTCTCTCCGCTCAAAGTGATACCAATGGTACCATATCACCATCCAATGCAAACACAGACAGCGCAAGACAAAGCCGCCGTCCATCTTCCTTCTTTCGATCGTCGAGTATAAGTTTCATGGGAAGAGTACATGACCTCCCTTCTCGTCTATTCAAAAAGGAAAAAAACATACCCAAAGATACAAAACAATTACGTTCCACGTGTAAAATAACAGAGGCCCAAATCTCTCCACCATCACCCTCCAAACGCCGTCCCACAAAATCCGAGAAAGCAGCACTAAAACGCAAGAAATCAGCAGATAAATATACACAGAAACAGACCAAAAAGCGGCTACGGCAGTTCAAAAGGGAGATGAAACGCCGAATGGACGAGTCTCCGGAAGGTAAAGAGGCCAAAAAGCGGATGAACAAGACAGAAAAGCTGTTGAAGGTGATGGATGACGCGAAGGAGAAATTTTGGGAGTGGGTTGACAGACGGGATGAGAAGAGGAGGAAGAAGCAGGTGCGGGCGTATACGGAGATGAGGGAGGAGAGGAGGAAGAGTGTGCTTCTTGTGCCCGTGGATCGGGATTATGAGGTGTTGTCGAGGAGGGAGAGTAGGAGGTATAGTACTCTCAGTAGCAACAGCGAGTTTTCTACGCGTACGGGAAGTATCGTGATTTGAGTCGGATGCGAGATGAGAGACTGGTCAGGTTAAGCAAAAGGCGAGATGCGGCGAATAATGGTGGATTACGAATAATGGTGCCGGGATGGGTAAGGTGTGATTAGATGTATTATTCAACCACTTGTCTTGGTATGCGTATATTTGTTTTGTTGTAATTGTTTTCCTCTTCTTTTCTTTTCTCACGCTTTAATTACGAAAGGTGCGGTGGACTGTGGGAGGGGTTGACGGTATTCATGTTTCTTTTCCTTCCATTATCTTTGAAAGCAGGTTAAATTAGCGGTTCTATAGAGAGAGCGTGTTGTTTTTGTTGCATTACTGGCGCACCGTCTTCCACAGATGCTACTTTCTGGGTCAACGCTTAGTTGACTGATGGGCATCAGATATAATAAATCAATATAATATATTTTATTAATTACAAGTATTGAGCTCTAGCTGAAATTTAATGGCGAAATCCCATTTCCGGGATCATCCGTTCTAGTAATAAGATAAAGTCTTCCATTGCTTGATTTGTAAATACTCGCCAACTTTTGTTGTTGTGTCACCATATTACGCATCGAGCATTTCGGTCTACAAGATAACATATAAATGTAGCCATCCAACAGAACCCTCACAACCCCACGTCCACCATAAAGACGTCAAGTCCTTCTAGCCGAAACCAGGTACAGAGTTCCCTCCATTTTCGTCTCCGAAAAGATTCTCATCCGAGAATGGCCCAAAAAATTACATCGATATCAGCTCATCTTCGGCACAACCATTTCCACTGAATATATTTTATTAAAGAAAATAAAAAAAGAGTAGGTTGTAATTTGACATCCGAGCTTGTTCTCATGACTTCCATCATGTTAGGTTTTCTCTCACGTCGCACTTAGTTCAAAAGAAGGGGAAATTGTGAAAGGAAGTGAGATATCTCTTGTTGCATTATTGGTTAGTTAAGTACTACTTTTGTATATTTTTTGATTCTTTTTTAGCATCCCGCCTGCGCCACGCGCCCGTCATTGAATGATATTTTTGATCTCGTCAATTGCACCGAAAAAGGATAGATGCAAAACTATCGCTTTCACCAAAACTCATCGACCGTACCTTGCCAAAAAAAAAGTCGTATTGTTACCGAAATTAGGAAATAATATTAAGATGTATTACTTGATGGTCGTGTCGTGTATAACCCCAGTTTATAACTCCCACCAAAACGACCGTGTATCATAAAACAAGTTCGTTTGCGCTCATAGTTCTCCGTGGGTCAGAGTCTTTGTAACCGCATCGGCTATGGTCTCCGCGGTAGTAGCGAAGACGTCAAATTCCGTTTCGTTGTCAAAGTAGAAGAAAGTCCAGGTATCCCACGCCTTCTGTGAGAAGTCCAATTTCGCGCCCATGACAAAGGCGGTCAAGAACTAATTGCAAGAAAATTAGCATTTGAACCAATGTTTTAGTTTTAATAGCATCGGATACTCACGATAGCGTTGGCGAATAAGAATGAAACAAAAACGATTAGGAATATTATTAATTGTGTGTTCTCGGGCCAGACCGATGGTTCAAGGATAACCGTCTTGCCAGTTCTCTTCTCTTGCTCTCTCTTTGCATCCTTCTGTTTCTTCGTGATGGTAGGGTAAATGCCTTCGATGAATTGCTCAACCTACGGCAATGTCAGTATGAATCGAGAGGAACAATTAATGGTATTACGGGGTTTACCTTAGCACACTTGACGGACACCTCCAAGAAGTTTGGATCTTTGGGGGTATTCTTCCGTCGGATGACCTTGATATACCTCTTGAAGATATCGCATGTGGTTCTCAAATTGCCCACATCCATCATCAACTCGCAAGCCTCACCCTTTGGAATCTTGATGTTACGCTTGAACATCTCTGGATTTCTGAATACGAGAGCTAGTGTGGCGATAGCCATGACTTGCGGGATGGCGCAAAAGTTGTAGACGGATTGATCACGCAGGCCGGCAAGGTAGTACAAGCAGTCGTCGGCGTGGTTGAGAGCGTTCAAAACCAACTCAGATTGGCATGCTAACGCCTTTTCTTCATTTTCTGGGAGACCGAGGTCGACGTAATTGTCCACATACTTACCCCAAATTTCTCTGGGATAGAAGCTTCTGCAGTCGACCAAGTCTTCTCGGAAATCACGAATAATGTTGGTTTTCTGGAGGAACAGGCCCATGGAGATGTAGAGATTCGGTCGTGAGAGCAAACCGGGGTTAGCGACACCTGCTGGGACGAACAAGCGAGTTAAGCCTTCTCCGACGAGACCGGCGACGTAGAAGCAGTAACGATCGTAGTCGGCAATCGTTGGCAGGCCGTCAAGATTTTTGGCGGGCCCTCGGCACGTTTCAGCCATGCCATCGCCCATTTGCTTTGCGATGTCGCGGATAACATCCTTGTAGACGTCCTTCAATTTCATGAATTCGGTGATCACAACGTGGAATTCGACCAGCAGCTGACGATCCTTCTCGTCTGGGCCGTTGCCATCAAAGGTCCAGCCTGGTTGCTCCAGGATTTGATGGAAATTTTGGAGAAGGGGAATTTTAATGTCGTTGGAGAGGGTCATATCGTCCTCGATTGTGTCAAGTCCGCCTGCGCGTTGCAAGAAATTGTTGGCATATTGCTGGAATCAATAAAAGGAGGAGTAACTTACGCAGCACCAAGTAGAAAAGAGCAACTGGGACTCTCATCTCCGGCTGCAATTCCAAGATGACGGCCGCAAAACTACGGCTCGTCATTTCAAGAAACTCATAGCATTTCTTGAGTTCAGCAGATTCTTTTCTTTCGTTCTATTGATGACTACGGTAAGAGTGTGGCCACAGCGTCGCAATTGAGAGAAACTAGGGGAAAGTACGTACTCGAAAATGCAGAGGATCCCGCAAGTACTTCCAGTGAAGCATCGACCGTAGCTGATACGGATGCGTAGTGTAGTGCCATAGCGTCGCGAGTTTGACCATCGTGAAGATTGATGTAAGGGATTAGGGAAAGACTGCTCGTAGATGATGGGAGGAGAGAGAGCAGGATGTTGAATCAAAAGACCATAGATGTTGATAAGGTCGGTGGTGATATGTCGAGGAAGAAGGGAGAAGAAGATTTAAGACAAGAATACGAGAGCTGTATTTTATCCAAGGGGTCTCGTCCCGTCTTATTGGTAGAATGTGCCCAATATCTACTTAGCTCACCACCAAGTCGGCACGCCGGGCGACGTGACAGGAAAAGACCAATTGGGGCCCGGATAATCTAATTAACAACGGGCGACAGTTGCCACAAGACCTATGTGACAGCAAGATGAAGGGTATCGACGGAAGAAATGCGCAGCCTGTTTAGTGAATTCGTATGTTTCAATTTTTTTTTTCACTTTAACCGGCGAAAAAGGAATGTGAGTTGCCCTGTCGTCGAGCTGCTGCTCCGCGCTTCGGCTGCCGAGACACCACCACGCGACTGATCAGTGCACATCACAACACATCACAACACATGGTCAACCTCATTCCAACACATGCTCGATGCCAATCCGACGCTAATCCCACGCCTATCCCAACCCGGGCTTCATTTGCCCGGAACGACAACCCGCGAGTTTAGTCGCACGCTAACTATCACTACTAGCAAGGACCCGGAATCAAATTAAACCTCAATTCTATTAGATATCAAATTGATGAGATGAAAAAGTAATAAAAAATAAGTATATGGTCGAGTATGTAGATATTGTTGGTTAGAATTTCATCTTGAGGTTCTTCCCCCATGTCACAACCCTTGTGAGCACTGGACTGGGAACCACCTCTTCCCACCCATCCTCGTCTGCGTTACTCCCGCCATACGTCGAATCTGCCCTGAACCGTACAACATCCAGCGTCCTCAACCTGGGTTTCCCCTCGTCGTTCCCAAACCATACCATGGCATTCATGGATCGTTCCGGTGTAACACCCTTGTCCGAGTCGTTCTCATCCCTTTCCCGGCGAACTATAACGGCGCCGATGTATCGACAATCCAACACGCGAGCCTTGTCCTTTTCAGGATACGAGTGCGTACCCACTAGTGACACTAGCACCCCTTCCTCACCTACTCTAAATGGCTGTCGTAATATCGCACATTTCTCCCATTCCACTAGCGCCTCATCGACGTTCTTAGATATCTCATAATCGGCATCAGGTATGGCTGTGATATTGTGTTTCGCATCTTCCTCTGATACCAAATAAAGTCTCCAATTCCCCAACAAGGCCCCGTCTTTCGAAATATCGAGCATGTCCGCCGGAAGGTGTAAATTGAATCCTTCAGCGTCAATATCAACTCCCATTGATTCTACGGGTATATCGTGAACTTCTCTCGGTGCCCAACACCACGGTCCTGACTCGGATATTGTCTTTCGGCCGTGCATCAATGAGGCGTATCCGATCTTTCTGAGCTTTGTGAAAACTCTACGAGAAGTATGCTCGTCTCTGTGCGCCCTTATTCGGTCAGATGTGCTATCACTTGGTATTTCGAGACATTCAGGGCAATCCGTCGGCTCGAGACCGGCTAACAAGCCTGCGATGGTTGTGCGATCTTCTCGTTTGCACGTTACTCTAGGCCGTATGATGGATAGCATATCGCTCGTGCTTTCTACCGGTCTGCGAAGCCGTCTGATTATTGAAGATGCGATCCAGTATCCTCGTGTCGCATATCTCGGGTCCGCCGCAAGGATATCATGGTCTAGGTCTTTGATGATGGGATTCCCGGGCGTCAGCCCTTTGAATAAAACTTTAACACTCTTTGCGGCGTGAAGCTCCAAAGCCGTCCAACCTCGAGTGAACCATGTGCTCAGCACTAGCGCTACACAAGGGCTCCCATCATCTGCCCATTTAAAATTCAAAAGATAGTTGTCATGTACCAGCACATGAGTCGCTGCAGCGTATTTATGATGCATGCTATCAATCTCTTTCTTGCGAACCGTCGGAGACGTAGGAAGAGATATTGCGTCCCACCATATAGCTGTACACCCCAACTTACCCGCGAGGGTCCTCCAATACTTATCTAAACACCCATGCACTGAGCTTGTATTATTCTGGTCGTTTTTAGGATCAGGCCCTGCACCAGTCCCATCAATTGAAACGTGAGATATGGCTAGAACCTTGTCTTCAACGCCGGCTGGCTGTGGTACCGGCTTCTGTATCGACCAAGCCGACACACCACACTCCTCAATCGATTTTTCTAATTCCTCCACCGAATATTGAACATCAGCGCAACTCGATCTCTTATCAATAGCGCATTTATGAAGCTGTGGTTTCAGTGTAGTGTCCACCCTATTCGGCGGACAAAGCTCCGGCGTACACTTGCCATGATATAAATCGGCATCGTACTCGGGGGCGGTGGGTCCCTTCCCGCTATGGGTCAATCCAGGATAATGCCTAGCCATCTCCATGATTCCGGGCAAATCGGCCTGTTTTCGCTCCGCGACGTCCACGAGCTTCTGCAGACGATACAGACACACCCCCAACTTTTTCGCCCTCTCTCTCGCCACTGCCACAGCTGGCACGACCACATCATCAGGCAAGAAAGACGGCCCCCATGTTCCCTTCATCTTCAAACACAGTCCGATGTGGGTTTGTACCGTCAACATCCAATACACGATCTCGCATATCTCAAACGGGTCGATATCATACTGCCTCCCACCTTTCAGATACCTCTCCATCGGCTTCGACTGAAGTTTATAATCCCGAATCAAAACATGACAGAGTAGCACCGCTCCGACCATGTGGGAGTGTTGCCTCTCCAGCCTTTCAGCATGGGTACAGCACGCCTGACATGCTATCAGCGCGATAGCCCACTCGCGGAATTTATGCCACTGACACGGTGGCGCGGTGAGGTCCAATACTCCCCTTTCGTGGACGCAGTCTTCGTGAGTACAGTTTCGGATCTCGGCATTATAGCACAACTGGGCCAACCTGTTCGGAAACGGCGCAGAAGGGTTGGTGACACGGTTTAGTGCCATGCTGGTGTGTTCGGCCCATAATCCCGTGGGATCTTTTGACATGTTTTGGCAGTGTTCGCCGTCGTCTCCGCCCTTGATTTCGTGGAGGAGGTTGGTGTGGAGTTCGCAAGAGAAGAATTTGGGTTCGGGAACTTGGTCGAGGGAGATACCAAGGTTGCTGCATTTTGAGATGAGTTCCATGTAGGAGTCTTCTTCATGCTGGATGTATCTGTCTCGCAGTTGTTCTTCGTATGTGGCCGGTCGTTTGGGGGTTAACGGGGAGAGCGGGCCAGGTGAGAATGGAAATGGAGAGGTGGAGTTTAAAGATATTGGAGAGACCGGGGACTCCATCGTTCCGTTCATATCAACAATATCTTGAAATTTACTGTGCAATACCGCTCTAGATTTCAAGCTCTTGGACTTTTATAAACCATGTTAATTTTGAGATTGACTTGACTAAGAATAAGAGAGGAAGATAAAGATACCCGTTAGATATCGCAGACTTTATGATCAGCAAAGCAGGTAACCGCAGCTTATCGATCGACCAATATACCACCCGTTTTCAAGACAAATGAAACAAGAGAACGCCAGGGGACCAATAATTTAGCCCAGACAATCGGTTACGGGAAGGGAATAATATGATTTATATAGAAGGAAGGGATCAAGGTCTCGGAAGCATCTTGGCCAGCATGGACAACGTATATAAAATGACTCGAGAAATGGGAATCTCAACGGAATGGATCTGGAAGAAATCCTCACCCCTCGCCAAAACGTCGGGTTTGGAGCATGTCTTGCCGAACGGGGGGTGGCCCGTTTTGATACTATTATCCTGATTGTGGGTTATATGCCGCATGGATACGCCAGAATGTCGCAAGCTAGTTCAGGTACGCGAGGCTTGATGAGGAATATCCTTGAGAAGTCGAGGGTCTTGGTCTTAATGTGGACCACATTGTTAGTATCACTAAACTCGACTGCTTGTGTGTTGAAGACACTACTAGAAGATTGGACTTGTTAGCCAAGCGTTTCAAGTTAGCTGCTCTCACGATGACATCATGGGGTCTCGGAAATGGTGTAATAGAAAATAGTTGTGCGTGTATTAGTTTAACGAGTCGAGCATACAAAGAATACGAAGCATCGTACAAATACGATACTCAGTGGTGACATGTAGATGAAAGAGACAGAGGTTTGCCGAAAGCATAAACGAATGACTGTCCTCATAAGAAATCAGAAAATTTTTTGTTTTCATTTTGTCAGTTTTCCAAAGCTCCCTTTCCATTCTCCCTCGAAGCAGGAAACATATACGATACCAAGACCCTCTACCCAGTGGTCTCTTCTTCGTCCTTCCAATTATCATTCTCTCTAAAGATTAAGTTACCATCTCTTTTGTTCACCAAATAAGGAAAGTTTCTTGAAATTACTTCTATCCTTTACCTTTGTTAGGTTTTTATTGCAATGAGCGGTTGTACGTGTAAAAGTTCATCCCCGGTTTCGCAAAATTCGACGGAATACGCGAAGAAATAGACCCGGTAAGAGGAATCGTCTAAAAATAGCCGAGAAGGAAACAAATATACCAACTCTAAAAGTAGACCGATTCCTCCAACGTTGTCATTTTCGCCCGTCGTGTTGGGAAAAAGGAATCGGACCAAAAAGGCTGTCATGGATGTATCTCCGGCATTTCGAAAGGTCCCTCGTTATGGATCCATCGGTACCCTGTCCGAGCATTACGAACAGAGTGCGTTATTGTATTTTGCTGTGATTTGTTCTCAGTTCTTCACTATCAGGGAATCCAAAGTTTCCCTTTACCCCTCGCGACACCCCTATTTGCGCCTCTTCCGAGAACATATTCTGGTTCCCCGTCAGTTTGCCCTCGTCCGAGGATGTGCTGCGGGGCTCGTGGAGTGTGATGGTTCCCTTGATGCTGGGTTGGTGAAGTGCTGAAGGCGTTGCTGTTTGCAGGCTTTTCTTGCAGCATAGGTCCAGAGTTTCTACCATAGTTGCCATGATAACCCCCACGACCTCCCCGAGCAGCATTCCCGTTGCCACCCCCATTCGCTCCACCTCCTCTAGCGTTCTGGTTGTTACGGTTCCGACGGCGTGGTTGGTGATTGTCATTGAATCCTGAACTTTGCGAGGTGTTCTGTCTGCCACCTGATCCAGCAATACCCCCGCCACTACCTCCTCCGCGTGAATTCTGGTGGTAAGGCTGAGAGAAAGTGTTCTTCGGGCTTTTGCGCAAGTCTCTGTTCCTAAAGTCATTTGCGTCAAGAACTACTTGATTCGCTTTGGAAGAATGCATGTGGTCCCAGTCACGCTTTTTGGCCTTGTACAATCGCTTCTCCTCTACGATTTTGCCAGCGAGTTCCTTAGTGTTGAGGACTGGAATTCCAAACGACTTCGCCCAATGGGAGGTTTCCGGATTGTTTGTGACCAAGAAGAAAACCCCTTCGGACTTTTTTGAGAATTCGGTTGTTTCGGAGTGGAGAATTTCGAGCGCACAATTGATAATTGGTTGAATCTTTCGAGGAACATCGGGAGCATGAAGGGACGAAGTTGGGCTGGGGGGGTCCTGGAGAGGAGCAGTGACGGATCGTGGCAGGGCTATGTGTTGCTTCGGGGTGCCGCCAGACGAGGGATGGTGAAAAGTGTTTGCTGACTTCAAGATTCGAGGTGGCATGGATGGGGTAGCAGAGGCAGCGATAGTTGGGCTACCTGGTGGGGACGGGGAAATAGAAAGATCATTTATCCCATCGTTCGCCTGAGCGAGCATTTGCGATTCGGTCATGGCGAGTGGAGAGGTGAACGCAATTTCGTCCCCGCCCTCGGCAGCGGTTGTGAGCGGGTTGTACCATTCCAAACATTCCTCCCATCTTCCATAGACTTCCTCAGGAGCTTGGACTTTGACGCCTTTCTCTGGAGTACCTTTACCAAGGGTTCGATCGAACCAGCGAACGGTTTCTCGAGCGTTGACGTTCTCATTCTCGCTTCCTCGCTTGAGCGCATCTAGGGCATCTAGAACACAGAGAGGAACGGTGACTTTGGCAGACTCTTCAGAAACATATGCCTTAATGTCGGTGATGGACGTGGTGAGAGCCGAGGCGTCAGGAACTAGGTGAAGAGTTGTTGGCTTTGGAGCGGGGAGAGGATTGTTGCGACGGTCAAATTCAACTTGGTCCTCTAGTTCGGACACGGTATGCTTGAGGCGCGCAACGGCCAACTTTTGTAGCTACAATGGAACATGGAAAGTGAGCTGGTGGATAGGTCTAAAGCCAAAAAAAGACATCAAACCTGCAGATATGGTAAAAAGGAGGGAACTTACGAGGTCAGGCTGTCGGCCCGGGCTATTGGTCGAACCCGTCTTCTGCTGCTGCTGTTGGCGGGGAGTCGGCGGTGGGGTGTTTACCGTGGCAAGTGTCGCCATCTCGCAGCCCCTTTCCCTAAGCAATAAACAGGTGGAGGGAGCAATGACAGAAGCAATACTATCGCGAAGACCGTGCGATGACGAGGTATAAGGTGCAGAGGCGACGAGGGCGAGAGATGGCGAGAGATGGCAGTTATATCTTGGGGACGAGGGCTCCGAGAGAGAAGATGGCGATGATGTGGTTGTGGTGTGGATGGCGGTATGATTCAAAGTGAGGCGGTGGTGGCTAGTGTTGCATTTTGTTGGTGGCGTAGGCCGGCAGTATCGTCACCGCACTCGCCGCGCTACACCTATTACTAGACATACAAAGTTTACAGTTCGAGTTTCAACAATGGAGGAATATATCTAATCAAGTATGTAAATACCTTCGCTAAGCTTTTAAGCACAAAACTGGCAGGGTGCAGAATCTAACTCCGGCATTATTTATAACACCGACATGGGACGTACGCATGCATATGCAGCGGAGTTTCAAAGATAGATATCAATATAGTAAATTCAATTATTTTCACTTATCGTCTAAGGTCTTCTTTGCCTCACTCATTATATATTCATTATATATTTAGCGTACAAGGTAAACCTCTCTGATAGTGGTAACTTCGGTCATGCGTATGAGTGCTCCCGAGCGAGACTGGGTGCACCTGGTATTTACACGTCGTCGTCACGGTAGGCTACGCTATCAAGGGAGTAAGAGTGCCTTCGGAGCGTATTTTACCGCGTTGTCAACTCTAACGACTATTCTAGTATTCTCTCCCTTGGCATCCGACCAAATATAAACCGCGGAAACCACCTTAAGTCCCAATACATCAAAGCTCGTTTCTAAACATTTACCAACCCCTCCTACCTCGGCCGTACCTAAAAGTATATAAAAGAGAGTTTTTATTCTGGTAGTAAATCCATCGAGGCCTTCTCCTCTATTTCGCAAAGACACTCTCAAGCCCGGTACTACTGCTTTGCCTGTGGAGAATACCTTCAAGTTTACCTGCTTATTCGCACCCTTCGTCATAGCATACGAAGCCCATAACAATCGAATGGTAGCCTGTGTTTGTGGGCTAATCGTCTCAAATGCCACATGCTGAAGTCCTGGTGGTTGGCCTATGTAGTACTTCCACGCCGTGCAAATCATCCTACCTAGCTTTCCTGCACGTTCAAAATTCGTCCCTGGTATCGCTGGCATGGTAGGTACGATCAGTTCACCCAAGAACGGTTTCGGTGGGCGAATAGGTTCTACGCCTTCGATCGGTGGTGTGTGCGGATCACCAATCACAGGAGTACCCACAAATCCCAAGAAAAAAATGTTGCCGAGGTTCTCCGTACGGGTAACTATTGTTAGTTTGTCAAATTCGCTCTTTGCGGCTATTAAGATCCCTAGGAATCTATCCGGTCCGCGGATTTCCTCACTACCCCGCGCCTTCGAATCGAATCCAATTTGCACCTGGGACCTTATCAATTCAACCGCAGCTTCAGGAAGAGGCGCAGAGTCATCAGGAGGTCCCACTAGCTGAAATTCACTGTCCCCGAGTTCAGGAACAGAGTGGGGAGCATCGAGTCCTAGTCTGTTCTTTGAAACAGTGTCAATGTCCAAGCCCAGAACAATATATTCTCGGAAGTTATTATCGATGCACGCCTTAACAATTGCGTTTTGTTCCCCCTTTGAAGATTTCCCACTCTTGAACGAAATAGTTAATTGGGCTCGCAAACCCTTATCCGAGTTTTCAGCCCATCGTATAGCTATAGCGCTGATCCTTATCACGTCGGTAATACTGTAAGTATTACGATATTTCACCAAAAGAGCTTGCGTACCGTATATCTCAGCGGTTCCTAGGAGCAAGAGCCACACTTGCTTCAGCTTCGGATTTACGGCAACAACTGGCCCTGATTCAGGGTCTACAGAGTTTGTAGGAGTTGGATCTTTTATCTTGTAAGGGAGCGCCCGGTCTATCTTCAGTTTGAGCAGCTGATAAATTATGTCTAAAACATCCTCCGTCTCTTTCGAAACTTCAAGAAATGTGATAACGGCGAATTTCGCCTGAGCGTGACCATTCAGTAGCGAGAAAGTCTTGTACCAGGCACCATAGAGAGCGTCTTCTATTGGAATCTGAGCTCTCCGTTGTTCAATCGGGACACTTAAGACTACCAGATGATAATTGTCGGCGCTCATTGCTACTGTATATCGATACGGTGTGCCCTGCGTACTATCGCCTGGGAGGCCGACCTGAGCGCCATAATAATTTACAGTGAGTTTACCTGTGCTTTGCTCGTCAAGGCTTTGAAGAAGTGGATATACAGTCGAGTCGTCCAAATAGTTGTAGATATCATACCTGAGTATCTCGGCTTGTAGGAACGGTGCATCCTTGGGAACCGAAACTGTACTAAAACCGCCATTATACTCACCAAATCCGGCAATATACAGGTACGATGAGGATGTGATTAGATCCAAATATACGATCGGTAGCCACGACGGACGCAGTTGATTTCCTAGGTATACAAGATTTGCATATCCGGTGGCGAACGCTCTTGATCCAAGCTTTATCGCTTTCAAGGATATAGCACCCGAACCTTGAGATTCCATTGGAAAACGAGGATCAAACGGAACGTCTGGACTCGTAATCAAGCCTTCTGTTATTTGCAGTGCTAGACCCGTCTCGGGGGTTACAGGCAGCTCGTTTCTTGCTGGCGTGAAGGTGACCATGAGGAAATACTTTCCCTTGCGATCGGGACTGTTCGTACTTTCTGTGGTGTATATTCCGATTTCATAACGAGAGATACCCCTAACTCCAAGATCATTGCCATGATTTTTAACTAAAAAGTCGAGAACTTTGCCTTCTCTAAATGCTGTGGATGCTTGGGTCATTACGTCAAAATAAGGTTTTCCTTCATCTAATATCGCAGTTGATTCCACATCATCAGACTTAATACCTTTTAGTTCCCTGATCCGGGCCATAAGAACAGAGCTTCTTGGGTCTAGCGCTGCGAACGTAAGACGAAGCAAACTAGAAACACCAGCCTGTTCTACCCATCCGGCGTACATTACATATGGAAGATTGAGATCAGCTTCTAGATTCAGTTCCTTAGAAATGTCTTTCCCGTCATTGCTTCCACCATATCCTTCAAATACAAGATGCCTCTCTGTAGTTGAAGCAAACATCTTGTATACCAGGCTTCCAAACTCCCATTGGGTCGGCAAAAATGTAGGTGATATATCATCTAGCCCCGCGAGATATCCCACATAGCTGGTGCGGTAGATGTCGGGTACGCACGGGTGAAATTCGGGGGCAGGCTGAGACGGTTGTCCCGAGACCACATCGAAATGTCTAAATACGTCATCTATGGCTGAAGTCTCTGGTACCCTAGCCGTAATTGGCTCCAGTTCGAAGAGAAAAGAGACAGAATTTGTCCTAGTACTAGTGATACTAAGATCCCATGGTACAAATGCAAATCGTATAACAGATATCCTATGGCGCCAGAAACTGTTCGGCCAAGTGCTCAGCATTTTTGCAACTGCTTTGGCTGGCTGTAAAGAGTACAGGACAGTCCAGCCTAGATATTTGAATGTCGCCGAGTCCTGCTTATTCACAGCTTCAAAGTCGATATCCGCCAGCCTCATAATTATTGCATTCGAATCTGGCTGGACGAATCCCCATTCTCCCCATTTTTTAACTAGGCTTTCAAGGACATCTAGGTCTATGTCGTCGACATAATTCTCAATGATGATATATTTTAAGGCGGTTCTCTGTTCATTTGCTGCTGGATCGGATGCCCTATACCATGACTCGTATAACCATGTTGGAAACAGCTCAGTATCTTTGGGAGTTTGTTCGTCTAAACTCGCAATGATGATTTGATCATCGACTGATGCGTCTGAAATCAACTTGGGCCAAGAAGAAGCGGGTCCTGAGGTCCGCAATATTCTACCTACTATCTGATAAGGGACGTCTGTTGAAATGATTTCAGCTCGTTGAACCAGATTTAGGAATCGTATGGATAGACTTAATCGTGACTCAATTTCTTCAGAGTCAACTACTGATCTAAGGGTTAGTGCTGCCAAGTCTCCCTTATTTACTGCGGGATCCGTCTGAGGGGGATTATTGGCAACCTCGGATTCCTGTCCGAAGCTTGTTATTCCGCCGACTTGTGCGGCAAGGAGTTTTTGATAATCAGCATCCCCACGGAATCGTTTATTAGAATCACTAGGACCACTGTCCGGGGGTGGCCGTTTGGATCCACTAGCGCGTTTGTGTAGAATAATTTGCTCGCTTTCCGATATCCTGTCACCTAGTCCTTTCGAATTGTTTCGCAAGTATTGAGATGTCCCTCGTGTCTTTAGAGAGGGACTGGAGACTGATATTCCCTCAGCCAAAAGTGTGGGGGACTCATAATCAGAGTGCTCAAGATGTGTAGAATACCTCGATTTTCGATTTTCCAACTTCTGATTTGAAGTATCAGGAAGAGATGAAATGCAATGACCAAATACCACCGTAGCGCATAGGGATGGGAGAAATATTGAAAGGAGCCCAATTTTTAGTAATCTTTGTTGCGAGGTTTCAAATATGCGAGCCGGAATGTGAGGCATATTGTAGTGCACTGACGTACTATATAACTGAATTATTTCCGTTACCTAAGGAATTGCTTGGTTGAGGATAGATATTTAAATGTCTTTAGGATTGAGAGGCGAGATATGCATTCAAGCATGGGTGTCTGTGACTTTCAACAAGCTGACCTACGTGGCTACATATATGCATATATGCATACATCACATCAATATCGCTCTTTCTTGAGGCGGGTTAGTTTTATAAAATTGCAATCTATACGTGCGCTAAACAATTAGACTTGTTAGTAACAACAGTGCTTCTATATGAAACACAAAAATTTGCGAAATTTATCAATGTGTTTGAGTAGCCTAGCTGTTGCATTCGAATTAGTCTATCCTAAGTGGCCACATAGCTTCGTGCGTCGCGGCTGGTTTGCGAGACAACCATTTAGAGCAATAGATTAACATTTTGGCATCTAGCCAACTGATACCTCGCAAAATTGAAATAGCAGCCAACTACTTAAGCAGTCGTTAGGATTTGGCACGTCAGCAGGTCTTGCTTCAGCATTCACAACGACGTCACTGTTCGCAACAATGTCACTTTAGTACCAAATTTAGCTTCTAACTCACGCACTTGAGGCAGGGAACATGTACAGGCGTGTGGGTGTTAATAATTTTACAGGTAGCCTGCAGACCAAGCGCTAGCCGCTTAGCTCGAAAAGAATCTGTTAATCAAATTGGATATGCTCTAATATTATAATATATTCCAACAAGAATATTAGAATATACGGATCGACACTAAACCTTTCCCCAAACTTTTAAAATAAGCGAGCCCGTTTTTGATATTTCTCGCCGGTTAATTGTTTATAGGAGCCACCCTCGTGCTCCGTGGTGGTTTACGAGACATGGAACTATATGAAACATAAATGCGCAGTTATTCTTGATAGGCACATATAATGGTCGTGGTCAGGTGACAGATGCTTAATAACTACATAGTCACGGACCCATCTCCAAATCAACACTATTATGAGAGAGAATTAGAGGGAATTGAATTCATTGGGATGAACATATTTAGTTAGAAAATGTAAATCGAAGAAAACCATCATCGAATCTACATCTTTCAAAAGTCCCGTTGAATTGTCAAATTTTCCCTTAGATGGGACTTTTACGTTTGTGCATGCAAATCGAAATCATTTAACAGCTAGATCACCACGTTATCAGTTCACCAAGACCACCGAAACCCAAATTCTGATTTTTGCAACTTCGGACGACTTCTACGCTTATAACTGCGTCCAGCTAGCTATGGATCAGCCAGCGTTATCACCATACAAATACTCGGCCCCAAAAAGAAGCGCCTCCCGGTCGACCGGATTTTTTTCATAATCCAGGGTGCTATTGGTAATAAAGGTGTCAGATCTTTTGGGTTGACTTTAAGGACCCTGAGAGTCTCATCCGAGAGCTTCGACGATACCACATGGCCGGAAGTGGGTCAATCTTGTTATACTTATAACTTTCTAATTTACTCTCCGCGGTTATAAATTATTTCCCATTTTTCTTTCCCTGCGATATTTGGTTCTAACTAATAGTTTCTGCTGTATTTTCGACGTTTTAATCCTGAAGTGCCCACTCCCAGATAATTTTGATCTGCTGGCGCCCGTAGGACAAGGAGATTTATATCTTATCGGCTGGGACGAAATGCCCACTTCCATAGTAGCTGATTGGCCAATGTACCCACATGTGATCTTTGCTGTTTATTCGGCAGAGTTGACACATTTGGCCCCTCTTTTTGTTGGAGGTGAAGCTCTTGCACAGAGAGTTTATGGACATAGTAGCTTCGTAGTTTCGTCACCAGAAAGTCTTCTTCCTCAACCGACCGAACATCCAGATGATGTGAAAATGGAAGAGATTGGAAATAAAAAAACAATCTTTGCAAGACGTAGGGCTTAACTTTCGGATAATAGCCAAAAATAGGCTTACTAGATGTCGGATGATACGAATTATTGGAATTGTATGAAATTCATAATCTGGAGTACTCTCGGCTTATTCTGAAAAAGAAGAAACTAACTCTTAGAGTCTTAAAATTGTAACTGGGAATTCATTCCCTTAGCTGTGTAGTATTGAATGAAAGTCTTCTGTGTATCTGCAATTTCTTGAGCAGCTTACGTGTTATAAATCAAAAGGCAAGAGATTCATATTTTTTTATCTGGATAGATTGCCTGTGATCACTCTGATATTGGCTGGGTTTTCGATCCTCCTGGCGCGTTAAGGTATGTGGCAAGCAGATTGAATTGGCTATGCACCTATATATATATATCGCATTTCGAAAATTTCCTCTAATATACGCTGACCTTGCTTGGATCCCGAGATGTCTGAGCTTTATAATTATAATGGTGTTTTGCTTATTAATCACCAAGTAAGTTATCCAAGTACCAGTAATTTGTATGTGTCAAACCAACTCCTTTGAGCTTGGAAGCTAACCCACAAAATTGCAGGGATACTTGTTCATGCCCTGCTGTTCCTCTCCCCCTCTTAATTCTCTCCCTCGAGCTCCCATTCCAACTTCATTTCTCTCCTCAATTGCTACCATCTCTGTACACGATTGCACTTTTATTTTCACGAACAGCCTTAATTGCTTCAATTCACAATGTCTTCTAACAAGTTTTTGATCTGGGGTGGAGAAGGATGGGTATGTGCTGCTTCCCTTCGCTCGTTCTCCTGAAGCTTAATAATACACACCAAAAACTCGTGTCTCCCATGCTAATCATATCGCCACCCGCCAGGTCGCTGGGTAAGATACCAAATTTCATATCCGGAACGAAGTCAAATCGAAGCATTCAGCGTTGAGGCTTCTTCTCCCAATGGGACGCGATTGTTAATTTTATGTCAATGGCTGCAGACACCTCAAGGAGCTGCTCCAGAAGCAGGGCAAGGAAGTCAACAGCACTACCGTCCGCATGGAGAACCGCGAAGCCGTTATCGCTGAGCTCGAAAAGTACAAGCCCACCCACGTTCTAAACTGTGCTGGTGTCACCGGACGACCCAACGTCGACGTGAGTATCCTTCTTTTTAAAACTATTTTAAATATTTTGCGCGTCTCCGTACTAATTTTTTGGTGTAGTGGTGTGAAGATAACAAGGAGGCGACAATCCGAAGTAACGTTATCGGAACCCTCAATCTTGCCGACTGCTGCTGGCAGAGGGGGATCCACATCACCGTCTTTGCTACCGGGTGCATCTACCACTACGATGATGAACATCCCATCGGTGGCAAGACCTTCACTGAGGAGGACGTTGCCAACTTTTCCGGCAGCTACTACTCTGCCACAAAGTCCAAGGTTGAAGAGGTATGGTCGAAATCCACGTAGAAAACGCCCCAATGCATCGCGAGATGATTTCTTTTCATGATGGCTAATATACATTTTGGCAAAAAATAGATCATGAAGCAGTATGACAACACTTTGATCTTGCGACTTCGTATGCCCGTCTCGGATGACCTCCACCCACGTTCCTTCGTTACCAAGATCTCCAAGTACGAGAAGGTCGTCAATATTCCAAACGTAGGTCCTTCCCTCTTTCCGCTTCACGCAAATATAATATGTACTAACGCGATGAATTATAGAGCAACACTCTACTCACCGACATGCTTCCCGTCTCCGTCATCCTCGCTGAGAACAACGAGAAGGGCGTCTACAACTTCACCAACCCCGGAGCCATCTCCCACAACGAGGTTTTGGACTTGTTCAAGAAGTATGTCCGCCCGGATTTCACTTACAAGAACTTTACCGTCGAGGAGCAAAGCAAGATCTTGAAGGCTGGCAGGAGTAACTGCGAGCTCGACACCACCAAGCTGGTGACCAAGATGAAGGAATACGGAGTTGAGATTCCAGAGGTGCACGAGGCTTATGCTCAGTGCTTCCAGAGAATGTCTGCCAACGGCACAAAATAAAAGGCTCTTCTTTGAAGATGTTCTCCTTCAGGTGCTCACGCTGAATCATAGTTAGCCCGTTGGAGAATTTTCTGAAGCCATGGATAGGCTGTTAGCGACCTAGATGTCGCTGCTGTGATAGATTAGTATTTTAATATTCAAAGAAGCTTCAATGCAATATTAATGCAGTTACGATGATGCATCATTCAATCGTTCTTTTCCTCGCCCTCCATGACCTCAAACAAACCCCGTAGATACTTTATTCGAGACAAAATTATGGTATAACAAGCGTCCCCTTATAACAGCATGATATAACAGGCACATGTCAGCTGGCTCCTAAAAACCCGGCTCCTAATTAATCGACTATGACGCTGCTGCTGCTGCGGTGCTCGGTTGGAACAGCTGCTTGCGCAAACGCTGCCACAACAAAAACGTAACCTCATAAAATCTTGTCACCAAAACACACCCACCCAATCAATCCAATCGATCCTTCGACACTTCCCTCTTCCTCTCCTTCTTCTTCTTTCCTCCCTTCGGATCTCATATCCCCAAGATACCTCCAGACCCCCTTTAAATCTACTAGAATAATCTACAGCTTTTGATACTTACAAAATATCTCACCGTCAACACACCGGCCAGAAAATCCCCGCTCCCCGCCATCCCGTCTGCCTCTATCCGTCGCATCAGCAACATACCCCACCATCCCTTCCCTCCGATTAATCGCACCCGAAACACACCGTCCCGGCTGAGAGAGAACTCGCTGGGAAGCGTTATTCCGTCTCGATGGTGGCCGACACTTTATACTACGACCGTCTGGGCGTTGCGCCGACAGCAACGGAACTCGAAATCAAGCAGGCTTACAGAAAACTCGCCATCCGCCACCATCCTGATAAAAACCCCGGTGATGAGACCGCCCATGCAAAATTTACAGAAATCGGAGAAGCTTATCAGAGTATGATCTCACCCCTTTATACCTCCTTCTGCTTCAACGATACATACATCTTTTTGGAGGGGTTTATACAACGTTACAACTCGCTTGGTGTACAAGTGGCTAATGATCTTTTCCCCGTACACTGGGGAGTTCGCATGACACTTTAGTTTTGGGTAACAAAGAGTTACGAGCCAAATATGATAAATTCGGACCTAATGATGCGATGCCCGACCACGGGTTCGGTATGTTACTGTCTTTATCCTTCGTGCGACGGCTTGAGTGCCACAGCTAACTGCTTCGGTGCGAAACAGAGGACCCGAACGAGTTCTTTTCCATGATTTTTGGAGGAGAGGCATTCGAATACTGGTACATTCACCTTACATTCGAAACCGAGTCTTTATAAATCATAAAGTTAACAGGAAGGCTGATTGTTTACCAGGATCGGCGAGATATCCCTAATGAAGGATCTTACCAAGACTATGGAAATCGCTATGAAAGACATGGACCTCAATGAAGACGACCCGGAAGCTATCAAAAAGGCAGCTGAGGCAGCTCATGCAAAAGCTCAAGCGTCCGGTGCCCCCTTCGTTGACCCGACTACACCCACGAGTCCGCCTCCTCACGCCACGGTACACGGTTCTACTTCTCCAACCACACCCTCCTCACCTCCCCCGGAAACCCACAAATCTACAAGTCCACCACCACCCGATAACGGCAGCCAGACTCGTGTCACCCTCCGTCCAGCCCTCATGGATAAGACCGATGAAGATCATCGCCAGCAGGCTCTGGCTGATGAGAAGGCAAGGAAAGAAAAGGATGCCATGACGAAAGAACAGAAGCAAAAGCAGCGAGAAGAATTGTTGGCATTCGAGAAGGAGAGAAGAGAGATTAGAGAAAAGCGTGTTGCTACATTGGTCAAGAATTTGATCAACAAGATTAGCATATGGACGGAAACTGAAGCTGATGGGGAATTGACCAAGAGCTTTGAGGAGAAGATCCGATACGAAGCTGAAAATTTGAAGATGGAAAGCTTTGGGATTGAAATTTTACACTGTAAGTATAGCTTTAAAGGTTTCAACAGATTGGTATTAACATCAGATACCTATAGCGATCGGTCAAACATACACCATGAAATCGAGCACATATCTCAAATCCCAAAAGTTCCTCGGCATTCAAGGTTTCTTTAGCCGCATGAAGGATCGTGGTACCGTCGTCAAAGAAACCTGGAACACCATCTCCTCCGCTATTGACGCTCAAGTTGAGATGGAGAACATGTCAAAACTAGAAGAAGCCGGCGGAGAGGATTGGACGGATGAGAAAAAGATGGCATATGAGAGAAAGGTCACCGGGAAGATTCTGATGGCCGCCTGGAGGGGTAGCCGATTTGAGATTCAAGGAGTGCTGCGAGATGTCTGCGACAAGGTGCTCTACGATAAGACCGTGAGCCCGGAGAAGCGCATTCAACGAGCACACGCTTTGATGATGATTGGCAAGATTTTTAGCGAGGTTCGGAACCATCTTATTATCCTCACTTTAAAATATTTTGGTATCTCATTTGCTAACAAAATTCGATAACAACAGGCCCAGCGAGATCCAGACGATGAAGCCGGAGAAGGCGTTTTCGAGTCGTTAGTAGCAGAGGCGGCTAAGGATAAGGAAGACAAGAAGGGCAAACGGAAAGAGAAAGAGGAGAAGAAGAAGAGTGGGTTCTTCGGTCACAGCAACTCGAGTGCTTCTACCAGCGCCGACGGTGCATCTTCACACGCCAAAGCGTAGAACGACTGTGGAGGCGTTACGAAGGCCAACGAGGGCAAGAACTGGTGGAGCATCAAAACTCGCAGTATGAAGAAACGAGTGAACTCGAACAGCAAGTGGCAGAAACGGAACGGATATCTTCACAAGTCCGATGCCTGGAATGGAACGGAGCATCTCCCAACGATCGCGGAGGCATCGAAACGTTGATGCGATCGACTTGACCTCTATTGCCCAAACACCTATTTTATCTCTTCTATGTGTGCGCTATATATAAGATACATGAGGCTACTGCTGGTGGATATGATATTGTGCGAAGAGTGGTTTCGTGTATTTTTTCTTCTTTTTCTCTTTCCTTCTTTCGCTTAACTACAAGCGTGTTTCTCAAATCTATGTTGACAGCATATATGTCTAATTTTTTTTTTTTTTTTTTTTTTTTTTTTTAATAGTTTTCTTGTATCTCGCATGTAATGGTTTCGATGTGGAATTTTCTTGTGTCTTTATTAGACTAGCGGTTTAACTTAATTATGGCAACAAACTTGAAATGGAAATTACGTCTATGATGCTAATTTAATTTTGGTTGTCACTGCTGAGGCGCGTGATTTCGCATTGTAATTGTCTCGAACATCGGGATGGGGTTGGATTTTGCACCCTTCAATTCTGGGTTTTGCTACGTATCGGAGCCGGCACAACCAAAGCAAGATAACTCCTTGCTTATCCGCTACCCACCAGAACACTTCTCAAGCGCTTGCTCTACATAGCAAAATGCAAGCGAAACAAGGACTGCCATCTGCTTCAATTGGTCAACCCGTGTGGACTTCACAACACACAAAATGCAACATGGCCCAACATAGTATGTGAATTTTGCTCTGATTTAAGGTTAAAACAAGCAGAGAGCGGTAGCTCTCTGTGACATCTAGATACGATACCACTTTAAACGACAAGATTCAGTAAGTTACACTCTCAGGATATAAATCTCGAAACTAAGTAGATATTGAGGACAGAGAATATTCTAGCACCGAAGCAAATATATTACATGTTTATTTCATCGGCTGTAAGGTAATTCAAACATAATCTCTGCGAAGATGGAGCGTGATTTTATATGGAAGAGATGAAACAGTTGAAATTGTATACGCTATAGGCCTAAATATTTAACTCTCCCTATACTGCTGCTGTCGAATCAGTAAAATTTACCCTCCGTAGCTTCCCCGTTTTATAAGTTACGAGATACTATATGTGATTTCGATGAGGAAATTTAGCAGTCATCCATCACCACTTCAATGAAATAACCTGTTGTATCAGGCCAGACTCCTTTAGCCTCGTAGAAGGGTGTGGTTCCTATTCGTGTATCGCACCAGTCGACAATGTGCTGCGCGGCGTCGCCGATTCTTTCGCATGACACATGGATCTCAGCACCGGTCTAACATGAACAAGCATAATACAGTCATTAATAGCCCTTATAATATTGAACATCACAAAGCGAAGATCATATCAAGAACTCACCTGATTACACAAGAAAACAGCGGCGCCCCAGGCGCAACTGACCCGAGAACAGGTGTATGCGTATGCACCACAACTGTCGATAAATAGGTTATTATAAGACCGGATGGCGATTCGAAGATCCTGATATATTTTTGACGATACTTACTTGCCGGTTCCAAGATTTTGCAGATACGGTATGACCTCTCTCTCAAGCTCCTGCTCCGGGGCGGGGTCTCCAGGAACATCACAGTTCGGATCACCGTGAAAGTATCGCTTTACCGCAGCTGCTTTCTGCATTGAATTAGCTATTTTGATTTGCTTTTCAGGGTCGGGATCAATCGAGAGAGGGAATTACATTTGGTGACCAGCCGCTTGGGGGCGTCCATTTGGGGTCAAGTTTCAGAATTTGCGGGATAAGTTCCTAAGACATGGATTAAATGATACCCTATCGTTAGAGTTGAGCATGAGATGCTATACCTGAACTGATCCTTGGAGATCCAGGACTGGGCCACCTGGAGTGACAGAACCAGTGAAATGCATTGGTGAAATCACACGCCCTTTATGGCTAAGTACAGCTGAAGTAGGAGCAGCTAGCGAGGTGGCAGCAAGAGCCAATGTCAACACGACGGTGTCGAAGAAGCCCATCTTGAGGTACAAATATTAGGATTCGAAGAGGCAAAATAGCTGATTTATAAAATAGCGAAGGTATGGTAAGATCAGTTTGAATAGTCTTCTATTGTACTTGATGGTGTGAGACTCGATGCCGAAAGAAGAGGTGTTTCGAGAGGGCAGGGAATGCCTTTTTATATTCTTGTAGCCCGTACTCGTCGAAGTGTCAATCAAAATCTCGTGGAAAACATATGAGATTTGATTGGATAGCTTTACCGTACTGATCGTACGGTAGCTTTCAAAGTCAAACAAGTCGCTCTTCAAATTCCAACTCGAACGCCATAGATGCGTGACCGACCATATATTTCAAGAAGGCAGGTCGAATGTGTATCTATTGCTTGTTATGCATGGGGTAACGGATCGGCCGATCTATTGCATATCAGAATTGAGATGATACTACAATGAGGCCCGCTTCATGCTCGGAAGCTGAATTTGTCCTTTGTAATCAGAGAAACATTTATATTATCCGCCTTGTCGATGTCAGGGAGCCATCGACTCAAAAGTGAACTTTTTGATACAAATATGCATATATATGGAGTTGGGGCTGCAATGGAGTTCACCGATTGATGCTGTGTCTGTGCCGCTTATATACTTGCAGACATACTTCGCATCAAGGCGACACCTTGTGATTGGAGGAATCTATTATAACCATGCGGTCCGCACGGCTGAGCTCCTTTCCGTAGCGTGGCTCTGACAGGATTCCGGGATTTTCTATCCATTCTACTCGCGATTCGACGTAGGCGGCTAGATATCCGGTTCCGCTGCTTCAGTATGAGAAATACATCGCTAAGAATCTAATCAGAACTGCAGAGCAAAGTAAAGCTTATTTTTTTCTTGTTTTGTTTGAAAGCGACTGCACAATCGGACCAGTCTTGGTGGTTAAATGCCTTCGCGGGCCTCAAAAGCGTGCACGCCACAGTCACATGAGCTGTTTCTGTGCGGCGAGAAGTACGAACAATACAAACCCCCACTTTGATAACAAGTAGGCCACTATGTTAACCTCTAGCTAGCTTCGGCTGTTGAATTATGGTCTGGGTTGGGGATGTGTCCCGCCGCGATTTTTTGGCTTGGGTGGTGGAGCTACGGTTCTGCTCAAATTCAGGTTTTAGAAGTAGGTAATTGAATAATATAATTGAACAAAACAGTTTATATTTATTATTGATGTTATAAGTAGTTTATCGAATGTAGGTTATGAAAATGATTATTCACCATGGGTTGCCTTTGTTTGGATGGTTTTATACAAATCTGGGGATTGTGATGTAGTGAGGATTTGGTGATCGCTTCTTTGGGTCGGGCATCGTGTCCACCTTATACTTAATAGTTTTAGTGGAGTTTTAGCATAACTTGTATACACACCGCTATACCATTACAGAACGAGAGAAAAGCGTAAAAATTAGGGCAAAAAGTAAACTATTCACGTATTTAACTCCGAAAAACTCACGTAATCGCCTCCAAGACGAAACAAGCAGGTTTAGCCGGGGTATATCATGTATTTTCTTTAACAATAATAATCCGAGAACGCTATCCGTTCTCGGTATGCTAAAATATCTAGTACAATAAACTTCAGAGGGAATCTAACCTCACCCTCTACCCACGAATCAATCATCGCAGTGTTTTTTGAGGTTTTTCCATACAAAATAAAACTAAAAACAATAAAATACATAAAAATAAAAACCTACCGCACTCTGATAAATGGTATATATCAGACACACAGGTTCTACAACCTTGTCTGCGACTTCTCCCACGCCTCTCCAGCGATCTTCTCAAATTCCTCCAGCTGCCCCGTCTGCTCGCACATCGCCCTGAATTTACCGCCATCCTTCATTTCTAATAACTCCTTCGGACTAGCGTACTCCACAACCTTACCGGCATCCAACACCAACACGCGATCGTAATCCATAATGGTGTTCAATCTATGCGCGATAGTGATGACAGTATAATTTGTATCCCGTATCGCCTCTTGAATCTTCGCGTCGGTTTCGTGGTCGATACTGCTCGTCGCTTCGTCCATGACGAGGATCGATGCGCCAGTGAGGATGACTCTTGCCAGGCACAGTAATTGACGTTGACCTTGTGAGAGGTTCAACCCTCCTTCCGAGACTTTGGAGTCGAGAGATGCAAAGACGTTGGTGTTCTTAGTAGTGCTGGTGCAGCCTGGGGTGGTTGCACCGGAGAGGTTTGGTGTGACTGTTCCGGATGTTGGGACTGACGTGTTACTGTTGACGAGGTTGACACTGCTCAGTGCGTTTCGGCATTCGTCATCGGTGTGGTCGTCAAAGGGGTCCAAGTTTGATCGAATAGTGCCAGAGAACAGAACTGGGTCTTGTGGGATGATCGCTAGTCGGCTTCTCAAGTCCTTGAGCGTGATTTTGGAGATATCCAATCCGTCAATAACGATCGAGCCTTCCCTAGCTTTCAAGAATCGGAACAGTGCCAAGGTTAAGGAGCTTTTGCCAGCACCGGTACGTCCGACGACTCCGACGCGCTCTCGTGGTTTGACGTCAAAGCTCACACCTTTCAATACGGGTTCCAAGTCGTCAGCATATGCGACGACGAGGTCTTTGATGTCGACTCTGCCTTCGTGTGGCCAGGCGGCTGGTGGGGTGGCACCGCTTTGGTCTTCGATTTCGATGACGGAGTATTCGAGGACTCTCTCTGCGGCGTTGAAATCGAGTTCCAAATCGGCATATCGTCGAAGAGCCCAGATCATGGCGAAGGTGTATTCCATTGCGAAACTCATGGCGAAACCAGCGAGGGCGGCGTCCATGCCGGGGATAGAAACGACGAGACCACCAACCAGTGTGCTGAAAACGGCTCCCAAGTAGGTCATTCGAATACCCATCCATCGGTTGGCAAGTTGGGAGTAGAATGAAGCTTCGGCATATGTATCAATCTAGTCACTTGGTTAGCACGAGTATTCTGCAGGGGCGGTAGTGTTAATTTAGAGCTTACCTTCTTATCCATCTTCTCGATATAAGCTTCAGCTTCTCCGAAAGCACGGATTGTACCAACACCGATCAAAACACTGCTAAAGAGTTCAAAGATTGGACTCTTATTGACACTTTCGATTCTCTTGATCTCTCTCGCGGTTTTGAGGTAGTATACTGCAATTCCAAGCGCGATACCAAAGAGGACAAGAGCGAAAACCAACATCAACGGGGTAATGAACGCAGCAGCTACCACGATTCCGACGAGGGAGAGTGAAGAGTATCCGAAGAATGCAATATGATTAGCCAAGTTGGAGTCAATCTTTGTAAAGTCGGCACTGAAGCGGTTGAGGATACGGCCGACTGGAGTGGTATCGAACCAACGAGTGGGAGCACGTAAAACTGCTCGCGTCATGTCATTGAAAAGGTTGATACTGGCGCGGTAAGAGCCGAGAGCGACAACAAAGTATTTCAAAGTGGCGAACATGCCAGCGGCAAAGCAGATGAGTATATAAATTCCTAACCAGTAAGTCAAGGACTTCTCTTCATTCATAACCTCTACGAGTCTGTTGACGGTGTGCTGGGTCAAGGAAACAGTGTAGAGGTGCATTGACTCCTCCACATCTTGCGAACCAGTCCACAATTTCATCCACCATTGACGACCGAGGTTGAGACCTTGCGAGATCAAGAAAAAGCCGATACACATTGTCCAGAATGGAATACCGCCACTAGCTGAAGTGTACTTCTTATAGACCGAGAATTTGATGGCACCCTTTTCTCTGAACTCTTTCTTGATGAACTCTTTGGCTTTCTTGGCTTCTTTTGGAGCGACAGTACCGTTAGCGTTACCATTAGCATTTGCACCGCTGGAGCTGCTTGAAGCCACCGGAGCAGCCTCGATAGCATTTTCCTCAGTGAAATCCTGGTCCTTCTTTTGGGTTTCATCCTCTTGCTCGATGAGTTTGGTAAGACTACCAGTTCTCTTGAGATCAGTGACAGTACCGGCGCGTTCGATTCTACCTTCTTTGAGCTCAACGATATACTCAGTCTTTGGGAGACAAAGCTGAACGTGATGGGTAACCAAGATTCGAGTACGACCCTTCATGATATCGCCAGTAAGACAGTTCTTGAAAATTTCTTTACCAACGTGAGCATCGACAGCCGAGAAGATATCATCAAAGATCAAGATACCAGCACGGGAGTAGACAGCACGAGCTAAAGAGACACGCCATTTCTGTCCACCGCTGAGATTGATACCCTGTTCTCCGATAGCAGTCTGGTCACCGTCTTCCATCATTTCGATATCCTTCTTCAAAGAGCAGACCCGGATGACTTCGTTGTAGCGTGCCTCGTCGAATGGCAACCCGAAAAGAATATTGTCCTTGAAGGTAGCATTTTCGATCCATGGAATTTGGGAAACGAAAGCAGACGAAGAAGTCAAGATCCAGCTATCAGGGTTGGCTTGCGAGTCGTATCTTAAGGCCTTTGGTAGAGGCCGTGGCATTTCCAAGGATCCGGAGAGCAAGTCGGCTTCGCCGAGTAACCCAGCCAACAGTAAGCTCTTTCCGCTACCGGTTGCGCCAGTAATCAGAGAGAGCTCGCCAATTGGGAACTCGATGTTGATATCACGGATGACGAATCTATCTTCTTCCTTTTCGTCATTGTCAGCAGCCCAGGCGATTGCAGCGTCTTTGAAGATAATATTATTGGAGGATTTTATGTAATCTTCCTTTTCAGGAGAATCCAAATGCTTTTCGATACGGTCAGCGGAGACTTTAGCGTCCATCATGTCTCCAATCAATTCAGGAACAACGCTCATAGCGAATTCCAATTCTTGGAAGATAGCAAGGGCGGTAAAGGCGACGGCTGGAGTAAGAGTGCCGTAGAGAACGGCGTAAACACCCAAACAGATAGCAGCAAGGAAGATTGGTCCGAAGATCCAGCATCCCATGAGCCACGAGTTGGCAATCACAGTTCTCCAGATTTGTTTCATTTCATCTTTTCGGACGTCTTCGATACGCTTTTGCCATTGATCTTCCAGGGCGGCGAATTTGATCTGTCTGATACCTTGTAAAGCCTCAGAAACGACAGCCAACTTGCGGTCTCGAACCTTCATGACTCGGTCCGAAGCCTCGAGGTAGATCTTTGCAAGGAATTGGTTCAGCGGCGTCAAGAAAATGTAAAGCGCCAAGCCAGAGCAGACACTCTGCCATCCGAGGATCTTGAACAAGAAACCAAAACCAAGCAAAATACTGAGCGAACACTCATAGAAGACGAAACTGAAACAAGCGAACATCGAAAGACGATAGGCGTCAACGGCGATCAAGTTGACTACACCCTGTCGCAAGCCCTTGAGGGAATCTTCCTCGGACTCCTTTTTGTCTTTGTCTCCGTCCTTCTTTTTAGCCTTAGCAGTAGAGTCGTCTGATTCACTACCGTCTTCAGCGGAGTCATCCTTCTTATCTTCGGCCTTCTGGCCTCCTTTCACGTCCTTCTTCCTCATGGTCTTGTTGAAAATAAGAGTGGCGAGTTCGTTTCGCATGTACAAATTGAGTTGACCCCATCCAAACCAGTACAGAGCGCCCGTGAAAGTCGAATTGATAAGCATAGCAATAAACATGCCAACAACCCAGACCCAAGCCATATGAGATCCGTCTTCTTTTTTAGAGCTCTTCTCCAAGGCCTTCAGGATCTGCATCATCATGTAGTACGGTAAGAACTGAGTAGCGCAGATGACAGTTTGCAAGATGTATTGCAAAGCAAAGTAAAATTTGTGAGCAACCAGGAGCTGGAGCCACAACTTTCGGGGTTTTAGTGCACGGAATCTTTGGTACAGATTCTTCGAACGGTGTCCTTCAGGAAGCATTTTGAGGTCAGATTCATCGAGATGTCCAGTGCGCCATCCCTTAGAGAAGATGTCTGTCATCCAGCCGAATAGCAATCTCGAGTAAACTGAAGCAGCGCTCATATCGTCAACCTTTCTACCATCCTTCTCGACGCTAGGACGGCGCGGTACACAAGCCGCTGCGCAAGTAAGGACTGTTGCCGCGACAAGTTGTCCAGACCATAGCCACCAGTCGGCGTTGTTGAACGAGACTTGAAGATCTGTAAACGAAAGTAGAAATTCGGTGACACGAGCAAAAAACATGACAAACGAGGCTATCATGATGTGAACAGCGCAGCTATAGTTTGCTAGATAGTCGCGCTCGAATTGGAAGTATATCGATTGGAGGAGCATCAAAGTCTGTATTTACCCCAATTAAATTAGCTAAAACTATGCCTACGACGATATTATGTGAAAACTTACCCAAGCTCCTGTATAAACCCACCAACCAATGATGAAGCTGAAATCATCATCAATCATACTTCTCAGAGAAGAAGAATAGGAACATCCTGTTCCAGCTGCGGCTGCTAAAAGTACGAGCCATTTCTGTGTGCGCACTGAATATGCCTTCTCGGTTTCTTCAGTAGCAGTGCCATCTTCGTCCTCATAGAACTCGGTGAGCCGAATCGCACCCTCTCGTTTCCGTTTATCGAGAACACCAATTACTTTTGGCGCCAGAAGAACCGTGGAAATTACAGCAGGGAGTAAAGAAGTTCCACCAAGAATGGTGACAAGCTGGCCGAGAGTGAGGTAGTGTTGCGAATCCATATTGGATTGTTCGCTCGGCGAGGCTGCGACAGAGAGCAGCAGAATTGAGGGAAGGGGAGGTTAAGCGGCCGAGGCCGGCCCTTCGGACCTTTAGTAATGGAGTTGTGGACTCCCGATGATACGAATATGAGATTCCGGATCGAACGGGTAGATATGAACCAGTAGCGTCTGGTTTCGATCGATTCCTTAGTTTCTTACTACAAAGAAATCGATATCAGGATCGAGAATGGGAGCTGAAAATGATGTTTGAGCCGTGGTGCGGCTTATGACGTGAAAGCGAGAGGTTGGAAAAGCAGTTCTAGCCAACCAGGTTAGTGCGAGTGGGATATCTAAAATGATACCGAATGATCAAGCTTCCAAAGAGAAAGCCTTTCAAGAAAAGTGGTCTTTCAAACTTATTTTTATTTTTGAATTTTGAATTCAGAAGAGATTAAAAAAAAAAAAAAAAAAATACCAGATGATCGCATGGGATATATAGTCGGAGTGCTTAATGCTTGCCCCCAATAAAAAGAAAAGACGCCATGGCTCTAAGGAATCATAAACAGACGGCCGCAATCAGACAGAAAAAATGTAGCATCGGCTGGAGAAACATTATCGATCCCAGTCCATGACCGGGTCCCCCTCCATCTATCTGACCATAATAGGGTTTCTGTCGTCTGGAATCCGAAGGTCGGTACTTAGGACACACGCGGTTCTGGGCAAGGAGATACACGTACCGTGAATCCACACGAAATCCGCCGCCCTGTGATCCAAACCCCTGATACCCTGGTTTGGTTTGTCATGAATGCCGACCGGAGACTGGTTCGGTTGGCACCCCGGGCTCGATCGCCTGACATTGCAGCGTGATGGCCTCGTTCGTTCGTTCCTTCAGCCAACCGGCCTTTCGTATTCTCAGATCGGACGAAAAGGTTTAAACCCGTCCAATCCGAGTCCTGCCTCACCTTTCGACATCACAAATACCACGACAAACACCTTCGAGAAAATCGTTTTCAGGCTGATATTCAGCAAAAGACATGAGAGATTGGGCCTGAACCATTGGGTCTACACGGTTGGGTCTACCAGTTGGGTCTACCAGTTGGGTCAACACCGCTGGGTCAACACCACCGGGACAGGCAAAAACAAAACCAAAATGAGAACGGAGTGGAAAATCGGGCCTACAGAAAACCAAGCCTCATCGCGTCAGGAAGGTGACGAAACGGACTTACTATTCGGCCGACTTAACGTTAGCCATGGGCTTGATTCTAACCACAATGATTCCATACCTATTCATCTGTCAATTTCCGACCCGCGTTACAACCCAAATGTTCCTAGGCCCGGGGTCGAAAGTCAATTCATTTTTGAACAATGTACCGAACGTTCCAACATTCATGCTTGATCGACAACCCGATTGGTATCATTGCATTGATCCATAATCAACCCCTTCCGATTGGCATGATAGCTCCACCGAGTGAAAATCTCTTCGCTGAGTCATTTGCGAGGTTTTTTTTCAAGCTTTCTTCGCTGCCGCGTATCCACTTCAGATTGACCTGCATGTGCGGCAGCTTGGTCTCAAGTCTCGTATTCGGTGGGGACTGCAGGCAAAAAAGGCTTGTCGGTAACACTTCGCTTGTTACGGCAGGTGCTCAAACCTCATTTGATAGTGAACGTTAGGCGACAGCATGGGAAAACATCTTCCAATATCGCGATAGCGCCCTCTAAGGATCTGAAATTCCAGTCGTAGGAAATTGCTTGCTTCGAGGTAACTTCTCACTTCGCGTAGCTCCGTCGACAGGCAGTGCAATCAAAAAGAGTCATCTGCGCTAGACATCATGAGAATAGGATATTAATAAACCCTCCCATGCAGCAGCCGTCGAAACTTGGAACAATCGAGATTAGCTCTTGTAGATGCATTGTTGGCAGAACAAGCTTACCTCGTATAACGGAGTAGACCGTTTCTAATTATTTTTCCAAAGTTTCAATATGCATGTGCGACTTGGCTTGATGACATTCCGCATATGCGACCAATTTCCCATCTGAGCTCCCCCGCGTTATATTTGCACTTTTGACTCATACATGCCTCGCTATCAGCCCTAAATGTCGAACGTCCCGCGGTTTTATATCGACGCTTTTGCCAATATTCTTCTTGGTATACCGACTATACCCGCTTTATCTTGATTTTATCGCTTAAATAATGCATCCTTCACACAACTCAAAATGAATTCACTATGATTCATGCATATACCGCGACTGACGTTGAGAAAGAGAAAATTTTTCAAACTTCGAATTTTGGCGTCGTAGAAGGCAACATCATCTCACATTAACAAACAAGGATCGATCGACGGGTACGTCCAACAACGCAACAGCTGATCAATTGAAATTTAAACTTCGACCTCGATTCAAGCATGGCGCAGCTCGCCTTTGAAGACATTCCCGCTTCGATGCGAGCTCTTGAGCTTTGATAAGCAGGATTCGTAATTGGCCAATCGAGAACTAAATTTCATATTTGGGTTTGCGTTCGGGAATGTATCAAGCGAGAACGAAGAAGCTAGAAGACATTTATGCAAGAGCTATATACAGCAAACAGAAGCGTAGAAGTTGATAAACTCAAAAACTGAGAATGAAAGAACCTGAACAGAAAACAGGGTCTAAGCCAAAAGATCACTTCGCAATTGCTCCTGGATATCACTAGAATCGTCAATGTACACGCGTACCGGTAAACCTGTTAAAAAAAAAAAAGTACCAAGTGTAGTTGCAATGCCCCATGATCCCGGTGCCAACGACACCCCAGACAACACCGAATATTCCGTCCCCAATTTCAAAGAGTTCTCGACCTTCCTGTTAGGACTTCATTGTCCCGGTGATAGGGACCGTCATAATTCTGTTTTGTTTCCACGTTTAGAAATGGTACTCATCCCATCTCCGTTATCTGCCAGGAATGGCTCCAACCCGTACCATTCGGCGACAAAAGCTGACACAATGACAGCCCAATCGTTAACTACCTGCTTGTCAAGATGCTGAGCGTCATCGTCCATAGTATGCCATACATGAGGGAAAGGGGACGCAATGAGATGGAGAATGTCGACTCCTCTCCTCAGGAAAGGAATATGGTCGTCTTCAATCATTAAACCTTCCATGAAAACTGTCTTATCGCGGTCTGGCAAGAAGAGGGCATGATCTTTCCCAGATTCCAGCAATCCCAACGCTCGTAATCGGATCTCAAGGTCCGCCATATGCTGATATGCCCAGTGTGTTGTTTTGAAGTAAGAAGGGACCCGTGGCATGGGTGCACCGAGCAAGTCGAGTAGAACGAACAAATTTATCGAAGACAATTGAGTCTTGAAGGTGCTCTGGGCGGCATTCATCGTTGTATCCCACTTTTCAGCAAGATGCCTATATCCATTTGAATCCATTTAGTAACTGTCTCACGCTTTTGTAAGTCAATTGAAGCAACATATGACCTACCTGGCTCCATAGACGGAATCCTCGTGCGTCCAAAACTTAAAGGCCTCCTCTCCATCGAGCAGCAGCACCATCAAACCCTGCTCGTCCGCCATTTCAAATTCATCCCCATCCTTCTCCATCTTTTCCCACTTCCTCCTCATCGCTTTGTCAATAGCCTTTGCAATATGCATAATCATGGCGCACGGCGCAGCACTATCCGTCGCACCAATAAACCCAGCAGGTTCAATCTTGCTGTCGTAATGTGCGACCAACACCAACCTCCCAATCTCTCCCTCTCTATTCTCCTTCGCTTTCCATGGCGGATCCAGCGTAGCCCAGAAATTGGCGAATGGAACGGGGTCACTGGACAGCACCGTCGGTTGAGAGAAATTATCGTAATTTAACGACCATTTTAGATCTGCGAAAAAGTTGGTGAAATGCTGTAACGCCTTCCGCGACCCCTCGGTGTTGACTACTCGCGGTATTAACAACGGTTTCAACAGCTTACCGACATCCGGGTTCAACGTATCTCCCGGCGACGGTAGCTTTTTCAGACCGGAATCGGATAGCTTGCTCCACGATGACTGCGATGTGACAAAGCTGGACAGGAAGAGTAGCGAGTAGGACAGTATCAGCGTTGGATCAGCGGGTATTATTCGAACCATCTTCGATTCGTATCTTTCTTGTTCGGGGATAAGGTTGAAGCGCTCTTACGACGGCGATGGTGACCGGTGTTTAGTGGACGGAATGGTAGTATTTGAGCTCGAAAGTGTAGGTCTGGAGAACCACCGGCTGTGCAATCGTCTTCGCTGCGATAGATAGGGCGGGAGATTTGGGTGGATGTAACGACCAGCAGCTGTTTCAAGTGCTCGAGGACGATCTTAGCTGAACTATTACATCGATAGCCCCCTTTATAGTAGATCTTAGGGTAGCGAGATCTAGAAGAAATTGGTTTTACAAACCCTGAAATAGCGTGTTCATAGGGGACAACCCGGAGCCGCTGCGGGGTTGCTTTGGAACGCTTCCCAATTGCCGTGTAAGAGAACCTTGAAGTCGAAAAGGAGAGTTATCGTGGGAAAAGAAAGCGTTTCATGCAAAAGAAAGTCGTCCAAGATGGACGTACGGCAACGGTGTTAGATTCCGGATCTCACAGGCGATTTACCCGGCAAATATATTAATCCCTTCTTCCACACTTTCTCCAGCTCATGGTCTTGAGCTAAAGCTTTGGTCGATGGTGGGCTCTCTTACTCCCGCCGCCTAAAGACCCTGTCTGCCGCTTCCCAAGCTAACCACTTATGCATATACAACACAACCCTGTTACAGGATGTGTTGTTGGCGAAGTTCTGATCTTGAGGATCCTGCTGAAGATCTCAATGATGAGCGTAGCATTGAGATAACATGGTTACAGAGTTAGATAGCATAATGTATGAATCGAACCTCATAGAATAGGTAAAACTATATATGACAGAGAATACAATTCCATCAAGGCAGCCGCCGTCAATAGATTCGGCAGACAATCATAGCACATATACGATCCACTTAGATCAGATGCTGCGAAATAAATTTCGAAATCATACTACGGTTTATGTGTACAATGTACCCAGCTCTACCAAAAACTCTGTCTCCACGAGCTCATCGGCTAGTACATTCACTACTAACACTATCCAAGCCACCGAAACACCAAAGATTTCGGTTTCCAGAAACCGACCTCTAGCTCAGGCAACCACTTCACTAACTCGGGCAGTTCCATCCCCTTCTATAATCCCGAATCAGCCTATCACAGCTGGCGAAAAAATTGCTGCCCTAGTTCTTGTTGGCATTCTAGCCTTTCCTGTCGTTGCCATTGCCCTAATTTTCTTCGGGCTATGCATTCGAAACTCGAGAAAAGCGCGCGCAGTCAAACGAAGGCTTCAGGAGTTTCGAACTAAAGAGATTAGACGCACATCCGAGCAAATACGAAGGGATGCAATCGAAGCAGTGGAAAAACAACGACAAAGACAGATGCTTGAACGACGAAGGAATAGACCCTTGCTAGATTTAGATAGTGCTAGCGAAACGCAATATCTAGATAGAAGGCCTTATCATAAGCCTAGAGCTTATAGTCTCCCTAGCCCCACAGAGTCCAATCCAAGTATACACCTGCAACCACAGGAGATTTTACGACCGAGATCAGAGTTTAGAATGGAGCCGCGATCCAGGAATTACTGGGAGCGAGACGATGCGGGCTCAGACTCTACTATGAGACCTACTGTGTTGCAACCGAAGTCGCAGGAAATATCAAAACCTAGATCACAACTGAAGCCAAGGATTCCAGGGGAGACTTTAGAAACTGAAAGGAGATCAAAATTATATCTAACGACCAGGGGCGCGAAGAACCCAGATATCAGTTGTCTACGCATTGAGAGGAGATATTTTTAACATCCAGTTTTAACGTTCTGTGAAATTTATTGGACTGAGACGAATTATCTCTGTCGTTTTCTTCAATCCTGTACCTAGCTTTTCTTTGTGGTTGAGTCTTTGATATAAAAATTCATTTTCTTCTATCAAATCTATACTGTCAAGCCTTGGAATATTTCACTAGTTAATAATCTTTCCGTATTTCTTGAGATATGTTGGTTAACCTTTGGCGTCACAGGAGCAAGCAGAACCTTCTATAAGTTCGATTTTCATGAATTTATGCTTGCATGTAACTTCGGTTCCTATGAAGGCTCCTTCGATCCTCAACATGCTACACTACGTGTCTCCTTTGTTTGTATTAAATACCTGTTACAACTTATACTACTCATATAGGGCATTCATCCTATGCGAAAATATAGTGGTTCGACGGCGATATACACTAAGTCAATGCCTCGCCCTTATATTGGGGGATTGAACCGCAGTTCTGTATACAGAGCTCTAATATTTGTGAATTTTTCGAAATTTAAATAGTTAATCTTCCAACCTCTTAATGTTGTGTACGCTATGCGAACTTCCGTAATTTAATGTTACATAAGATATTCATAGGTTTAGTTGGATCTTCGAAAGACGCGTGTGGATTATCATCCCAACCGAGATTCGTTTAAGCCGCCGTACATCGTCTCGGTTCGACCGCGATGATTATTCTCAATCGTTTTCAGCCTTCAAATCCCACCTCTTACTTTCACACACCTTTAGTAATTACAATCTGTGGCCATAATACCCTTATTTACAAAACATATCTCCTAGTTACCACCACTCGATATATTCACGGCTTTTGCATCAACACTATATCGATACTTTCATTAAATACGCCACATCGCATTCGTAGGCTAGGAATCAATCTAACATTAACTCTTTTAACAAAACATTAGCGCCGCCGCTTAACCTAGGTTATTTTCGGGCAGTCAAGCAGCATGGACTCCCTCATTATCTTTAGTCTCACTAGCAGTCTCCAAGCTTTACAGAACTCCTTTCTCCTGGCATCAACGATCGCGCCATCTTCAAGTCGCGCTGCAATCTCCGGAAGAAATAGCACTGAAATAGCTTTAGACGAAGAGTACCATCTAAAAGAAGAAATCAAACAAAGGAATACTGTTTTCATCATAACGGGTGTCATGCTTGGAACCATTCTGCTCCTCATATTTTCTGCTGCGCTTATTTGTTGTTTACGCAGGCGCATATCTCGCAAACGCTGTCAGTCCACTGCACTAGTACGCGAGAGCGATGCCGAAAGCTCAGCTGAGCGACAAAACCAAGCGCAAATGGGCATGATAGCACCCAGATCTCTGCCGACCAGATCGGACTCCACTCAGGTGGGGGAAAGTGTTGACGATACTTCGGGTACCGATGGTAGTGACAGTGATTCAAGTAGCGGCACTTCCAGTGGAGTATTTTCCGCAGTTACAACTCTCCCACCGTACGACGGCGACGAAGAAAGGTTACCTGCATATTCCGCCTTGCCTCGCCAATGTGTGCATGTATAGTTGACACAATTTACATTTGGACTGTGCCTGTGCATCTTAGCTAAATTTTAGAATTGAATACGGAACCAGACGATATGAGGTTAGAATACCCTGTAAATAGAATCTGGAACGATTTTTTGGCATCTTGGCAGACTAGAAGTAATCACAGGCGTCTGTACCCTAATTCAGACGAATAAGCACTATGTGCGAGAACCAAAAATGTGTCTAGCGACATCTTGCTAGCCTCCTTAAGTGCATGTAACCGCACGCCTTTCTTTTAGTCTTAGCGTTATAGCACCAATAAATATTATAAATGGGCTGTTACGTTCCATTCTTCATCCAAGTAAGCGGCACAAACAGCTACCGGATTCGAATCTTCGTAGAGTCAAGAGGGAATTTATGTGGAATGTTGTTTAATGCTTTTTGTGTATGAAATTGATGTTACAGTTGCGTTGACACTGGTGAACGTGAATCGGATATAGGTTTAAGAGATCTAAGCCTCATTTTGAGACTGAGATGGTCCTCGTGGGCAAAGGGCAGTGAGATCGAGTCTACCTGAGCTTTGATAGCCACAAACTATCCCGGTTCAACAATATGCACTACGTCAACGCGCTGGAACCTATTCAACGGGAGAGGCGAGATTCGGTCGAACAAGATAGACACCCCCGGACCGGATAGACAAATATAGCAAACAAAGCTGAATCGGATAAGAAAGGGTAATGTGAAAACCTTTTTTTTTTGGTTTTTGCAACCAGTATTATGATGTTTACTTCTCCTTTTTCGGTATGGAGAGCAGGGCAAGGGTCATTGGGTGTAACCTCGGTATAAACGCCAAGCCGGAGTCTCCCTGTACAACAACATAAAAATAGTTCTAATCAAGACAATAGCATTCCATAGTTGACGGTCCCGTTAACCAGCTTCCTAATATCGAACTTGCTAATCAAAGACCTATCAAGATATCAAGTATATATAGCTGTCAAGTCTCCCACCAGTTGGCCTTTTATCCTCATCATCATACAAGCAATTTCGCAAAGTACGGTTATATTCCATAATATATAAAATTAATAACATTGTAATTTCGAGTCTTCAGCTCCCAGATTACAAAACTCTCTTGTCCTTCCAAGACATATTTTATCTATCAAAAACACCCTCTAGCCTCCATCAAAATGGTCAAACTTATCACCTTCTCTACTTTCCTCGCTGCCACAGTTTCTGCTACCAATCTTAAATGGGATAGCAACTACTCTTATTCCAAAAACCTTGCTCTCACCAGTTTCGCTTGCTCTGACGGGGTCAACGGATTGATTACCAAAACTGGTGCTAAAACCGTCGGAGAGCTCAAGGCTAAACTAAAGCCGAATGTATACATCGCAGCAACACCTTTTATCGCATCCTGGAATTCCCCAAACTGCGGGAAATGCTATCGAGCGCGCAATCCAGCGAACAACAAGAGCATTTATATCGTCGCCGGTGATGTTAGCAAACCAGACGCCGTCACTGGGGAAGAGGGATTTACTGCTATCGCACAAACCGGCTTGGGTCAGGGGTCTTTCAACGTCTATCTCTCCGAGGTGCCAGCCTCGAATTGCTTCGCCTAGAAGATTGACATCAATCTATGGAGCGGTGTCCGTTTGCTAGTCGTTTAGTTTCAAATTTGTTAGCGGCCGATGTACTAGTTATTAATGTAATTTTTCAAAACCTAATACTTTCTAGTATCTCAAGTATTTTGATGTAAATCCCACTAGATAAGCTGAGCTCCTATGAAAAATCGACGGAAGTTCGGTTTTAAGTTTAGTAAAAAGGGAACGTGATGGTAGACTTAGCAGCATCGCAAAACCTAAATTTTTGGCTCTGACGTATTTATCTTGTAGCTCCTTTTGACATTTTAAATGCTACTCTTTCGTAGTAAGAAGCCCCCGGTTAACTGTAATTTACCATAGCTAGTATCTAACTTCCAAGACGGCTTCAGACGCTAAGCTAGCCTACGATTTCAGGCACAGGAGGCACACCCTCTAGACTGGTGGAACACCGGAAACGAGCTTCAGGCCAAGGGTATATAAATTTATCTATAATCCATTTTCTATTTCTCCTCCTTCTAAAGTTTAACCCAATCTTGATTTATATGATAGATTCTACAACAAGCGCGTACATAAAGTCCCTTAGTAAATGCAAATTTGAAATAACTGGTGCAATTACGGGTTCGTTTCTATGTCTCGCGCATCTATGGTACACGGCGAATATCGACGAGCAAGTTGCCGTTGCCCCAGGCTTCATTGGCGCCTCTGACCGTCCCGTCACCTCTTGTGCAGCGATCCAGGATCTGACCCGCTCCACGAGCAACATCTTGGCTATTCAACTAGTTAGTTTGACTCCAAATAACGAAGATTGAATAACTTACCAGCTGGATACTGCATTCTGTCCACCGCCGAGTCTACTCAATCCGGTAATTTGCGTCTGGCCGCGTCTGCAAAAGGATTGGCCTGAAACGGTGGCAACGCAATCCTGGCCTCCGAGGGAAGCGAGGTAGTTGATACATTCGACGGCTTCGTCAACCTGTATTTATTTGTGAGTTTCAAATACGCCAAAGAGAAGAGATGAATAGCACGAACTCTGGCAAGAGAATCTGCCTTCAAGTCATCGCGACAAGTGACATCTCGTTTGAATATCTCGTTGGGAGTGGGAACAGCCGCTGCGAGAGCTGCAGTCGCGAGGAGGGAGAATATGGAAATGCTGAGCTTGACCATTTTGTTCGTTATCGTATAAGAGGTATTTTTCAAAGATGATATTGAGTATTGATCAATTGATATTGTTTGGGATATTTAACATTGAAAACGAGTGATGTTTCCAGCTTTATATAATCGAGAAAATAAGACGAGGCGGATCTATCCTGTCCAGATATTTCAAATCCTCGGCCCTCTTCGACATCCTAGCCCTCGCCGAGGTATCTTGTGCTCATATTTGTCTAGAATAGACCGTGAGATATCCAATCTCGGGACTAGTTTAGAGATTAAAGATATCCGGGTTTTGCGTTGATACCGAATTTGCAACACTCGGCAGATCGATGGCAGCGACAACACAGCTAAGCTGACCTTTATGAAGCGCTGCTCCTTCCAGTTTCGTTACTCCTTCCTCGTTGGCGCTTAGTTCCGAAGTCAGCGCGGCTTATACATGATGGTTTTTGTCTTCGTCACTATCCGCCATGCTTATACCAAGGTTTCCGATCTGCGCGATTTCCCCCGATTTGCTTCCAAGCAGTGCCTCTAGCTGGCTACGTTAGCTACGTTTGCTAGTTGAATTGCGCGGAGGCTAGAGGGTTGGCAGGCGCGGCGCAGCTCGATGCACGGAGACTTTCCTACTTCTACATCCTAACTGTAAAATTAAAACACATTATAGATATTATTAGTACTTATTACAATTGTAGCTGTCTTTCTCACGAAAACATCATTTTGACGCCAAGCGCGGCAACTCTATAAGATGCGCAATCAGGTCAGCGGCGCAAACGTCACGGTGGGTATGCTATTGCATGGCTCTACGAAAGATTTTAGACTAAAACAATCATCCCTTCTCCTTATATAGTTCAATCTGCCATTGGTTTCACTAACTTGTCATTTTTAGAAAGGTAAGGTATTACGTATTTATTAGTCGATTTCGGCCTGTATATACTTTCGTATGAACTATCAACAAATAGTCTTAGGACCCCCTGAGCTCGTTGTCTCCAGCTCTTGGATGATATCTCCGTTCGAACATTGAAGCTGTTCGGATAGCATAAATTTCAACTTGATAAATATCTGACATCATGTTCCTTCAACTGCCTAATATCGTACTAGCGCAACTAATATCGCTACTACCGTTATCACTGCCACTGCTGCTGATATGCGTGCTGGTACCGACAGTAGCGCGTCCACTAGGTGAACCTTTCTGGTCCTGCTTTAACTTTTCTGTATTGAAGCGAATTCGAGACCAAGTGGAGCCGCACAATTTTATGCAACCAACCAAGATTAACGCTACTAGAAAGCCTCCCAAAAATGTAACGAAAATTATTAAGTCGGCTTTTTCGCTTTTAAGGCCGGGTCTATCGATAGTTTGTGGGTTAGGAGTGGTTGGGTTCGCAACTGTTCGTAAGATGCTGCTAGCAAATGTGACTTTCGGGTGTCTAGGCCTCGAGGGTTCGTGTATATGAAGGAGATGCATCTCGCCGTCCTAACGACTGTTCGTTCAATGTTACTGATCGATATTCAAGCTAGAAGTTTGATCGAAAGTTGAGTTTTCTTCCTCTCAAGTGCTTGAGCAAAGTTACGGACTGATTAATATATGATGCGACGCTAGGGAAAAGCTACTGTATACTGTGAGCAGGTAAATCGGACTATCTTTGACCCTCAAGCCCATTAACAGAATACAACATAACGGTAACCACAAGGAAGTATGTAGATCAGAGCTCCCCAGTTTTCAATGCTTACAGATATATATCTAAGTTAGTAGCATACATGCGGTTCAAACTTTTTCGCGTCTATTTTACTATAACGTAACTGGCGACTAGCACCTAGTTAAATTAATGCGTTTGCAATCACCGGTCCAAAATGATATCGAGACGACTAGCATAGATCAATTCCCTTCCTGTTCATCAAATTCGCTATATCAAACTCGAACTGCCACTGTGTTGCAAAACCCTGGCCGTCATCATGAATCTCATATATACCGGAACAATGGTAATGGACATACCAGCGCACACAACAACTTCGTCCACCAACAGTACTGGTTTAAATAATACCACAACCAGTTTCAACCAACAGGAAGGCAGTCGGCCCAAATCAGGACTCGATCCCCTCGCCATCCGTCTCATTGTGACGCTTGTATTGATAGGGGCGGGGATCTTCCTGAGGTGTTGTTATTCTACATGCATCGAAATTTGTAACGACGATGATGGAAAGGGGCCGAAAGAGGACGAGAATAGTCCCCCGGCGCCACCGGTACCGGGGACACCAGAAACCCCAGCTTCGGTTGAAATAAAACGGCCACCAGAGCTTTCTCAAACTGGAATGCATATTCACCAAGATAGGGTAGAAGAGATCAATATATGGCAATGGAGAAACACACCAGTATCTTCTAATCCTACACCAGGAGAAACTTCAGCTACTCCAATCCCCGAACCTCCTAGGGCACCAGAAGGCTTTAGAGCTAGTACCAAGACTAGCAACCCTCCTCCCTACCCAAGTAAGGTTACATATGCAGAATCTCAGAATACCTAAATCTAGACTAGCCTGCATTACATATCAGCTGATCAAATGAGAATAACTCATTGCTAAGCTTCCCTATTCAACTGTTTAGCCTAAGATAATATAGATTTTTCTACAAAAATTTGATTCTAGTGATGAGAATGTTGAATAATCGTATCTTTAGTTCGCAGAAGGGCAAAATACCTCTGATCAGCGCAAAATCTGCAACATTCAGTTACAATGGCGCGCATCAAGCTTTCTTTAGTGTCCAGTTGTCCTTTTTTGAATACCAAAATCTCTCGCGATTGATATATACCCCACAGCGTCTTAAAATCACCAGACAGCCACGACGCTGACGTTTCGCCTGTCTACTTTCACTATTACCTTTTTATGTTGAGGCGACGTGCCCTCTGCTTGGAAATTTTGATTCATCCCTAAACTATCGAAGTCTCAATCAGTATGTCACAGAATCATCTACATCTAGCATGCCATTAGCGATGTAGTTGCGGCGCTTAGTTGGGGATCAAATTCAGAGTATAAATGAAGTTTTTGGTCGTGTGTTACGTCGCAATAACGATCAGCTACGATCGATGATGGCTATTATCAAAAACAAAGATTTCAAAATTCCCAGTTTCGTCAAGGAAGCTCTCGTCGGTATCTCGATAGCACTCTCCGCTATCCTTTTTCTGTTCATCTCCGCGGTGGTTGTTCCGAAAATTGTACACTATCGACGGAAACGAAAGCAGAAGCGAGCCAGAGAGCTAGTAGACAGAGCAGCGAACGAGAAAAGGCTCCCAGAAGGACAAAGCGAGAATACTGATGGCGAAAGAAGAAGCCGAAGCAATATTGCCGGCCATCCTACTTCCGCGATTCGAGAAACTGAGGAAGATCATCCACGACGCGGTCGGTGTCCGATACCCAGACCCACAACCGAAAGTATGACATCGTTTCCAAATTCTGAGATTACAAGGCTTAAGGACTCAAGCTATTAGCCTTGAAAGCACCCAAAATCTATCCTCCTGTGTAGTTCAGGTCCAAAATTTCTAATTGGCTATCCCTACAAGCCGAGAATCCGAGCGTGTCGCACTGGCAACCTGATTAAGTATTGGAGTGCTCATGCAAGATTTAAAGAGTACCACTCTTTTAAGACTCCACTGTTCAATGCTAAGAGCGAGTTGGTTCACACAGCTAAATGGACTTTTTATGTATGTAAAAGGGGCGTAAAGGCTCTATATATATCTCTATATCACATAATAAGATACAGTTTCTAGCAAATTTTAGGGTAACTTGGATCTGTAGATAGATCTTATTGTATCAGAACCCTATGGTTTTAAAGGGCGCTTGAAGATTGCCTCGATTCTGGAAGTAATCGTAGCACATTGTATACAAATACAACGTCCCAATTTTGTGATGGCATACATGATCATCTTGACGCACGTTTTCCACCAAAAAGTATAATTAACTCTCTGTAATCGGTTGCGACCCTACTGAAAGCAAAAAAAAACTAGCTCCTCTATATATCCCACCAAATCTCCGCAAATCTCGCCGTTTAACTTGTTAGCCGGTCCTAACCTCTGCCATGCCACCAAAATCTTTTTCGCTTTTAAATTCTATTTTTCCTGAAGTTGCTTGAGTTTTGGGGGTTGATTAATCTTCTATGCAAGCCCTTTGACTCTCTACGAAAAGCCCGGTCTACGTCCGTCAACAAAACTTCGCATCGACACTCAACTGAGATATATCATAATTTTGCGACAATGGGTATCAAATCGGCAATCAAATCGGGGATCGAGAACCTAATTGGTTCAATTTCCAGCTCCGGGTCGAAACCTAGCTCGTTCTCGAGCTCATCCTCTAGTACAAAAGATGTGATGAAGGGTATAGGGAAGATCTTCGGTAAAGACAAGAGCGGACACCACGGCTCTAACGCTAGCCCTACTATTGCCAATCAGAATCCATTTGTTCAAGGTACCACAACAACAGGTCACTGGAGTAAGAAGTCCAGTATTGTTCTCGCGGGAATTTTCGGTTTCATCGGCTTTGTAGCTATCTTTACTATACTATGCGTCAAAATCAGGCAAAAGTGTCGAAAACCAAGGAAAAGAACCGTCGAGGACGGAAATTCAACGTTTGATGAACAAGTTGGTGGGATGAATGTGCCGGTCCCGACACAAATCAGTGGGATCTCCGATAGTCAGCATAGCGGCTATGACTCGGAAAAGTATACCGGCACAACATACAACTCCCAAGATACCACTCCGGTATGGGGTGGTTCGCACCACAATCTTATGCCAGGGTTTGGGGCAACCTCGTGGGGTCATCACAACGGAATGGATACAAGCGGCATTTATCAATACCAGGAACCTGAACCGGCTGTAATAGCGAATCAGCATAACTCAGAACCTGTCGTCTGTGAAAATATCGATTATTCGAACAATTATTCTAACGATTGTTCAAACGATTATTCTGCTAGCAACGACTACTCGAATGATTCCTCGAATGATTATTCAACCAATGATTATTCGAGCACCAATTGTTCATACGATTACGGGGCTGGTAATTTTTCATAAACAGAGTAATTATTATTGTTTGACTAGTCTTACATCGACAACTATTCATGTCACCAACCGTCTACTATATCGGAGTATTGTGAGCTTTCTAGATACCTTGGTACATATAAAAGTATATTAGGATAGTACATTTTTTATTTATTTATTTATTTTTTGCCCCCGTGATCCATGATCCGCAAAACAACTATATTACAATAAAATGTTCGAATATTTACTGACATGCAAATCCGATAAGCTACGTTGTAATCTCGAACCTTGAGATCACAGATACCAGGAGACTATTTTGATCTTTACAGACTGTACTATTTGCACTTCCGATCCATCGACCGACGAGGGACGTATCTGATGTAAATTTCCAACCCGACACCTACAGCGAGCCTCAAGTGACAGTCTCTTTTCCAGTGATCAAATTTAGCCAGCCAAAAGATCAGACTATCATCTTTTACATATCCTTCCAACCTTTGATATACCGATTTCATAAAATCTGCTTTCTGCACCTTCAATAATCACACGTACTACACTATGAAGAATTTACAGTTATCCAGAATACTCTTCCAAATACCAAATTGGTCCTATCACTCCTTCAAAATTAAATTCGACCCATTCTGGTTTCTCGCTAGCACTAGTTCCATCAATGTCTTTAACGGCGACAAGACAAAAAGTCTTCAGGAGCGAATGGACCCCGCCGATGCCAAAGTAACTACAGCTTACTTATCAATCTTAGAGACCGTGACAGTCACAGAGTTCATCAATGTTTTTACATCCACAGATATCTCCAATCAAGATACCGCGACGAGCGTTTTAGTCATGCCATCGCCCATCCAGTTCTCCCACCCCAAGACCCACAAAAACTTGGCTATCGGATTACAAGGGATAATAGACCCCGGTTCACCATACTTTACTTCGTTAGCGGTAAATGAAACCATGAAGCTCACGAATGCTATATTCTCGCATACGGCGATTATAACCTGGATTGTCCTATTTGGTGCATTTTTGACAGTCGCAGGAGTGGTTTTTGGGATTCAAAAGATTATGAATAGGATTAGAGCAAAGAGATGGGCTGCAAAGCACGCTATTGAGGATCAAAAGGAGGAAGAAGGCGAAAGAGAGGTTATCGGAGATTCAACTATGGATTCTGGGCATTCGATCGGTAGTACGACTTGCGAATTTATCAATGGTAACGATTTGGTGTCTCAAACAGAGCGAGAGAAGGAGGGGGTTGATCCGAGAGGTGGGTTTTGGAGTAGAAGACGGGATAAGAGAATGGAAAACGGAGGAAGGAGGAGAAGGAGCCCTATCAAGGCCAAGTTGGGGAGCGAAGTGGTATGACATGATGCTTGGGAACCACTATTATATGAGCCGAACATATATTCCAAGGAACGCAGCTGCCTCGCCCAAGTTTATTTGAAGTGTAAAAGGTTTGACGCTTATGTTAGCGCAGTCGATGCGAAGCTTGTATGGACCGATAAAATTGATTCAGGGATAGCTTTTCTTCTACCTTGAAAATGCTCCTCTATATACACTGACTAACATAAATATTTCCCCCTCAAGCTCGAACACCTACTTTTAGATGAGACCGAATTGGCCTTAGCTTTCTTTTATATACAAGTAAACCCCCTCTTCTCTTAAATACAACCCACGTGGAATTTTAGATGGCCTCCCTAAGCAGACTTCTCAGTGCTAGCTGTTCGGTAATAATCAGAGATGGTGAAAGCCACATCAAGGGCCTGCTTTCCGTTTAGACGAGGATCGCAATACGTCTGGTAATTCAAAAAGAGATCTTTATCCGTAAGTCCCTCCGAGCCACCAACGCACTCTGTGACAGGGTCCTATAGTGATCATTAGTATAGAAGTTTATTAGATTAGACATGAGCTTATACATACCCCAGTTAGCTCAAGATGGATTCCACCCAGCCAAGTGCCTTTCTGTTTGTGTATTTTCAGAGCCGAGAGAATCTCAGACATGATAGAAGAGTATTGGCGTGTCTTGACTCCAGATTCAGGTGACGATCTAGTGTTTCCGTGCATTGGATCGCATTGCCTAGAATCCCTATTAGCTATACAACATTTCATCACTCTCATCTTCACATCAACCTACCAGATGACAGGATGCCCGGTTTTCGCGACAGCATCGATGTGCCCCGGAAGGATACTATCGATCTTCTCACATCCATATCGCGTAATCAACGTCACTTTACCAGGCTCCCTGCTTGGATTGACAATATCCAACAACGGCCCAAAGTCCTCTCCCTTGAAAGTCGGTCCAACCTTGATGCCAATCGGATTTTCGATGCCCCTGAAATACTCGACATGGGCGCCATCTAGCTGTCTAGTCCTATCACCGATCCAAATAAAGTGGGCAGAGGTATTGTACCACCCTTCATTCCCGCTGTGAACACCAGCAGTCGGCTTCCATTTCCTCGTAAAGCTTTGTTCGTACTCTAACAACAACCCTTCGTGGGAGGTATAGAAGTCAACGCCCCGCAACGAACTCGACGTATCAGCGCCGATTGTTTTCATAAAACTCAGACTATCGGTCAGAGCTTCCACGGTCTTCAGATACTTGGCTTTGACTTCCGAGTCTTGAACATGAGAGAGAGACCAGTTGAAAGGGTGATGCAGATCAGCATAACCAGAGGAGAGCTGGGTTCGAATATAATTCAAGGTCGTGGAGGAGTGGAAATAAGCTTGAACTAGCCTGGATGGTTCTGGAGTTCGTTCGCTGGGGTCAAAGCCGTTGATATTGTCACCACGGAAGGAAGGAATCTCTTTCCCATCAACGATTTCGGTAGGAGAGGAACGTGGTTTGGCAAATTGACCAGCAATGCGACCGATACGTACCACAGGCAAACGGAGACCGTGGATCAGCACCAGCGACATCTGCAGCAGCAGTGCAATCTTGGCGTCAATCTGTGCTTCGGTGCAGTAGTCGAAAAGTTCCGCACAGTCACCACCTTGCAGGAGAAACGCTTTCCCTTCACAGACTGCCTTCAAGCTCGATCTCAACTTGTTAATCTCGGTAGGGTGTACGATCATGGGCAGCGACTCGAGTTTGGCCAGGGTTTTCTCAAAGGCGGCGCGATCAGGGTAGGCGACATCCTGCTTGATTGGTTTTGATTGCCAGGATGAAGGAGTCCATTCCGCGGCGGTTTTGGCAGCAGCGGCCTGGGATTTGAGAGCTTCAGTGAGCGTAGAGGTGCGAAGGAGGGCGGCGCCACGAGCGGCTTCACTAAGAGGAAGATGTACCGGAGAAGCCATGGTTGAAGTCTTGGATAGGCTTGTTCGAGAACTTGTTCGAAGCCAACAAGATCTATTGAAATAAACTTATCGATAAGGGCCTGCCGTTGCACAGAAAAACGACACCTTCGGACGACAGGCGTCAAACAATGCTAAAGACTTCACAACAACGCGACGACGACGATATTCGAATGAATTCCCTATCCTCTGAAATGGCTCTGCCTTTCCAACAGCTTTAAACAAAAAAAATATGAAAGTTATGACTCCGAAGACATTTGCCGGAGCCTCCATTCCCCTGTCGATAATTACTTTGGTACTGTGCCTAGCGTCCGTTTCCACAAGGGTCCCCGGACCCACGTGCTACTCAACCAAATGCTCGAATTGAAGCAAAACCCGAAACCTCGAACCAAATTTGCACCACAAGCTTACACGGAAGACCATGGCTATTGCTAGCAAAATCGCCTAAATGTTCCCCAAGACGATATTTTTTAGCTGACCTTGTGAAGCACATGTCCTTTTATGAATTGAGTGTCCTGCAGAAGCCTACTGGCCAGGCAATTGGGTTATCACTCAATCGATTAGCATGAACCACCCAGCTTTTTTCCGATTGGTGGTCGAGCAAGAGCTTCAGGGCTGCCAATCATAGAGTTTTTTGGCGACGAACATCCCACCCATCTCGAGATCATGGACACAGCAGAGTAATTGTGCCAAGGACCTTAATCTCTTTAAACACTGGGATCTTGTACTCTCAAGACGTTGATAAAAATTTTATATAATCAGTTCCTTTTTCGTAAACAGCTAGCACCCGGATAACCCGGGCATTGTATCCGCACCAGTCTTTCTTCAGACTTTGTCTAACCTAGAGACACAAGCCTCGCTTACAGCTCGCCGCACTCAGAATTTTCAAGCTGCCCTCCATTTTAAAAATTGGATTATAATCCTTAAGTCCGGTGGTTGCTAACGTTAAGTCAAAATTTGCGTGGTCGGCAATACAATCCAAATTTTCAGATGTCAAGGTCAAATTGCTCTCTAGCGGGGGTGATGAGGAAGGCGGGGTCTGCAGGGTCCTTGCAGCAGAGTTCCGCCGTCCCCGCCTTAGTGCTACCGGCTACCCTTGTACGCGGGAATTCCGTCATTTTCCGGGTGCTATCCGAGGGATCTGTAATGCGATTTGTACAACCTGCACGTACGTCGCTAACCACTTAATATCATATCATATCATTTAATTATAAGTGGGTACGGCCTATTATCAGAGAAACAGATATAACGATACATATGCATGTCCAGAATTGTATCAGAAATCAGGGCAGCCGGCCAAGGTAAATAACACATTTTGTGTTTCAACCAGGTACTAGTATTTAGAGTCGGTTCATGGGGCAGTTTTATGTAACCTGTGAAAGTTCTCGTTCTGAGGGTTTGAAAGCCCGCTGTTGCTGCCGACCCATGTCAGTGTGAAGAATCATTCTCGTGTTCTACCAAAATAGCAAATCAGAGCTGCAGCTCACAGTTTGTGTCAAAAGATTGACTTCTATTGAATATCGACCCCATGTCGCACCCTGACCACGAGTTCAAAATTACTTTGTCGTACACCAAATCCTCTATGCGAAGAAATTACCCCTGTCAGAGCCTCCTCAAGTCTATGGTTTGGTATGACTTGCTGAATAGTATTGCTGTATAGCCGGGCATGTGCTGAAAATCTCAGGTTACACGGACCAATTCTCAATTCCATCAACATGCATTGCATGAGCATGATTGTTGGAATATGCCGCATTTACGTAAGTCTACCACGTACGCCGAAGCCCTTTTCAACATATTCTACGGAGATAATTACAATTGATAAGATCTAAGACTTTGTCTCAAGCCGGAGCTTGTGCATGCATCCGCGATAGCTTTGTTGATGCATCGAACCAGGGCCTCAAATATGATATATCGATCCTTTAGCGAGCTGAGATAATTTATGATCTAGGCTGCAGGCTCTGTCTGTAAGCAATCTTGCAAAGATCACACGCCTGAGGACTTATAGGTAAATCATTTTGTTAAATCCGAAATCTAGAGATGTGAAGAGACGAGCTTTCAAAAGTCTATTTAAAGGCCTCGGCTTTGCTCCTTCTCAGTTCTTGAATATTGCAATCTCAGTGCAGTGTCTACCAGCTTAAACTCAAATAACACAAACAGCAACCCTAAGAAGAACTCTATACTTAACACAAGCCTCTTGTAAACTTCCAAAATGTCCACTAAAGCAAAGCCCTTTGCTTCTCTACGAGGCCACTACGGCCGCCGAAGCTTGAGAAAGCATATCGTTGAGGAATGGAATAAACACGCCGACGCGGGCCATAAACGGCCGTCAGGCGAGCCATTCAAACGAATCGATGATTCTAAAGAGCTTCCCCGGAAACTACCTGCAGACTTCAAGGAAGGCAAGATGCCACCTGGTCCCGTCTGTATCATCGGGGCTGGAGTCGCTGGGCTATATCTCGGCTATACGATTCAGAAATATAATCGCGAAAACCCTACTCAGACCATCGAATACGAAATTCTGGAAGGGTCCAACAGAATTGGCGGGAGACTTTATACCAAACATTTCCCTGGTCCTACGCCTCATAATTACTATGATGCTGGAGCAATGCGTATTCCGGGATTGAAATCTATGGAATTGTAAGTATCAATAGTGATAGTCCTCAACGTAGCTTCCTGTTCTATTAAGTTTGCATAGCTGACCAGAGATCCTTCCACAAAGTGTGGTGGCATTCATGGAGGAATTGGGGGTACCCCTAGCGGACTACGGATACTCTGCGAATAATACACCCGATTTGTATTTCAATACTGATGAGTACGATTGACCCGGATGACTGAAGAGTGCACATTGTTGATTACACAACTAACACTACTAACACTTTTGATTAGCTTTAATACCACCGGTATAGATAAATTATTCGATATGGCCATGCAACCTTTTATGACAATGATCGAACAAGCTCTTGAGACCGAAGATTGGGAACATGCCATGGAGCAACTTTTCAAAATCACGGAACCGTGGTCCACAAGAAACTGGCTCGCACAAGAACTGTAATGCCCCTTAATCATTTATACATTTATTTCATTTTCTCTTTAACCCGAGCAAGCTCTAATTTCAATGCAGAAATTGGCCCCAAAGTCAGATCAACATGGCTGAAATGTTAAACACGTAAGTTGGTAGAATCGTGCTTTAGTTGAAGTACATACACTCTATAAACTGGATGGCAGCTAAAACTTGTGTAGTTCCACCGGCAATTTTGACCAGGCTTTGACAGAGACTGTGATTGACTACTATGATTTCAACAACGCGTCAGAGCTTCGTTGGTTTCGAGCGGAGGGAGGGATGGTTGAATTCGCCAAAGCCTTAGAGAGCTATTCCAGCGTATATATCAGACCGTTTCGCCATGTCACTGACATAACCTATGATGAGAGGATACAGAATACTCCGATGGAGGTTACATGGGAGACAAACGGCCAGGCTCAGAGCAAGAGATATGCGACTGTCTTTTGTACAACTAGTCTGCCGTGTCTGCAACATATAAATCCGTTCGGCCCCCTTGATAATCCGAGCCTGGGAATCCAGCTATCTCAGAACCAACAGATTGCTATTAGGTCTTTGCATTACGATTTGTCTGTTAAGGTAGCTATCAAATTCACTGAGTCATGGTGGATTCAGGACTGTCAGATTGGAACGGTAGCACCGCATGGAGGGTCGGGTAGCACCGATCTTCCCATCAGGACCGTGGTTTATCCCTCCTGGTATGATGGACCTGGTGTCCCGGCGGTATTACTTGCGTCCTACACCTGGTCGCAAGACTCTACGCGCATTGGCGCTCTGGCCAAAGACCCAGTTGCCCTCCGAAGGCAAGTAGTCGAGGATCTCGCTAGACTGCATTATCCAGTCAATCAAATCATCACGCCCAAATTCCTCGAGGACAGGATTATGAGCATCGATATCTGTGACTGGAATACGGACCCTTACACGGGGGGCGCTTTTGCCCTATTCGGTCCCAGCCAGTTCCAGGTTCTCTATCCTTCGATCACAACTCCCGCCGCCAACGGCAGGTTCCATATCTGCGGTGAGCATGCTAGTGCCCACCACGCATGGATTGCCGGAAGTATGTCCAGTGTGATCCAAGCCCTGGCTATATATGCCAACACACACAGAGCGAACACGTTAGTGGATTGGCTTGACAAGCTTGAGTTTAAGGGAAAGGAAGGGGTCGTGCGCCTGTTGGATACGATCGACGAAATAGAGCTCGGTTCTAATGGTACTTCGCACCTTTTGGCTGAACTTGGTAAAGCGGGATATAAACATGAGAAGCTCGAGCGGGCCGATAAATCTCAGAAACCTCCCAGGCACCACCCTGTAAGGTTCTAATATGTTTCACCAAATAAATTTCACGATTTTTCTTTAATGGCTATTTTTTTTATACCTGACTTGGTTCACGAGTTTTTCCCTATATGATTTGTTTGTAACCCATTGGGAGTGAATGTTGCTTATACAGACTTGCAAAGAGCTGGAGGACCACAACAGGCTACTGGATCTAAGTAATAACAAAACTTCCAACAAGCAAAATACTACTATTTCGTTCAACATTTCTCTTGTTAAAGTTCTAATTTGAGACCTAGTGAATGAAAGAACACTAACTCCCAAGGCACACTAGAGGGCTCAAAAATCAAGATTCTGCTGATATTGCTACAAGCCAAATTTGGAGTTTCGTTTGTTGCATTTTTTTAACAGCAGGAAGAAACTCCATGCCGCTATCTAAGAACGACAACCTGAAAAATCATACGAACTTCAGGTCCCATATACAGAGAGAGGAAAGATTACAGTTGCTTACTCAATAGTTTCACTATCAATTGCTTTCTCTTATACAAAATTAATTCAAATTTTCAAATAATTACACATACCACAAAACCTGAGTACCTGCGCGCGCAACCTCATGACTACATGGCATATATGCATTAGCTTTTGAGAAATATATAGAATGCCGGTAGTTCGGATTGCGAGAAACTCATTCAAATTCTAAATACAAAGTAATTCCAAGCTTATAGAGGTAATTTCATAGCCACTCAAATAAACTGTTTAGTTTTATAGGTCTACAGGAAGTACGACAACCTCCCCATACATGTATTAGACCCCATGAGGACCATATGGTCGTCCTATACCAACTTGCCAAGGTTGGTGAATGCCCCAAGGGAAATGGCATCTCCAGCTCATAATTTCCCATTCAGGGAACGACATATCAGAAGACTTGTGATAGTTTATAACCAGATCCGAATTCCCCCGGATTCCCATAAATTCCCTAGGTGGACAATTCGCCGCTTTAAAAAACTCACAAGTGCAGTAATCTACCCTTAAAGCAAGCGACCCTCGAAACTTGCTAGGATCGAGATAGGTGCCTTCATCCACCGTAGAAACACCATCATGTAGAGGTTGATTGTATTGTCCATCAAACACATTTCGACATGTATCCATCGCATCAGCGGTTATATAGTCCAGACGGTAGTAGCCAGGTGCAAGTACGTCAGGCAGAGCAATGATGGGAAGAAGTGTAACGCGAGCCGTTGGGTTAAGCAAATCTTTATGAACCCTCTTTGTGCATCGAATACTTTGCAAAGTATTATCATCCGGACCGTGTTCCCAAAGCTGCATGTCTGCCCTGTTGAACGCCGTGAAGCTGTAACCATCTTGTAGACAATTCTCATATTTGAAGAAGTCACATTCACAATAGCCAGTAACTGCATACGATGATACCTGGTTGGGTAAATCCGGGCTCAGATCCTTGATATTGAAACAAATGCTGTCCTCCGTTGTATTTGAGGGAATCGGATCCGTGCCGAACGGATAGCCTTCCCATGACCATCCTTTTTTATCGCCGTTCTGCCAGATACCCAACTGGCAGGCGCTATTGGGTGGCATATCATAGTTGAGCGGTACCCCCGATGTAACACCTGGCCGACCAGGTAGATTGAAATAAGTGTCGCCGTCAGGATGTGGAGCGCAGTTCACGCCCTCAAGAACGCTGAGAATTGTGCCCACAAAAGCCAAAAAAATAATATAATTTCTAGATAGCATGAATGATAATTTATCGAGACGATGCTTCAGCTTTCGAACTTAATTATCAAATGCAATTTTAAACTGTAAAGGCCTGTATGATATATATATGATATTGTATTTGAGATAAGAAATCGCTCTCAGAGCTAGAAGAGCATTACCATTTGCAATAGCATAACTGAGTATCAATATGGAACTCGGTGATATCTTTCATTGATTTAGTTGGACAAATGAATACAAGCTAAATCAAACCTCGGGAATGCTTGGTTTTATATATGCGATATCTCTTAGAATTCATCCTCGATTTATTATTTCAGTCATTTTCACAATGAAATTAACAATACAAGGGCGCCGGTACTGAAATAAACGTGATGCTAGCTTCGATACGATGCATAGACGAAGTGGCACTGGAAAATTAGGCTATTACGTGTACGTACCGAAGCCCACTCACACACGAACCAAAACCGAAAACCCCCGCTGACCCTCCGACTCGTAAATTTGATAGTTGTAAAATTACCAATATTAGCAGATATACAACATTTCCCAAGCCATCTTCAAAACCTTAGAAGTTGCAGACTTTCCTTGAGAAAATCAACAGAATTATCTTATCCAATTACTATCATTTATAGATAATCTCAAACAAAGTTTTCAAATTTCAAATAATATCTCTAGGATCATCAGCCATCACTTTAGTTACAAAAATGGGTATCTAGAAATCTCTAATGATCCAACACGCGCAATGGCTTAGCTAGCCAGGGGTTTAGTACCCCAGTTACCTCCGGCAGCATCAAACGCAGTTTCATACGCATAGAAAAATCTACTTCCGGTGTTCAAAAACACAGGCTCAGGTCCACTAGGCTTAGTAGGGGTAGGATCCACCAATGACGGTGCAGTTAGTTCGATAGAGGAAGTTGCCGACTTGTGGCCATCATTGTCTAGCGCCGTAACAGTATAACCACCGAGAGATCCATTTGTGCCTGGAATCTGGAAATCTATGGGAAATGATGGCAGGAGTGGGTCTGGAACATCAGGCGAGGACAAGAACATTTCCTTGACCCCAGTGTCTACCAAAAGCGGTCCCTGACGGAACGGTCCTCCGTTCACGGACACCGTCATTGTAGCCATAGCCCAATCACGATCATCATAAGGTGTGGGTTGTCGTAGTGTCAGTTTGGTGAAGTTAAAGCCCTGGATGTTGGTGGCGGTGAGACCCCAGATTAACGATGTAGCGCTCAGAATATATCCTAACATTGCATAATTTAATTAATCAATGCGTAAAAGCCCCTAGTTAAAACGAGCAATAGGAATGGGATGTAGATTCACACTTACCCAAGCGATAATTACCACTGCCTACGATATTTTGTCCGTTGACTTCCTGAACGTTCAAAAGTGGGTTTTTGTCCGGAGTGCAACCCCCCTGTTGTTCCCTTCCAAACCCAACACCCATATACAAACCGTCCAAATTTGTTGTTTGAGTCCAAGTTGGCTTGGTACAGGTACCTCCCTGTTCGTTTGTGAATAGCGGACAGAGGGAGAGAACATCATAGACGAGAACTGGGACTGTTGATTTCAACCGGTCGACAAAGTTGCCTTTGCCATCTTCGGACTGGAAGGTGAGAATTGTAGGAACCCAATAACCTAAAAACACAGCACACTGTTAGTTATCGTCCAACTCGTAGAAATGAGCCACAAGCTGTTTGTATGGAAAATTCTTTAAAGATCACATGCATACCTGAATATAGAAGTCTTGATGACGAGAGAAACTTCCAGCCTGGCTTACAATTAATAGCTGTATCCCAATTTCCATTGAATTTTTCAATCCATTTTTGTTTTCCAATCGTTATAGTAGTCTATTCAGATATATTACCATCATATTCACATTGAAATAATTCGTCAGTTACTACACGGTAAGTGTTGAGGCTGTTGGACTTACGGATCCAGTATCCATTTGAACAGCTCCAGCATTGACCCCGTTAATTGACATGAACACACTGGGCGGTTCATCCTCCGGGAAATTGTTCGTGGCAAATCGCACTTCCGCCGTGATATCTACGTTGCTTGGAATATCTATCTCGCTCAATGAAGCTGAAGGACATTGAACACCAATTGCGTTTCCTGCGTTCCCCTCTTGATCCGAAGTTTTATCGCACATTTTGATGGTTTTTGTATATAGAATCCAAAGCAAATGCAATATTTACAGAAGAGAGGAGATAAAAGAAAAGAGCGAAAAGTCACCCAGCTGAACATAACCCCGCCAGTCTGCGCTTTTATAGAAGTGACCAAAACTCAGCTCGCATACAGGAATATGCATATATGGGTTGGCAAATTTTTGTGGCGTCGCCCCGACTTAAATCACTCCTATCAAGACCACAATGGTTTTCTTCGTTTTATTTTTTTTTATTTTTTTAATTTTTTAATTTTTTAATTTTTTTACCTAAATTTCTAGGGATCTTCTAGTGAGTGCTATAGAAACAATGGAACTCTCAAGCATATTGCTATCGAGTGGTTTCGTCTCGTTTCCAGGTTAGCTGCAGAATAATCTCTGGAGTGCAAAATATATGACCTGATCGAACTTCAAATCTCTCCGAGAATAGTGTTGTATGTTTTAAGTTATATTATATATATCATTTTGATTAATCATTTAACTCCTCTTCCAAATGGTGTTCTAAAGCTAGAGCGGTCTCATTTCGGCCTGCCTTCGATCTAGATAGCTTCTTTGAGGCTCCCCGGGTTCCGTAGTATACTTAGTCTTTAAGCTCCATGCCAGTCATGCATAGACCAGGAGAATAACCTGGCTATTTATATATTATTTTCTAGGAAAGGATGCAGAATTAGTTCTAGCGAGTATGTTAACCTATCTTGATTATAGACTTATGTTGTTATACGATTGATTAAGCTAGAAAGTTTGGTATTTAAATTTAAACATGATAAAAGGCTAGATAATAGCATCCTGAGACCAGAGCTTAACAATTATGAAAACCCATTTGATGTTATAGTACTTTTAGACCCTTACAAAGAAATTCGTAACGTATATGTTGGGTACGAAGAGAATCATTCGACCCCAAGCCGTCTTACGAAACAAAAGCTTTTAGAATGTCTCCCCTCTCCGCCTTCCGCCGTCTCATTTCTGTACTGCTCAATTTATTGTTCACTGACCCATCGCCACCAACTAGGCCAACTGTGAAGACTTCAAGGTCACTCCAACCCTTCTCTTTCCTCTTATCATTTATCATCTGGCCACCAGACTTAGTTTCTTCACTCACCACCAGACAACTGATATCTTCCATTGTGATGGTTGGTCCAAAGGCATCTTGGATTTCATGCATCTCAAGAATAATCGCTGCACCGCTGAGTGGGGATGAAATATTAAACTGTCTGATCCGTGACGAAGTAGCAAGATCGCTTTCGATCTCCATGGGTGTGTCCTGGTCCGCGTTTCGGAACTGGGCGCTGGTATCGCCAATTATGCCGCGTAGGAAGCCGACAGTAGCATCACACCTTGTTTCCCAAGAGGTAACGAACTCTTTGTGCTTCTTATTTTTCAATAACTCGGCGCCGGTTAAACCGACAACTATTTTAGGAGAAGTAGCGTGGGAAGGAATCATATATGCAGTCATGGTGAGAAGGAGCTTGTGGCCGGCATGGAGATAATCGAATGTTCCTCCCACTAAATCGCACTCTCAAAGTTAGTGACCACAAATCTCAGTAGCATGAATTGAAAAATTAGACATACCGCAAGATATGTTATGTTCTTCTCTATCCGGAATATTTCCGCTCGCAAGATTATGGTCCCACCAGTTTTCGTGAACGCTATCAGGTTCCAGTTGCAAGGTCATAGCGTTTTTGCAATTCGGCCCGAACAAGTCATCCACGTCCTCAATGGAGAGAATGTAACCCCATAATCCAATTTCGCTAGATCGCCGTAGGTCGTTCCAGTGCCGTATGACCCCACCACACGCATTGTAGTCTTCGTGCAAAAGAATAACAGTAACGTCAATTTCTTCATTAATCCCTTCGGTTAATGAATATATTTTGTTAACAACTGCTGATGCTTGGGAGAATGTTCTGCGACGAGAAATAGTGCCATTTGGAGAAGAGAAGGAAGATGGGAGCGTAACTGCAATGTCAAGGTGTTTGATTGATGTTATGGATGAAGAAGAAAAGAGAACCGCTTGAGTGATAGCCGCTTGAAGTTCAGTAATGGAACCTGGGAGAGTCCTCAAAAACAAAAGATTGCGAGTCGCCATGCTTGCGCGAGTTCCAGTCCGTCACAGCTTAAGCGCCCAAGTAAGTATCGAGTGTTCGTGTCCTAGACCTTTTTTGATAACCGGAAAATATATATAAAGTATTGTCAACAATAGTAATAAACCCGTCTTCAACGCTGGAATCTTGTCAAGTGAACTGGAGATACCCCGCCATAACTGAAACCAAGCGAGCAAATCTCCAAGGGGAAGAGAGGATTCGAGAAGGCTATCTGCAAGGTTTTATATCCTTGGCCCTTAATCGAACGAGCTTCGCGAAGAGCGGGAAATCAGGGTGGAGACTTGTCCGTCAGTGGATAAATTGTTCGGGTCCATGCACTCCAATCCGTGGCCGTGTGTGATCCTCTTTGGTACATCGAGCGACCAGCCCGAATACAGTCTAGCTTGGTACCTGAGCTTCTTCTCCGGATTGTGGGGAAACTCGAAGGCAAGCTGTGCGAAATGAATTATCGTGCTAGCGGAAGAATATTGGCCGATTGGTCCGAGCCAAGCAGAGCGTCTGTAACAGATATATTTCAGCTGTTTGGTAAGTAATAAATTTTCCTCGCTTTTTCACCTGCACCCGACTTTGAGGGGCTCTAGAAACTATCCAAGATATCGGGATGCTTCAGCTCGAGTGATACCGGCTTCTTGAAGTCTTCTCGTGCTCGTTCCCGTGCTGCCCTGCGATTGTTCGTTCGTCTCGAAGAGATATTGTGTTGACCTGACATCTCGGCTCGATGCCCCAAACAAGACACGTTCAGACCAGCACCCGCCATGGAACCCTCAGACGACGTCCAAGACCCCCTCGCCCAACGACGACTCAGGTACCGTGAACTCCTGAGAAACATCACAATGGAGAGCGACGACACAGCGGGAGCGAAAGATACCCAACGGGATGATGTCCTTCCCGTGGGGTTTGAGGACAGCCAGGGCGATGGGGCGACGGTCGAGGCCACGTTCAAACAACCGCCTCCTGAGACCCCGGAAACAATACGGACGAGATCGTGGGTGCTCGCGACGTTCTGGATAATCGCGGTATTCCTAGGTCTACCGTTATGGCATGCTACGACGACGATATATCGGGCACCGTTGCCTATGCAGGAAATGCAGAATTGGTCGGAGGGAAAGGTATACACGCTTCAGAATAATTCAAATGAAATGGCAAGAAGAGCGGCTGATATTGTGGTATTAGCTATGCAAGACGGAGTTCCCATTGCTGGTGGAGGTCGAAGCGCCATCGTTACCGGACGCCGAAAACTTGCTGAAGACCGTCCAACATGCATTAGATGACGCGAACGACTTTGCTGCACATAAGCCCCATCATCTACGACTAAGGCTCGCGGCAAAAGGGAAGAGCTCGGACGAAGAGCCCAAGGTTGAGAAGGACGAGAATGTAGCATGTCTTTTACGTCTGCTCCCAGATAGTCAAAATGGGTTCCATCATAACGTTCAGAGCTCTTCACGGATTGTCGACATTCACTACCCTCCTCCATCCTCGTCGTCGCAATCTACTGTTAATGCCGGTCTTGCTAAATTTGTAGCTGAAACACTCGAGGTTCTGTTCTCTCAAGAGCAAGAATTGATCGAGCATTTATTACTACCTCAGACCAGCAATCCAGGATCGCTCAATGCTCTTTCTTCTCAATCAGCTGACGAAGCCCGCGATAAAAAAGCACATCAGCCTCGTCCAATCACCGCGGACATAAGTCGTCGCATGTCCCGTGTCGTGAAATACTCAGCAAACTACCATCTTACATTTTCACTTTTCACTGCAACTTCTCTTCCAGCCTCTTGGGATATAGAATCAGCGATTTCTCAGTATCTGACCCCTCTTCTTTCGGCCTTATCGCCCATTTCCAACTTTACAATTTCCACCCAGGTCCAATATTATGCCTCGATATCGTCAAGTGTAACACCTGCTTACGACGACGAACTAAAGTCCTGGGTATTGAAGAAAGAGGACTTATCCAGTTTCATTAATTCAGCAGAGTGGCCTTTAGCATCCATCTCCAATGATCCAAATCTCAACTTTATCCTCTATATTCCCCACCCTTCCATGTCACCCCTCACAATCCCGTCCGCTACTCATTCCAACTCCTTTCTCCTTCCACAATGGGGCGGTGTCACAATTCTCAATCTTGAAGAAGGTGCCAGCTCTTTAAATCACCTCTCCCATCCCATTCTCAAACCGGCGCTTGACACATTCGCAACCCACCTCCTCGCACTCCTCGGTGCACCGCCTCATCCCGCTTCCCTCCCCATCCGATTGGATTCACTCACCCGCCAGCGGTCAGCGGAAGTCTTAGTTTCTGCCTCCTCAACTCTCGGATCTCTGCAACGCCTCGTAAACGCACTTCCATCCATATCTATTCCCTCAACTGTCAGCGAAAGTGTAAAAGACAGTATTCGACACCTCTCACTCGCCTGTGAGGAACTACGCAAGGGAAGGTTCGCAAAAGCCCTAGAGATGGGGAGGATAGCGCAGGAAGAAGCCGAGAAAGCCTTTTTCGAAAGGACCATGGTGGCTCAGGTTTACTTTCCGGATGAACACAAGTTAGCTGTATATATGCCTTTACTCGGACCAGTTAGCGTACCGCTGGTTCTAGGGGTAATTCGGGAACTGAAACGAGCTATAGCGGAGTTTAAGAAGACCAGGGCGAAATAAACATCCGTTCTTCGGTATCACAGCCTTTTTTTTGTCTTGTTGCCTTCTCTGTAGATTTATAGCTTACCAGGATTTTTTGTATATCTTTTCGTTGTGTATTAGACGGAGCATTTATATCATACATAGTATATTGAGAATCGTGGCTACTAGCGCTCTAGAACTCTCTAGATCAGATGACTTTGAAAGTAACTAGGAGGTGAATGCATTCCATTTAGCTCTTTTTACTATATTACTACCGAAATCCATATAAATAAAAGATAACTAAATTTATAAATATGTATACAGAAGGAAGCGAATGGATGCAATACTTTAAAAAATGAAAACGAAAAGAAAATAAAGACAAAGATGAACTGATAGCAAATAGACCGCGCTAGAAGAGCCATAAAAGTTCATCGAACATGAAAAAGTTTCATTATAACAACGTAAGGAAATTCGATATCCGACACCGCTTGGAGATAGATGCGAAACCATGCGGAAGAACAAACTTAAAGAAAAATAAAATGCAAGATCGAACAACATAAATCGGCTTGGCCGGTAATGACAGTACGCCAGATATCGTGGAAAAGCGGGGGTATATATAGGTTTGTGGGGGTTTTAGAGCTAGTAATGATAAGGGGAGGTGAGTGTAAGATGGAGAAAGAGCGTAAAAAGGAAAGGGAAAGGAAGGGAAAGCAGAGAAAACATGTAGGGATGATCGCAGACAGAGCAGGAAATGCATGCAGGAAATGATAAATAGAACCAAAAAAAAAAAAGATCAAAAAGCCACCGTTGTTGTAAAAGATTTAATGTTAATACGCTACTTTAGAAAGGAAGAGTAATCATGATTCTGTCGTGTTCCGTGCATTCATTTCACCATCACAGATCCCGGAAGTACTTCTTCCCCGTATATACGTCTCGCCCCACCACCCATCTCTCCCAGTGTACCATCTGCAACTCCGTGACTGTCACGCCATTATCTTCTAGGTCCACTTCCAAATTCTCCAGATCCTCAAACGGATCCTTTGGAATCTTGACACCCATCCCATTCAATCCGGGCCGTTCCACCACACCAACCGGTATCAAATGCACATCACCGTTCGGAGCGCCAGAACTGCCGGCAGGGTTCGATGGTCCAGCCATGTCCACACTATTCAGAGAGTGACTGGTAGTCGGGCTACCTGGTTCACGTCCTCTTCCACCCCTGTTAGTTGAAGCTCGCGAATGGGTACTCCTCGAATGTGACCCGCTACTAGAGCTCTCTCCCGCATTACTGTGGTGATCCCCCATTCGACTACCGGAGTTGCTACCATCGAGAGAGATGTTGAATCCCAAGTCGAAGCTACTGGAGGCACCGGACATGCCAGTATGACCGGTCATATGGCTCTCCTCATCATCAGCATCGTCCCCATCTTGTCCAAAGTTGAACTGCGGTATCGCCGGCGTCCGCGAATCGAATTCTTTCTCGTATCCAATGTTATCAAGGGAGAGCCATTCTAGGTCAAGAGCTTTCAGGGCCACGACGATGTCTTCCCAATATGAACCTTCCTTGAGATAGATGCTGGCAAGTCGGATCCCGCGAAGTGTGTGAGCGTGCATCTTGACTTTGTTGATTATTTCGTCCGAGGTCAACCTCCAACTCTCAATTCCAAAGATCCTTAACTTTGGCCAGATCGCGCCATGGAATACCTGCTCCAGTTGTAACCTAAGGGGCGAGGCTGGAAAGAATCCGATGTGTAATTCCGTCAAATTTTGGGCGGTGTGGAAGAGGGTTTCGAAAAAGGTAGAAAGCATCCCAATCTTGTTTTCCAATTGAGTCTGGTACCAATCTCTGTCCGACATGTGGTTAAAGTTGAGCTTGAGATACGTAAGTTGGCTCCAAGTTGATAATCCGAGTTCCTGGACCTCCGGGCTCAGAGATAGGAGACTTTGAGGGTTCATCCTTGGAGACACGAACGAATATACTGGAGGTCGGCCATAGTCCAGGGCTTGTAGCATGGTGTCAACAGCATGCTGACACGCGGGTATCCATTTGCAATCGACGTAATCCCATTCGTCATAATTTTCCGCCAAGTCCAGCAGTTTGCTGTCCTTCTCCCCCAGCACAGATAGAATTTGAACTTGCTGCAAAGACCTGAACGATTTCATAGCCTTCTTCAAAACTCTTAAATCATCCCCAGAATTCATTAAGTGTCGTTGCTCTTCGAAAACCTCAAGGCAATGTAGCGGTTCTTGGAATATAGCCGAATATGATCCAACCTGCATATCAAAGTCGTTGGTGAAGTCACGTTTGAACTCGGTGAAATCCTTTGCACCTACAACACATTCTTAGCCGCTGACCAAAAGTGCATGGTGATAATCTACACGGGGTTCTTACCTTGGACGTAGAAGTATGGCATAAGATAGATGAACTTCTTGACATGGCTGGCGAATATTGGGTGATCCGCTAGGTTGCTTAGTCGGTTGAAGCTCTTGCTGTTGTATCGATGCGCGATGGTGCGGAACAGATACTGCGCCCCCAGGTCTGCGAAGCGTTTACAGACTAGCCGAAACTGCCGAAGGTCCGCTATAACAGTCTGGCTGCCGATATCGTTCTTTCGTGGTGTCCAGAACTTCATCCGAGAAGTAACATCTGTGTATTCCGGGTCGAGCTGGTCCAAGACCTCTCTCAGAACGTCGGTAGGTAGGCGATTCATCTTCGTGAATCGACTCGATCAGGCCCGTTTTCAAGGTACGGTGGTAGCCCTGAGAGGAGAATCAGAGGAGATATCGAGCCCTCAAGTAGTTCCTGGGAAAAGGATAATCCGAGTAATGATATAAAAGGAGAAAGGAGCAAGCCGGCCGGAGAAACACAGCTTCCTGTCATCTGCGGTCAATCTCCATCAAAAGACCGGATTCGAGTATGGCAAAACCAACCAAGTTCTTTCAGCCTAGTCAAGCAAGCGATGGAGGGTCTGTGCGGAGCGGAGTGATAGGCGAGCAAGCTCTGCGGCTACCTGAATCTAGAGGCCAATGAGACGTTTGGGCGTAGGCTTAGCGAGAGACAGGTGAAAGAATCTCGAGCTGAAAGGGCTTGACAGGGTTTGCTAAATGTGTTTAAAAACTGTGTCTGAAGGAGAGATGTGAAGGGAATTCAGCTTCCAAGGGCGCCGAAGGAAAGAGTAGTCACGGCTATAACTAGTGCTGGCAGAAAAGGTTTCGGAATGACCGACTGCTGAAGAACCCGAGGTGGAAGAATATATATTTGAGCACGAGGCCACACCCTTCCCACACTCATGTAAGTTCGTTTATAATTACTATTGCGTGCGCATAACGAAATTTACCGCTCATTGATCCAGGTATTGGCAAGGTACTTGGGTTAAGGTAAATTTCAAGTTAAAAAGAATACGCGGGGGCGGAGGCTAAACGGCCATTTAGTCGGTAAGCATTCCGAAGTAACAACAACTTGTAGCAGCCGCTCACATTTGATGCGTCTGGACTTACCTCCGAAATCGTATTGTTGACAGGCTGCATTTGGCTAGAAGCCTCAAATGCTTTTGACGAGTAGTTCGTCATACTCTGTTGTGGAACGTTTAGATGGTTGGGATCCCCAGGCGTTTGCTTCGGTAAAACGCCTAAGCTCTTTCCCTCCTGCGTCGCCACATAGGCAAGAGAAATTTGCAGTCGGCTATCCCTGTGCTGTGCAGAAAGAATAATCTCACGCAGCGGATTGGTAAGGTAGGTAGTTGGGAATCTTTGCAAACGGATTTGAGATCAGCCTGCTTCAGAACGAACGAGAAGGAAAGATGCCGTGTATGGAGAGACCAAGTTTTTATCCTGGGCGAAATGCATGTCGGTGTATGCACCAGAATTGATGCAAAGCACGACGCCAACTCAGCGAACGAATGGAGTCAAATATGACGAGAAGGTTCGAACTGGTTGAAGGAAGGAAGGATATGCGGGATATACGAGAAGGCAGAAGACAAAGTTGGGTCGTCGGCAATTTTTATCGTGGCCAGAGCAGGCCATTGCAGCAGCATGCCTCGCCGCTTAATCAAATTTTGCAAAGCGAGACTTCAGCCTAGCCAAAGAAGGGTCTTATCGCATCACCATCGTGGTTGCTCTTTAAAACGGCACCCTAGGCTCAGATACCCTGGCTGCTTGCCTCCGATTAATTGCAATTAATTGAGTTCGAAGGAATTAAGGGTGATGCCCTGTCTCAATTGCGCTTCGGTGGACCGGGACGGGTACGGCAACAAGAAGTGCAGATGCCATGTGTCGCTGCAGGAATTGTGCAGAGGAACGGTACTGGGCACCTTACTCGCAGGTGCTTAATCACGAGCGGATTCATGTTTCTTACGATGCCCAGACCAGCGAACCGACGGGCTGGAGACCCCCAAAGTTCGATGCACAAGGGCGAAAGCGGGATATCTCCTTACTATGATGCGCCTGCACTGGAAAAAACGGATGATGAGGAAACGAGTGTGGGGAGATATATTACCCCACGTCCTAAGGATATTACACCAGGATCTATGCTTAGTAGATACCGTCGAAACAAAGTTATGAATGACGAGACTCCAGTACCTGGTTCCTCTTGTTCCTGTAGTTTCGCCGTCGGTTCTCGTTGGTTCTCCCTGGACCTGGTATTTCTTCCAAAAACCCGTCACGATCGAAACACCCCGCTTCGGCGACCTGGGCCTTGTTTTCATCCCAAGCTTCCCACACAGCTCGACTGATCTGTTTGTCGCCTACTTGCACGCGTTCCGCATCGGTTCCTAGAAATTTATGACTCGCAAATTCCATATCATCTGCGCTATTGTCTCCATCTTTATCCAGAAACCCGATATGGATGTCATGATGTTTGCCTTCGCTAAGAATGAGATACTTGTTCTGCTCACAGCGAATATCGGGAGGTGGCCGCAGCAGGTTCTCTAGTCTTTTACTGGCTCTCTGCAAAATGCTGCGCGGGACGGATTGTATCATTGCATGTTGGAGTATATCTGCTGCACAAAGGAGCCGCTGGGAACCTTGTTTATATACTTGGGAGATCGAGTGACTACCATAACTTTTGTGTAGCTTTTGCCTTTTGGTCGCGATGTGATCGGTACTTGGTACATCCTCTTCATCTAAGTCTCCCTCGTTTCCTCGTCGTTGCCTTCTCTTCCGGAACAAGGAGTTCACGTCCTGAACCGCCTCATTCGCAGCATATCCCTCTTTGCTTCGGTATATTCCAATCAACAATTTGTCTAGGGAGGTCATGATATGCTGAGAAGCTGACGCGCTGACTTTACTTGACGTTTCATCGTCAGCTGAGAAGGTTTCTGCATCCTCCCTGGCGTTCATTTTCGCTGCAGCAGAACGTAATATGGCCGCGACGAGGCATTGGCGAAGGGATTCGGAAGAGTTGCATTCAAGTTCAAGGCGTGGTGTTTGGTGACGGGGCAAAGGCCAAGCTCGCCACCGACGCCGAAGCGATGGAACGAGACGGTTTCGATTCGACTTTTCCGACTCTTCATGTTGATCCAGATTCTCTTCAGATGTAAGCTCTAATCTTGGTGCCCGTAAGGTTTGTTGATAGTACTGATTAGAATGAAAGGTCAACAGAAGATGCTGCGCAAGATCTTCTCTTAATTGATCATCTAACGATTTGAGAATTTGGAACTGGTCTCCAAGAAAGTTTCTATCTAAACTTTTACGAGGTTCTTCAGAGTGGTCTGTAGACAGCCTTGACGCAGTTATGCTATTTTGAGACGAGGCCATCGCCGTGGTAGTTGGTTGGGACTATGGCAGTATTGTGTATTAGTCGCAGCAAGTCGCGCTCGCTATCGCAAAGATAATATCGGTTTGACTCTAAATATTCTGCAGTGTTTATATGTCAGCCAATAGCCTTCGTGGATTTGTATTGATCTTTATCAGAAAATGGGAGGGTTGAGGACGCTGAACCAGCGTCGCGAGGAACCTGCGCCGCCAGCCAGTGACCAGATATGAATATATTAATATTATTATATATCATTCTTAACATGCAACAGCTGCTCGCGAAGACTACAACGATGACGAAACAAAATAACATTACATACCTGATGATGATAAATTAGATGCCGAACGATGAGACTCAGTCAAAGGTCCTTCTTCATTTGAATCCGAGTAAATTTGTGAAGATATAAATTTCGAGGAAGGAAACTACCTGGGTATGTCTTTGAGCAGTTAGCTCGACCTGGTTTGATGGAGAGGGCAAGCGATGCTGTGAGCTTGGCGGTGTTGCTGGGTTGAGTTGAGTTGCGAAGATCCGTGTCAATCATCAACACCAGCTTGTCCTCCATCCAGTCCTCTTCTTCGTTTCCTCATCGCCGACCTTACCACTCCCGTCGACGTTCGACACTCCCAACTTTCCTCCCCTTACTCTCCTCCATCCATCGCAGGATCTGATTATTCAGCAATTAGATCCTTCCGTGCTACAAACCCATTATACGTCCCCGATTTCTCATTATCTCCCCTTCACCTTCTACTACAGTCTAACCTCGAATACCAATTCACCGAAGTTGCCCGTCACGGCCATTCGCCGACGGCCTGACAATTCACGTACACAACAATGTCTTCCAGCCTACGGGACGCGAACCTTCCATCTGACGAGGAGGATGACGATGATTTTGAAGAGGAGGAGGAGGAAGGACATCGGGAAAAGCGACAAAAGAGGGATCGTATTGAAGAAGACGATGAAGACGAGGAGGACGAGGAAGACGCGCCTAGATCATCCTCAAAGAGAGATAAATCTCGAGGCAAATCGAACGGGGCTAATGAAGACGACGAAATAGAGGATTTAGAGGAAGATGATGAGGACGATGATGAAGAGGATGAAGACGACGACGAAGATGATGATGGGCCAGTAAGTCGATCACACCTCGATTTCAGTATTGGTTTGACAATATTTTACTGATACCTCCAATGATAGCGTCGAGGCCATACACGCAGAATACATAACCCTTTTATCGATACCATGGCCGAAGTCGACGAGGATGACGAGGATGACGAAGACGCTGAGGATGACCAAGAAATTGGCGACTTCCTTGCTCCCAGAGAGGAGGAAGAAATCTTACGCGGGGCCGCAATAGATGACCGGTACCACCGTGAACTCGATCGTCGAAACCAAGTCAACCTCGCGCAAGACGCCGAAACAATTGCCGCCAGCTACCGTGATCGGTATGGAAAACAGCAAAAACATCGTCTTGGAGATGGCTCCGGCGTGACCCCCAAACGACTACTGCTCCCTTCGGTTAATGACCCATCGATTTGGGGTGTCAAATGTAAGCCTGGCAAGGAGAAGGAAGCTGTTTTTGCCATTATGAAAAAATTGCAGGATATGAAAGGCACAAGGAACGCCTTAAACATAATTTCTGTTCTCGAAAGAGGTCAATCGATGCAAGGTTTTCTCTACGTGGAAGCTCGTAGACAAGCCGATGTCTTAAACGCCTGTACAAACATACCAAACGTCTACGCACGATCTGGGATGATCTTGGTTCCAGTCGATGAGATGCCGGATTTATTACGTGTCCAAAAACGCGCCGAAATCACACCAGGAACTTTCGTCAGATTCAAACGCGGCAAGTATCAAGGAGATTTGGCGCAAGTCGAGAACGTCGAAAACAGCGGACAGATTCTCCGAGTCCGTGCCGTTCCACGCATTGACTATAGTGCAAAGGACGACTCCTCTACCATACAGGACGCTTCTGGGAAACGAAAACGACTAGCGAGTACTATCAAACCTCCTCAAAGACTGTTTTCCGAGGCCGAAGCGAAGAAGTATCACGCCAGGGATCTCTCCCCCCCTTCATACAGCGGCGGTCGTGTAAGTTATACCTATATGGGCGACGTATACGAAGATGGGTATCTAGTGAAGGATGTTCGCATTACAGCTCTACAGACAGAAAATGTGAACCCCAAGCTAGAGGAAGTCACGCGGTTCGCCAATTCAGGAGATGGGAACGAAAGTCTTGATCTGCAGGCTTTGTCACAGTCCCTTAAAGCTTCAACGGACAAATATGCTCCATATCAGCCTGGGGATATGGTGGAAGTGTACGCTGGTGAACAAGCTGGTATGGTGGGCAAGGTTATTCGAGTTCGAGCAGATATTGTCTCTATGAACGTACAAGAAGGACCGCTCAGAGGAAAAGACATTGATGTCCCTTTCAAGGGCCTTCGTAAAAAGTTCAAGGCTGGTGATCACGTGAAGGTTATGGGAGGAAGCAGGTACCGTGACGAAGTCGGTATGGTTGTCAAGATCATTGAAGACAGGGTCACTTTTTTGAGTGATTTATCCATGGACGAAATTACGGTCTTTTCCCGCGATTTGAGAGAGGCCTCGGATAGTGGTGGCATGGGAGCCGCAACCGGCAAATACGATCTCTGGGATCTCGTCCAACTAAAGTATAACTCCCACCAAACTACATGAAGTTTTGAATATTACTAACTTGACTATCCTAGTGCCACCACCGTTGCTTGCGTTATCAAAATTGATCGAGAATCGTTGAAAGTACTTGACCAAGACGGCGTGACTCGTACTCTCCTGCCATCTCAGATTGCGGCTAAGCTCCCATCGAGACGGAAAGATGCAGTCGCGACCGATAGAAACGGCCTTGAAATCCTCATCGAAGATACAGTTAAGGAAATTGCTGGCGGAGAGAACCGATCTGGTGTCATCCAGCATCTGCACCGAGGATATGCGTTCATTCATAGCAAAGAGCTCCAGGGAGAGACCGGCGGTATTTTTGTAGCGAGAACAAACAATCTCGCAACCATGATTGCGAAAGGTGGCCGTGTGGCAAGCTCTGGGCCTGATTTATCGAAGATGCCAGAGATGAGCAAGAAACCAACAGGAAATAACATGCCCCCACCTGTTATCATAAGACAGGGAGGACGAGACAGAATCTTAGGGCAAACAGTTCATGTCAGGCAAGGACCATATAAGGGCTTACTCGGGATTGTTAAGGACGCAACCGATACTACAGCTCGCGTGGAACTCCATTCCAAGAATAAAACGATTACTTTGGACAAGACGAAGTTGGGTTTCAAAGAGTATGTCCTATTGTTTTCCTACAAGTTTATACTTTACTAATTGACAACTTTTAGGGGCGCCACGGGAAGAATTCTTAGTTATGCCGAATTTGTGCAGCCAAAGAAGGGATTTGGTGGTACACCGTCTTACAGTGGGTCTGGTAGCAGTACTGGAGGTAGTCCTTGGTCAGGGAGTAGAACACCTGCCGGAGCGAGCGGTTGGTCAGGGTCACGAACTCCAGCAGGTGCTCATGGAGCAAGCGGTGGGAGGACGCCTGCATGGGCTGGTGGAAACGATGGCGGCAGGACACCAGCCTGGGCGAGCGGCTCCAAGACTCCAGCTTACAATGATGGGAGTCGAACCTCGGACCCTTACCGAGATGGAAGCCGAACTTCGAACCCTTACAAGGACGGCAGCCGCACCTCAGATCCATACAGAGGCGACAATGACGGATCGCGCACTTCATACGGTCAAACTGTGGGATCAGGGGGTCGCACTCCGGCATGGAATCCTGGCAATAGAACCCCATATCACGGACCTGGAGAATCCGCGCCAAGAGAGAGTGGTAGTGCTTGGGATAGTGGCTCCAAAACGCCAGCGCGTTCGCTTACTTCAATCAACGATCAATGGAACGACAGCTACAATAACAATTCATCCACCACAGCTCGAACCCCGGCGGCATACAATGCCACCAGTCCTGAATTTTCTGGAGGCTATAGTGCAGCCACTCCTGGTGCTAGTGGATTGTCTGCCCCCACCCCTGGTGGTCTTAATGCTCCAACCCCTGCGCCAGTCTCTGCACCAACTCCTCGTGCCAACGTAGGACCTTGGGATGCTCCAACCCCAGGTGGGCCCGTCAGTGCTGCCACCCCTGGCGCCTCGGGCGGTGGCGGTGGGCGAGGTGGCTACTACGATGCCCCAACTCCTCAGACTGGTGGGTACAGTACTGCTAAGACACCGGGTGCGACCTGGGGCAACGATGACGATGATGACGCGCCAGGATACAACTAAGGGATGTATTCACATTTCTTTTTTCATGCCTAAGTAGCTTAAAGGCTTTTTTCTATGCGTATTTTTGTAATTATAGGACAAAATCGGCATTTTTTCCATGATTGTCTTGTTTTCTCTCTTTTTTCTCCGTCATGAAGTTCATGTAAGCATTATAGAACTGAAAAGCTGAATGAATTGGACCAAGTCGCATTTCCTATATTTTATCATTTAAACTTAATTGAGTGCACTGTTTCGAGGATTACGGTGACGGACTGCAATGAGAACTAGACTTGCTGCTGAAGCGTCAATACAAGACTAAGAACTAGACTATCTTGGGCTATTCTCGATGAATTTAAATTGAATAAGAAAAGCGTACATTGCTAATAGCAACAAAATACAAAAACGCCGACTGAGAAAATAAAAAAGGGAAGTTCGCTGAAACTAAAAACCAACAAAAAGATCTCTTAATCAAGGCTATTAATCCCATCCCCAAACAACGTAGCCATTTCCTTCTTCGAATTATAATCATTGATAACTCTCCTTGTTTGGCCCAAAAGGCCAAGCAGCCCAGCCAACCATATGAAGTAAATCTTAGCTGTAAACAAGATATGCCCAACAATCCCCGAACCACCTCTCCTCATATTTGACATTCTCTGATTCATCAGTTGAATAGTTTTAATCCTTGCCACTCGATGGTCGCTCCACTTGTCCAAAATCTCCAAACCCTCAGGAGAACCCAAATTCCCATCTGGACAAGTGGTGTACGCATGAGCGAGCGAGTAGGCTAAAGATTCAGAATCTTCAAAGGCCATAGCACCACCTTGTCCTCCACTTGGCGGCATAGCATGAGCGGCATCACCAACCATGATGACCCTACCCTTCTCGGAATGAAACTTATCAGGCAATGTGTGTTGATAAAACGGCCAAAACCTGTACCTCTCCGTACCGGACTTCTCAATCGTTTTCTTTGCTAGGTCGTGCCACGGAGAATCCGGACTGGATAATACGCCCCCTATCAGACTTTTAAGTTTTCCGCCATCCGAAGCATAAGCTTTCCAGTCCGCTTCTTCATCTGGTTTCTTGAGCGTGGTGAAGAATGTGAGACCATCCCCGTCGCGGGTGTACGGCCAAATTATAAAACTACCCCCAGTATCCGATTCCGGTCCAAACATCATGACAGGATATTGTATATTAGCGGTATTGTATTGTGCAATCTCGGATGCGGAGATGAAGCTGCCGATGGAGACCTGACCCATGTATTTGGGGTCATGGTCTTCAGGGTTCTTCATGAAGAATTTGCGAACGGTGGAGTGAATTCCATCACAAGCGATCAATAGATCCCCTGATGCTGTCGTTCCGTTTGCAAAAGTAACGGTGACGCCCGTGTCCGACTCGGTCATGCTAGTAAATTTGCAATCGTTGGTTATTTCGATTTGCGGGTATTCTTTAGCCTTGTCGAGAAGAGCCGAATGGAGGTATGATCGCTCTATTCGAAGAGCTTGGTACTCGAATTCGTTCACACCTGCCATGGGTACTGTTGCGAGAACCTGAAGATGGTGGTTCGCCATCGTGATGCTGTCAAAGCTATAGCCGTGAGGAATCAGAGACTTGTAAACACCAGCGTGGTCCAGGACTCGGATAGCGTTCGGGGTCATGTTAATAGTGCCCGAGCTCACTGGATGGCTTGGAGATCGGACTTCATAGATTCTGATAGTTGCTTTTGGTACTAAGCGAGCGATGAAGATAGAGAGACAGAGGCCAGAGAGGCCGCCTCCGATAATAATGATCGTGGGAGAAGATGCCATGATGCGTGGATTATTTAAGAATTACGTATTTCAGTAGTTCTTGAAAGGTGATAGAGTATCGAGGGACGCTACGAATTGTGTTGTTCTGATGTTGAAATTGTCGTGGAAGCTGTCGTCTAAATACCTTTCTGCGAGGCTAGCTATAATACTATCGAATATTGATTACGCGTATTCTACTGGGAGCTTACGCAGCTTACAGTTCTATCGACATAAGTTTGATTCGTCGTCGGGCTTGGTTTGGAAGGGAAATAGTCAATTTAGAGGGTGTTCAGAGTTTGGGGGCTTGCAGGAGGCACTCATATATATGCTAAAGTGCTCGCGTTTTGAAAAGTTAATTATTCCTAAAGTAAATCGGATCCTCTCAACCTCGATCCTAAAACGCTAAAATAACCTGCAACGAAATAAAATGAGGGTGCAATCATGATCATATGATATCAATTTTTGATACTGACTTTGGGCGGAAAACGTGGGCATTTCGGATATCGGAGTCCAAATCAACACCGTTTCCGTTCGCTAGCCCCGCGACTCCGACTCTGATACACAAAAGGGGTCTGAAGGTCGGTGATATTTGCCGGGGATACGATCGCAACCATACTAGAATATGAAACAGTGCGACCAAATATAGCAAGGGCTGGGGGATATTGCAAGGGGCTCAGGCACCAAGTGGGTCGCTCGTTCGTTTAAAGGCTAGGCGAGAGAGCTTGTTTGCGGTGGACTGAGCCGCAACTGGGGCTTTTTCGGTATGAATACCGGATGACTACGACACGTCAAGCCAAGCTACGAGCTATCGGAACCCTGTTCGAAATTCGTCATCTCTAATATCATAGTGTCGCAAGCCTTAAACCCGAATATATGAAAAGGATATATCATATTACCGCCTGACGGTACCTATCGGACCGAGTCCAAATCCTATTGTTTTCTCTACAGTTTGTTTAAATCATTTTCTTTGTATAATACACCTAAATGTGCAACCCTGTAATTATCTCTTGTACTCAAACTGTTGGTCGGCGCTCGCAAACCGTATTTCATCGACTAGCTTCGCAAGTAAATACATACTTGGAAACTCGTAATACATTAGAAAAATTGTTATTTATATAGGTATCTAAACAGCCCATTAGTCATGTTAGTTGCAGTTGAAACCTTATCAGAGTAGCACATGATTTGAAATGCGTGCCTTTCCCTCGTCGACATATCGATTTCGTCCTCTGTGAATTTCACAATAGCAAGCTTTTGGTATTAGAGGGTATATTTAAACTCGCGCACCTACTTTCTCTTATATCGGCTATATATCTCCCAAATTTTTCTTTTTAACGTTTGTTAAAATCGATGTATGCAGGCAAGAAGACACTCCTTTTTTTTGGAGTGGAATGATCGGTGAAGCCGCAGTTGGCAAGCTCCATGTTGCATTTTGAACCTCGCTGCGTTGTGCCCCAAATCTCCCACTTCACGAAATCCGAAACCATTTCACCTACCTCACCTCTCCGCTGTCACACATCACCCCAGTCCTTCCTCCTCCTCGTAGTCAACAATCATGTCCGAACCAGTCATAGATGCAGAGGACGCTCCTCAGAAGCCCACTAACGCCGAAGACGCCAAAACCCTCAAAGCCCTCTCCAACCTCGACACCCATAGCTCCCTCGACGACTCTTCCACGCCTACCACCAACAGCGCGAACGCTGAAGCCCTCGGCAAAGCAACCGCAGGTCTATCCAGTCTCTCCGCGAGTGGCAGTAAAGCGTCCGAAGCCGGCGCCAAGAAAGTAATCGTCAAAGTCGCGGCGGAGGATGTCACATTCCTTGTAGGGCCTTCATTTACGTCCAACCAAGATTGCTATCGGTGCGATAGCTATATATCTTGTTTTGAAGGCTACATTGTCGCTAATGTTTGGAAATGTGGACTATATAGGTTGAGGAAATGGAGATATCGAAGGTTAAAGCTACGGAACTGTTACGAGCCAACGGCGCCGATTTGAACAAAACGCTCAAGGCGATGCTTACACCGACTTCTGCATAAATCTACCACGATACAATACCCTGCATATACAATGATTCCTTCATCAACGCTATTTCACCAAACTAGTATTTTCTCGAACAAAAGTTTATAGATATTCATGATACAATTGGATTTGATAAAAGAAAACAAGCTTGTGGTTACCGGAAAATTTGGATATAAGATGGAATAGCGTTGGAATTCTCTATTTTTGGATTCTCTATGCTCTAAAATAGCCGTACAAAATGCTGTCGCTATCAATATAGGGCATTAAAAAGGATATTAAAAAAATTGGTAAAAGAAAGAAGGATAAGGAACCCCGTTCCAAAAAACAATCTTATAGAAATCATACCCCAAATAAACCAGAAACCGAGTTAAGGATACCAAAGTTCTATGACCCCCCCTCACAGCGCCTTGATCGCATTCATCATCGTTTCCATTGCCATACTACCCAGATCCCCCATATCAACCTCTCCCCTCATCAACCATGCCAAATCGCTCTGCAACCCAAGAGGAACATAACATCCCTCTCTCGCCTTCTCCAAACCTTCTCTCAAACGACTGGTATGCTCAAACATTGCGGCCGCTTCTTCCGCCTTGTCGATGATTTTCTTGTCTATTCCGCACATGGCCGCGCAGTACATACCGAAACTCTTCTCAGCGACTCCTTCTTCAAGCTTGTACAAGAACGTGATATTACGTTGGTCATCGTCCACTAAGATCTTCATACGTCGTGGTTGAATTTCCGGATGGTCCTCGAATTCCACAGCGAGAGAGCCGTAATGGGTTGCAAAATAGCCGATGGCACCGATATGCGAGGCAACATGGTGAAGCACGGACTGTGCAATTGCAACACTATATCATACCATGTTAGTAAACGTGCTTGAAAATTAAAAGTAAAATACCAAGATCATACCCATCATAAGAAGAGGTTCCACGGCCTAGTTCGTCGAGAATGACGAGCGATCTTGGAGTTGCTTCACTTAGAATCTTCTTCGTCTCGGAGAGCTCCACGAAGAAGGTCGATTGTGCGGCGAAAATGTTGTCATTCGCACCCAGTCTGGACATTATGCGATCCACTACGGTCATTTTGCAGGAAATAGCAGGAACATAACACCCAATCTGAGCCATGATGACACCAATGCAAGTCTATCAGATTAATCTCCGTGTTAGCAAAGTATGATTATGGGTTTCGTTCGAGACGCCCTTACCATTCTTAGAATTGTCGATTTACCCGCAGCGTTGGCACCTGTCAACAAGGTGATCTTTGCGTTCTTTCCTCCCAACTTGATGTCATTTGGAATAAAATCTCCGACCGTATTTGTCATACAAGGATGTCTCAGTTCCTCAAACTCTAAGATACTCCTCTCCGAATCCACAAATTGCGGTCTGCAAGATGGCTCCCCGAGCCCTTGCGACGCCTTTGCCAAACTGATCAGACAGTCTAATTGGGAAATGACTTTTACTGCTCTAAACCAGTCGGTGTACTTATCATCGAACCTGGTGCAAAACCTTCCCAATAGCTCCCGTTCGATCTGCGCATGTCGCTCACGAGCTTCCTGTAGCTCACGAACCTTGGCTTTACCTTCCGGGCTATAATACCGTTTCACCTGCTTTGTAGCACTCATTTGCATCCAGTTATCCGGCACCTTGACCTTAACTGGCGCTTCAACTAAATATATCTCCTTACCACTGTCGCAAAACTTCAAAGCAGATGATTTGAGCTTGTTTCTGTAGCCTTGGAGCATATCTTGCAGCTCCTTTTCAATCCCGTCAATGTTATCTTGCGAATCATCAAAGTCTTGTTCGAAACCGTGTTCTGGAATTAGCTTTCCGTCCTTAGCTTCTCTTCGATTGAAAGCTGTAGTCCAAGGTTCCAACATGGCATCGAGATCAGGCATGCTTGCAATAAGCTCAGCGATAACTCCATCCCCTCCACCGCCATACTGCTTAATCTCGTCGATGGTGAGGTTTATTTGTTCGAAACCCTCGATGACGCGAAGGAAATCGGCGGGTTTACAGCTGCCAGCGTGGATACGGGAGATCATACGCTCTAGATCGGGAAGTCTATTCAGTTGCGTGGAGAATGTGTCCAACAATGTGGCATCTGCCATGATGGCTTCCACTGCGTCCAATCGAGCGTTGATCTTCCTGGCATCGGATAACGGGTGGCAGAGCCACTGTCTGAATGTGCGCTTGCCGAATGGGGTGATGCATTGATTGAGGAGGTTGAATAGAGTTCCCGCGGCACCACCATCGAAGGAGTTCGAGAATATCTCGAGGTTCTGCAATGTTTGTCCGTCCATCACTAGAGAGGTTGACTTGCGGATTGGGTCGTACCATTGGAAATTGGCAAGACTGACAAGGTCTGTATCAATCTTGAGTTGTCGAAGATACCATAACAGTCCTCCAAAAGCAGACACGACGAGAGGTTTGTCACGAGCCTTTTCTAAAACCTCTGGCCACTCAGTACTACCATCTTTCTCAAAGTAGGTGCTTGCATCGAGCTCGCGGATCGTTTGATCGCTGTCCCAAAACTCTCGTTCCGACTTCAAGTTTGTCCAAATAGTTTTTGGATCCGTGTTTGTTTTAAGTATACGTAGTGCCTTAGTAGACAAGCAGCCCTTTTCGAGAACTAGTTCTTTTGGACGGATTTGTGCCACCAAGGTCTCGAATTTGGTAGCATCGACATCGTCTTGGAATCCAGCAAGAGAGAAACAACCGGTAGCGGTATCAACGAAGCAAATGCCGTAGGATGGGACTCCGTTCTCCACGCTTTCCTTGATCGCGACGCAATAGGTTGCCATTTCGTTTTGCAACATTGTCTCATCAACAAGCGTGCCGCCAGTAAGCACGCACTCCAACTCACGTCTGATAATCTTGTCCGCATCCTTCTTTTTGTTGTCATTCTCTCTCATTTCTTTACCTAGGGCCGTCTCTTTCTGGTCCACCCTCGCAATTTTGTAGCCCTTCGCGATAAACTGCGAAGCCCACATGTTTAATGAAGACTCGGGTACACCGACCATACGCATATTCACACGATCTGTCAATTTCAAATCGAACTCTTGATGTCCTATAGTAGCATCGCTCTCGTACAGCTCGTAAAACTTGCCTTTTTTGAAAAAGACAACAGTGTCAAAGAGATCCTGCTTGATCTCCCAATATTGCTTTTCAAACGGCGAAAACTTATTCCAGGCGTACTTGGGGATAAAGAGGGTTCGTGGGTCGTAGTCTTCATCACCTGGACGATTACCATCCTTGTCCTGAATATCGACAAGCCAAGGGTAACGGATCTCATCCTCTTTCGTTTTGGGCTTCGGCTTCTCTGCAGGCTTTTTATTAAAAGAAGCATTTTTGGAGACGTGGCTGCTAGTAGCAGATGATGCCTGGGCAGAAACGGTCGGATCAAATCTAAACCTCGAAGCACTTCCGCTGTTGCCAGTGCTTGATGCGATTGCTGGTGGCGGCGAGGATCTTGGCGGTGGAGATGATGCAAAGGCAGCTTTTTTTGTGGTCTTCTTTTCTGCTCTCTTTCGTTTCTTTGACTTTTGCGTGTCGCTTTCCTCATCTTCGTCCTCTACTATAAAGTCGTCGAGATCGTCGTCTAGTAATCGAAGGACTCTGTCAGAGACTACCTGAAAATGATAGGACAAAATAGAAATTCTCCTTACCAGAGAGACCATAGTTATCCTCTTCTCCATCATCAGCATCCGGTGATTCGGCGGCGACAACAAATTCGTCCTCGTCATCACTAAGGACGATCTTCTGTCGCTTCGAACTCCTTTTAGCATTTCTTCTCCCTCCTGCTCCAACCATATCATCGTCTTCATCTGAATCTGGCTCTGCATAATTGACCTTCTTCTTTCCCTATTGATATTATCAATTATTAAAACTAGCTCCAGTAGGTTAGAAATAGAGTGATGCCATACCCTAGATAATGGACTTGAGGCATCCGCAAGATTAATATCGGATTTTGAAGTCCTAACAACTGATGAATTCAATTTTAAACCTAGAAGTTTCGATGACCTTTGTTAGAACCCAAGTTACCTATCTGTGAATATTCAACTTACTATTCATCTCGCCTGCTACTTCACTATCAAGTCCATTCACAGGACTAGACGCTCTGGCAGGGTCGCTACTCGCAACAGGCGTAACGAATCCAGCTTTGGCTCTATTAGAGAACGACGACTTGGTCTTGAGAGAAGATCTTGAAGCCGAAGGTTTTAATGGTGGAGGTAGCATGCTATCTTCATCCTTTGTCTCTGTTGCTGCTGAAGCTTCTTCTTCCATCTTGTCGTCTTGGCTTGCTCCCTGGGTCTTACCTGAAGAAGACTGAGCTTGTTGGTCTTCTCTTGATACTTTTTGAAAGAATGTGAATAGTGAACGCTGTTTGGGGCCTGATGCCGAGGAAGGCGTGCCTCCCTGTGCCGAGTTTTTACGGATCGAGGACGAGGGAGTGGACGAGCCGTTCCCGGCTGCAGCGGAAGGCTTTTTAGCGGTACTCGGCGCCATGGTATCAGGTATAACGGTCTTCCGTAAATCTCGAAGAGTTTTAGGTACGGGGGGAGCGAATCTTGGTGTGTTTCCTGGTTTGTAAGCTTTTTTTTACGATCCGCTCTCAATCGAACGGAGCTAGGAATGATATCCAATCGAGACGAATCTTATCTTGAATATGGTGAAATGAAAAGGAACGATCATCTACAATTGAAATTATTCGAGTGAATGAAGTAATGTCGACAAGAAAAGAGTAAATTGAAAGTCAAAAGGGCGACTGGTAAACGTAAGCTAAAATGGGAGCTAGTGGAAAGGAGAGCGTCGAGAATTGTTATCGTTCGTTCGACACGCGAGAGAGGAACGCTAGCCAGCTCGTCCAAAACCAATCTACGCGTTGTGAGGGGAGGCCCGTGCGTTGGGTCTCCCCAAAATCGGGAACCGAGCGAACGTGCATGAGTCTCCCGGGGCTCGTCCCAGTTTCTCGGAACGGGTTCCCCGAGAACAACACCCCAGGGCTTTGCTTCTCAGCATGGCTCCCGGTGATGTGGTATTTTTATACTGCGTATATGACAACAAGTGGTGACCGGCACTTCATCCTCCAGCTAACTTTCAAACCATCATGTGCTAATAGCTAATCCCAATCCATCCTCCGATCCTCCTCCGGGATTCCCACCGAACGCTCTCCGAATCCTACCTGAGCATTTTGATAGTATATGGAATTCTCGGATCCGTATCGAGCAAATCAAACAAGATATCGCATCTGGCAGCGTCACCCAGGACCAAATAGTCAATGCAATGGCTGCAATCACTGATCTTGAAAAAAAAGGTTGGGCTTATAGATTCTACCAGAACGGTCAAGGATTTGACGACCTAGATTCTGCTATATTCTTAATAAATGACCCAAAACTCCGGGTTGAAGTACGTGTGTTCACTCTTACCAAACATATTACCTAAATCGAATACGAATATTTAAAAGCCACGCTTGCAGATGACTCGCTAGCAATACGCCAGAATAGATTCGAAGGCGCTGTAGTTGATATTCCTTTAGACCATTAATGCACTCGGATTTCGTGTTCATTTCTGTACACAGGCTTAATGGTTCTACTTCGTAAACTGACTATGCCTATTTGACATGCATGTTCAATTGGTTACATTTACAAATTTGATTTACTCTAGGCTCGTACTCTTTCTGTAGTTAATATATATTTTGAAGCTGTATATAGATTATTTATCCTACGGGGCTTCTTCTTTAATTGCGATAACTTCTTCACCCACTTCTTTGGCTGCAAGCTCTTCTCGCTAGACCGTACCATTTCCAGGATTGTCGTCTCCTTGATTCGGATTGTTTGGAGAGACGACTTCCTCCCTCAGGCTTTGTTGAATACGCGCTTTCTCTCTCAACCTATCGGTCACCTGTTTCTGGGTAGCACTTTTCTCCATCGTCCCTCGAATAAGAGACCCCCCTTCCGGCGCTTGATTATCAACTACATTATTCAATTCAGTGCCCACCTGTTCTGTCATTGGCACTGGTATATCATTTTGACCCATATTAGCCGGCACTAGTAGATTAGCTAAACCATTTGGTCGAAGCAGGCCCTGGCCTAAGTTATTATTTGGTAAGCTATTCGCTATAGTGTTAGGTATGCCATTCAATAGTGGGATGTTGCTGGGTGCATTCGGCATCATATTTTGTCTATTGGAAAAGAGATTTGACAATGGGTTGACATTGAGAATATTTAGCGGCTGGGTTAGGCCCATACCTCCTCTGGGACCATTCTGCGGTGGGGCGCTATTAACATTCTGTGGAGGTCGCACCGACGCAGGACTAGCACGCTTGAACCCTTCTCTTGCTGTTTTGGCTGATAGCTCTTCTAGATATTTGTCTTGCTCGTCGCTCCAGTGAGATAGAAATTTATCTAGAAATTGTTTCTGGAAACGCTTGAGAGGATCATCTTCCGATGCAGATGGATGAGCGCCCCGGTTTATGGAAGCAAGCTGGGGTTGGCTTTGAACCTCCGAGTTAGTTTGAATTTGAGGTTCGGATTGAGACAGCAGGTTGATGAGCTGTTGTTGAAGATTCACTGGTCCTACACCATTCGCTTCTTGCACTGCAGTGTGCAACTCTGCTTGTTCGTCCTCTTCACTTTGCATTATGTGTGGTTCAGCCGGTCTGGCTTCAGGATCATTCTGTAGGTCTTCTAAGGAAAAAGTGGCAGCTTGCTGCCTTTTCCACTCCTCTCGTGCTTGACGTTCAGCCTCTGTCGATTCGGCATTCTGCTGAGCTTGCCCTCCATAGAAACTCTGAGGAGCTGATTGAACTGGATTATTCTGAGGTTGGTTGTTTGGACTTGGTAGCTCACCACGTTTTATACTTTTCCGCACAGTAAGAATATCCCACTGATCGGGTTGTGGCAACATTGGCAGAGCTAGTTCGTTATTAAATCCACTATCAGCCGTAAAGGTTGTAACGGACGCCTGTCCACCTGCCCCTTTGTCCTCCCATTGTACGTCATAGACAACGTTTTGCCCATTTGGTGGTGCCGGTTCGACAGTAACCGCATCCCCGAGCACCCAGTAGAGGGAATTTGTTACAGGGTTCGGTTGATTATCCCTTCTAAGTGCAACACTGCCTTCAGGAATATGGTTTCCGAAAAGCTGTTGAGCGACGTCGTATGGTATCTCCGCGTAAGCATAAAAACTTTGAAAGTCGGTTGGTAAAATTTTAGTCTGTTGTACCATCCCGCTACTCCTCCTCACTCTCATTTGTAGATCCAAGTAATCCATAATTTTCTGAAACTTGAATCCCTGAATCGTATACTCCACGTCGTAAAAATGAATGATTAGGCTAGGTAATCCTTGACATTCGCCTTGCTTCCAGAAACCTAGGTAATGAAGTTTGTTCCGGAATCTCCCCGATTGTTCAGCCGGATCGAAGCCTGTCTCTTGGTTCAAAGGTCCAAATTGGGTAATGTATATGCCTTGAACTTCTCTTCGCTGTAAGAGAGTGGTGGTCTGTGTGCAGGCCATTACGCCTTCTGTTACTCTTTTTCCAGACCAATTTCGTAGATATTCTAAACCGTTTGGCGCATTTTCGTTTTTTTGCGCTTGTGGCCCATTTCCTTGATCGGGGTATATGCCGGACTGTGGGCCGCTACGCCAGAAATTGAACGCCCACGCATCTGCAAACGGGATTCGCAGCAAGTTGGCCACTATTAAAGATGCGTAGAGATACATCTTGGTGTTATCGATAGATATCGATGTATCGGATGCTGTTGGTAAGATTCAATGTGAGTCCTTCTAACACATTTCTCTCCTTCACTTTTTTTCAAACTTGACATCACTACAACTAGTAGACGCCCTTTAGGATTGCACGAGGCTGTTTCATTGTATATAACTGCTCATATCTGATTTATTTCTCTCCTTTGAATTTTATTTATTAGTACGATGACGTGCGTATTTTGCGGGGGTATACTACAACAAATTTGTGCAACCTTGAGCACGTTTTGGACTGCTAGCACCTAGTATCTTTTGAGAATTAAACATAAAAATATAATTATTAGTGTATCCGAAGCTAATAATATTGACTTCGCCATTCGTATTTCGCTAACTCATGAGTTTTTTGACATTCGTGCTTCGCGACTAGTATATACGAGACAATTCTTGACCATGAACATACTAAACTCTAAAGTTTCAAATAGCAAGCCCAATAAGAATGTAACAGCCATCATTTTTCCTGGTCTTTCCACTTACTCGGGACACCAAGCCAGACCGTAAATATCAGTTAATTCCATTTAATCGAAGAATTTTCAGTAGAGGTTTCCTATAGCCTATCCTTCTATATTTAGCTTGAGTCTATAAATTTATAATCGAGCTGTAACGCTATATGAAAGCTAGCCAGAGATTTCTGTTGCTAGAGAAACAACATACCTTTCCCCATAAACCCAGCGGCAGCAACGTTCATGTAACCGAATTGTGCCTTTCGCCAGCAAGACCTTTTACTTAAGCTCGGCGTCCTCATGTACTTGACGTTCATTTCCTTTACAATTCACTAGTAACCTCCGTCTGCAATGCAAACGTTGCAATATTCTGGCAGCATTTCTCTACCTCTATTTTCTACTCAGATATCGGTCAAATAGCGTTGCTTGTATAAATAGCATTTTTTAAACAGTCCTATCCTCACGTCACTGACATCTGAGTTCCTCTGTTATACATAAGTATATACAGAGAATCAATGGCCATGTTCTTATTCTCGGGTTCTCGTCATGTTTGCGACAAAGCCCAGAAGAATGAAATAACGAAATGAATGCAAATGCTGTGAAAATGTTGCCGAGTACAATCAAAAACTTATATCACAATAGAAACACAGTCCAAGTCGAATACATCCAACCGAGGAGTAAGTGGCTTCCTCCCATAAATTACTGTAATTGTAGCACCATATTTGTTGCTATATATCCGACGAGAGGAATAATATACTTATTTATCCTAGCTAGGGTCAGATTTTTATTATTGAACTATCCAAAACTACTGCATGAGGGTCCGAGGCAAACCCAGCTCCTCAATTAAGGCCTTCGAGAAACTACAAAGTTATGGCCAACTGATAGTTATCCAAATCATACATCACTATGTTGATGTAAGAACTATGGTTCTTCTGCCGTCACGGTGGCCATGGCACGAGCGCTACCAGCTGATGTGCCTCGTGCCTCGCCAACTTTTAAGTCAAAGATATTGATATTTTAATGCAGAAAAGGGCGAGATATTATCGGTTCCTACACAAAACGATGATCAGGCTACGAAAGATGTCTGAATCTTCGAAAGCAACAAAATCGAGCAGCCCTGGTATCGCGATGCCGATACGATTCCTCCGGGAATTATGAGGGCTAAGGCCCCCAAACTTTACAAACACGAATACCATCACATGTCCTCAAAGTTATATCTTGCACAAATATTTTAACCAGACTGATATAAAGATCAAAGTTATACGGCCTACTCACAAGCTAACGAAAAGTCTGAGGAACCTGGTATGAGGTGCAATGCCTTAATTACCAGCTTGTTGGTAAAAGGCAAACCAATCCCAATTCTACCATGCGATTAAGTCAATTTTATCTCGATTATATCCTGCCGACGAAAATCCCGAGACTCTTTATGTCTTGTTTCTGTTACTGAGTTGAAAGCGGGCTGCGGTTCCTCTTGAGAAAGAAGATCTTGAGGAAGAGGCTGAAAGGCTGAAGGAGGCAACCTGGACCAGAAGGGGAAGAGCCGGCGTCACAATCGAGCTTCGAGTTTACCAATGGAAATCTAACATTCAGACTACCATAAGACGACAAATTTTGCTAAACAAGTTTGTTGAGCTGGAGATCGATGACCGAACAGATTAAAGACCGAAATTATTTATATGCTCCGGCGCTCCTGAAAGAAGTTTGCATAGCATATTTTTGACCGTTTTCATGACGACGCCTTATCCTATCTTACACATAACGAATGTTTGAGCAGGATTTCCGTCAACATCACAACTATCGATAACTGAGAGGACCTTGAAGGGGTATGGATATCTCGACCAGAGCCATCCGTAATCTTACATTTTCAATCACCACAGTGTCAAATGTCAAAAATCAAAAGCAGAGTGTCAAAAGCTACTACTACACAAGAAAACCCCGGCGAAAAATAAAAAATAAAAAAATGGTCTTGAGAGTGAGGACCTCTTTTCCAATCTCAGGACAAGACTGAATCATGATATCTCATATCGCAGCACTACATGTCTAAATTCAATACTCCACCTCAAAACATGATTATTTATACACCTACCAGCCACTGACATAAAGTATCCAAATTAACAACTGGATACTTAATACAAAGATGCCGGCTGAGCAAACCTTATACACCCGCAGGCGATTACCTGGTTTCGCAATTTCTGAGCTCTCCGTTCAGAGCAGTTAAGATCTTTGTCATGGATGGCCAACCGGGCGGTGCCGTACCATTAGTTACTCCCGGCTTCGGAGCGAACATTGGAAATAACAGTAGACATGTTAAACATGCTCTACGCCTAGCGAACTTCGACAAACCCATCCAGAAGATCTGACATGCTGTCGTGTAGTGACACTCTTAAAGAACTGATAATGAGGGATCCCTACAAAAAAAGGTAGGAAGAGCAAGAAATAGGAAGAAAGAGGCCCGGAAAAAATTGACGCTGGGTTCATTAAATGGCACAGAAATACTCCGGAGAAACGTGGAGGGTGACCATGGCCCAAAAAGATGCGAGATGTCAAAGGAAAACTAATAATCGTTCGATTTAAGGCTAAAGAGCATATTAATGTTAATATTCGTTCCTTTTTTTTGGCTCACGTTATTTTAGCAAACTACACAAAGGGAAATAACTTATAGAGACACATCAACGAGGAAGGAACGAACCAAAGAAGAGACAACCGAAGATATAGCGAAGCAGGACCTTCTAGAAAACTTATAAGTCTGCAAGAGGGAAGATGGTGAAATATGAGCCGAAAAGAAATTTAGTACACAACCTTATCGAACAGGAGATTCTGAAGGCCGAACTAGTCACCCGAGCAGAAGGATGTTTGGCATCAAGAAAAGTGTGATACCAAAGTTGTAAAAAAAACGATGTGATCCGTGGAAGTTTGCGAAAGGGGCGGGATAACTGTGAAAACATGTATCTGGTCCTTGAATAATGCATAGCCAAGGCTGCGGGAGCGTGATATCTACTCAGAGTCACTTCAACCTATTCCAAACGTCCGCGAGCTTAGGTGGAACACAGCGAGCTCGACATGTACACGTCAAACTTATAATATCTCTTCGATTACTTGATACCAATAATCCCGTGCATACGGAAGGCAATGTAAAATACCATCGAACAGGGTGTCACTCACGACTCTCTCACAAACCCCGCGTCAATATAATTACCCCAACCAACATCTGTCTCTCCCTTCTTCTATCCTCCCCGCCCAGATAATCCATAATTCACAGAACAATCTACCTACTTCGCAACATGTACCATAATCATGTATATAGTATCAATCTTATAGTTCACGAAAGCCAAATGGGAAAGTCACTGGCCTCACCTCCTTCCACAATTCCAACAACGTAAACCGCAAGTGGTAGTATTCATCATTCAATACTTCCATTCCCGTGAATATAAACAATCACAATCCTATCCTAACGCTATAATTCGCCAGCTATCCTAAAAAGAGAGATAAAATACACAAGAAACTTAAGTAAGCGGGTACAAAAATCGAAGACATAGGTTCCCTGACTGCAGCGGTTATCTGCACAATGTGTATCATATCGCGTCACATCAAGGTCAAAGAACGGAAGACTAAAACAAGAAAAAAAGGGTATAGAAATACAATCGGTAGAAAGGCAGGATGAACGTAAAAGTAGAGGCATTCGAGGGGAGTCAAGGCCTGAGAAAGGTCATTAGTATCGAGAATCGAAAGAACCAGGAGAAAGAGCTCAGTGATAAGAGCATAATCAACACAAATCAAACGCCGTCACATCTAATCCCAGTTAGAGATATTTAAGCTAGCAATTCAAAAGTAGAATGCAAAAAAAAAAAAAAAAAAGAAAGAAAAAAAAATACAAACGGCTCCAGAAGAAGGAGATTAGCGAAGTTAAAGTTAACAGTCATTGATAGAGTGAAATCAAGCTTTCGGCTCTTCCAGATGATCTTCTCCAATATTCCTAATTTTTACTGGAGCGACTCTTCTTCGCTTTTTATCACCTCCTTTGTCAGCTTCGCTAACTTCTTGAGTGGGCGCTGCTGCAGATGGTCCGGCGTCGCTTTCTCGTTTGCGTGGAACACTAGGCGCCGCGCCCGATGGAATAACAGGGACAGCCGGAACAGGTGGTGGAGCAGTCGCAGCAGGAAGATTGGCCGCTGCAGCTGGCGTCGCTGGTGGTGTTTTCCATGGAACCGAGGTACCAAGGGAATAGCCACTGACGTTGCTGCTAACGCCTGGAATATTTGATACGACAGGGGTTGGATTTGTGAGAACTTCTGAAGGATCAGTAGTATTGGACCCTGGCGTGAACGGAGTGGGCGTATTTATTGAAGTACTTCCAATGTTTCGCGAAGAAGCGGGAGGGATGCGAGATACTGAGCTTCCTGAGACGAGGAATGGAGATGATGGTCGTTTTGGGGGTTGTTCTGTGCCTATAGGCGGCGAGATAGCTGAACTCATCGGGTTGGATGCTGGAGTTGCAGTATAGGCATTGCCCAGTTCACCCGGATTGAAGGCAACATAAGAGCAGAAGCCGTCTGTAGAAGTAATCAAAAGCGTGTTCCCATCGGGAGCCCTATAATCTGTTAGTTTTGTTTTGAAGCAACAATTAATGATTTGTCAACATACCAAGTGAGATCAGTGAATGCCGCATAGTGTAAGTTACTAACAATGCAAATGGGCGTTTGTTGCTGCGTATCATAGATCAACACCGCATCTTTGGTGGCAACAGCGTAGACCATTCGATAAGGTAATGCGAACGCCGCATTCGCTGGAATACCAGAAGATGTCGGTGGAGTGTGGAGGTTTGTGGTAGGCGGAGGATCCATCTCGGTGCTAATAGCCGGCGGGGGGAGGGAGCTTATCGATTCATCAGCGGAAGAAGTATCAACAGTGATATGTTTTGTCTGAACGCCAGCCTTTCGATGAGTGTAAAGAATTGGAGAACAAGATACAGCTACCGAGGGTTTCTTGTGGCCCGGTAAATGAGCAACTGGAGGCTTGTTAAGCCCAGCTCTCGTATAGATGTAGACCGTATTAATGATTTCATCTGGGATCTTCGGGCCATCGGAAACCGGAGGATGAGATACTTTGTACTGCCCAGCCGGTGTGAGAAGTAGACTCCCATCAGGGGTAAACGCCAATCTTCGAAAGAACGATGTCATCGCATCGTCGCAATACATCATGTGGTTCTTGACTCCCATAGAAAGAAGTTTAGGCGAATCGACTGGTTTGACGGCAGGCAACGGCATAGCGGGGGACGGGGACGGCGATCTTCTTAGCGACGGAGATGAGCTGAACGATGAGGCGCGACTATGCGCAACAATCGGTGGGTTCATCGGCAAACTGAAGGAGGTCGGAGTGCCCGGAGCAGAAGGAACGGGAGATGCGAGAGGGACCGACAGATCAACAGCCATTGGCCGAGAAGTTGGTGCCAGATCGGGAGGAGCGGGGCTGGCCGATGGGTTCCTACGGGTGGGGGGGAGATCCATTCGAGAGATTTTATTGTGCTGGGAGAGACTAAACTGGCCATCCTTCGATTTTAACGCGTAGATGTGAACGGAGCGATCAGAACTTTGGGTCGCGACATATTCGTTGAGGGGATCCCAGGCAACTCCTTGGACGTAGGCACTATGTTCAGCGATTTGGCGTATCATCGCTCCTATAGAGTCTGTTAGCAGTGTAATATACCAAAGTATTACTTGATATCATTGGCCTACCTTTCTGAGCATCGTAAATCCGTGCGACGTTGTCCATACTGCCGGTGATGAAAAACTCTCCATCGGGAGACCAGGCCAGATCGTATATTTCGGTACCCATGGAACGACACATGTGTTTCTGCCTCCATGTTTCCTTGTCTTCGAGGTCGTCCTCGCCGAAAGAGGGTTTTGCGGTGTGGGTATTGGATTGGACCCAGAGGATGACATTACCATCATCTCCGGCGGAGGCCAAGGTCTCCCCTGTATTTGTGTGAAAGGTGTCAGGATGGCACTGAAGCTAGGATTGGTATATATAGATTGGAGGGAAGTGCACCTATGGGACACCATCGGACGACGTTTACCGCTTGAGTGTGCTTTGCAAGAGTAGCTAGGTAGGTGACCTTTTTGTCTTCACCGCCGGTTATGGTCCAAAGCTATATTTTGGCGAGAGGATTAGAAACGCGGTTCAATTAGGGTGTGTGTTCGGATCGTCGGATACGGGAATACGGATATCTTAAAAGATGTGTTTAGATTGTAGACTTACTCGGACATTGTTATCCCCACCAGCTGTAGCCAGACGCTTCCCGTTGGGTTCGAAATGGGCTGAATACACTGGCTGATTCTCTTCATGCCAATGGATAGACAAGGGAACCGCCTTCATCGTGACGGTTCACGGTGGAGGAGCGAGTGATGGCGTCTTTTCGCGAAAGACGGGGAATTCGGGAAGCTCCAAGAACGACAAAGTGAAAGCCGAAACGAGCCTTTCAGCGAGTGAATACGGTAGTGATAGGTTGTAGACTGTATCTAGCGAATGTGGGGCGAAGGGAGGATGGTTGGAGCGGAGAGAAGACGTTGGCGATGAGGTTGATGGGGTTTGGACGGGGTTGATTTGTGGGGGAAACCAGCAGAGGTTAAAGGAAATAATAGTAATAATAATGGTTAAAGGTGCCGGTGGTTTCTTCCGTTTGCGTATAAAACTATCGTGTGGAATTGATACACGGCGAACGCTTCTTGCGATTGCTTCTAATGATCGAGTTTATCAATTAATAATATCAGATGATAGTAGTGGGTGGTACACTTGGTCGGTAGCCCTTATTGCAACTGTCCCGGTTTGTATATTAAAGGAATACAATCGGCGAGGCCTTTCTGATGAGTGTTTATGCATATCGTATGATCATATGATAAAGATAGTACTTTGCAGTGGGCGGTGTTCCATTCAACCGCATCTATGCACCACAGAATGTACACCAGTTTCGCAATAAGACGAGCCCACTGTAGATAGTAATCTTTGTTATATTCTTACAATTCTTACAATGCCTCTCTCTCACGGAAGAGCTACAATAATAGATATCTCGATGTTTGGATGTTCCCGGCCAGCAGCGGGAATTTCCTCCCTTCCCCGTCCCTGACCAGCTCGATCAATCAGCCTTCTCAAGTAGGAAGTGTATTTTGACCGCTTCTTCTTGATACAAAATGGATCGAACCGTGTTTAAACGTTTCGTGTTTCCCTTTTACCTGTTGCTATGCCGCCGCTAGCTCGAACTGGCACGGTTCAATCCCAATCGCTCGAACGAGACGGCCAAAGTGGAGTCGACTCGCTTCCGTCCAATTAGCTCTGACATTTGATAACCACAAACCCACTCCTCTCCCTATTCGATATTCTCTCTTCGCAAAAAAGACGCCGTAGGCACTACCTGCCTCCAGCAGCAGCAGATCGATGAATGCAGCCTGTTTCCCACATCCCTTCTTTCTTGCTGCTAGGTCGCCGGGACAGTCGACGGTCTGAGCGTCCGTCTGCCTGTGCTCTCCTGCGTGGTTACATCATGAGCTGGATGGCCACCTTTTTGTTCTAAGCTAGAATCTCAGCCCAAACCTCCTGATTCGAACTCAGATCTGTAGACGCTTTTGCTTTCACGCACCTATATCACATTGCGAACGAATAACGAGGTGTGGGTCTTGGTCTAGCTAACGCAGCAAGCTACTGTGGTGTAGCATAACAGCCTCAGATATAACACGGGCCCTTTAAAACTAAACTATCACCAACAAAGTGTAGCAGAGAGAATACGAATGTGTGATATTGCTAACGCTAGTTGATAGCTGGTAACATAAAATATAGGTGGAGGATGGGACAGTCTGGGATAGATGGTGCGTACGTATGTATCAGCGATGTCCCACTGCGTCGAGGGTTCCTAGGAAATTCGGCCGCCTCCTTTCATTTAAAATTGCACATACCAAATACGCATATATTACCCACGGCGCTGACCGCGCGCGAATGAAGACATATATTATATTCCTTGGTGATATCGAAGGTTTCGCTCCCCTGGACGCCGGCCGACGCGACCAGCTGGAATTGGGAATCGAATCGAAATCGATGTGATGGATGCGATGCGGATTCCCACCTGTTAGCTGAGACCCCAACCCAACCAACCTCTCTCTTTTCCGGCGTCTGTGAAAATTCACGGCTCGATGCCGTTAATGGCATCAATTAGGCAATGCGTAATTGATTTCCTTTGCCTCCCGTGTGCCGCCGCGGTCCAGCGAACCGTCTACGGAACAGTCTCTAACCCGCGAATATCAATAATATGTGCGAATTGACATGGCACATGCCCCTACGCCGTACGCACTTCCGGGAGCACATTCAACTGGAGCGGAATTGAATTGAAAATTCTAACCAATATGTCATGTCATCGTCGAGAGGCAAATATTCGGTGAGCACATGTCATGCAAATCAAAAACAAAACCCCAAACCGCCTACCGTAGACACGCCCTGTTTTTCCTTTTCCCTTTCCCATAGGAATCAAACCGGATACGAGACTAGGAATCACAGCAAAAGAGAAGCAACGTGTATTGCTTTTCTCTCTCCCCTATCGTGGCTGCTGTTCATTACTTTCATTTCTCTGCGTTTTCACGGTTCATGTGTTTTCTTCAGTATTTCCTTCTTTTCCTTCTCGATTCGGCGGATGGATGCGTGGTACCTGGCCAATCCCACCGACGGCACCCTGGCGCCCACCCCTCGCCTTCCCTTCCTCTTTGCTCCTGCATTCGAGCGAGCTAGCCGGGGAGTGGGCCACACACGGACTGCCGGGGTGGGTTGTTTAGTGGTGGTGGCGGTTGGGTGGTGAAAGCACAGGAATCATCACTTGCGGTGGAACGTGGTACCAAACACACAACCAGAATATGTCTACAAAACACACAGACGGGTGCGAGGAAGTAGCGTGGAAGGACAGCGACATACCTCCAACAGATCCCACCCCAATTTAAGGTTAGTTTCCTGTCGCCAGGGCAGCTCACATCTCTTTCCGTTTGGAATGGCGCGGAGAGAAGAAAAGAAACGTAAAAAAAGAAAGTGAGGAGAAAGAGACAGAAAAAGGGAGAAAGAGGAGGAACCGCCAAAACGCCCGCTGTCAGCTGTCCAATATTTTTTTTTGGAGATTTCATTTGAGAATGTTCGCGTTCTCCGAGTCGATCGTCTATGTATACGTATACATAACGCCAAGCTAGCGCTATCGACGTTTAGCTTTCGACCATCATCAAGTTTGGCTTTTGATCGAAATAAATGCAATAAAGGGGCTTTTGAAATTTCGAGGATCAAATCATGCAAAAACCAAATTTCAAAAACGGGGTTGATATCATTTCATTCGTCGCGTTAGACGACGACGAAAGGGACCCCAAACTCGAAACGATCAATCAGCAGGAAGTGTCCATCTCGCAGCGGCGAAGACTTTTCTTTTCGTTCGATCGAACCTTTGTTTTTTTTCCCTCTAGGTCGTGGGCTGCAGATTGAAGAACCAGATCAGCCACTAGGCAAGGCTCCCTGGGAACCGCATTACATGCGCATGCAAGTTTCGAATCGATGGATGTCCAGTCCGCGGCCGTCTTATTTTTCTTTCTTGTCCCGTATTTTCTGATCAATTCTATTGTATCAAGCCTGTTGGTGCCATGTATCGCCAGCAGGGAAAAACGGTAATAACTGAGGATAATATTTTTTCTCGTTAAAAAAAGCCCAGTCCGTGTCAGGCACGAAAAAGAAGGCAAGGAAAAAGAAAAGGAGACCAAGGAATCTACCGTTGACAAGGGCCTTCGGAACCGGAACCTGGGTTAAAGAAGCATGCACGCGCAGATTCGAAAGGGAAAAGAAAAATTAAAAAAGCCAATCGATGAGCGCATGGATGGCAAAAAAATACGATTGATTTTTGAGACCGTCGGCCGTCTACCTGGCGATAGGCAGGTCTGTAGACAGTGCACTCGACCTAACCAATGCCATCCGATGCGAGACAAGCAAGAAACAGAAAGAAGGAAAAAGGGCAGGGTTGCTGGGGTTCTTCCACTAATTTAGTTGGGGGAGCTAGCTGTGTGAAATTTCGTTCGTTCGAAACTGGCTCGTCGATGGGTTTAAAATTAATGTATGTATATAGACGCAATCAGGAGTATTAAAACGTGCATACTGCAGCGAAACCAGCTTTTCTCTCACAACAAAGGAAAAAGACGTGAAAATATCGTCATGTAAGATTGGATTTCCAAGGTTAGATTCAATTATGGAAAAGAAAGAAAAGAAAGAACGAAACAAAGTGCAGGAAAAAAAGGGACGAAAGAGCGTGAACGACCGAACGAATGGGAAATAACAGATGGGCCAATTCCCATCGAAGGGTCTCTCGTCGGTTTTTTCTTTTCTTTTCCTTTTCTCTCTCTTCTGTTGCTGGTTCCCCTTTATGATGCGTCAGCTTGCTCTAATTTACCTCCTTTTTTGATAATATGCTAGTACCGACTCTCGCTAGTAAGATCATAAAATAATATAACCTACCGACGTGTTACCCGGGACTAGACCGTGCGTGCGTGCGTGCGTGTTATATAGCGAGTTATAACGCTTTCCCTGAGTTTAGCTTGGTGTCTCGAAGCGATCGATGTTCCCTTTCGACGTGTGTGTGTGTGTGTGCTCAGTGCGTGTATGCATGTATCTAAATGTCCTGTATGGTGTTTTCAATTTAATCTTTCTCCGTCCCATTTCCCATTCCTGACCTCCTTTCTCTTCTTCTCTTCCTGCTTCCTCCCCTCTACTTCTTCTCTTGTAGTGAAGTAATAATAATAATAAACTCAACCGTTCTCTTTTCTATATTTTTTCACGACTGATAAGGGGAGCATAACAAAACAATTGGATTTTCGTTTTTTTAATAGCTGCGACTGGCTACCGACACTTTGCCTCATTCCTTCATTCTACTCCGAATACATATAATTTATACCTTCCCTCTATTTACCTGCTGCAACGATACTAAAATTAGCTGGATCTATCACACGTACTAGATACATCACCGGCATCGGATCATATTTTTTTTTGCTGTTTGTTTTGTTTGAATAGCTCTGTCGACGTCTACGAATTTCTTGAAATGCACACCATCTGCTCAGCCATTAATAATAATTATTAACAACACCAAGCTTCGCACATCCAAAAAAGGGGCCCAGAACATATCTACCTACAAGGCGCAGTTAGGAGAACGAAAGATATTTATAAATCTTCTCCGTTAGGCACTCATTTTCTTCATAATCATCATCTTTACCCTTTTCCCATAATTCAAATCAATCTGCACTCGACCTCGGCCCTTTTAAGCAGTTTTTTCGCTTTTGGAAGTTTCCCCCCTGAACCTTCGAAAAATACGCGGTTCGGGCTCATCCCAAAAACCTTTGCCAGCATTTTCAACTTCCAAAAAAATAATATAACTATCCATACAAACAACCATGGCACCGACTCCCAAGCTGAACGGTGCCAGTGGAAGGTCGACTCCCGCGCAGGACGGCAGCGAAACACCGACCAATGGCAAGAAGATCACAAAGAACGAGGCGATGAGACTGGAAAGACTCGAGTTCATGAAGAAGCTAGTGCCTGAGGTGCTCATCCAGTCCGTGGACCCGAACCAGCAGGGTTTGAACTCGTGCCATCAATGCCACGGCTACATCAAACGATACGACCATTTCCTTCAGTGTACTGCTATTATCGTGAAAGATAACAAGCCTAGACCTTGCGGATTGAGATATCAGTACGTTTTTCTTTTCTCATATTGATCTTGGCGTTTTTTATATAGACGCGTTTGGAGGTTCAGTTTGCTGATATTATTTATTTTTCGTTTTTATTAGTACGGATCGAATCTGTCTGGCGGAAAAGTATGAAAAGAGTGAGATTAGAGCTTACCACCCCGGCGAGCCCGAATTTCAACAGCACAAATGGCTAGATCCTTCAGTCGCCCAATGGGCCTGTCCTAAATGTCGGTCTATTTGCAAATGTCTGGCCTGCAAGCCAAAGACATCTCTTGATGATGGTGGCGAAGTGAGTTTTTCTATATCTTTTAAAATGGCTTGATTTTGATATTAAGCTTCCCGAGCGCGTGGTTTGCTCTAAAGAATAAAGCTAACCTTTTCCCACGTGGATTTGAGAAGCAACAGAATCTCAAGCTCAAAAAGATTGCCTCGTCGCCAGACCTCCTTTTCTCCGGCCGCCGAGGCTCAGGTCCCAACGGCACTACCCAGGACTTCCTTCCCACACCTTATGACAGCGGCCACGAGGCTTTCTCCGACTCGAATCTCTCCAACGGTACTAAACGCAAGCGCGCCGACTCGCGAAAGTACACTATGGGCGAATTTGAAGTTTCGTCCAACGATCACATCATCGATACCACCGGTACTAACGGCGATGCGCTCAAGAAGCGACGTTTGGAGCTTCATGGTATCAGCAGATTCAACGATAGCATGTCTCAGAGACCCCACAAAGTCGAAGCGCCGACATTTGAAGCTATGGATGTTGAATTCTCTGATGAGTGCCTTGATGCCAAGATGTAAGCTTCTATAATAGTAGTATGGATGCAGCGGCGGCTAATTTTGGTTGATATAGTGCTATCCGAGACTTTGTTCTTCGTTTCGGCAACGACCTCGGTGTCCCCAGAAGCCACTTCAAGGCTATCGACGATCCGATCTCGCAATGGTCTCCTTCCACTCTCAAGTCACTAATCTCCTCCATGCTTAGTGCCATCCAGGAAATACCCCTCGAGAAGGAACCAGTCAATCAACCGGCGAACCCTAGCCAGAGACAGCTTGCCAACAAGGGTACTTTCACTGCCTCAGAGAAGGAAGCAGTGGATAAGGCCATCGATGCGATCAAGAAGGCTGGTGGTGACTCTAACGAGTTTTGGACTCACGTTTTTGAGCTTCTCGTAGAGCTTGGCTCGCTCGAAGAAGGCAAATGGGCGGATTTCGAGGATAGTGAGATTAGGATTTTCGTAACCGAGAAGCTGATGCAGATTGCTGTTACTTCTCCAGTCATCAGAGAAAATATTGATAACGATTTGGAGGCCGGTCTTAAGGCTATCAGACGACAGACGTGGGATGATATCAAGACCGAACGAGAACGTAAGCTTATACCCTTCCAAAATATATTTGTTTTATTACAGCTTGCTAATGCGATATGGTTCGTGTAGGTTTCGAGAGCAAGCGTGCGACTATTCAAGAACACAAGCTTGCGGCAAGCGGCAATACCGCTCGCCTCGCCAAGCTCATCGCGGAGCTGGAAGATGCCCGTGATACGAAAGACTATAATATTGATCGTCTAGAATTGCAGCAGTGGTACGTGGTTCGTAATCTTCGCACGCCACTGCAGTTCCCTGATGGCGAGGATAGGTCGAAGAGACGGACTATGGATCCACGATGCAGCACCAGCCTCGGCACCGATCTTTTGGGCAACAGCTACCACCTTTTCGCACCGGGACCAGAAAGGGGTTCCGAGTGGGGTTCTTGGATCATGTGTCGGAGACATAAAACTCTGGAACATCCCACCGGGGAAGTTCAAGAAAAAGAGAAGGACAAGAAAGTCAACGGCACAAAGACTGCTACTGCCACCCCTGCTGCTCCTGACGCCGCTGACGGAAACGTTGTCGACGCAAACGGAGATAGCCCCATGACCGATGGCGACTCTGCTGCTGGGAAGAAGCGCCCGGCGTTATGGTATGCCGTCAAGGGTAGCGATGCGGTCACCGATCTCGCCGATTGGATTCGATTTAAGGCTAAGGACCACTGGTTCGATAATCCTAGCGACGCTAGTCCTAAGGAGCAACCCGTCCCTGATGCCGATGGCGATTTCGCCGTGGTTGTCGTACAGCAACCTGATGGTGACTCTATCAACCCTGCAGAGTTGGCGACAGAAGAATCGATCAAATCTCTTAACGATAAGTTGCAAGAGATCAGGCGATTCATGGCCATTGAGGAGAGCGAGAAAGCGGCGAGGAAGAAGAACAACCTCCTTTAATCACATCCATTGTCTAATCGGATTTCAGCTCCTTTTACCCCTTTAATCACATATTTCTTGATTTGTTCGCCTATTTTTACACCAAAAAAGCTGCACTTACCGACAAAATCTTTGTACTATTTAATCGCTTTGTGATGCTTTCGATCTTTCGCTTTCGGAGTCAACGGGTTTTTATACAGGCGGCTATTCTTCCTCGTCCACTTTTCGCGTTTCGACGAGTGGTTTAAAAAAGAAAGAAAGACCTTTTTATTCTGATTACCGTTTTGTTGTTTCTGCGTACTATTTTTCTTGGTATTGACGAGTTCGGGATTCTTATCAGCAAGCCGTTGAGCTTTCTTTAATGCGTTCGATTACGGTATTACTAACCATTATTACCATATTCTTACTGACACTTTTAATTCGGCACCTTTTCTTTAAACTCTTTTTACTTCGATTATTCGAATCGGTCTCTTTTTGTTATGGACGGCAAAAATAAAGAAAATCCAAGGACGTCATAATTATTTCTCTACTGTTTTGCTTCTTTTTTTCTTTTCGAAAGACTAAAAATGCAGCTCGCGTCCCTGCAAGCATTGTACTGTTTCTTAAAGCAAGACTAAACTTTATACAGGAGGGCTCCTAAAAACGGCGGTTAACGTTATTTCCTTTTTATTCAATCTTTCTCCATGCCGGCGGGTATGGGTTAGTATTCTGCCACGTTTGGTTTCTTTTTTCCATACTGCTGTTTTTTGAATGCGCTGGGTATTTTATTTTGTATAATATTATAGACAAGAGAACGCCTTTGAGCCTTTGTCCTTCGCTATTACTAATAGAGGGTCTCAAATTAATACTATCACTACCATCATCATCTCTTCCGTTTATCAAATAATATCAACAGCGCAGACGTCGTCGAGATCGAAGAACGAAATGTGTTGTTGGCTGGTGCCTAAAAATGAAAAAATTAAAAAATAAAATTTTTTTGTGGGCAGGCTAATTGTGGCTAGCTGAAACGTCCTTCTGCTTCTTCCCCATCTAAACACCACCTCCCCCCGACAAGCCCTCAATTCTTGCCCTCCCCCATCTCCATCTCCGACTTCATCAGTACCAAGACGTCCCTCTGGCGCTTCAATCAATCGATTACAGCTATTTGGTCGCTCTCTAGCTGTTGTTGGAGCTGAGTCGCGATGGCCGAGGATATCGACAGTGAGTGCTTCCACCCGCCTTCACATGAGCGCTTGCTCGCTAGATAGCTGCTGCGCCCAGTGAGTGGAGCTTTGATCGAGTCGCGCATGGACCAACAACCTCCGCTTCCATCTCGATATGGGGCTAGGATTAATGTATGTCTCAATATGCTAACTCGTTCATTCATAGATCCCTCGTCGCCGGCGCTGGCAACCTCGAATACCGATCCCGACACATCCGTAGCTACTCCCACCCTTCCTGCCACCTCTCCAATCGCCGACATCGCACAAACTTCCTCGCTGAGCGAGGAAACTGTACCTATGGATGTTGATATCGCGGACACCACCACCACCGCGGAAGACGAGGAGCGTCTCCGCAAGCGCAAGTCGACGGAAAGTCCTACGCCAATGGCGCAAAAGCGACCGAAGACCGAAGACTCGGGGGATGATCCCGAAGCTATATTGGCTGCCGCTATCGCGGCAGCTGAGGGCTCCCCCTCACAAGATCCCACCATGTCCGCTTCTATCGCTCCTCCATCTCCCTCACTCCCCCCCTCAGCGCCAGAGGCGACCATGCTGCCTCCACCGCCTCCGCCGCCCTCCTCGTCTTCCTACCCGGCGCGTGAAAACATGCAGTTCACCGCCACAGATTTGCCCAAAGACGACGACGGTATGATGCGCTGGCTCGCACATCGAGTCCGCGACTCGGCTGTCCTCAATAGAGACGGCACTGCGAAGTCCGAAACGTCAGAATCTGGTGGCATCAATCTGAGCGGGGAGAACTCGGACCCCGAGAGCAGGGCCGAAAGGGAGAGAGTGAGGGCCGAGAATCGGGAGAGGAAGAAGAAATGGAGAGAAGAGAATAGTGATCGCAGTAAGTTTTTTTTTAAAAACAATCTTGAAAAACATTCTCTTTTATTTTTCTTGGTATTTATTTTGTTTTTCGGTTTTTTCAGCCGTGGATGTTTGGTTGTGTTTGGTTATGCATCTTGATGACACTGACTAATGTTGACTAATGACGCTTATAGACAAGGATAACGATCTTCGCGGGCGCGTCTCACGACGTGCAACCAAACTTTTTGGCGCGGAGAACACTGTTAAAAAGCGACTATGGATGGAAGATGAGTTCAATCGAAGAAAATCTAAACGCGAATTCAAAACTCAACTTAAGAAAAATGAGACCCCTGGAAGCAGCTGCTGGAACGCCAACGATGACTTTTCTGATAACCCCAGCCAGGTTATGGCTGATGTCCTCACGGGCCAGGAAGGTGCGGCAGAAGGGTTAAGGCACTGGATAGAGAATGGCGATATCGATTATGAGACCTGGACGGCCGCTTGTCAGAAATTATGGGGCGATCCAAACATGAGGTCTTACTTGGACTCGCTGGCGCCAGAAATCGCTTCCTCTGCTGGCACTGATGCTGGAGGTACCCAAGGTGGAAAAGCGGGAACAGCAGAAGCTGGCAAGCTCACAGATGATGGTCTTGCATCGAAATTCGATGCGGCGTTCGATGCTATTATTGGACGTGGGCCGCTAAAGGCACCACCAATTATCAACACCGCACCTGTTGCTGAATCTGTCCCCGAAATGCCGACCGATAACGTGGTGGATAATATTCCAGACGACGAACTTGATGCTGCCATGGAAGCTGCTATGAATATGGACCTAGATTCTGTTCCTACGGAAGGCGATTCGACAGCCGATGCTTTAGGACAGCTGTCAGAAGAAGCACTGCTCCGCAAACTCATCGAGTCCGGCGAAATGTCCCTGGAGGATATAGCAGCTTTGGAAGCCGCTCTGGCTGATGAAGGTGTTCAGGACCAAGAGGTAGTGGAAGAAGATGATACGGTTCAGGGGATTCAAGACACAAACGAATCGCAGTTACCTGGAGAAGGCGAGGCGGAATTTGTACCTGAAGATACGGCTGCCGCGGAAGATGTTGAAATGGGTCTTCCTGATCTACACTCTGATCAAACCGATATATCAGACCTACATTTACACCTTGACATGCTCTCCCCTAGCGCTAGGGAGGCATTCTTGGCTACTATCATGGAACAAGCTGGAGAGGGGGTTGATATAGAGGATATGCAACTTGATTCGACGGCAGAGAACGAGGATGCGGATACGACAACGAGTATACATGCGGAAATGACGCTCGACCAAACCATTGCTCATCTTGCAGCTGCCCAAGAAGAAAAGAAGAACGAAATTTACTCATTACTGGAAACGAACCCTGGAGCAGCAGCCGAGGCTTATCTCGAAGCCGATGCAGGGAATGACGAAGGTGGTGTCTTAGAATTCTTGGAGGGCACTGGTATCAATCTTGATAATCTCACTGAGGAGGAACTGCAGAAGTTTATTAACGCTGTCAGTAACGATGGTGATATCGATCAAGTTGTTGCAGAGATTTTGGCAGCACACGGACGCCGTGACGAAACAACCACACAAGCTACAGACCAAGAAGGCGAAGTCCAACCTGCTTCGGAACAAGAACAGGTAGGAGATATCGCGACCGCTGCCATTCCAGATCAAATGGACGTTGGGATGGAACAGGTCGACGATGAAGATGGCATGTACGGCGAAGGAGAAGCAGATTATGACGATGACGACGAGTTAGATCTCACACCAGATATCATGCGCATCATATTACAACATTCTAATTACTCTTCTATGCTGGGTGGCACCACCACGATCGATGAAGGGCTGTCCACCGTCCCACCCACGGAGGATGCACACACTGTAAAACCGACCCCGAGTGCACCATCCTCTGTGCTTCCCCTTCCGATTACCCGAACACACCAGGAATCCGCCCCCACACCAGCTAGAACGAGTTATACCTCTCTTCAACAGCAGCAACATGCGCAAAGACAGCAGCAGTATGGTTACGGTCCTGCCAAATATAGCTATAGCCATTACACTATCTACGGATATCAACGACGACCTGATGTTCAAGTTTTGCCGCCGGGATATAGCGGTTATCAGCGTCCACCCGTTGTTGCGGATCAGCAGCCGCCGCGATATCCTGACTTGACCTCTTTGATCAAACCATTGGCGTATAAACCTAAGCAAACGGTGACTAGTGGCAGCACCACACCTGCATCTTCTGCCGAGGGGAGCAAGGAGTCTGAAGTTAGCAGTGCTAAGGAGGCTACTCCTGATAGCGAAAAGGAGAAGAACAAGGATAAGCTTGCATGTTGGACGGATGTTTTCAATTTCAAGATTCCGATCCCTACTTTCTTGGGGAGGGCAGGTGTTGGGAGGCGAACTAGTGAGCAAGAGAGGCTTGAGGAAGAGCGGAATGTCAGGGCTATGGGGTTCCCGCCTATGGTTTCTGAGTTGAAGTTGTGAGCGACGTCATAGACAGCTACTTTTTTTCTTCATCGTCTGTAGTTTACCTTTCCCTTCTTTTCGTTTTCGTTTGCTTTCAAGCTTTTTTCTTTTCCTTACGCGAGCTTTCACGGGTCATGAATTTAGCATGGTGTACGGCGTAACGTTGGAGTCATAGAGTATATGCAGGAAGCTTGATTCATGGCTACAGGTGTTTATTTTATATATATTGGTTTCCTTCTTCATATACATGGCGCATGGCCTTTTTGTTTCAGTCCATTTGGTTTTCATTATACCTTCATCTGTTTTGTTCTGTTGTTTGGTTTAGTCTTGCTCTCTGCGAGTAACAGGACGAAATTATGAACCCATAGGCACGAATGCTGTATCCCTGTAAAAACATTCCAACACCATCACATATATGGAGAAATTACTGTCATTCATCAAGTACACACTATGATCAGGTGAGCGATGTTTCAATCGGTCGTAGCTCAACACAGACTCCAAAAACCCGACTTCGATAGAGGAGCCATCGTGCGAGCGGCCTTGCCAGACACTGATAAGATTGAATCGAGATCTTGGCGGACATTCGTTGCGTGGATATCATTTCCCCAAAACGGCATAGTCTCTGCCAGCACCCCCAAAAAGCTTGACCTTTCTGCTCGACCTCGCCCAGATCTGCAGAGCGGATTGGGATATAACGGAGTTTAATCCAGTGCTTCTCGTGCGAGTGGAGTGTATATATTGATTCGTGAAATTTGAGTGCTTCGGGGTTCGCTTGTATGCAGGTAGGCAGGATACTGAGTAATACTTTTTCAGCGGCAATTGAACTGTGACTCTATCCCTCGCCCTTTCGGCACTTTTTTTTCACTCTTATTGCTTGCATGGTCTCGTTTGTCTCGGCGCAACACGCAGCTCTTGCATGACGGCTCTTGCGAGGTGCATATAAGATTCATATCTACATTTGCACCTGCATAGAAAGGTTTAGGTATTATTATAATCACGAAGAGGCTAAGTCTCGGAACTGTTTACAACCGAATTGGGAGTCATTGTCGGATGTCGGGAAAAAAGTTCGAGGAAGCTATTGTCGCGATTCAGGTACCCTTATATAAGTTTTTTTTTTGATTTAAATGTGCGTTAATGGTCAATCGATTGAACGGTTCCGATTGAGCAAAGCATCTGATCATTACATTTCCAGATTCGAAATACCACACTACCAACGCAATTCTACCAAATTCTTCTCGTATGTTCATATATATCTGTACATATCCATTGCTTCAGTTTTGGAAAGTTTCCACAGAAATACTCATCTTGGAGTTCTACCTTAATTTTGTATGATCCATTGCTGACTATAAAAATTTCAAAGCACAGAAAAACAATCTAAGCAAATAAACCTGCTAAAATGGCTACCGATATGTGCAGAGACTGCTTTAAAGGCACCATCCACGAGGGAGAAATCAAAGGCGAAGTCACCAAGATTCACGATCTCGGTAACTACCCCTCTCCTTCTCTCAACACCAAATTTGCTATCGGCATTAGATAACTTATAAAATCCCATAATATTTTGACATAATATCACAGACACCTATGTTTCTCATCCACCAGAAGCAGTGGAAGCGACTAGCCCCGCTGTCATCGTCATGATCCCCGACGGTCTCGGTTGGGAGGGTAAAAACCTCCGTCTAACAGCCGACCGCTACGCCGCTCGCACGGGCTGTAAAGTCTACCTCCCCGACTTCATGGCCGGTCGCTCCATGCCCGAATATATCATGACCTTTCCCATCGAAGAAATCATTTCCAATTGGACCAGTCCCCGCGCTCTTATCAAGAAACCATACTACTTTTTCTGGATGATCGTCAACTTTATCCCCTTCGCTATGAAAAACTCCATTCCCAAGTCTCACCTCCGTGTTGTTAAATTCTTCACGGAGTTGAGAAAGTCTGAGGAAGGGAGGAACAAGTTAGTCGGTGTAGCTGGATTTTGTTGGGGTGGTAAACATGCGTTTTTGTTGGGCGCGGAGAAGAGTGTCGAAGGGGATAAACCCTATCTTATCGATTTCGCCTTCAGCGGCCATCCCAGTCATGTTATCATCCCCAAGGAGATTGATGAGTTGGAGACACCTATGAGTGTCGCGATGGGAACGGAAGATTTCATGAATAAGAAGGACTTCAGTGAGGCTATGAAGGCTGGATTAGAGAAGAAGGAGGGAAGAGCGCAAGGTAGTGAGTTTGTGTTTTGGGAGGGTGGGAATCACGGGTTCGCGTGTAGAGCCGATTTGAGCAACGATAAGTTGAAAGAGGCTGCTGACGGCGCGGAGGATCAGTTTGTGAGATGGGTGCAAAAGATGGTGGAGACTCTCAGGCCTATAGGGGCCGGTTAGTCCCTGCCTAGACGGGGCAGGTAGAGGGGAGGATATAATTTTTAATTTTGAGGGGAGGTGTAGTATTGATATTTATTCTATAGCCAAGTAATTACGTAGATCATACTGAATAATCAAAAAAAATATCTCCCTGATCTATTCATTGAACTCTGCAGTGCTAGGCGGTGTATCCTCTTCCTTTATTTCCTCGACAGTATACTTCTGTTTCTCTTTCCTCTTTGGTCTTCGTTCCCTATATCCCCTAAAAACAGTAACTGGAGGGTGACATTGGATTAATGCGGCTATAATAGCATTCACATCCGTTAAACGGTGTTCTAGATACCCTTGCATACGTATCATCTCTTCGTAAAAGTTTGTATCTAGCCCATCGGCGAGGTTATATCTCGCACTGATAGTAAGCCAGGTACCGGTGAAAACCTCAAGCACATGCATGAGACCCCACCGAACCGCCATAAACCCTTCATAAACCTCCTCGTAAAATCTCAGATCCAACTCGACGGTATATGTATCACGATACCCTGCGAATAACCATATTATCACAGACTCTGGAGACTGCAGTGCAACCGAAGTTTGAATATACCGCGCCAACTTGTCGATGGTTGGGAAGAGCAGCGGGGGGCTTTTATAGGTGTATATCGTTGGATTATCGTCGTCTGGATTCCAAAAATCACGGGAAAAAGCGAGCGGTTTGTTTGCGAATTGGTTGACTATTGGGGCATCTTGGGGGATATATCTTACGATTCTAGCGAAACCCAAGAGAGTCTCGGTAGCGTAAACTCCTTGTTTTTGGGTACTGAAGGGTGTTTGTGCCAATCCCTCCGGGGTGGCCAAGTCCATCGCTTGGATCCTAGCGGCGGTTTCACGAAGTTTGGCGGCGAGTTCAGTTGCCATTTCGGTTAGAGGTTGGTTGCTCGAGCCTCTATATAGCGAGTAGTTGTGTTAGCTTTTAGCGGGAAAGCTAGCTTGGAATATTTATAAACCAACTAGTTTTACATACTCACTTAATGCCCCAGTTACAAACTGCTGTAGTGCAGCACCGAGATATTTAAATGGCGTGGTCATGCCGGGGTTATTCATGAATTCTTTCCAAGTTCCGACAGGAATCTTGGCTAGTGCAGCCCTATTCACGGTGTTGTAATTAGTACGATCTTATCTCCATGGATTTTCCGCGCTGTACCACTCACATTGAAAGCTGAATATGAGAACCTGCTAGCAGGAATAAACCTATAGAATTTAACCGCATGGTATCTCCCTTCTGAATTCGAGTTCAATGGAATTGCAGGCAGAAACTCGAATAGCTCATGTTGACTAGTTACGAGGTATGTTGGGTTGTGGCTTTAGGAAACCGAGAATATGAGCTCAATATTTGCCTCTCCTTACTGCTGTATACGCTTTGGTCATTATCTTTATCCTGCAGGTCTAACTATATCCTTCTCTAAGTCTCTCACTCTACTAAATTTTAACGCAATTTGGGGCGCATTTCGACATGTTGCATTTTTTGAAAATTTGCGTTGTCAAAAACGGACAACTTCGAACCCTGTTCGCCGGTCCCATACCACTATTGCAATGACTTCCAAGTCAAGTTCGCCACCTGAAGAACAGTCCAGACAGAAAAAAGACCCTGCAGCTGACACGAAAATTCGGAAATTCTGATGCATGCATGCACATGCCTGGAGCCTGCCCAAATTTAAGTTTACGTGATAGCGCTATTCATTGTCGACATTTACGGGTGAAACAGTTGAATATTCGTAGTATCAGCATGCCGCGATGTGGACGGATCTCACTTCCGTTCAAAATCCTCAGATAATTGACCCGACAGACACAACAAACAAATGGGTATATCCCTCCTGTGGGTCTTAGAGGACGTCGATGAGGGCTGGTAAAGGTCAATCTGGGATCTTGAGACAAGTCATTGCTCCCGCGTTAGCCGATCGCGATTCTGGATCTAACCACGACAGGTTTGGCGTCTCCTAGAGCCCCACTGATGCCTTCTTGAGCTCGGACGTGAACAAGGGCAAAGTGCCCACCAAATCCTGAAGCTTACGATAGGGAACAGCGACCCAACACCCCGCGAGAAACAAACTAAGGGCTCGATATTCTGATATCTGATAGTGGAGAGCACTAAGTACAAACATCAAGTTGGGCCCTGCAGCTGGCTATCGGCCCTTTTTTTGAATATTTTGGCAGCTGTACAATAACGGGAACTCTAAAGAGATAGTCGCTGCAGATACTCATTTTGAGTATTATTGCATGTGAACTTGCTTGGGCGATGCTAGATTGAACCGGTCGCCCAGTTACCAAAATTTCAGGGCCCTGGCGCAGAACTTAGCAGAAATTCATGTTTATTGAAAACAAATTGCTTGATGAGGCGATTCACCAGGCCCTCTAAATTCACCTGCATCAAATAAAGTTCATCTCAGCAATTACGAGAGAAAGAAATATGCATTGATTTGCCTGGCCAAGCGGCTCACTAGCCCTTTTTGGTCACCACCTCGAGTTTCTGCAGTCACATATTCGAGAGGGGCAAAGACGTTAGCTCCGAGAATTGATGCTCGCCAATGCATTTGCCAACTCGATGAATCTGATAAACTCTAGCGCACGTTCGTGCGAGGCGCCGTGGAGCGTCGTTCATCTGACTCGATTGACCCACTGGAATGCCGAGTAGTGGAGCTCTTTTCCACCTCTCAGGCGTTATCGTGGAAGATGGGTACGTAAACCTCGTTTTCGAGGTGCACGGGCTTCTATAAAGTGTATGCCACACCCATTAATTGATACGAATCTGCAAATACTGGTGCATATAGCTTGCAATGATCTGCTTCGCCAATGAATCATGTCAATACCAAGTATTGATACCAAAATTTGCGTCGCTGGAACCATATTTGAAGGGCAGTGGAACCAAGTATTTGATAGCATTGAAAAACACTCACACTTAGATAGAAGAGATCTCCGATTAGGACCATTTCTTAATTCTACGAGGCTGAGAGGCCAAGAGATCTTTCAAGAGAGTTTAGTCAGACTCAAAGGAAGCTAACCCATCTAATCAAAGGGATAACGCAATGTAACAATAAAATGTATGCACGAACGCCCCGTTCACAGCTTACTAGTAGAAATCGGGAAACTAGAAGCCATACCTCCCGCTCCATTGTCAAAATATTTCATTTTCATCGGAACCCTGCGATCACATTATCAGTTTAACCTCCAAGGGACCCATATTCTCCACGGACACTGAGTATTTCATTGATAATCGCTCCAATAGTATTGGAGGATAGTAAAAACTAAGTTTTGGGACGAAACCTGGCTGAACGCCACGAGCGGTACAGGGATGTGTTTGCCCCTCGTCGAGGTGGAGATACTGATGATTTCAACTGATACTATGCTAGTACACGGGAACCGGTTGGCTTGCGGCTTTCCCTTTTCAAATATCTGCCATTTCTTTATCGGACTAGTCATGTCGTTGTGAGCGGGGAGAATTTCAGCTGGTCCGCTGGTGAATTAAACTGTATTTTTGCTGTAATCTGAGGACAATCTGAGAATACTATATACTATGCTGCATTGTCTATATAAGAACCAGTTTATACCGTCTTTATCGATTGAAAGGCGATTTTCTATTTAGCTCTGGCTAAGAAATCCTGCAGGATTTTTCATACAATAAAATGCAGCTCTATTATGTTTTCGGGGTCTTGGGGACGGTAGTGGCATACTTTGTCTGGTCCAAGATATCTCTCTGGCTTCGCGAGAGGAAGTTTAGGAAATCGCATGGGACACAACCGCCAAATTATCTTAAGACGAAGCTACCCTTGGGATTAGACCATTTAACAACATTGTTAAATGTAAACATTCTATATTAAAAATATCCTCTCTTTAGTTCGAGTCGATTAAAGAATCAACCTGCTAATTGTGTTTCTTTCGCAAATAGCAAATCAAGCGACAAAATGCCCCAGAATTCGTCCGGTACGGTTTTATTCGCAAAATCTGGCCTTCCTAGTCCCGTGGTATCCATCCTATTGTTTAGAGGAATCATATTGATTGAAATAATCTTATGTATAGTGGCAATTATGAGGAATACGGAAACACTTTTGCATACAATGTTCTAGGCGAAACAACCTACAGCACTTGCGAACCTCGCAATATTCAGCACTTCCTCGCCAATCAGTTTAAAGACTTCGCTATCGCGCCAGCGAAGAATGGACCTTTCTTTCCTCTCCTAGGCGACGGTATTTTCGTCATCGATGGCCACGGATGGGAATACTCGAGAGCACTTCTTCGGCCTCAGTTTGCGCGTAACCAAATCACCCAACTCGAGAACATGGAGGAACACTTTCAAGTCTTCAAAGACTGCATTCCAGATGGAACGGCTGCTGCTGCGGAGCTCCAAGAACTTTTCTTTGAATTAACAGTTGATAGCGCAACCCATTTTCTCTTTGGCGAAAGCTGCGACACTCTTGGGCACCGACGTGATATTCTGCAGGGCAAAGTCAAGCAGGAGATACCCAGTGGTGCTGCCTTTGCAAAAGCGTTCAACGAAACTCAGAGTCACATGTTCACCAGGTTTTTCCTCAAGGGCTTGCACAGCTGGCACAACCCAAAGCAATTTCAAGAAGCTGTTAAGATTTGCAAAGATTTTACCGAACGGTATGTTAGCGACGTGGTGGAGCTTGCAAAGAGTGGCAAGCTCAATGAAACCACAAAATCTGGCAAATATGTTTTCTTACAAGCAATTGCGAAAGACACTCAGGTATGTCTCTCCTTTCTCTACGTGAAAATATCTTTGTGGACTCAAACTAAATTTATTGCACGAATTGCGCGAAGGATCCGATTATTTTGCGGGACGCTACTATGAACCTACTGTTGGCCGGCAGAGATACCACTGGAAGCCTTCTCGGTTGGCTCTTCTACCTTCTTGTTCGATACCCCGATGTCCAAGCGAAACTTCGTCGAGCGATCGTTGCCGACTTTGGCGCCGAATACGACCCGTCTAGAATCACTTTCGAGTCGCTCAAGAACTGTAAATACTTGCGATGGGTTTTGGATGAGACTTTAAGGCTTTACCCTACCGTGCCAATCAATATGAGAACTGCTATCAGGGATACCACACTGCCGCTCGGTGGCGGACCAGATGGAAAGAGCCCAGTGTTTATTCCAAAGGGATCGCACATTGAGTACTCGGTTTACGCTATGCATCGGAGAGCTGATATCTATGGTGACGACGCTAATTGGTATGCTTGAACCGGTTCTGATATCAACTTTTCTTGATTAAATATCTAACAAACACTTTATAGGTTCCGTCCCGAACGATGGGAAAGCCGCCCCAAGACCGATGCATTCGGTTGGGAATACCTGCCCTTCAATGGCGGTCCAAGAATATGCTTAGGACAACAGTTCGCACTTACTGAAGCTGGTTACACTGTTGTTAGAATGTTCCAAGAGTACAAGAGGTTTGAGAGTGAAGAGATGGATCCTTTTATCAAATGTTTTTCTACTTTGACGACTTGTGTGGGTGGGAAGGGTGTTCTGGTTAGATGCTATAAAGAATAGATTGGATTTAGTCACATATATGGATATACATAAATGTAGGTGAGCTTCCATCTGTTGTAGCTGGTGTCTGTCAGAACCACTTTTTTTTTTTTCTTGATTATGTAATGGATAGGTGGAGGTTTGAGCTAAGTAGTGTTGGAGTTGGTATCTGAAATTATGTACGTGTTCAGATCTGTTTCGATCTACATTCGAGATACGATAGTAAATATTCAAGTTATAAATTGATATCAGCTTTATTTTTCGAGTAAAGCCTGCTTGCATTAGCTGGGAATAGTTCGGCAATATCAATAGCGCGGCTGTATTTCATGATTATAGAGCCGAGTAGACGGTTCCGCGGCCCCGTGTGAACATGAACACAAAACACTTAATATCAGAACGGCATTCCTCTCTAAATTCTTCACGTTGCGGAGGATGTTAGCATATGTTCAGCTAAGTGCTGCATGCTGAAACGGGGCGTTGGTGAAGAAGGACAGGGATGAATCGCGTTGTGGGTTGTGTGACGTTTGCGGTGATCCTCCCGATTTGCACTGGGCGTGTTTTGATTTGCACGCTTTGGGACCGCAACAACAACAAATCCTCAGAAATGTAAACAACATCCCCATAAAAATATCGAAATGCCCACCTTCCACCTCAATCTCCACAACCACTCAACTCTCCTCCCATCAAGAATCAATAGTAACCAACTATCAGCCTCTCGAGTCTTCAACCGTCGAGCCACAGCTGTGCCTCTTCTATCACCCTTTTATACAGTCCCCTTACTATTGCTTTGACATATACTACCACCGTGACGACCCTAGCTACCAATATTTTGCAACCTCGCTATCTATAGCGAAGGTATATTCCATCACCGCTAGTTTTTGAAACGCACCCCTTATACACTGCCGATCCACAATGGAGAGTTTCTATCACCGATCGCCTTCACAATCTACGACCCACGGGTCATACGTTCATGACTCTGACCAGGACGCGCACGACCTTACGCGACTCAGACTCCAACAGCAATTGGCCCGAGATCTGGCGTCCCATTCGGATGGCGACTCTCCCAATGATAGCACCGTTGGGTCCCTAAACATCATGGGTGAAGCCGCTGCGATGTCCACCCGCCGACTTGACGATATCTTGCCCCCAAGCACGCCTACATTAGACTCGAAACTTATCAACGCCAACTTCAAAGACTTTTCGACAATTGGCGTTGGTGTCAGAGCCAGACTATTCCCACATTTGTCGAATAACCCAGAGGATAGTGCTGAAATCGGACGTGGCGCTGCAGGAGAACACACAAAAACAGACAAATCATCTACATTCGATGCGATCTTCAGGAAAGACTTTGTAAGACATTTTAGGCATTCTCCAAATTATTCCATATTTTCTCAGCAATCTAACAGTTCTTTTAGAGAAAATCAACTCAATACAGACAACCCGCCATGTCTCCTAATACTCGAGCACGAATGCAACCATCTGCTGTTGACGAGTCTATGGAACTAAGCTCATACTCCATCGGGTCGAGACTCCAGGGGGGTACCAGGAGAACACGGGCTACAAGGGAGGAAAGGGAGCAGTTGGCAAAGAAAAAGCTTGATGAGGCTTCAAAAAAGGAGAATGTCCCAGTGAGGCCATCCTCTCAAACCACACAACCTATCAGGAGAAGTGGGGTTACCTCCGCCTATTTGAACACAGAAAAATTGTTCAAGGGTATGGGAATGACAGATATTATGGAAGATGATGATTCTGCGGTCTACCCAGCCTCTCCATCGATTCGGAAAGGAAAACTCCGAGCAGCAGCGAAACCAGCAGCCCCGAGCCAAGTTACAGCCCATAGCATTAAACTGCCAGATATGACAGGAATATCCGATTTGGTGTCCAGCGTAAATCACGAAATGTCGACTGTCAAACGCACACAGCACTTCCCTATTGAATCCGTTCCCGTTCCAGAAGGCGAACGCGATCTCTTGATTGCTTTGAAAAAACTACAGAAAAAGGTTGAGGCACTTGAGTCTGATAAGGCGAAAGAAAAGAAGCGAGGCGATGATTTAGAAAGAGATTATGAGCAAACACGGCAACTGTATCAGATTGAATTCACAGGAAGACAGCAGCTTGAGGCGGAGTTGAACACGAGGAAGCGTGCCGACAGTGCGCTTGGAGGAGAAATTGAGAGTGATCAGGGCTCTCCCCGATCTCGTAATGATAAAGAAAAGATAAAGGCCCAACATAAGGCTGAAATCAAGAGTGAGTCAAATTATATAATATCTGAAGACCAGAGCTAACTCACCACTAAATAGAACTGGACGATGTTGTTACTGCGTATCGCCACCGCTTGGAGACAGTTGAGAAGTCTCACGGAGAGTTGGCTAGAGAACTGAATAATGTCATAGAAGAGAAGAATTCTGCTATTGCGTCTCTTGCAAAGGCTCTCAAGAAGAACGAGGAGCTTCAACGCGAAATTGAAAGGTTGACACACGAAAATGAAGAAGTCCACGCCGATAACGAGACTTTGGCTACCGAGATTGAAAGGATGAACCAGCTCGTTGAACAATACGAACAGGGACTTGAACATGAGCGTAAGCTCATGAGCGACAAGATTAACCGATATAGAGAGAAAGTTTCTCGCGCTAGCAGAGTTGCCACTGAAGCTACACTTGCTGCCAACGATGCTACTCGACTTGCCCGCGAGATGCGAGCCGTCCAAGCAACAAAGACAACAGTACATGAAACCAAGGTTGAGACTGTCAGAACCACAAAGCCGATGGCGCAATCAAAACCAAAGCCGGCTGCGAAACCCACCAAGGATATAGAACCAAAGCAGGAGCGGAAGGTCGAGGACCGTGTCCAGGAGCAAGTTGATGCTGAACTGAAGAAGATGTTCCCTCCAGCAACAGCTTCAACCGCAACCAGTGGTCCTTCCAAGAGGAAGGTCTCCAATTCTACTACAGCAAGCCGGGGATCCACCAGACCACATGTCAAGAAGACGCGCATGGTTATTCAGGAATATTCCGAATCAGAATCCGAGGGCTTCGCTCAGGAACCCGAAGTCGCTGAAACCACTGTGGCTTCAATGCATCAGCCACATATGGATACTACATTCACGGAACCTTCTATCGACGAGTCTCGTGTTCACAGGGAAACCGAGGGGGATGTTCTGCAGGATGATACCTTGTATAGCTTCATTCAGGTAGGCACCAATATTCCCCAGAGGTATCGTTTTGGCGACGTTGGCTCACAACCTATGCAGTCCGAGGGAATAGCCACCCTTCGCAAAGAAATTCAAGCTGAACGCAAAAAGTTCGAAGACAACAATTCGCAGCAACGCCAGTCTCAAGAAGCAGAAGCGAGACAGGCGCAAGTTCTCGCCAACAGAGCCGCCCGTCGTGCCGCCGAGGAGGCTGAGAAGGCGGCAGCTTCCAAGAAACGTGTCTTTATATATTCTGAAAGAGACAACGAAACTACTATCACCGAACACGACGAGAATGAAGCTCCACATCCATACCTTCGAACCTCCATGATCGTCAATGATGTTGAGGATTCTGATATTGGGACTGTTTTGCGGGATATCCCGCCTCGCCCTCCAGCTCGCCCAGGATCTCAACAAACGGCACGAGAGCTCGAGCGTCGCGGGACCGAGGAGATTTACAATGAGCACGTCCAAGAAGTCATCAATCGTTTGGGAGTCCACAAGGCCGAGTTGTGCACCATATGCCATCGTAAGAGCGCAATTGAAGAGTGCCAAGTTAAGGGACATAGTGGCAATATCGTGAATGAGACGATGGACGTGATTGAAATCCCAGAACTTGTTCCGGTTTCGAAGCGTATGCCAGAAGCGGTCGCTGAAATTCCTTACGAGGCAGATATCACCATGAGGCCCAGCCAGCCACCAAAATCTCAGCTAGACAAGATTGTTAAGCAGATGGAAGATGAATTGGAACATTTGAGACTGTGAGTTGAATCCCATGATTAATTCAAGAACAGGATACTAACTAGAAGCTAGTGACTATAAGCAAGTCGAAGCAGAGTTCCTTGCTTGCGATCCATCCCTTGGTCGCCGTAAGCGCAAGTCTCTAACCCACCAACTCAACGAGATGGTTGAGCAAATTGACAAGAAGGCGGACCAGATTTATGCTTTGTACGATGTCGCAGAGCTTGTTTATAGGTCTGAAGAGGAAGACTCCGGGACCGAGAGGCCCAGTTCCAGAAATATGGGCGGAAATAGATTGAGAGGCAGGAGAAGCGGTGGACAAATTTCCATCTAAACTGAAAGACCCAGAATGAATCGCCTTTTATTATGATGCATGAAGAGCGATACCCAAAAGTATTTTTTCGACCTTTTTCTTTTTTTTACTACTTGCGACATTCCTACTACTCACGATTGTCTACTTCCTCCTTTACGAATCTCGCCACACCGATGACAATAATTTTCGAAACACCTTATGATTTGCAGAAACTTGGCGCAGCATAGAGCCTTTCACGAAACTCAATTGATTCACTCATTCAAAGCGTCGACATTCGATCACGCATGTCCACCACCTTCGTTTCTTGATGCACCCAGGCGGGCATTGCATCCCATTTATTAAAGTTTCGGAAGAAGGCTCGCATCATCATGGTTACGAGCACTCTATTTCTCCCGTCTATTCTTTTTTGTGAGATTCTCAGTTCTTTGCCTATCTTTGTTGGCCTACCATTACCTGTCCACAGTGGCCTTTTTGTCGCTTAAGCTTATTCTTCATTGCATCGATTATGCCTGTTTTATACTCATTCCGCTTTTATTTTCTATTCTTCTCGCATGTTTCGATTGATTGATTGATTGTTTTGTTTTGGGTCTTTTTACTATAAGTGTATACAGCGAGACGAGACTTTTTCATAACATTATAGCGGCGTTTTTCTTTTTTATCGGCGAAGGCGTCTGAATCGGGTTGCTTCAAATTTTTGGATTCTTTGTATAATAGCGTTGTCAAAGACCAAAATCGAAATATTTTTACCACGAATATAAAAATATATCATTGTATCTCGAGTCAACCAACATCGAGTTCTAAATATTACTGGATAATCATCTAAAATAGTGAATTGCTTAGGATGCGCGTTGCAACGACCGCTTTCTATCTGCGTGATTTTCCCACTGATACAGTACCCTTTGATATCCAATTCACATCATCGAGTATTTGCTATATAGCCAAACACACCCGCGCAGATCCTAATCAATATGAAACTATTATTAGAAATTGGTTTAGACATAATAAAAGAACTTTTCGACCTCATCTTGTAAGATTTTTTAATTTTTTTATTTCCTGATTTTCATGTACACAATCTCGAGATCCGAAAGAACATGCATGTATGCAGCCCCTTGTGAAAATTGACCTCGCGATTGGCCAGTTTGTCTATTCTGTCGACCAATCTGGCATCGTTGAAGAAAATACCACAAAGTCACGAGTTGACTGCGCAGGTGAATCCCAAGTTAATTTTCATATATTGTTATCATTTTTTTTGCTCATATCGATCAATCCTCGAAGCTTCCCCTGCTGCATGCTGAATGAATATAATACATCCACTTTCTCTCTTCTTCCTCCTATCTTACAATAAACCTCGCTATATACTTCTGAGCCATGCATGACCATATATACTTTCGAACTTGAAAAGTACAGGAAAAAAAAAAAAACAAAGGGTGCCAAAACAAATACCAATTAACACCCCCTATAAAAATACAACAATGGAATACAATTGCAATGGGGAAAAAGCGCATACGATATAATCACAACCCTTAGCCTTTCCTAAAGGCTTCATAATTTGTCGGTCCTTGCTGCTGCTGCTGCTGCTGCTGGGACGGTTGATTTCTAGGATGGCTGGCCCCCTGCGGCGTCTGCGGTCTCGAGCGTTGCTGAAACGGAGCATTCGGAGGTTGGAAGCTATGACTCGACGTAGGTCTTGAGTCGTACCCCTCGACTCCAGGCGTCAATGACCTCCCCATACCCTGCCCTCTACCCAACAATCCAGTGAGATCAGTGTCACTATCCCCCGCACCCATCTCCGCTATATGCGGGAAATATCCACTGGCACCGGCAGCCTCAACACCAGGCATCATACCCGCCGCCAACGGCGACGGCGTCATGACCCGCTGTGCTGTTGCCAACATGGCTTGACTCTGCGTACTACTGCTGCTGCTCGTACCGCCTTCAGTAGTGGTATACCTCGTCACAGTCTGCTGGGTGTAATACCCGCCCCCACCGCCACCGGGCGTACCAGGTCTCGAAGCCTCAGCGAGTCCCGCCCAACTCAACGGTCTCCCAGGTGTGCCAGGTCTCGAACCGGGCATCTCAAACACATACCCAAAGGAAGCAAACTCTTGCTTCTGCGATTTCGTAAGCGAGTTGAAATCGAGCTGGTGTTCCTTCAAGAATCCAAACTGCTCCAACCCTGCACCCTGTCGTTCCGCCACACCGACCTTTTCGCTCCGCATCCTATCCACTCCCACGCCGGCTTCTTGTTGCGATAGCGCGGCGGGAGGGTATGTATCCCCGTCTTCCAAACGGAGAGTGTACACTCGTTCCAACAGGTGCTTGACTTTCTCATGTACCAGTGGTACCAGTAACTTTCGGGTCAAAGCCGGATGGCCGTATCTATCGGACAACCGATCCTCACGGTGACTCTTCATCTGCGCTTCCGATACCCGTCCTGCAACGCTGCCCGCCTGACCACCCTCAAGGTTTTCAGAGGGGGAAGGCTGGGTGTAGAATGCCATCTTATCGTCGAACGCTCGCACGCAGTATACTTTAAACGCGATGAGACCGAGTACGGGTACCAAAGCGGCAATGGCAGCTTTTCCGTTGAAATTAACCCACACGATACCTCCGGTGACAATATTGCCGAAACTAGCAGCAACGAGGGTTCTGTTGACCAGTACTCTCCAGAACGCGCCGCCGCTCTCGGTCTTGGTTACAAACATGTACATCATCTGATACTTGCGGAAGAAACTTTCAATGAAAAAGTAGAAGCAGGCGACAACGATGACGAGAGGTTGGACGGGGACAAACATGAAGGCGATGGTGGCGTAGAAGAGAAAGTAGTTGTAGTAGGCGGCGTAGTCCATCGGTTGCGGGGCGGACCATTCGATCAGTTCTCGCGGGGTAGGGGAGAGGAATTTCCGCGCGTACCAGCGTACGAAGAGGGTGTAGAGTTGAACCATGTCGAGGAGGGCACCCATGTTGCGCATGAGGAGGTACATGATCCAGAAACGGGAGACACCAAAGACGGCGGTGATGCTCTGGGTGGCGAGTTTGAAGTCTAGGATTGCGGCGATGGCGGTTTTACGGCTCACCCCGCCGGTTTCAGCGACGACTTGGGCGACAAAGTTCCAGATGGTTCCGAGGATGGTAAAGATGAAGAGATTGTTAAAGATGAAGAAGGAAAAGAGTTTGGCTAGGGCGTGGCGTTCACGGGCAGTTTTGGTGATGTCACCCTGTCGGGCTGAGATGCGGCGCATGATAGTGGGGAGGAGAAGGAAGACTCCTGCGGTGACGAGGGGAGCCAGGACACCCTGCATCAGAGCCCAAAAGTTGGGATGTCTTTTAGCGAGGGTCGCGAATTCCGGCCATAGTGCACCTATTCGATTGAAGTTGGCGAGAAAGGTGGCGATGAAGGCGTTAGGGACAGTCCAGACGACGGTGAGGAAGACGTATAACGCCCATCCCCAGGTCCTATTCCAGCGGCGCTGTCTTTTGGTTTTACTATAATTCCGTTAGCTATATATTATATAAGAGTGTAAACGTGAATACGTACGCAAGATTTTCCCAGAGCAAATCCATGGGTTTTGGCGCCAATTTAATCTTTGTCCCCTCAATCTTCTTCTTCTTGTGAACCGAGTACGCAACAGTATGTGCATTCTCGACGGTCGAAAAGCTGACAAACCCGTAGGGCAGCGGATTCTTCAAATCGATGTTATTCCTAATCTCCTTGATCCTCGTCTCCAACTTTCTGATCCTCTGATCCAGATACTCGATAGCATCAATCTTCCCACTCCCCTTGGCCCTTCTATCCTCCTTGAACGGTTTCATGGTGGGTCGATTTGGCGGCAACCAATCCGGATTACTCAAATATTTGGCCAACACACCCTCCAACTTTCTCACCGCCTTCTCGTGCTTCTTCACCAACTTTGGCAACTCCCTGGTATCCCTCGCTATCCGCGCCTTCATATCCTGCTTTATGCTATCATCTACTTTTGTACGTCCGACAATATCCGCCAATCCATCATTACTCTGAAATTGACCGGGTACATCAGTGACCATCAACGTCTTGGCGTACAGCGCGGAACGGTACTCCTCGCTCTGGAAATGCTTGACCTTGAGCTGCACGATCTTGCGGTAACTACTCCAGATGAAGTAACAAATGACGATATTGAAGATCCAACTTTCTAAAACGTGAGCGTAGAGGCAAGTGCCAGTGACGTACTGGGGGGAGGTGTATATCAGCGGATCGACGCTGCCACCCGCTTGATCGAACAGTTCTGTATTTCTAGCCGTGCAACCGGCGTTGACGGCGAGCATGATGAGGGCACCGATGGAAAGGACGGCAAACATGTTTCGCAACATGCGGACGAAACGGAGAAAGACGATGGCGTCGAGGCCGATATTGTCGATGAGCACGTGTTCCTCGATTTTGAAAACGGGGATGAGCCATGAGAAGTATCCCTTTTCGATTTCCGGCGGGGCATTTTTTGCATTGCTGTTTTGGAGACGGGGGGCGTAGACTGAGGTGTGCAGAGGGCGGATCCAGCAGAAGAGGGCGAATAGGACGAAGGAGACGAGGAAGGAGGTGCCAATGTTGAACGAGAAGGCGGCCTTGTTGAATTGATTTCTATATGATGTATATTAGCATATAATTCTCTCTTTTTGTATATATATACTTAAATACTTGAGCATATATAATTCTTGGGATTTGATAGAGGATCGTACTGGAATTGATCGTGTAAAAAGTCGCGTAGGAGGGCAGCATGGTCGACGTTCTGACGCTTTAGCAGCGAAGCAGACGACGACCACGGACAGCTTGGCTCCATTTTGTTATATTATCACTATCCACCAAGGATATTTCGATATTTTATTTTTTGATATTTTTTACCCTCCTTTCTTCCACCCCTTTCTTCTTCTTCTTCTCGAATTCTCTTTGTTCGGTCGACTCAAACAAAGGTTTGGCTGGGGCGTTTCTACAGCGCAGGCATCGGATGACAATTGTGTTCCCAGTCGAACGGCTGTGTTATTTTTGTGTTATCGCGATTCGGAATCCGACCAGCTTGTTGTTTTTGACGTCAAATGTCGATATCCCGGCAACAAACGAACGATTAAACCCAACCAAAAGAACGTCAAGAAAAATGGAAAAACGACGACGTCGAAAGTTGAAGGTTGAAGTTGGAGAGTAAAGAGGGTATATCGGTCGAAGAAGGGAAAACAGGTGTCCCAAGAATTTCTTAGTAGAAGGGAAAAGGGAAAGAATGCAAAGAAGAAACCCGAGCCCAGCAAGCTTAGCTATGTCACCCTCTCGGTATTAATTAGTTTCCACTCTGTATGCATGGCCATTTTTCAATTAAAAAGGAATAAATAAAAAATCGTTAGAGCGTCGTGAAGCTGCGGGATGCACTTACCGAAAGTTGCGGAAAGGCAGCTTGGCCGGTCGGATATTAGCTCCCTTTTCTCACAGAGGTGGAAGCGACAAGGTGTATATTCCGACTTAGCGCCTTGCGGAGGGAAGGACTTGGTCGTTGTTTTTCGTAAAATTGATGGACGAAATGGAAATTGTCGATTAATCTAAGATTGAATGACAATAATTGTCGGTGTATTTAAAACGCAGTGGAAATTGGATAGAATATTATATTTAATAGCTGTAATAAAATAATTCTATGACGAGCGTTGGTGGGAGAAACATATGAAATTTTTATAGCCCCGAAAAGCTTAAAAACGAGAGAAAAAGAACAGGAATCAAGAACGGCCAGACGCAGGCGAACCGATGACTTTTTATGAAATCCCGAATCCCCAAGATAACCAGGGGGGTTCCATTCGACTTTCTAGTTTGCATGAATATAGAGGATGGATGGATGACGAAGAAACACCCGCTCCCTTGAACCCGATCGTCCATATCTCTTTCCAATCCCTGGCTGCCAGTCTCTCGAGCTAAAGGGCTATAACGTCCCGAGAATGTACATATGTCTAGATGCAAACAACCCCACCTTCCCGTTCTATACAAACCGTCTCTTGCATCACGAGGTAATTCTTAGCACCCCATGCTTCACGAGATCGATGGGAATCTTGTGCCCTCCGCCTCTCTTTCTGTCTTTCCGAGGAGAGCACATTCCGAGAAAAATCTAAATTCTGTGCAGTTTGTTGTGTCTCGGCCGTGTGGGTTTGGCGTGTGTGTCTTGAAATGTAACCTCGTTTTGGCCACACTTTCATCATCACCCAACCACAACACACTCCCATGGCCTCTTCATAAGGGCACATCACGACTGCAGAAACCCCATTATAAAAGGTAAATCGAATAAAAACCAAGAGGAGGTATATTCAGACCCCGTTATATCACTCATGATCAATATAATATACCAATCGCAAAAACTATCGGTCAATTCGAATTGGCGCATCGTATCGGCTTCGATGTCTCGCTTCTAAAAATGGACATCCCAGCCCAACAAACATGTCAAAAACACCGTCAAGACCTGTCAACAATCGGCTTGCACCCTTCGCCACCCTTTTTAATAACTTCAACATCTTAAGATCTGCTAAAGGAAAAAAATGTCTTCACTGGAGTCTGGCTTCGAGACTAGTTTTCGTCACACTAGTTCCTTGCTTTTCCTGTGAATTGAAAAAATAATGATCATCATCTTGTGTTCGTTTCCAACAGGGACCCAGCCAGGGATACCCGACGATCGTGTGATATAATTTTGAATCTTTCACGGCATCCCGTATTCCCGAATATACCCCCGAGATTACCTCCAATTCATTCCAAATGTCCATATTTTCACATTGTCGACTTCAAATCTAGAAGCCCGGGCTATCAAATCCAATCCTGTAAGAAATGATGAGAGAATGGAATCTTAATTTTTCTTTTTTCTTCTTCTCGAGCTGTGGAAGGGAAGTACAAAACAACCCTGCAACAAGACCACCTTTCCGACCAACGTAAGCTAAAACGTCCCCAAACGCGAAAAAAACAAAAACGAAAGAAGACAAGCCAAGTCCAGGAAAGGAAAGCCAGCCCAGCAAAATCGGCAGACCGACCAATGCGACATCATCGTCATCATCGTCTTTTTTCGCAAATATATCTCACGACCCAAAGAAACTAAAGTAGTCTAGCAATTCCATTTCTGGAGAATTCAAAAAAGAGGAAAAGAAGAAACCCGAGTCGAATCGGAGTCGCAGTTTTTTACAACTGGTTCGCAGTGTTGAAATCAATCAAAGCCTCTTGGACTCTAGCCGACATTGTCTTCTCGCCTTCACGGACCCAAACACGGGGATCAAAGTACTTCTTGTTTGGCTTATCTTCACCTGTAAACATTGAAATAAGAAAATCAGTTAAATATTCTCGCGCTTCCACTTTCGACCAGGAGAAAGAACTTACCATCCGGGTTTCCGACTTGAGTCTTGATATAATCTTTCTTGGTCAAAACGTAGTCTCGGATACCGGTCAGATATGCCCACTGCAAATCAGTATCAAGGTTAACCTTGACAACACCGTAACTGATAGCATCGCTAAACTCCTGCTTGGTGCTTCCCGATCCACCGTGGAAGACCAAAAACAACGGCTTCTCGTCACTGCCTCCAATCTTCTCTTTGGCGTATTTTTGATGCTTTTGCAACAGCTCTGGGTGGAGCTTGACGTTGCCTGGCTTGTACACACCATGGACGTTGCCGAAGGCCGCGGCGATGGAGAAGTACGGGCTGATGGCCGAGAGGGCCGAGTAGACATCGTAGATATCTTCGGGTTGAGTGTAGAGGGAAGCATTGTCGACGTCTTCGTTGTTGACACCGTCTTCTTCACCACCAGTGATACCGATTTCCTGAATTACATCACAACAGTCAGTACTGTTCTACGTATCAATAGATATTATATGAGAAATATTACCATCTCAAGCCATTGCTTCATGGGAGCGGCACGCTCGAGGTACTTGGCGGTGGTCTTGATGTTTTCGTCCTTGGGTTCCTCGGAAAGATCGATCATGTGGGAGGAGAAGAGAGGCTCGCCGTGTTCCTTGAAATAGGCCTCATCGGCGTCCAACATGCCGTCGAGCCATGGTAGCAGCTTGTGGGCGCAATGGTCGGTGTGAAGGACGACGGGGATGCCATAAGCTGGGGCGATGGCACGGATGTAGTGAGCGGCGGCGATGGCACCTTGGATAGAAGCGAATTGCTTGTGTGGGGTGTCGTTGGAGACGCCCTAAATTTGAATCAACACGATATTCTTGAGAAATGCATAGTCTTCAAGATATGTTTACCTTTCCTGCAAAGTAGGCGGCACCACCTTGCGAGGTTTGGAGGATGATTGGAGATTTCTTATCGCGCGCAGCTTCCAGGGCAGCGACGACGGTGGAGGAGGAAGTAACATTCTACCCAGTCGATTAACGTGATTTCAGTCCGCTCAGATGCAAATGAATACTCACGATAGCGGGGATAGCATATTTGTTCTCCCTAGCGTGTTGGAAGAGCTAGTGAAATTTTTCGTCAGTCATTTTGAAATTTCCATGGTTGATGGCGGGGTTAATTTTTCGCCGATAGCGGGGTTATTTTGTACCTTCATGACATCGTCACCAGTAATAACACCAGTCTTTCTTGTGAGAACGTCTTGAGCACCCATTTTTGAGATATGATTCTGATTTGATGATTCGATTGTATCTGTAGTGAAGGTACGGTTGATGATTCCTTTCTGGTTGATTGGTTGATAAATGTCAGTTTCCGAGTTTTTGAAGGGTTTAAATTCGGTTTAGCTTTTAGCTCCGATTTTGTTGAGAGAAACCGATGACGATACAATTAAAAACTCCAACAGAAAAAAAATAAAATTAAAAAATAGACCAATTGATGGATATGAGACGATGTATCAACTGATCGATAATCAACGACTCCTTTCACTGATTATTATATCATGTCAATCGGGTCAGGACGGATAGCCTCGCATTTATGGGTCCTCCTCCGACAGCCGAAAACATCGCCCACCGTCCGCGTCCGTGTCGTTCGTTCAGATTGCAATGCTTGCTTTGTGCCTTCCTGGCGGGGTGTAGCGAACGAGGGGTAACGAAAAGAGCCACCCCGCACATGCGCACAGACAGAGATACATAACACGATGCGAAATTTGGAGTTTTCAGGCATCATTTCGAGATATTTTCAGGCATCAAATCACAGAATGAGGGATAGTCCAACTCACCTTTGGAGTATCAATTGGCGGTGTGAGGGGTAATTGTCTTGGGGGTATCTTGGGTATCTTTGCGAGAGGGGAGCTAGCTTCTTAGCTAGTCTACGAGTTCAATCGGGGCAGCCCGCGTTCTTATATGTTTCCCTTCCGATGGTCGGGCAAGAATTTAATTCAACAGCTTCGAAAAATAAATGGCAAAAGGAGGAGTTCCACTGGCCGATGACCTGATCTGATCTCGAGGCTGTGGTAACTGCACCGGGGACCATTATCAATTGGCCAACCAGCAGCTCCGCGTCCCACGTTTTATGATTTTTTATTTCCTTTCGATTGCATGATAAACGGCGATATCCTCACTGGTGGGTTTATTTTCTTCTTCCTCAGGATTCATTCACCATTCACCATTCCAATTCGATGCACACGCCAATTTCACTCGGCAACCCGAGGAATTCTCGCGTCCCTTTCGGCTGACCGGTCGCGGAACAAATATGGCCATAAAAAAGAGTGATTTTTCTCTCTCTTTCTTTCCTGCCCCGGGGTTCATTGATGCATGGTCCATCGGCATCGGGCAGTGTGCGATTTCGTGAACCAACTAGTGACGTGATGGAAACATGGGGGTGCTGGTGTACTCGGCTGCGATAGAAAATATTTTATCTCGCATCAGACAAGGGTTCTGTCTCGTTCTTCTCGGTTTGAGAAGGTACCCGATCCGGGTCAGAAGCTCGTGCTCCCTGCAACCTCTGTCCGAATTCAAACCAATGGAAATTGCTCGAAAAATAAGCCGCCTTAAATTTCTTTGTATGTACAGATAAGATTCTTTTATTTATTCGAGTAAATAAGTATATTTACAATTATTGCTTCGGGCCGAGAAATTAAGATCCCGACCCCAACTGACCGATCACCTATCTCGCGAATATTTCACTCCTCCTTCTACCCCCTCCTTGCTGTTGCTGTTGCTGTGTCTGCTGCGGTTTTGCTCCGCTGCCACCAAATATATTCCCCCCTTGCGGCATCGACGGCGGCGGCGGTGCCACCAACTCCGGTGGCGTAACAATACCACCGGCCTCACCTTCATCATCCTCCCTAATAACATACACAGTCCTAGTAACCTTCTCTTCCTCTCCCTTATACCCAATCACAACCTCATACTGCCCCAACTCCTTCACCCTCCCGCTCTCTTTATCGTGCGAGAAGGTAATATTCTCAGCCGTGACGACAACTCTGTTCCCGTTCACGTGTTCTGAAGCAGCCGCGATAGCTTTAATCGCGCCGGCTACATCCGTTGCTGTCACGGATCCGTGCAGCGAATCGGAATGTGGTGTGATTGTAGATTTGTAGAAGCGGATAGAAGGTGGTAGAACGGCTTTCAAAATTGCAATATTTTCGTAAGGCTGTACCGTTCATACATTGATCGACCGATATCGTCATTAGCACATCTCATCTTCCACATCCATACTTGAGCATAACGTAGAAAATTAAACAAAAGAGATGATAAATGATATCAGTAGGAACAATTGGAGTATAAAGTATATAAAACTTTGAGTGAAATCCACATAGTCCGTTCGGAAAAGCGTATTTAACCAAAATTTTCATCATATAAAAAATTTTTTGAAAAAAGAAGAAAAGGCATAGTGTGAAGATATGGAGATTAAAATATACGTACCGGTAAACCGCTCCCCTGTACCTCTTTCGACAGGTGATATTGTCCCCACACATCGACAACCCTTTCCTCCTTGGGCTTCTCCGGTACGAATGGCTTGTATCCGGGATCTCGCTCCACGAGCGTATATTTCCCAAGACTATCCTCTAGCTCACGCGTCAGGTATTCAGCTTGGCTGCGTGGATACCAGAGCGTGCGCATACGGCCTGGTGCTACCATCATGATCACACCTAATTTACAATATCACATACGGTCAGTCATGAACTGAGAGTAGACGTAAAACCAAGACTGTGGCTAACGCTAAGAATTGCTATTGAGTAAAGGTAAAAGGGGGTAAAGATACCTTTAGGTCCATAATTGGGGATATCCTTTAACAATCGAACCTTGACGCCGATAGCTTTGGGCAACTTTTTCTTCCCTCTAATGAAGACCGATTGGCCTAATGATCGGAGACAGTCACCGCATATCGAGACCTTTGGACCCTGCTGCTGCCATCCTGTTAATGCCGTTCGCGTGACGGCGGAGAGGGAGGAGGAGGAGGGAGAGGAGAGAAGGGCGAGGCGGGTGGATACCGCGGCGCTGAGTATTCGTGGTGGTGGTGACATTACATTGGAAGAGAAGGGACGTTGCGGGAGAGGTGTTTTGGTGGGCAAATTTTCTTTCGCGGCCGGGTTGGGATTTTTTACACGGACAACGCAAAATTCTCAACTTGATGCAGATCTCAAGATCTCGCAGTCTTGATCAGCCAAGAAGTAAGCAACATACCCGGGCAAACGCCATGAAGCTATATAGCTATTGGGCAAATATATTTTCATTAAGTATCTGAATTCCCTAAATTTCACAAGAATTAGGAATTACATTACCTGATTGAAATTGATGATTGACCAACAACTTGAAAGGATATATATATATATAAATTTATAGACTATCGATCGGAATTATCGTTTAGAAAAACGAATTAGCTGCTGTTCGTTATATATAAGTGATTTATATATGATAGATATCAATTTACTCCAAATTTGAGGAACTTTCTAGTCTTTGCAGGCTGACAAAACAGGGAGTCGTCTTGTACAGATATAATTCCATGGTTATCAAGATATATATTCAGACACGTTCAAGTGATATCAGGGATCAGTCACTATGAAGAGGATATAGTAAATATATAGTCAAAATACAATAACGTCCGTCTCATTTCCAGTTTGTTTTCGATACCTGATTTATAGGCGTCCAGACGATAGTGGGTCTCTAGACTTTTTTAATTGATTAAAAGGGATTGGTACAGGAAGACGGTATATTCGGGCAGGTCAGTTATAAAGATGGAAATAAGGCATTCGTTATCATATTTTATCAAAGGGAATATCTGATATTGGTTTGGAGCATTCTTCCGATATATATTATTGAGATCTATCATTTTTAGCATTGTATTTTCCGAGATGAGCACTACATTGAAGATCTTCATAATCGTTATGGTTATGAATTTTTGAATAAGTTTCGCTACGAGGAGACTAGTTAGATTATCTTCTCAATTTATAAATGCATATTGAGAGCCTACAGACATTCATCACGCCTAATCGATCAATCAATCAAAAATAGAAAAATATGACGATCAATGAACAATAGATGCATTGTAGGAGAGTTGAGTTTAAAAAAGCATGTGTTCGAATAATTTCAACATAAGGTATCTGTTGCCAAACTGATCGAATCTGGTATATTATCGAGGCCTGTTATAATTTTGTTTGTACATATTCATGTATACCTGAGTATTTACGTTTATATTTAAACACGTTCTGGTGGCGGTGACTATACTAACGCCACGAAAATGAAAAATAATCGAATAAGTTATAGAAATATGTTTAGATATTATTGCGTCATTCTTTCTGCGTATAATATTCTTGACTTAGTTTATATCGAAATGATGATATCAATAACAATATCATAATATTCGTGGTAATATCTATCAATAAGATTAATATTGATACCACGTGTTAGTGGACCCCTTTTGAAATCTTCTGGTGTTTATCCATTTAGGGCATTCGATTTGCCGGCGCTTCGGCACGGAAAAATACAGGAGGGCAAACGTCTAGGGCCATCGGGTTATATGATGTATTAATTTTTGTTATATTGTTCCGACGGGGTTCATATCGTCATATCATCATATCGAATATTCGATGAGGTTTTCTTAAATTAGCCGTTGCCAATACCAATCTCCGAAGACTGTTCATATTTGCGGAGAAAAGATGGACGAGTCACGTCAATAGTTCCTTTTTTGAATGTTTGATGATTGATGAAACCGGCAGGAAACTCCGAGATTGTTGAATTGTTGGTTGCTTGGAAATGTGGAGTCCGATCGATTGCAACACCTGGACGGATAGGGAACGAGATTCCAAGATCGATACCGCGATACTCCACCGCGTATCGACAGTTGAATTATCAAATACCTTTGGAGATAAAGAAACAATTTCAAAGATATTTAAAACCTTTAATCCTTGGGTATCTACTCTTAGTTATGAGGTAAGAACTGTCTGGACCTCGATTGGAACCTTTGGTTGAGTTCTTCATGGGGTGGTTCCCAGACTCTTTTCTTCGTCTCGAGTGGAATTACAAGTGAAATGGAATTGGTAGCCTCGAGACGGGGGTTAGTGAATGAGGAAAAGGTACATCGATCGCGACATTGAGGTCTCGGTGAGGATGGAGGGCGCAATATACTCACGTAGCAACATTGATGATTTTTCTCCGCTGTTCCGTGGCATAGAGATTATTGATATCGAGAAAGCGATGGCTAGAACAGCCGAGAAAGCTTAGCCCTCCAAGACCACGTCCTACACGTTGCCCGAATTACGGATTGAAGAACAGTCCTGATGAAATAAAATGAAAACAAGGGGTGGGAGGCCAACGCGACTAACCACATTTTTGCTCCAAGAAATTTCGGCTTCTAAGGAAAAGGAGAGGTCTTGTCAGGAGCTTGACCGACCAAATCCTGGGTCCAAGAGGTAACCGAATAAAATCGCCTGCAATATTATTTATATTTCTTGGCTTTGCGATAAGGAGATTAATTGAAAGCGTCGTCACCCTTTGTCTGCGAATGGAAACGGCGTATCAATTCAATAACCCGTCCATTTATTTCGCCGAAAAACGAGTCTTGACGCAGCAAACCCAGAACACTCGGATCGAAATCGCGATCTGGCATCTCGCCATGACTCTCGCGCGGTTGCAGCATGGGTTGAAGCCAAGGCATGCATGACCATGTCGATGGTAAAATCCAACATAGAGCATCGGATGCAACGCATTCATCGACATGGCAATTAAAATCCGCATAGTCGCATCGCATCATATCAGAACCAAAGAACGCAAATGCGAGGGCTGGCTCAGCCGTTCGACTAGCTAGCCTCTAGCTCTAGCGCCTGGATTCATTGTCAATCATCTTGCCACCTGCGATGAATTTCGCAAGCATCTCTGTACAATATACAGGTATTCACTATCGCACCCGATAGGACGAGGCTGGCGTCTAGATAAAGACCGGGACACTTGCTAAAGACTTACGAAAGCGTTCGTGTATGTATCTGTACCTGTACTCGTACACATGCACGATCCTCCACGGATCCGGACCCAACTATCCTACGAAAAATTCAATACCATCAAGGAGATTGCCGTCCTCGCGGCGTCGGACATATCTACCTGGGACTTGAGGCCTCAGGAACCAGGCACTCCAACGAAAACGTTGCACCGTGACAAAATGGATGGCGTTCTTCAGAGACCCACATAGAACTGAAAACTTGAGATGGGGCCTTGAATTGACAGGTACTGAGTTCCTTCCCACTATCTGGATCTCCGATCTCTGGACGATGAAGATCTATTGTCCTGACACCAGCCCTCTAGACACGAATCTCAACTTGGCTGGGCGGATTGTTTTGTATCTTTGGTCTATCTTAGCTTGCCTCTTGTTTGGAAAGTGGCTAGGGAGGCGGAGATGGAAAGGAACTAGCTGAGGATGTGTCAAAGTATGAGGCCGGGGACTGCCTAGACGACACGATTAGCGGCTCGGGCTTGCACGGATACTGTAAAATTGCATCGACGAATGTCGGATTAATATCACAACCAGGCCGACTAATGGCCTCCATTATATCTCTCGAGTCTATAAAGCCCTGATATTCTGACCCTGTTTGAAAGGGCATCGACATCCACTTCAAGTCGTCTCCTCCTGAATCAAGGAAGACAGAGGTGAGTATAAGTATACAGACTCAAAGTCAGTTCCCTACCAGTGAGTATTCCTTGAAGGTAAGTACCGAGAGGTGAGTATCTGGATACACCGCGTTGGATATTCCGAGGTGGGTATTTTCAAGGTTGAATATCAAAGAGTGGAAGCGAGAATTTGATTTCGAGAGGTGAGTATAGAGGTGAGTATCGCAGGTGAGTATCGAGAGTGTATACTCGAGCGGCAACAATGTTGTTTCTCCAGGGCCTCTTGCAGCTGGCAATTGCTGGCGGTGCGCTTGCTGGATCATATTATGGTTCCGCGTGCGCGAAGCCTATCGCTAGTTGTTCATCCGTGACCCAAATCTACGGAGCATCTGCTAGCTGCTCTAGTTACCTTCGTTCGAATAAAATCGCAAGCTCGACTTGCACGAGCACGATCATCAAACCTTCTGCCACAACCACCTGTTATACTTGCACTGGCAAGACCACTTCCACCCGTACCACTACGTCAACATGCACCAAATCCAAAACCGTTACAACCGCTTGCGAAACTCTCACTGTCGCCAAAACCTCTACCAAGACTACCTCGAAGACTGTTGTTGAGACTTCTACTTCAGTCAGCACAATTCATACCACAAAAACATCGTAAGTCATACCTTTAGTGGTTTTCTAGGTCGAGCTAACTCAATATAAGAGTAATTACCACCACCAAAACTGTTACCACCATCCACACTGTCATTGGACCTTCTCCTCTGGCTGCCCGGGATCGCGTCAAGCGTGGTGCCTATATGCCCGCCTCTTGCTGTAAGTTAAGATTGAAATGTTGGGCTTTTGACTCTATTTTAACAATATGTAGCTTGCTTTGCGACTCGAACAAAGACGTCGACCAGAACCTCTGGCCGGACCACAAAGACAGTCAAGATTCCAACATCTACTGCCCACGTCACCAAGACAGTGGACAAGACTGTTACCCACACGGTAACCAAAGGAATCGCAAAGACGACCAAGACAACGACCAAGACCACTACACATACGAGCACTCACTACTCGACCACAAAGCATGTCGTCAAAGTCACTTCGACCTCTACAAAGTTATCCACTACAACCAAAACTACAACAAAGACTGTTACAACCTACATTCCGCAGAAAACAGTTACAGCTACAGAGACAGCGAGCGCTACTGGCCTCACGACTATTTTCCCGAGTCAGAGCACCGGAATTGTGTCCGTTATCACCTTCGTGGCTCAGGCAGTTACTACAGAGACCTTGATAGGCAGCATTACCTCAATAACTACCGAGTATCCGACAAACGGCGCTGGCTCCACTATCACGAATGGAGGAACCAAAACTGTCATTACTTACGTTGTCCAACCTACTGTCACCGTAACAAGCCTTGGAACTACGCCCTTCACTACGTTCATCTATCCTACGGGCACTGATGGCCACACTTTAACCTACGGAGACTCCGGTCCAGGGGGTACTGTATCCGAAGTCATCTATGTCACTGTCGGTCAACCCACCGTTACATCCATTGTGACGGGACCAGTTGATGGGACCACCACCCAAATCCCAACGAATAGTGATGGGTCTCCCAATACTACTTCAGGTACCGCTGTCGTGGTTATAACGCAGGCAATTGTTACTATCACGACTCCGGGTCCAAATGTAGGCACCACGACAGAGTACCCAACTGGCAGTGACGGCAGTACCCTACCTCCTGGGCAAGGCACCATTACAGTGGTCGTTACATCTCCTCCCGGATCTCAGCCTACGATTACATCTGTCGTGACGGGGCCAGTAGATGGAACTACGACCCAAATCCCAACAAACAGTGATGGATCTCCAAACACCAAATCTGGTACTGTGGTTGTCGTCATCACGCAAGCCATCACCACTGTCACAACTCCAGGTTCTCTAATAGGCACCACCACAGAATACCCAACCGGGCCTGGAGGCACGACTCTTCCACCTGGCCAAGGAACGATCACTGTCGTGATTACATTGCCGCCTGGTGTTCAGCTTACCGTCACCTCAGTCGTTACCGGTCCTGCTGATGGCACTACGACTGAGTATCCGACTGACAGCAATGGCATAATCACAACGTCGGGAACCGCCACTGTCGTTATAACTCAAGCTATTGTCACTATAACCACTCCCGGTCCTGCTGCTGGTACTACTACCGAATATCCAACTGGAAGCGGAGGATCTACCCTCTCACCCGGCCAAGGGACGATTACTGTCGTGGTGACATCCCCCGCTGGGTCTCAACCCACTGTTACCACTGTTGTTACCGGCCCAGCCGATGGCTCCACCACTCAATATCCAACTGATAGCACGGGAGGCATCGTAACTAACTCTGGAACTGCTACTGTTGTTATCACTCAAGCTATTGTGACGATTACAACTCCAGGTCCAGCTGCTGGCACCACTACAGAGTATCCTACCGGATCTGGAGGTGCCACTCTCCCACCTGGCCAAGGGACAGTCACTGTCGTCGTCACTTCTCCACCAGGCTCTCAGCCTACTGTTACTACCGTGGTTAGTGGACCAGCCGATGGCAGCACTACTATCTACCCGACAGATAGCACTGGTGGCGTTGTAACCACAGCTGGAACGGCTACAGTCGTTATAACCCAAGCTATAGTGACGGTCACTACACCAGGGCCAGCTGCTGGGACCACTACCGAGTACCCAACGAATAGTGCTGGTCAACCGGTTACTAATCCATCCGGCTCTGGTACTATCACAGTTGTGATTACCTCTCCGATCGGGTCACAGCCGACTGTCACCAGTCTCGTGACCGGGCCTGTTGACGGGACTACTACAGTGATCCCAACAAATAGCGATGGCTCTCCGGATACCACATCTGGGACGGCAGTGGTTTACATTACCCAAGCCGTTGTTACCATTACAACTCCTGGACCTGCTCCAGGCACTACTACAGAATTCCCAACGGATAGCAATGGAGTCGCAGTGACCAATCCAAGTGGCTCCGGGACAATTACTGTGGTTATTACCACTCCGGTTGGACAACAAGCTACCGTAACCACCGTTATCACTGGCCCTGTCGACGGCACTACTACCGTATATCCAACAGACAGCACAGGTGGCCCGATCACGACCTCAGGAGTAGCTACTATATTCATCACTCAAGTTTATGTCACCGTTACCACGCCTGGTCCATCTCCTGGAGTCACCACGGAATACCCAACGAACTCCGTTGGTTCAACACTCCCACCTGGCCAAGGCACAGTTACTGTAGTCGTTACTACTCCGACTGGAAGTGTCAATACTCTAACAAACTATCCTAGCTTTACGACTACCATTATCGTTACCGGACCATCTCCTGGTACAACATCTGAGCTGCCAACAGGCCCTAATGGATCCGTTCTGACTGATGGATCGGGGACCGAGACTGTTGTGATCACACAGCCAATCATCACTATAACCACACCTGGGCCAGCAGCTGGCACTACGACCGAATATCCAGTCGACAGCAACGGCAGTACCGTTACCAATCCCTCTGGGTCCGGAACGATTACAGTTGTGATTACGACCCCTGTCGGACAGCAAGCTACTGTGACGACCCTGGTGACCGGGCCTTCGGACGGCTCAACCACTGAATACCCAACAGACACTGCAGGTCAACCTGTTACCACCTCTGGCGTCGCGACTGTAGTAATCACGCAGGCTATCACTACCATTACAACCCCTGGACCGAATCTCGGTACCACGACGGAATATCCAACCGACAGCAATGGCTTTACCGTTACCAACCCCTCTGGTTCTGGGACGATCACTGTTATTGTTACGACACCACCAAATTTCCAACCTACCGTCACAACAGTTGTAACCGGCTCTGTAGACGGCAGCACAACAGAATATCCAACCGATAGCACGGGAGGACCCGTTACAACCGCGGGCACTGCTACTGTTGTTATCACTCAGGCCGTCGTTACAATCACCACACCTGGCCCAGTCGCTGGAACGACTACAGAATATCCAACCGACAGCGCTGGCCAGCCGGTTAGCACTCCAAATGGATCCGGTACGATTAGCATTATTATTACTACACCAGTAGGCGGTCAACCGACTGTAACAACAGTTGTAACAGGACCTGTAGATGGAACAACCACCCAAGTTCCTACAGATGCTACTGGAAAACCAGTTTCGACGTCCGGTACTGTCACTGTTGTCATCACCCAAGCCATAACGACAGTTACCACACCTGGATCTAACCCTGGAACAACCACGCAATACCCAACAGATACAAATGGAAGCACGCTGCCCCCAGGTCAAGGCACAATCACCGTGGTCGTCACATCACCACCTGGATCCCAACCCACTGTTACGACAGTGGTGACCGGTCCTGTTGACGGTTCAACCACACAATTCCCTACTGACAGCACCGGTGGTGTGGTGTCAACATCAGGTACCGTGACTGTTGTTATCACCCAAGCGATTACAACAGTTACTACACCTGGATCCAATCCTGGAACCACTACAGAATATCCAACGGATACTAATGGAAGCACGCTGCCACCTGGGCAAGGGACTATTACTGTTGTAATCACGTCACCACCTGGATCACAGCCAACTGTTACCACTGTAGTTACCGGTCCTGTTGACGGCTCTACTACTCAATATCCAACTGACAGCACGGGTGGAGTAGTGTCGACATCCGGCACTGTCACTGTTGTTATCACCCAGGCAATCACCACAATCACCACCCCTGGATCGAATCCAGGAACAACAACTGAGTATCCGACCGATACCACTGGAGGTAGCTTACCTCCCGGGCAGGGTACCATCACTGTGGTTATCACCTCACCAGCGGGTTCGCAACAGACCGTTACAACCCTGGTTACTGGCCCCTCAGACGGATCAACGACTGAATATCCTACTGACACTGCTGGATCCCCAGTTACGAATTCAGGCACCGCTACAGTCGTTATCACCCAGGCTATTGTCACGATTACTATTCCCGGCCCGGCTCTTGGAACTACCACAGAATACCCTACCGATGCAAATGGTTCGACTGTTACGAACCCCTCCGGATCAGGCACTGTTACAGTAGTTGTCACAACTCCGGCTGGGTTCCAACCCACAGTCACCACTGTCGTCACCGGCCCCGCTGACGGTTCCACTACCCAATTCCCAACTGACAGTACGGGGGGTGTTGTTAGCACCTCTGGAACGGTAACAGTCGTCATCACTCAAGCTGTTGTTACGGTTACCACACCAGGGCCAGTGGCTGGAACTACCACCGAAGTACCCACTGGAAGTGATGGAAGCACACTACCGCCAGGCCAGGGCACGGTTAGTATTATAATTACCACTCCAGCAGGCCCAGTCTACACAACGATCACGATTCCTGGTCCAGTTGCTGGCACCACAACCGAATATCCAACCGATAGCGCTGGCAGTACGGTCACGACCTCTGGCACGATTACAGTTGTCATCACAACTCCAGTTGGCCAACAAGCTACTGTCACTACCGTTATTACTGGGCCCGTTGATGGTTCAACAACTCAGTTCCCAACTGATAGCACCGGCGGGCCTATTACAACCTCTGGCACTGCTACAGTGGTCATTACACAAGCATACACGACAATCACGACACCTGGTTCGGCTCCTGGAACTACGACAGAGTTCCCAACTGGCACTAACGGAGTCACATTACCACCTGGCCAAGGAACCGTCACCGTGGTTATCACAACCCCAGCTACGAGCTCAACAGGAGTGCCATTCGCTTGTGACGGAGATGGATACTACATTGGGGAGCAGACATTGTACAAATATTCTATCACTGGAAATACCCCATTTGAGCCAATCACGAATCTTACAGACATCACCGAGACTTACGACGACGCAAATTGTCTTGGCTACAACATTCTGGATAACTATTTCTATGCCGTTCAATTCAATAGTACCGCCGGTAATGCACACAACACCAGCGCTATCATAAGAATATCCTCAGATGGTGTCATTACCTCGCCAGCGTTTATGCCAGCGAATGACAGGACCCAATATAACATTGGCGACATTGACCAAGATGGTCAATTTTGGATTGCGGAGACTGGCGGTGCATGGTTCCAGATCAACATGGATTCATCTTCTGGCCAGTTCGGTACAGTTACATCATCTGGCACATGGACTGATTTGGTTGGAGGTATCTTTGATTGGTCTTATATTCCATCCGCTGGCCGTTTCTTGTGGTCTGTGGCGGTCGTTGATGAAGAGACCCAGACTCTTGTTAAATTCGACATGAGTGCTCATACATGGACAACTGTTGCCACATACAACATTGCTAATAGTACTGGCTATGCGGCAACTTTCGCATCGAACAATGGCGACTTGTACCTCGGAGGTGCTAGCACTAAGAAATTGTACAAGGTCAACGTTTTTGAACCGGCTTCGATCACAACCGTCGGCGACACACCTGATGATGGTAGTGGCAATTCAGATGGAGCTCGCTGTCTCTACAACGATATAGTCTTCGCTACCACAACAATTACCACTACTGGCGCCACTGCTGGTACGACAACAGAGGCTCCCACAAATAGCGCCGGTTCGATCCCCAATAGTGGCACTCAAACGATCACTGTGGTTATAACTTCTCCTGTGGTACCTCAACAGGTTACAGTTACAGCCTTTACTACCGGACTAAGCCTTGGTTCAATTACAGAGCTCCCAACAGACAACACCGGTGGCCTTATCACCAACTCAGGAACTGCGACTATTCTCATTACGCAACCGGTGGTCGTAATCACTAGGGTCAGCGATGTCCCCGGCACAGTCACTGTGTTCCCTACTGGTAGCAACGGCCTGACTGTCACCGCCCCTGGTACTGGCACTATCACAATTATCGATTACGCGACGCCAGCAGCACTCCCCGATACTAGCTGTAACAATGCAGGATTCCAAGTGGCATTGTACGGAGACCCGTTCGACGATATGACCGTCGATAATGCTCGCTACCAGCCCGAATATTACCAAACCCAGATTCCGTATAATTTCACCAATACGTCAAACATTGGAATCATATGGGACGGTGGTGCGGAAAGTGCGCTCCATCCTTATGGCATGGTTCCTCCCATTGAAAAAAACTACACGTTGAATTATAAAGGATACTTTTACGCGCCTAAGACACAAACCTACACCTTTGCTATGGGTACAGGAGATAACTGGTGGGGTTATTGGCTTGGTGATAATGCCTACACGAACTGGACCAAGGCAGATGCCAATGGAACTACAAAGTGGAATGAGTACACAGGCGTTGCCAGCACTTCCTCGAGCTCATTTAATCTTGGCGGAGGAGGATACTATCCAATCAGAATCGTTGGTGGCAGTTGGGCTGCTGTCATTGCATTTTCAATGAATATAACAGGCGCCGACGGTACTACATATGTAATATCGGGAACGGATTCTCCTTATCTTGTTGGCAATGTTTGCGACAATAGCCTTCCATCTTTCCCTCCATGGGGGCATGAAGGCGTAGGCGCTCCTCCAGCCCTCCCGGATGTCACTTGCAACAACCTGGGTGTGGAAGTCGCAGGATATTATGACGTTTTTACCACACAAAGCGATAGCTCTTATTCCAACTTTGATCCCACGTACTTCAAGACTGCAACGCCTTACGGAATCAACGTCACGGATGAAATTGGGTTTGCAGAGCTTACTGCTGCAGCTGTGGATCCTTATGGCCTTGGAGCTCCAAACGCAAGCGTAGCGATAAACCACCGAGGTTATTTCTACGCTCCTGAAACTAGAGATTATACCTTCAATCTCTTCACTGTTGACAATATTGCACTACTTTGGACGGGAGACACTGCGAAATCCGGTTGGACTAGAGCCAATGCAGAAGTTACGGCTGTTCTGGACGAAACCCCTGGCGTATATGGCTCCGGTAATGTTACTCACACCCTCGCTGGCGGACAATATTTCCCGTTCAGAATAGTATTTGGAAACTATGCAGGACCTGCCAACATGAACTTCCAAATTACCGACTCTGCTGGCTTCGTTTACACTACATATAATAAACAGTCACCATATCTTGTCCGTTCCTCCTGTAACGGAGCAAACCCAGCATTCCCAGGCACGTTTGGGCATGAGACTTAAGCTAACGCTTCCTCGTTAGCAAAACTATACTTAACATAGTGTTAATTTTTCGATTCTTATAATTTTTATTTATTTTGCAGTTGTGGAGGATATTTTGTATTAAACTGGCCTCGCAAGCCTAACGATATAACAGGCCAGTATTAATTATTTAATGTAATTTAGTCGAAGGGTGTGATTAATAAATAATATATTGATACATTTGTTTGTTTGAAGTAATTTTATATGTGGTGAAATAAGGTAATGCAGACTGATACTGGCAATTGCCTCGAGATATTACTATAACCTCCCTGACCCGTTGCTTATATTCGAACCTAATGTTGTATTTTCATGGCAATACAGGAGAGCGTGCCTACAAGAATTGAGCGTGCTGAGATTGAATGCGAGCGACGGCTCTTTGATCTTAAGAATAAACCCTCGACATCAACTGACCTTGTGTTCTTATTCTCAGTTTCCTAGCCAAACCTTGTTCTTCTCAAATACCAATCATATTCTTCGTATAAATATCTCAATTTCCTTCATCCCTTTGATATCGTCAGCCTCATCTCGCCATTGACATTAACTTCATCCTCTCCTTAAAATTATATTAATCTCTTCTTTATATAAACCTCGTCCAATCCTTCTTGGAGCCATCGCAATGCCAAATCCTCCTCACATACTTGAGTTTCGAAATATTTGCCTACTAATCGGGACTCCAAGCACTGGACCTGCTTTTTCCAGCCCAGAGGGTCATATCAAAATCGAGCTGTATGGTTTCAAACTGCCTTTATTTGAGATGGAACTGCACTGATATCTAAGTTATAATGACAGTTCATACCCTCGGATATCTATAATGTGGCCGGTTGCTTCTAGCGGTCTCGATCATTTCACAGAAGATTATGGCCTTCATCGAGGAGCGAAACGCTTCGATTACGACACGAAGTGCCCTGTTACAATCCGTAACCCACATCTCCCTGTAAGTGCCTTCAAGATATCTCTAGCTCGTATCGTTATGGAGTCTAATCGATCTTCAACTATCTAGGCCCACCCTAAACCGGATAGAACGCAGATATTTCACTTTGTATATCTATATGACGCCGATATATTTCATGGTGTATGTCAAGATCCATCGCAAAAGGATACCGAGACAAGTCAGGATCAGGGAGGCTTCACTGCGCTAGTCCACTCGGAAGTAAGTTTCAAATCTAAAATAGCCCCATATATTATATCCGGCTAAGACAAGTTTCACAGTCGAGCATCAAAATCGGAATAAAGGTTGAATACGCCTTTTTTGGTCTCCACGCTCCGCGAACTCAAGAAAAATTTATAGAAATCTACCGGTCCAACATATCTGCAAATGCCATTACGCCCAATACGGGACCGAAAATTAAGCAAATCCGGGCAGCCAATAATGGCATGGTCGCGCTTTTTGTCCTCAAACCCAACTTTACTGGGACCGCGGCGGAGTTTTGGAATCCTAAGCTGAAGAATGTACGTTCGAAAAATCGTGATGATGTCTTGCATTGAATTATACTAATGCTCTATTATGCACAAGATTCAAGAGCATTGCAATTTCGAGAAATTAAGGTTCAGGAACGTCCCTGGACTTATAGTTCCACCCGATGTTACAATGCCTGCATTGGATGTGAAGGGGACCGAATTCGCTCATAACATACCTATTTGCCGGTATATGGAAGCTAGTAAGATACCCTCTCCCAAGTCTCAATATGCCTCATAACGAAAATGGAGATTCAAGTTATACCACGTGCTAAAAATTATATAAATAGCAGAAGATACCGTTTCCTCTACGGTTCCTAATTCCAAACTTGCTCCGCCCGCTGCGGGATATTCCTTGTGGGTCCCCATCGATTTTTGTTTCTCATACGTTAAATTTTGGCTGTATTCTAGGCTCTAACAGAAAAATTATAGCAGAGAGGCCAACAACGTCCCCGATAGGCATTATAAAAATAAAACCCTAAGTTCAGGAAAGAAGAGGCGTACGGAAGACCTCGGGGATCTATTTTCACGCCAGTCGGCTGATCCATCTAAAAGGAATAAAGACCACTCTTCAGAGAGGGGGAGATTCAATGACAGGCCGGAAAGTGATGTACCTTCCTCGACAAGGAGAGCGCGGAGAAGAGATCACAGAGCGGAGACAAGGCCACCCCGAAGGCGCAGAAACTTATCACCTCGTCCTCGCCGGACGCCATCGCCACGTCCCCGGAGAACACCATCGCCAAACCAGTCCCAAGGCTCATATAGCTTTGGCCGCGGAAATCGCACCCCATTCACTCCCCAGCTTCCAGCGTTGATGATGCTCCCAATGATGCAATTCCCTCCCACGCCCTTTTTCCCATCCGGTGCAGGATTCAACCGCTCCAGATATTCTCCAAGAATGACACACCCACGCAATCCGAATGGCCCGAGCAGTAGGTGGATTTTCCACCCGGACTAAGGGTGGGACCGTTACGGCAGTCGCCCTGCATCAACATGCGTGTATCGAAAATCTGGTCCAAAAAGCTTATAAAATGCCGACATGAAAAGTCTCCGCATCAAATTAAACTACGAGGGTGATACAACGGCACTGCTGTCCGGTTCTAGAATTCGAAGTTGTTCATAATCTGGTTCTATATAACCATGGTCTCAATTATCAACAAATATTTTGTGATTAATCGCTAAATATTATTACTAAACACTTTTTCGCGCTATAAAAGTTATATCGTAGCGTTAAACTATTAAAAGCGACCCCAAATCATATAATCCATTGTAAAAGGTTTTCATATTAGGTATAACGGCTAGAACCATGTTGCGTATAACACATTCCGGTCGTCGTACCCCACCAGTGTCTCGTTAATAGGGTCTATCCAGCATTCCCAGACATCATTAGTATCTATTAGGTGGATCGCCATGCCCCACCCATACCAACTCGTGGTTGAAAGTCTTGAGCTTGGGCATCCGGCGAGCGAAATTTTCCAAATCTCCTGGATATGCCAGACAGCGATCTAGAATCTCTAGACTTTCCAGATTAGGGAATGTCTCCTATTAAACAAATTATAGGGTATGATTTAGCAAGGGATCGAGGTTTAGAATCTGGTGTTGGAAGAGAAAGCCATACCACAATATAATCAAGCGTTTTCTTCATCTTTTCCTGGTCGACGCCATAAGTGTCCGGGTAAACGTCGAATCTCGGGTCGAATCTCAGCTTCCTAGCAGAATTCTTGCCGAACTTTGCAAAACGAAAACCCCACCACCCCGCCGCTCTCATGGTGATAGTCTTCAGGTTTGGATACTCGAGGTGATGTAGCGGCTTTCTGCTCGCTTCGTCTTGTTCCGATACATCTTGGATCACAAACTCCTCGATGTGGTCAAGGTAAAATTGCTGACGCTCGGGCTCAATTTCATAGAAAAAGTTGGACAGCTTGTTGAGTCGAGTGTTATATTTGGTAGGGTTCCTCCAGAGGATGCGGATTGCCTCTTTGAACCAGAGCTTGTTGACACAGGCGCAGTGTGCGAGGTCTGCCAGATTGGGGCTCCAGAGGCTTGTGTAACTTTCCGGGAGCCTCTCGATTTCTTCTTCGCTTAAGCTTTCCTTCAAATAGACCCACTCGAGCACGACTGAGAGAATTTCGGGTAGAAGCAGCGCATGCTGTGGGGGGTTAGACATTGTTGCGATCGAAGTATGAATATATTTTGTATATGAGAATAGCAATGTATATTTATAAATTTAAAGGCCTAAGGTTGAAATTTAAGGGAAATTTAACCATATGATAACTTGCGAGTCAAATTGTGAGGGGACTTCGGATGCGACACACTGAAATATATAAAATCTCATACCAAATGGCCCCTTAACGACTTGCTAGTGAGTCACATTAGCGAATACCTCAGACGATGCTATGGCTCAAAGAAAAATGAGTTTAATGGACCCTAGATACGGGGTCATGAATTGAGCGGAGTGATGTTCAAATACGAGGTACACTGGTGGTGGTGAACCGTGCAGGGTAGCTTGTGCCGAGGTTTACAGGGATCAGGTCGCGGCTCTGGTCGAACAGGAACAAGGCATCCTTGTTATGCCAGGAGCATATTGCTGTGAAAGGAAGGCACCATTCGATATCGCACGATGCATATGTATCGATGACGCTCAAATAGAATAACTTAATTATCTATGACTAGTCACGGTCTGATACCAACGTGGAATACATCTAGAATGGGCATATTACACAATACCAATCTGAGTAGTATCGGCCTTGCACGCTGATTGATTTGAACTGTAGTTAACTGTGCTTCATGCGAAAGCTGCCTGAAGTTAAATGCCCCACCCTTGCATTCCAAAAAACTGTTGGACGGGTAGACTATCTCACAGTTAACTTCCTTCCTGTTGAAATAAGTATCATCGTCGCAACCTTCTTCTCAACATCGATATCATTGCCGGGGTAGATTAGATAAGGTTACGTGGATTTAGACTTCCAAGATGCCTCCACCTAGGAATCGGAATCCCCAGTTGGAATCGCTCCTAAACCCAACTCACCCGCCGGCATACGCCACTTTCGAAGACCAATCTGAGTCTCGAGGGGCTACAAGCGTGGACGAGCGAGGCTACACCTCCGAGCAGACCATACAATACTACCGTACATTGCGCTGCGCCATCTTCGCCACCGTCGCCATAGCTTTCATGTACTTCTGCACTATCAGTCTCCCCGTCCTCTTCAAACAGCTCCGCTCTCATCAAGATCATAATTGGGACCGTAACCATACCGCCCCTGCGCCTATAGTTACTTGTCCCCCATGCCTGACTTGCCCGCCCGAAGCACCCCCTCCACCGCCATCTCCCTTCCAGAAATTCAACGACGTGCCTCAACCGGGTTCAACCTACATCCTCACCGACTCCGAAACTGGTCTGGTGATAACCTACTCGAACACTGGCGAGGTGACTCTCACTAGGTATCGATCTTCCCCAGACCAACAGTGGACCTGCAGGGAACAAGACGGGTGGCTAGGTTTCTCTATAACACCGCCGGGACGGTCGGCTGTGTACCTCGGTTTCATGAATCCACCAACCCTACGGTGTACGGCGCCACGGATCCAGTTTAATGAGATGTTTTCAGTCGTGAAGCGGGCGGGGTGGGGGTTTAGGGTGTACCTGAGGGACGGACAAGCTTTACGACCGCTAGGAAAAGATGCGGATGGGAATTTGGCAAGGGTTGGGGCTTCAAATATCTGGTGGGGCTTCACAAGAGTCGATTGGGCAAGCGATCAGGACGCACAAAAGGAGGGTTTGGATGGTGTTTAGATAGGGTATTGCGCCGGAGTTTTTGCTTTCTATAGCATAGTTATATTATTCTAAAGGTTTGGTTTCGGATATGTGGTTGTGATGATACACGTTTATATTCGGCTAGGCTATTATCTTTCAGGCCGTATTGATACTATTTTATCCAAGTGCCGACGTTTGTCCTGTTTTATCTATTTGAGTGTTTTCAAAACGAGAGCGATGGCAATAAACCAATATTCCTTCCGAATCATGCTCATTAACTCTCAAGAAAAAACTTGTTAATTTGCATTATTTCTTCCTATCAAGTCAAATTGAGTTTTCGCGATTTTGAATGAAAGATAGGACCCTTAGCGTAATAAAGGGTCTGTTAGTCATCCGGAACGCCATGTACGAGCGTCAAAATATCAAGCAACTATTATTTAGTTTACAGGACTATCTAATTCCAGCACTAACGTTCAATTATCCGTATCCCATGGAGGAGCAATAGGGGGGTATAGTATACCCGGGAAGCGCTCTGGGAACATGAGGTAGTTGATTTTAAGATGATATGTGCCGGGTATGTACTTAATTTGTCTCTCAGCTACCATCTCATTCATGTTCTTACGATCCATCGAACCCTTTTTCTTCTGGCAACATCTTGGGGTCGTCAATACTTTCCCTTCATAATCTGCCGGGTCAACACTGAATAACAAGTGCTTATTAGCGAATTCTCCGTTGTCATCGTCCATTTCGAATATATTTAGCATCAGTACCTCCGGATCCGTGTCATTAGGAGGGACGAGATGATCGAATGTGACGCCGTAGTAGTCAAGCTCGCTTCCAACCGTACGATATCTTAGTATCAAATCTCGTGGATGTATACGTAGGGTATATATCAAACTTACTCCAATACTTTCCACGGCTTCACAGTCCGGTCTACGATCCAGCCTAAATACTCATCCCCTAATACTATTTCATCGTCTCGTGGACACTCTCCGTACAGTTTCTGATGAACCAGTTTTGCGAGCTCTATCCCACCCGGTTGTGGAAATTTTAAACCGAATAGTCCTCTTTTAGGCCATTCTGCTTCTGGTAGAAGTTTTTGGATCGATACCAAAGGACCTTCTATGTGAATTCGTAGAGGTCGGTCCAGCGTTGGAAGGTGGAGAGGGTGAGGGGGATCGTGAATGCAAGGCCCAATGTAGAGTTCGTGACCGGAAGCCATTCCGAAAAGATTTCTAACGAAGCGCGCTTTTAAAGCGTGATGTTGCGCCCTCAGCTCATGGTCGATGTGCTGCCGCCGGCAAATGAGTGTCAACCGCGTCAACGCGTAAATGCAGCACAGCGAGTGTTGGATTGGAGCTTGAATATTATAGATTATGGATAGTGGATCTTTATATATATGCCGTAAAGTTTTAACAAATCAAGTAAGTAGTATGATTTTAATATTATGATTATGTTTTCATCTCTTTTTTTTTTTTTTGCCATAGGGTTCGACAATATGAATTGCGGTATGATAGGGGAATTTGTCCGCGAGTTATATTTTAAATCGACAAGCACCTAGATGCACCTGAAAGGCTCTCACCCCTGCCTGTACACTTGTAGATACCCCAAGGGATGAGTGGAGCCTCAATCAAAACGGTTCGATCTGATGGATCATAATCCAAGGCTATTTGCAGGTTCTTAATTGGAAATTGCGCTCGAGTATTAGTCATGGGTATCTCGTTTGATAAATCTCCAAGATCCTAGATACAAATAGTCTTGTATCTGGATACGTTCATAAGATGTGCAGGACGTCCTTAGTCGTCCCTCTGAAATAGCACTTTCCGATAATATCTCGCCTCTTCTATACTCTCCAGGATATCCTGTTTCGCTTCATGCGCGTATTTTTTTACGGGTAAACCCTCAAGCACCTTCACGCTGCACCACCTCCTCGCAAACTCCTTGATACTGCTCACATCTCCAACCCTGTAATACAGATACTCCACCACCTCTGGCATCTCTATTGATATAAACAGTTTATCAAAATGTATGGTATTCCCGCACATGATCGCTGTTCGCGGCTCTGGTACGTATTTCTTGATGTATTCCAGTAAAGCTCGACCCGCATCGTCAGCGGTAACATCTGATTTGAGAACGCGCTCTGTGAGACCGTTTCGGCCGTGGGTGTCAATACACCATTCGTCCATCTCGTCGAGAAGAGCCTTTGGGCGTGAAATCACAGTTTCGAAGCCCTCGGTGTCGAGAAGGTTCAATTGAGCGTCAGTGATGAAACATGCGATCTGGAGAAGTTTGTCGTGGGGTGGGTTCAGACCGGACATCTATAAATTTCTTACTCAGATCCTCTATTCTGATAAGATATGTTGACTGAAAAAGGAGTGATCATGGAGATAGAATGTATCTGTACCTCACAGTCAATCCACACAAGAGGGTTATCGGATTGAAAGGCGTGTTTAGATTCAGACTCAAGCTCGACGATCGGCTGCTGGACGGCGACTTGGACACCCGAGATGGTCGCCTGGACCGCCTCGGGAGGAAGTGTCTCGTTTTCTGCGCTCATTCTGGTGAAGGACCTAGAAATCTGCCGGATAAGAAATAGCCTTGGGTGAAAGACCGGGTGTGGCCTCAATATGGCTGTGGAAAGCCTCCGGTGACAGCTTTGGCGAGTCGCAAGTCGCACAATTGCTTGAAACATCACTTCGGTAAGGTCCTCTTTCGGCCTGTGTTGTCGACGTTTTCAATTGATGTCCACCTGACTTAGTCAGCATCATTTCATTCATTCAAATCGCCTATTGAAATTCCATAGCATATTTACAAGACCTACGAAAGCGACGAATGAAAACTAAACCCCAGGTTCATTTTTCTGATGCAAAAAGCGGGATTCCTCTGCCTTGGGATTTTCTCGGTGTGGCAGAATACCACACCAACGCATTTTATAGGTTCAGATGGGAAGAAATCCTGTCAACCAAAACACTCACGTAAACACTCACGTAAACACTCACTCCAAACCCTCCAATTTCTCCCCGAATACTGATACGCAGTAAAGAATACATTTGGCTATTCTTATTGGATACAAGGACAAGAATGTTAAATAAATAAATGATTATATTAAGCTACCTACTACTAATACTAAGATTACATGCGAACTGCAAATGTTCAGAATTCCATGCCTTTGACGTGTACTCACCCCCATATTACATTTTTATTTTCTTCAAATCCTTCTTAAATCTTACTTCAAATTAATAGCCCCTCGTAATGAAAATAAAAAATTGAATGAATACGAATTGTAAAGAGAAACTTAGCTCGCTATGTTAAGCGTAAGCCCCCATCAATCCCTGGTCAACGACAAGGGCTTGAAGATTGCCCCAAACACAACGAGCTCCATCTGCGGCACCAACCACCGGACCGGGCCCGTAAATGGTTGGTGTCGAGTTGGTGTAGATGTTTCCTCTGAGCACGTTGCCTGATGCGTTGTCCTTCAAGAACAGGTCGCCGTTCGAGTCGGCAAAGATACCTCCGAATCCTGTGGCTTGGATATCGGGGTATTGGGTAATAATCTCCCATTCATGGGTAACAATACTCCACCTGGCGAGTGACAGCACTGAAGATGTCGGAGTTACTCCGACGGTCCAGAGGTAGTTCTGAGTGGCAGGAATAAATGCCCAATCCGTTAGGTTGACGACTGTTGGGTTGATTGTACCGCTATCTACGATCTCACCATAGGTGCCCTGGAAAGGATTCAAGTTGATTTGCACCCACTGTTGTGCTTCAGGAAAGCCGCCAGTTGTGGAAACCCAGAATTGGCCATTTGAGTCTACATCTCCGACTACAACGTCGAAATCTCCGTTTAGTGGTGTGATTGGCAACTGGGTGACAGTGCCGTTCTGATCAATACGGATCACGGTATGCTTATTATCCGGCATTCCAGAAGTGAATTCGATTCCGTAGACGTAGTTATCCAAAGGATTATAACCGATAGCATTAACCTGAAGGCCATTGTCAAGAGTTTGGGCAATGGTTGACAAGGCGCCAGTCTTGAGGTTGTATCGGTCGAATTCTTTATTGTTCAGGATAAAGCCGATTTCATTACAAACAAAGGTTGGCCCAGCGTTCGCAAGGCTGCTGACTGGCGTGACGTACTCGACGATGGTCACCGTATCCGTTGGACCGGTGAGTGTTGAGCCTGCTGAATTTGTTGGGTGTACAGTAGCTACGCCTGCGGTGGAAAAGGCCAGAGTGATTGTGGTATAAGGGGGTGTCACGAAAGTTATAACAGATACTGTGCCTGGAGTCGTACTTCCCGCGCTGTTGGTTGGGAAAACGGTAGTAATACCAGTCGTAGAGGTTGCTTGCGTTACAGTGACAACTGCTTCGGTGATAACAACCGTCGGGGTGTCTCCGGATTGGGCCAACGGCTCGGTCAGCGTACCAGCAACTGGGCCGGTGGTGTAGCTCGTAGTGGGTTGAATTCCGGGGGGTGTAACGGTCACGATTATAGATATTGTTCCATTTTGTGTGATCGTAGAACCATTGCCGTCAACTGGGAAGACGGTGGTAGTCCCTGGAGCCGCACCTGTGACTGTAGCTGTGACTGTGTTGTCTCCTCCGCTGACGGGCCCGGTGTCATTAGTGAGACATCGAGCTCCGTCAGAATTAGCGAATCCGTCGTCAAGAGTGTCTCCAACTATATCGAGAGTCACCGGGTTGAGAACGTTTGTCTTGTAAATTTTTTTGGTACTCGTGCCACCGACGTACAAGTCGCCATTATTCTTTGCAAAGGTTGCAGCATAGCCCGCGTTATCGACATGAAAGGTGAAGACATCAAAGAAGGCAAAAGACGTCATATCGAACTTGACAAGCGTTTGAGTGCTGTTATCGACAAAAGATACGGTCCAGAGGTAATTGCCAGCTGCTGGGATGAATGACCAATCGAACACTCCTCCCACCAAGCTATCTGAGAAATCACCAGAATGGATAATATTGCCAAAGGTAGCAGACCCTGGCGCTAAGTCCATTTGAAGCCACTTTCCATCAGTTTCGCCAATCCAGAATTGCCCATGACTATCAATGTCTCCCATGTTCCAAGGCGTATTGTCATTCGGTAATGACGCGGCTACACTTATGGTGCCGTCGGAACCTATACGTATAACGGTGCTAGTGTTGAGGTGAACCGCGTAATAGAAGCCGTCAAGAACATTGTATCCGAGAGAGTTGGCGTACTGATCCGCCGTTGTGAAACCGGTTAAGGCGACTACTGGCTCTAGCGGCTGCACACTGAGGTCGTACTTGTAGAGATTCGTGCCGCCTATATAATAGGCGTATCCGTCGCATCCGAATGGTGTTCCTGTCGGGCTGGCATTTGGGGTGGTTATAACAACGGTAATTGTTCCTGAGCCTGAGGGATTGGTAACAGTACTACCATTGCCATCGACAGGATACTCTGTTGTAGTACCCGCAGCAGACCCTGAAGTCGTGATTGTGGTGATGGCTTGCGTGATTACCACAGTAGCAGTTCCAGATGTAGTGATAATGCCTCCCGTAGTGTCGATTGGATAAACCGTCGTGGAACCATCGACAGGCCCGGTAACCAGTGTGGTTACAGTGGGTTGATATCCAGGAGGGGTGGTTATTACCACAGTAATAGTACCAACTCCAGATGGATTCGTCACGGTTGAACCACTGCCATCCACGGGATACTCCGTGGTTGTGCCGAGGGCTGGGCCACTGATGGTGATCGTAGTTATCGCTTGCGTGATAACTACAGTAGCCGTGCCTGATGTTGTGATAATTCCACCACTGTCAGTTGGGTATTGCGTCGTTGATCCATCAACAGGACCCGTCACAAGCGAGGTAACGGTAACTTGACCCAATCCAGCTGCGGGAGTAGTGATAACAACTGTAATCGTACCAGAACCGAGTGGATTAGTCACAGTACTGCCGTTACTATCAACTGGGAATTCTGTCGTGGTACCGGGAGCCGCTCCGGAAACTGTAACTGTAGTAATAGCTTGGGTAATTACAACTGTTGCCGTTCCAGAGGATACCGTGATAATTCCTCCTGTGCTATCTATTGGGTACACGGTGGTTGTGCCATCGACGGGACCAGTTACGACTGTAGTTACAGTGGGTTGATATCCGGGTGGTGTTGTGATCACTACCGTGATGGTACCGACCCCAAATGGATTTGTTATGGTTGAGCCAGTCCCATCGATAGGGTATTCAGTTGTTGTACCCAAAGCTAGTCCGCTAGTGGTGATTGTAGTTATCGCCTGAGTAACCACAACAGTAGCTGTACCTGATGTAGTCACGGTCCCACCTGTACTATCGGTTGGATACTGAGTCGTCGATCCGTCAACAGGCCCGCTAACGAGAGAAGTCACGGTGACCTGTCCCAGTCCACCTGGAGGTGTGGTGATGAAGACTGTGATTGTGCCGAATCCGCTTGGACTAGAAACAGTACTTCCAGAATTATCGGTTGGATACTCTGTTGTAGTGCCAGCAGCAGGCCCTTGTGTGGTAACCGTAACAACGGCTTGAGTGATAACGACTGTCGCTGTTCCGGAGGTTGTTATGATACCTCCTGTGCTGTCAGTTGGATATTGAGTAGTAGACCCGTCGACGGAGCCGGTCACCAGAGTTGTCACGGTGGGTTGTGAGCCTAATGAGCCTATTGGGGAAGTAATTACTACAGTTATAGTGCCGAACCCAGAGGGATTAGTAACAGTACTGCCGGAGTCGTCCGTTGGATACTCTGTTGTCGTCCCGGGTGTATCTCCTGGTAGCGTAATAGTGGTAATAGCTTGGGTTATAATAACACTGGCAGTGCCATCGGTGGTATCAGGAGAGTTATCAGAATTGAGAGGGAATTGAGTGGTCGTGCCATCAACAGGCCCACTAACAAGGGACGTTACTGTTACTTGACCGGATCCTCCTGCGGGTGTGGTGATAAAAACAGTGATAGTACCTGAGCCGCTCGGATTAGTGACGGTATTTCCATTGCCATCAGTTGGATATTGAGTTGACGTTCCAGCAGCTGGTCCGGGCGTGGTAACTGTTACTAAAGCCTGGGTAATGATAACAGATGCCGTTCCCTGAGTCGTATCAGGAGAGCCATCGCTGTTGAGCGGTATTTGAGTGGTGGTACCATCAGCAGGGCCATAAACGACAGTGGTGATAGTGGGTTGAGAGCCGTTTGGAGACGTGATTACGACAGTTATTGTACCAGATCCGCTGGGATTTGTCACGGTATTACCAGAGTCATCAGTTGGGTATTCTGTGCTGGTACCAGGTAGCGGACCGGTTGTGGTAACAGTAACAACGGCTTGCGTAATAATCACACTGGCAGTTCCCGATATCGTGTTCGGGGAGCCATCGCTATTAGTTGGGATCTCTGTCGTAGTGCCATCCACCGGTCCGGTGACAACAGTGGTAACCGTTGGCTGATAACCAGCAGGCGTTGTGACAACTACTGTAATAGTACCTGATCCGGAAGGATTGGTGACAGTCGCTCCGGAATCATCAGTCGGGAACTCAGTGGTTGTCCCAAGCGCTGGACCGGGTGTCGTGACTGTAACAATAGCTTGAGTAATAACCACTATAACAGTGCCCGAATCGGTGACAGTTGAGCCAGAGCTGTCTGTGGGATACTGTGTAGTACTACCGTCATCCGGTCCGTAAATGACCGTCGTGACTGTCGGCTGGGACCCAAGAGGCGTTGTCACCACCACCGTTATGGTGCCTGATCCGGATGGATTAGTGATAGTCGATCCCGAATCGTCAGTTGGGTATTCGGTAGTTGTCCCTGGTGCTGGACCGGGAGTGGTGACGGTGGTTATGGCTTGGGTAATGATAACAGAAGCCGTACCATCAGTTGTATCAGGAGATCCATCATAGTTGAGTGGAAATTCGGTAGTTGTGCCATCAACTGGGCCTGTTACAACTGTGGTTACAGTAGCTTGGCCTCCCTGAGGGGTGACAAAAGTAATGACAGAGATAGTGCCACTCCCGTTTGTAAGGGTGGACCCTGCGCTATCCGTAGGGTATTCGGTTGTCAATCCAGTCGTGCTAGTAGTTTCTGTAACAGTCACTACTGGTTCGGTGATCAAGACGGTGACAGTTCCGCTCGATCCGTCAGTAATAGTTGACCCATTGGAATCTGTTGGCGACTCGGTGGTGGTCCCAGGGGAAGGTCCTGTCGTGACGACGGTAACTGTAACTTGACCGCCCGCTGGTGTCGAAGTCTCGGTGATGAAAACCGTAATCGTGCCTGATCCGGAGGGGTTCGTTACCGTCAAGCCGTTGCTGTCAGTTGGATACTCAGTAGTTGTGCCCAGAGCGGGTCCGGTAGTTGTTACTGTAACTATTGCCTGAGTGATAATAACTGAAACGGTGCCGCTATCATCCGTAATTGTACTGCCTGCACTGTTCACAGGATATGAGGTGATAGTACCATCTACAGGCCCGTATATGACGGTAGTAACTGTGGGCTGCGAACTAGCTGGAGTTGTCACTACTACAGTGATAGTACCCGATCCGCTTGGGTTGCTGATTGTGTTTCCATTGCTATCGGTTGGATATTTAGTTGTGGTTCCAGCAGCCGGTCCAGGGGTCGTTATTGTAATTATTGCCTGCGTGATGACCACGGAGACGGTTCCACTACCGTCGGTGATAGTGCTGCCTGCGCTGTCTGTTGGATACTGCGTCGTGGTACCGTCTGCCGGCCCGGTGACAACGGTGGTAATGGTAGGTTGAGATCCAGAGGCAAGACTTGTCACTACCACCGTAATAGTACCTGACCCACTTGGATTTGTGACTGTACTGCCGTTGCTGTCAACCGGATATTCAGTCGTTGTTCCTGGAGCTGATCCAGGCGTTGTGATAGTGATCACAGCTTGTGTGATAATCACGGAAACTGTAGCTGTCACATCCGTAATAGTGCTACCGACGCTGTTCGTTGGATATTGTGTCGTGGAGCCATCCGCGGGTCCATATACAACTGTGGTAATAGTTGGTTGAGAGCCACCAGTCGGGGTAGTGACAACAACTGTAATAGTACCTGATCCTCTTGGGTTGGAGACAGTACTACCATTGCTATCAGTGGGATACTGTGTTGATGTACCAGCGACGGGGCCGGGTGTGGTGATCGTAACGACAGCCTGTGTGATAACCACAGTGGCGGTGCCGTCAGTGGTGTCTGGAGATCCATCAGGGTTAACTGGGAAATCGGTTGTTATCCCATCCACAGGGCCTGTTACAAGTGAAGTGACAGTGACCTGTCCTGGGCCACCGCTTGCTGGCGTCGTGATAACAACAGTAATTGTCCCAGATCCTTTTGGATTGGTGACTATATTACCGGATCCATCAGTGGGGTATTCTGTGGCCGTGCCAGCGATTGGCCCAGGAGTTGTGACGGTTGTGACTGCCTGTGTGATAACAACAGTCGCGGTCCCGGAGTTCGTAATTGGGCTACCATTGCTATCAGTTGGATATCTGGTCGTGCTCCCATCCTCCGGGCCGGTAACTACAGTTGTAACTGTAGCTTGAGAGCCTGGTGGAACAGCAGATGTTACAACAATGGTGATCGTCCCAGAGCCGCTGGGATTTGTGACAGTGGATCCATTGAAATCAACGGGATACTCTGTTGTTGTGCCGGCAATCGGCCCGGGCGTCGTTATCGTCACTATTGCTTGTGTGATAATTACCGAAACCGTAGCTGTAGGATCCGTGATTGTACTGCCCGACCCGTCTACCGGATATTTCGTAGTTGTCCCATCGGCAGGACCAGTGACAACGGTAGTTACAGTGGGTTGTTGTTGACCGACTGGTGATGTGATGATAACTGAGATGGTGCCCGAGCCAGAAGGGTTAGTGACCGGCTGGCCAGCACCGTTGGTTGGAAACACTGTAGCGGTTCCAGCAACTGGCCCGGGTGTGGTAATAGTAACAACGGCTTGGGTGATGACAACAGTGGCAGTCCCAGCGGTCGTATTGGGTGTTCCATCGCTGTTGGTGGGAAATTCGGTAATCGAGCCATCAACAGAGCCAGTAACTACTGTCGTTACGGTTTGCTGCTGTTGGCCATTCGGTGCTGTGATAATCACTGATATCGTACCGGATCCAAAGGGGTTAGTAACGGGTTCGCCCAGACTATTGGTTGGATATTCCGTAGTGGTCCCCGGAACGGGACCTGGAACCGTTACGGTAACAACTGCTTGGGTTACCACAAGGGTAGCTGTTCCGCCAGTGGTGACAGGAACTCCATTACTATCAGTTGGGAATTTTGTAGTGCTGCCATCGACAGGACCGGTCACCACTTGAGTTACAGTGGCCTGTTCGCCTGGGGTCGTCGTAACTACCACGGTAATCGTTCCAAAAGAGTTTGCTGGATATTCCGTAGTGGTTCCAGGAACAGGACCTGGCGTGGTGATGGTAACAATTGGTTCAGTGATATACTCTATTACCGAGACCGTCAAGTCGGTGGTGATAGGCTTGCCATTGCTGTCTGTGGGATACGCCGTTGTTGTATATGCTGTAGATCCAATGCTTGTGACAGTGACAGTGGCTTGGAGAACCCAGGTGATATAGGTTACGGGGGCAGTAATGGCAGTTGGGGTGTCCTTCCGAGTGCCAGGCTTGGTGCCCACTTTGGTGATACTGGTAGTCGAACGTGTAGTGTAATCGATGACACTGACAGTGAGCTGAGTGGTGATCCGGTTACCTTTGCTATCAGTCGGATAAACCGTTGTTTGATAAACACTCGGTCCGATACTAGTGCGAGTGACTGTCGCTTGTAGCACCCATCGGATAAAAGTGACAGGGGCGCTGATAGCGGTTGGAGTGTCTCGTCTTGTACCGGGAATCGTGCCGACTTTGGTGATGCTAACGGTAGACCGCGGGATATACTTGGTGACGGTCTTTGTAATGGTCTTGGTGGTCGTGGAATAAGATGTACAGGTAGAAGTGACTTTGATAACCTTTTTAGTTGTCGACCAACGGACATTCGTATGCGTGATGCTATGAGTGGTGGTCTTCGTCGCCCTTGCTTCACCCACTGTCGTTGTTCTTGTGACAACGACTTTCTTGGTTGTCGTCTTATGAACGAACCCACTGGAATATTTGACTGAGACGGTTTTTGTGGCCGGTGTTTTTGTGGAAATCGTGGTTTTAGTGAGATAGCATGCTATCAAGCAAGTTAGCAGGCGCCCAAAGGTCACAGGTCACCAAATTCTTACAGCAATGGGCGGGTACGGCAGGCCCACGTCGGAAGAAGCGCAAGCCAGGAGGTGGCGTCCCGTAGATTGTTTTCGTCACGGTTTTCGTCTTTGTTTTGGTCGACAAACTATTATCCATTAGTTTCAAGCTTCGATGCTTCGTAAATACAGATAGAATTCGCGAAGAACGTACACTTTCTTGGTGGTGTCAACGGTACTAATCGAGGTGGAAGTTACACATTTAGTTTTCTGGATCACCTTGGTGACATCTTTTGTAACAATAAATGTGGCACAATTCGTCGTAAGCGTCTTGTGAACTGTAGAGGTACTAGTCGCTGTGTTATAACAAGTTTGCTTTCCACTTTTGACATACTTCGTAGTGGTAGGCGTCGCTTTCGTGGTTGTGGTGGTGCAAGTGCTGACTGCGATTCCTTCCGTGTGAAAGTATTGGGAACAGCTAGATGATATCGTGCCAGCGGTGGTGACGGTCTTACAGCTGGTCGGAGGCTTCTTGCAAGCCAGCGAGGCCAAGACCGAGCCAGCAAGAGCCAATTGCAACAGCCCCTTCAGGAACATCATAGCGCTTCAATTGATATGCTAGATTTTTTGTATACTCCTCTTGATATACTTACCTCGATATGCTTACCTGTTACACTAGATACGCGCCTTGATATAATTGATGCGATATACTCGCCTTTTTATATATACTTACCGTGTAAACCTACCCAATATCTGTGCTCGATATTGTATAGCCGTATCTATACCCACGTCGATAGGTACTCACCCAAATATGCCTAACTTGATAGCTTTACCTTGGCATAATCGCCTTGATAGAAATATGTCGAATTTCCCGCCGTTTTATCCCGTGGCCGATGAGAGTGAACTCTGATCGAATGGCTGCTGCTGAGGATGTTTCCTAGAGCAGAGGTGGTACATCGCAGATGATTTATACCCAGCCTGAAAAGCATCAAGAACAATAGAAAACATAAGACCATATTAAAAGAGCGGCTTGCAATGTGCGATACTTGGGCGCCTCTCAATTTCTCCTCATCCCGTCGCTCTCTGCATATAAAGAGGCTGAGTATATAATTCCACTACCAAAAGCAACAAAAAACACCATCGACGGAAGGCCGAAAAGTACGGTACACGAAAAACCGGGCTTCAATAGCCCGTATTGGGGGAACGGGCCATATGCGGATCTGAACCATTGTAAATCGATGGAATCGCTCCGAGAAAGACGGCGAAGTAGCTCTTGTGTTGCATGTTGGATCTCGTTACCCGCTGCAGGGGTGCCACTCTCCTTAGCCTCGAACCCAGCACTCCACTCCCGGAAGGCGAGTCACGCGTGGGACTTCTCTTCTGGAGCTGCGAGCGTTCACGGCCATGATGATTTAGGACGATTGGTTCCCCACAGTCCATCGTATTTGGTCAGGGTTGGTGTTCCGTATGCAGGTCCCTTCAACATTGCAGGTTGCATGGTTGGGGCTGGTGTTTCGTTCCTAAACCCCAATCAAGTGCAATCGGATCCAAGATGTAGAGTTAACAGGAAGAAGAATATCAACCCTCTCGACTCCTGCAGCTTATGAGCTCTGAGTCTGTCAATTGTCGCCGGCGCCTTTGAATGGATGGGAGTAAGTAGTTATTTTCTCGAGGAATTGATGGGGTCAGTGGTCCCATGCAATGTAGCGTGTTTTCTGGTGCGACAACCGCGTGTTTATTTTAGTTGTCAAGGGTGGCTTGAGCTCGATTGAGGAGAGTAATTTGGGCGACGTCACTGTGTGATACCTCTTCAATTACATCTGCTTCACTCATCCACTCCGCTGGATAGCGCGACGACCGGATAGAACCAGCCTGTGTACAATCAATATTGCACATTCGACGTTACCATTCCTAACTCCCTCGGCAGGAGTACCCTCATCTTCCCAAAGAAAAACGCCCGTGCGACCGCTGTCCATAAATGATACAGGTTGTTTCTTTCCTTTTTTCTCACCTGTCTTTGACGATCTTCTCTACTCTAGGTCTAGAAGAAAGCCGGTCTTAATAGTCTTGGGCAGTCTGAGAGCAGACTATAGATCTCAAATTAAGGCGCAGCTAAGCTTACCGTTTTATAAGTTTTCCCAGAGAAAAAAGAATTACAGCGCTGAAACTTGCAAAATAAAATTTCTAGAGACATTCCACACTATGCTAGAAGTATTATTGACTAGAGCCTCAGTCAATTATTCAATGAATCGAGCCATTCGAAAGACAATGCAGGCGCCTATATATATATACAATGTTAAACTAGTACGACGTGTGCGACTAGCGCAGGTACCTGTAGTGTTGGTGTCTGCGGCGGGGATATCATTCTGCTGATATGCTTTGGAGTGAGCACAAGTGCGAAACCTTCGCTACCTTCAACATATGGAAACTGGGGCCAGGATGATATGAGGGACCAACCTGAACTAATCTTGATACTGTTCCTCGGTTCCGTCAAGTGGCGCCGGGCTAGTTCCTCAAGGGGCGGCCGAATTCATTGCTTTCGAATTCCGGACACCGGTCCGAAATCGGTTAATAACACAAATATTGCCCTACCAAGACAAGGAAATTAGGTGTTACCAGGAGAGATTGATTTCGGGTGTTTTTACATCTTATAAATTTTTTTGATCCTACAAAACCGCCGCTTAGAGGCGAAGACTAGTATTGAAGACCCATCGACCGCCTATCATCGGAGAACGCCTACCAAAAATGTAAATTATGGACCCCGTTTCCGATAGGCGAGCCCATCTGAGGGCAGTCTTCATTCGCCAAGCGTCACGATATCTTCAGTGACAAATTTTTCATGGCATTGGATTTGTATCAAGGACAGAGGTTCCCCAGCCCCAGATGAAGTAAATTTTCAGAGTCTTAGCTAACTCCGAGGCGATAACTTAGGGATACAACTAGATCGCATGAATCTACCCAAAACAAAGAGATGGATCTAATTCATACATTATAGCTGGGTATCCTTAACGATGATAGTACGAGTCGGCTTCTATACTAATTGATACGTACACAAACCGGCTCCCAATCAATCTATCCAGTTGAGTGTATATGTATTAACTGGTGATATTATGTAGTTCATTATGAATATTGCGATTCTGAGACGTTCTCGTAGAAGTCTATAGAATGAAAGTGAATATCGTGATTAACATGGAGTCAACCCAAACTACCCAGCGCCGCAGAGACGCTTTCTCGTTAACCCCAATTGTGATAAACAGCAAGCAATTCAATCACACCACCTGCAGAAGTACGCTTTTCTCTCATGCTTCGTACAAGCGAATGGACCGAGACTAGTGAATACCGACATTTGAGTTTGCGCGGCGAAGGCTCATATATTATTTTTATACGAAATGGTATTTGAAATCTTCGCAGGAAGCCATCCATTGTCTATTCGAACCCGTTACCTACAGACACAACACACACAGAGCAAGAAGAGTTCATGCTGTGGCTAGACTGGTTGCGTGTCCGAGAGCATCATAACAAATTTTCACTAGCTTCGCGGTTGCTCGGTGCCTATGGCTTCTTCGTCTATATTTATTTTTCATAGTATTTGAATTGACCGCCGGGGCAGTAGCTAGCATGGAAAGGCAACAATTTTCTTGAAGTGAGAGGATGTGACATCATCTCAAAACGCACTCACTTAGAGCCCGAGATATATATTCGAGTATTAGTCAAAATTGAAGTTTCAGTATACTAAATCCACCGTCATGTATCTCCCTGTTCCGTTGGAATCTATTACCAGAATAACCGAGCTTCTCAGGACAAGAATTGATTGCCCAAGACATACCTACTTGAAGCCTAGTATAACCCAAATCGGGGCATGAAGTCACCTAATTATAGACTCTGCTAGTAGAATCATCGCCAGAAGTATCCGCGTAAAATCACACGTGTGTGGCTAAGCTAGCTTCGGCTCAGAATGGTATCACCAAAAGGGCTACTCAGTCTCCCAAAAGCAAAAGCACAAGTCAACCACCTCAACAGCGCTAAACATCCGTAGATTCAAGGATTTCAGGGCAAAAGAGAAAAAAGAAAATTCTGCCTCGAATGAGCGGAACTATACGCAATCTATTTCAATCCTTTCTGTCGCTTATATTACGCGAATATCAAGTGGTTGGCTCACCCACAGAATTTTAAGCTTTTCTCAGCCAGTTCCACGGGAAGATCAATTTAAGCAATGCCAACCGAAATCAAAAAACTGTGTTCGAAGGTGCTAACTTTGTTTTAGTGCAAGCGAACTTCGGATTATCATGGTGCCGGAGCTTTTCCTTGGATCAGCATCATTTTCAGCGCAATGGCACAAGGGAATCAAAATGAAAGAGAATTTTGATTTATTTAGCTAGCGCACGGTGAACCGCCTTTGCCAGTATCTATTCATAATTTGTGAATTCGCAATCACATATATAATTTGTTGCAAAAAGTCGCACCTATCTCAGCCAGTCAATTGTTATGATCGATCGATGGTCGCTCTTTGGCAGCTCAGTGCGTAGTGCTAAAACTCCGGTGATAAATATGCCACCCGGACAAACTCCGAATCCACATGGCCGTTTTCCACTTGCGGTACAAGACAAAAGAACTGCAGGAAATAAGATCAGTCTCTTATCTTCCACAGTTTGCAGAGAATGGAAACCGCTTTTGATCATCGACAGTCCTTGGATAGAAGACATCGTAATTAATTAGCCAATTAGCATGGACGCCCCAGAAGCGCAAGCTTTGAAGGAAACATTATTCCAAGGCTCATTTTATGGCTTTACTCCCCGCCACCCACTAGGTCTCAAGCCTGAAGAGCCTTATTACATCTTTACCATGGGAGATTAGAGATACGTTTTTGTCGGGGTCAAATCTCACACGGTGTTCGAGCAATATGTTAATACCGCACCGGGACCTGTTAAATCTCAGTAATTGCCGCTTTTGCGCTTAACATATGCAGCTAGTCTCAGTAATTAATGTTAAGCATGCTAGTTTAAACCCATTAACTTGTATTTATGTGATAATATCACTGGGGTCCATCAGCTTGGCGCTTAGTTGGCACTGATTTCACAATGCATGGATTACTACGCTGTCGCCTGGTGTTAAACGTCTCTTGCATCTACCTTTGTTATTGATGATTTTCACTCATCCACTCATTTGATGCAATTACTATAATCGCTTTGTTCAATCTCAAAATATGACACTACAAAAATAAAATAAATACAATATGTTTCAATGCCCACTAAGCCTTAAAATGTCGTATGTTTAGTTTGAATATATCTACCGCCATGGTGGGAGCACCCAAAACTAGCTGTCCGAAGCGCGACTTCGCATGAGTGTACGTAAATAGACACGCTTAGATAGTTGAATATGATTAGAAAGAAATTCTCAAGGGAAAACAGGAGACCGAGTTATAATCCACTTCATATTCATATATCTCGGGTCATTGAGCAGCCGAGCACACCGGCGTTAACGGACCTAGTGATTTAACTGAAGTAAATCAGATTGAATGACAGTCCCAACACTGTTGTGGTTGAGATTTTATGCCCTAAATAGTGCCGAGATTGCCGCGACGGGGCAGGTCGAAATCGACCAGTCGACTCTCCTGGATATAGGTCTAGTCCGGAAATTATATACTTACGAATGGCACAATTTCTCCTTCAATAAAATCACTTCGCAAAATCCAAAGATATGAAATATATTATAATATAATCCACGATATATATGATCCGCAAAGTTATAGCTTCAAAGGGAGGTTTGACTCCGGCCGGGCACAAGAACCGGGATTTTCCACATCTATTGACGGTATCGCTTGGCCAAAATAATTATAATATCTGCTATTATATCTTTACGGAAGCGAGGACAGCCCGAACCGAAAAAGGTGGCTGTGATCCCTGTCGATTGGTTTTTTGGTCCTCCGCAAACTTCGTCATGATGAAGTGGACTGGGGTGCGTGAGATATATAATTATAATATTATTCGCTGGATGAAACTTTGCAATTTGGCGGTGGGAGGTTCGAAATTCAGGTGCTATAACATGGTGATATAAAGTTCATGAGTGCGCGTACAGAGTCGCAGAGATTTCCTGCCAAGAGAATTTTATATCCTCCGACCACCGACCGCAAGATTCAATTTTTCCGTGTACAGTCAATCGTTGTAGTGAGTTTTGAAGGAGTTCAGATTGTTTGTTTACCGTTTATCGGCATCGACGTATCGCTGCGCTCTCGCTTCGGTCACCGATGGGTGCTATTGGATCACGGCGATTTTACACGAAACCGAACTTCGGTTAGTGAGGGTCATAAAAATTATCATGTATTTCGCTGTTCTGCTATTATGGTACACTCATAAAAATCTATAGATCTATAGATGCTAATAAACAAACTATGAAACCAAAAAACACCTACCAGTATTCCAGGACCGGCCCAGTAGATAGATATTTGTTGACCGGCCTTGAAACTTATTGACGTGCATCAGCTTGCATTAGGATTCGAATTCTAGACCAGATTCGGGGAATATTTATTTTTCCTTCCGTATTTGATTTCCTGAGAAAGGCTTTTAAACCGCCTCTAAGAGACAAGTACGTCCGGCATCCTTAAGGATCCTTATGTTCATTTGCGTCGTCGACATGACAGAATGAAATGACCTACAACAAAAGCTGGTTTTAAAACTCCATTGTCCAGATTGGAACTCCACAAGAAACATGCGCATGCAGGCAGGGGGCCGCTCGATCGCCTCTTTCCTCGCAGCCAACCAACGGAACCTCGCATATGATCCCAGCTCAGGACTGACAGTGCCCGAGGAATGATACCTATCCAAGAAACTTGGCGCTACTTGGCGCTTCTGGGCGCCCGGAGAGGAAGCAAGCGCTTCCGTCTTGACTTCACCGCGACTTTCTTTAGCCGACATGGGGTTACCCAGATGGCCAATATATCGCAATATAACTTCGAAGCCAACAAGATCTGACATTTAGGACGGAAGGAAGGAAGAAGTGCACAGAGTCCGTCCTAATAACTAAAAGGATGAGGGTGCATATTACCCCCCACTTTCAGAGTGACTTTGAGCTTCTCTTTGCCATGAAGACAACCTACGTTGAATGCGTATGTGATATCGATACTTACGATGTATTGTATCTAACTTGAGCGAATCAGAATGAGAAGCGTCTTGCATCTGCCGAGGAAGCTTAGCCTCTCAGAATACGGATGACAAGCCAGGACGAACCGAAAGGGTGCACGGCCTGTCGTCTCGTCCTTGGTTCATCTATCGGTTCCGTGGTAAGCCACCCGGCTTGTTCTCACAGTTGAAACGCCAACCATATCAGATGAAAAAATGAAATTTAAGAGGCTTTTTATCTCATCTTAAGGCCTTTACATCTATATCGAGTCAATCAGGCTGAGGATAACACCCCAGTCGGCGTTTTTGAATTTCCACCTATGAAATTCTTCAGATCGTCTCGACATGGTTTCATCTCCGCAACTATCGCGCGTCCACTCGAGTCTTGAGCTTTTCTTGGTAGTTGCTATTCTCGATCAGACCATGAGTTAGCATACGATACATCTCGAGCTCGGACTGGCTATCAACGGCGAAATTCTTCAACTTCGCCGGTCGCCCTTCGAATTTCGGGTGGTATATAAAGGACGGACAGGCTCCCTCGAAGCCATCTCAATATCAGTTTCTCAAATCAGCATAACCGGAAAACCTGACGTATCGACGACTTCAAACCTCTTTGTCCACTCAAATCCATCTGATCAACCACGATGAAGCAATCTACCCTCCTTCTCTTGGCAGGTGCTGCCTTGGCCAGCGCTCAATCCCCACTCTACGGACAGTGCGGTGGTGTCGGCTGGACCGGCCCAACCACTTGCGTCTCCGGAGCCACCTGCGTCTACTCGAACGACTATTACAGTCAGTGTATCGCAAGCGGCAGCGGTGTGACCACAGCAAAGACCACGACCAAGACCTCCACCACAAAGACCTCCACCACTAAGACCACCACTACTAAGACCACCACTACCGCAGCAGGAAGCGGCGGCGGTGCCACCGGATTGACCACCGTTGTTCCAGCCTCGGCTGGTTCTACAACCCTCCCATCCGCCAAGGTCATCTCAGGAACCTTTGACGGTGGTATGGTCAAGTATGACCGAAACCCCAAGGTGTGCGAGGAGCAGTCCGAAACCGGTGAAGAAGACGCCATGTTCATCCTCGAGGCCGGTGCCACCATCAAGAACGTTCTCATCGGACCAAACCAAGCTGAAGGTATTCACTGCCGTGGAACTTGCACCATCCAAAACGTCTGGTGGCTCGACGTCTGCGAGGACGCCTTGACCCTCCTCCAAGCTTCCGGAACATCCTACGTCATTGGCGGTGGTGCATTGCACGCCGCTGATAAGATTGTCCAGTTCAACGGCCGCGGTACTGTCTCCATCAAGAACTTCTATGCCAACGACTACGGCAAGGTTGTCCGATCTTGCGGTAACTGCTCCGGTAACGGTGGTCCTCGTAACATCATCATCGATAACGTTGTCGCTGTTGACGGTGGTGTTCTTTGCGGTATCAACACCAACTACGGTGATACTTGCAAGATCACCAACTCGTGCCAGGACGACGGCAAGTACTGCGATCGATACACCGGTAACTCCTCTGGTGCCGAACCACCAAAGATCGGTTCGGGACCAGACGGCACATACTGTACCACCTCTAACGTCAGCACATCTTGCTAAGCGATATATATTCCAATCGATATATAACTATCTAGTATGAATAGAAAAGAGGAGGGGTTGTAAATATGGATATCTAGTTAGATTGTTTTGGTTCCATGTTGACTTACTTTCCGAGTAATGTCCTCCGAGAGGCTTACGCGGTCTGCGTCAAAAGCATTTTTCTATATACTATTCTTTCGCATATCTCAATCGGTTTTCATATCCCTGTACATAACACTTTCCCGTTGCGAAAATGTACATACCAATCCAGCTAGTTCCCGGTTAACTCTAAATTTCCCAGCCGACGAATCCGTATACGCAAGCCCTGAATAAGTATTGTTAGAGCAGTTACCTCGCTTCGCCTCATTCGCGGGGTGCAATCTTCCGACATGTTTGCGACGGTGGTGTGCGCTGCTGCGCACATCATTCTTTAATTGCATGTGCCCCGCGAAATTCGCTCTTGTTCCGTTCGAAAATTAAAAACAGACCACCTGCACCTCTTTTCCTTTCGCGATGAACTCTCCATCGCCACCTATAATCTTCAACCACCGACAGAACAATTCCAACGGATATTGATAATATACTCTCTTTGAATCCGGTTGCGGGACCATCCGGTTCACATAAAACAATCGCAATGACGCTGCGTACCAAACTCGCCGCCTTCCACGCCCGAATCCACTCCCACCGCCGCCATCCTCACCGAAAGGATAAAGAAAAGCACCACCACCACTCCCACCATCGGAAACACTCCCCGCCTAGAAAACCCACTCCCCGCGACTCCCTCTCCTCCACATCCTCTACAACAAGCAGCAGCCACTCCCACTCCCTCTCGCCGGTCCTAACCCTCATAGTCCCCACAACTTCCCACGACCTCAACGTCGAAGCACGAGTCTACCACCCGTCCGAATTCCCGTCAAACTACGGTGTCGACCGCACACACCCACGTAAAGCAGCGGTTGTAGCACACCCCTACGCCTCCCTCGGTGGTAGCTGGGATGATCCGGTGGTGTTGTCCCTCGTCAGTCTACTCATCCGGAAAGGATGGGTCGTCGCAACATTTAACTTTGGCGGGGCGGGCAATTCAAAGGGCAAGACATCGTGGACTGGTGCGCCGGAACGGGAGGAATATGCTACCATTGCCGCTTTCCTGGTCAAATATGTCGAATGCCTGGATCCGCATTCTTTCGCTCATAATACTCGCACTCATAACACCGATAATATTATAAATACGACGCCGGCTACTGTTGGGGTATCGAACGGCAGTACTACTGCGACGGGTGACATCAAGGAGGGAGGGAAACCGGCAATGAAGGTTCTATTGGCAGGATATTCTTACGGTTCGCTCATAGCATCCCGAATACCATCCGCCGACAAAATACTCAAAAGCGTGGACTGCGATGTCCTAGCTTACGCCACGAGGACGGCATACGAGTGGGCTAGTACCGAAAAACGGCGCAGCTTCGCAATGCATCGTGGTGTAGCTGCAGGGATGAGTCCCTGGTGTGCAGATCTCTGTGACGAAGAAGAAGAACAAGGGGAGACAAGCGGAAGCAAAGAACCGAGCGTTGTGGCGGCGGCGAAGGATAAGGTGAACTACGAGGTGCAGATGAAATTGGAAACCCACTGGCTACTCGTTTCGCCGCTGTTACCCCCCGTTTCGATACTCCTCAACCTGCCCAACCCGCTTTCCTGGTTTCATAGGAGTAAGAAGAATGAACATGACGAAAGCGAAGAGGAAGCGGCCGATGAAGGAGGAGATGAGAGGGATATGTTGGTGGTGTATGGTACCAATGATATGTTTACCGGGGTGGGGAGGTATAGGAATTGGATCAAGGGACGGACGACAGGAAGAAGGAAAGGAGAGTTTCATGCTGTGGAGGTGGAGGGAGCAGGGCATTTTTGGATGCAGGAGGAGGCGTGGATGGTGCGGTTGAGGGAGGGTGTAGCTGCGTGGATTGATGCGCTGGATCATAGAAATGGGATGGTGTAACATATCTTTTGTTTTTTTTGCCCTGGCGTTTATGGTTTACAATTTGGGACTAGACAAAGGCGTTATTTGGGAGCTATAAAGATTTTATGATGGGATTTCATAGGGATTTTGTATTCTAGCGATACTTCTGGAAACATATGACTACATTAATAGCAATCATTCACATCGATATCATGCGTCAATTAGATATAGTGGACTCTTTAGTAAAGAATAATAATAGTTTAGGCACTAATATAATATACACACCTCAGAATCGAACAGCATTCCGATACAACAAAGGAAAATAAGCTATTCTAAACAATAAACGGCAATAAAGAAAGAGCTGCATGCGTTATGGTATATGTTCACTGAGGATATTAATCTAATCACGCTCCCTGCTACTTGCTATTCCAGCTTATAGCTTCATTCCCAATGCTTGGTGCACCTTCATCGCCTGTCTGATGCTCAAGTCCTCCATGATCTCCAAGCTACCACCGGGAATCATGTAGGCCTTGACGTCTCTGTACAGTCTCTCGACCTTGGCACCCTGTCCTCCTCTGCTATATGCTAGACCACCAAAGATCTGTGCGGCTTCCCTGGCACAGAATTCAAATGTGGTGGTAGCTTGAGCCTTCAACCCAGCGATAGCACCGCCAAGACGCAACATGCTCTCGGTGGTTCCCATCTTCTCACACTGGTAGACAATGTTCTCGAGCCAGTTGTGGCAGGCTTCGATCTGACGAGCCATCTGAGCGAGTTTCATTCGGATAACCTAGTTTTATCGTTAGCATTTTCTTCATTTCAATGTGAGGATAATTGATATACATACCGGATGCTCAACGAGCTTCTTGCCGAATGTCTTTCTCTTGTTGGCGTACTTCATGCTCTCCTCGTACAAGACTCTGCTGAATCTGTTGCACTGGATGACTATTCCCAACCGCTCGTGGTTGAAGTTGGTCATGATGACCTTGAAGCCCTGGTTCTCCTTTCCGATCAAGTTGTCAACTGGAACCTTAACATCCTCAAATGTGATGTATGTCGTTCCCGAAGACCACACACCCTGGCAGTCCATCTTTCGAACGCTGACACCAGGGGAGGTCTTCTCGATCAAGAGAACCGAAACACCACCCATACCCGGTCCACCAGTTCTGACGGCAGTGGTAAAGTAATCTGCCCAGATACCGTTGGTGATCCACTTCTTCTCGCCGTTGACGATATAGTGTTTCCCGTCCTCGCTCAACTTGGCCTCGCAAGTCAGATTGGCAACATCGCTACCGGCATCGGGTTCAGTGATGGCCAAACAGATCCTCTTCTCACCGTTCAGCAAACCGGGCAAGATTCTCTTCTTCAACTCGGGCTGTCCGAATCGGATCACAGGCGGCAAACCGATCCCGTATCCTCCGATCTGACTCCACACGAACCCACCAGATCCCGTCCGCGATAGCTCGTCAGTGACAATCAACTCGTGGAAGTGGTCCCACTCTTCAGCTGGGACGGACGTGACTCTACGGTCGGTATATTCAACGGGATACTTGACACCCAACAAACCGGCGAGATAACCCCGCTGGCCCATCTGCTGGTAAATCTTCTCCGGGACGTGGCGGGCCTCGTCCCATTCTGTGACGTAGGGTTCGATCTCACTCTGGATCCACTCGCGGACTTCGACGCGGAGAGCGGCGTGGGAAGCCTTGTAGTATGGTGAGTGGTAGGATTGGTACCACGCCGGGTCACCGTAGGGGATCAAGTCGCCGTAGGTTTCAGAGACAGTGGCGGCTGGTTCCGCGGAGGAAGATGAAGCAACGCTCTTGGCGACCGGAGCTGGTTTTGGTGGTTCGGCTTTGGGGGTTGGAGCTGGTGCTGCCGGGGCTTTACCTTCCAGAGAACCGACTTGGAGCTTTCCCTTGTACTTCTCGAGGACGGAGAGCTTGTGATACTTGTCGAATTGGACGGTGGCGTCCTTTCCTGCTACTCTCTCGAGAACTGTTGTAATGACATGTTAGCTCGCGTGATCAGATTTTATCGCCAATGCGAAATACCGAGGTTGGTCGGCACGATGATGTCAACACATTCCATTTCCCCAGCCTGCATGATCTTTACAAAATCCGGGGAAATGAGGTGATGAGAGATGGAGGGGAGAGGGGATGGAGCTTACTCTTCTTGCCGCCGGGATGTTCGTTCTTGAATTCGGTGACATTGTAGACATCACCGTGGACGATGATGAAGTTGTCGTCGAGCTTGTTGTGGGCCTTGACCTCGTCTACCGTGAATACCTTTGCCATCTTGATGATATCGACGTGATAACTTTTACGGTAAGGATAGGGAATGAATAAATGAAAAAGAATAAAGACTACGCTGGAAGTATCTGTCTATGGACTCTGTATAAATACAAGTTACAAATATTCCGGAGGTACCCAAGGATGTTACTTTCAGCTACAAAGGATGATGTAAAGGAATAGAAAGAAGAGAAGAAGAAGAATCAGAGCTGAAGGGAAAAGAAGGAGAGGTTTAGTTTGTGCCGTGGAATGTTGGAAACTAAAAAAGACTAAAAATGGGACTACCGCTTGCTTCAACTTTATAAACGATCGCATTCCAAAGCATGTGAAACTGTGGGGAGTGTCCAAATCTTCCTATTTGATCCATTCATCATCTTCGGATCATATCATCATCGGTTGAACCGCGCGAGCAGCCAGCGACTGGAGATTGCGAAAAGAGCAGAGACAGACAAGGAAGACGGTCACATGCGGCGACACCATCCCATCCGTCGTTCGAGCAGCCCTGCAACAGCCAGTTTTGCATGCTTCGGTGGTTAGTCTCACGGCTGCTGGGGCCACGGTCTCCCCGGCTCCTCACGGCTTTTCCCCACACTCCGGATCATTCTTTTAGTTCTGGACTGCGAATTAGCGGGCTGGTGATTGGCTCGTTCAGGGTTTCTCGCTTGTTGGCATGTGAAAAGCCCTCGGCCCTCGGAGGAACACCGCGACTGACCTGTCGCATGGAATACGCGAGGAAAGTCACGGTGCGGCGTTGAAGGATTCCATTACATTGCATGCACTGGATTGGATTGGATTGCGACTCGGGATATCGTTTCAGATACGCTGTTCTATCGACCGATGCATAAGAGCGTGTTCGACTATCATCAGCGCTTGGTCGACCCCCACTTGACAGGCAGATGTACCCGCCTAACATGCGGCCCCGCTTGATAAAGTTTTATAATTTATAAAAGTCAATTAATGTGAGCAGCAGATTTATTCGTATTTGATAAACTAGATTTTCTTCTATATTGACTAATAAAGAGCAAAGAACCGTCCTCCCTAACCAAAATAGTAAGGATATATACATAATATTTTTATATCAAATTGCCTAGCATGTTTGACTATTTAGCCATATTTAGTCAAATACATCCCGCTCTGATTTTTATATCTTTATCTATGTATCGGCGAGCGGGTTGCATTTTGGGTAGTATGGAGATAGTATAGTTGATGTCTATTTGCTTTCGATCAGGTTGGTCATCTTAGAGTTGAGGACACTCAGATGAGGGATGTTTCAATGCCGTTCAGGGACTGGCCGTTCAGGTATAGATGAGATTCTTGTTGTTCTGGATAGGTAATAGTAAGGAATTGATGGGATTTGATAAGGGTCTTCTGGGTGTGCTCTCTGGCTAGCTGTTATACCCCCATTTACTGCATCGCAAGGCCCCCTGATTTGCATCGGCAGGCATTTGGGGGCAAGCGCTGCATAACACCTCACGATGACTGTTGTCAATCCCACGGTTCCGTAAAACAGCCCCGCAACCCGCCTGTCGACATAGATCCGCCTGCAGGTTCGCGTTCGGGATGGAGATACAGTCATAATTTATAATGATGCCTCCTTGGGTGTTGAAAGCAATACAGACTCCGGTATATAAGGTGATCACACCCAATAATTTAGAAAACAACATTGCTTCTATAAAAAGAGAGTAGGTTTTCTTCTAGAACGAGAGGCTAACTATATACCAAAATGAATACGAGTAATGATAGGTTTCGTTGGGCGGAAAGGTAAGGAGAGTGAATGGAATTGAGAGGCAAGATGTGTATGAAGTACGGGGTATTATATACACAGAGACTTTGTATATACGGAGACTCCAAAAATGCATCATAAAACTGATCTCGTGCTCAATCAGACTTGTGATTCTGTTACATGCTAGACGGTTTGTGTTACGTCTCGCTTGGGAGGACTAATTTTCGGTTAAAAATCTGTCAATTGCCGTATTGCACACAAACTTAAAAAAAATAACATTTTCGGCAAACCAGCCTCGCATTAGAAATCCGCTGACCTCTTGTCCCCGCTAAATTGGTAGATTCAAATGGCAACCAAGCAGTATCGATATGTACGTCCAAGCCCGGTGTGACTACGCGCGCATGTCGACAATTGAAACATCTATTCAGCCCTTTCCGGTAATATATGTGGTGATACATGCCCGGCTCGGATATATATCGCTTCTAATGGATGTTGTACCCTTTCATATTAGCTATCATATGATATCTGATCAGCTGTATGTAACAATTTAGATCTAGTTTAATCTTGTTGCTTTCATATTAAGGTTCAAATTCTCAACTTAAGGCACGCGGAACATCTCTTCAATCAATTTTTTCCGTAGCTTGGCATTCTCACGCCTATATTGCCTTCATGTAGAACTCCATATCGCCGCTGACCAAAGCTAAGTATATCTCCAGACAGATGACTTGCACTCAAGGGATAATTTCACCTGTTTCGAGATCTGCCATGCAAGACAATTAAGCGGCAAGGGAATGCCTTTGCGAGGTTATTGACTGTACCTACAGATCGATGGGAAGGGGCGGTAGTTTTCACAATATCAGAATTACCCGCCGTCTTCGTGCTGCGCGACTGTTGTGCGAGGCAGCTCACCGTTCTTAAAATGTATATATAATTACATTACCATCTTTCCACTGACCTATACTTTAACCTCACATACGTCTCGTCTCCTAAATACCACCAAATCATCATCCTTCTGTTCACATTAGCGAAATATCTCTCCATTTATTAATTTCGCACGAAACTTAAAATTGCAATCTACACTCTTATTTCAAATCCCATCATCACTTTAGTCGCAAAAAATGCAGATTAAACATCTAGCTATGGTTGCCTTGTACATAGAGGCCTGTGCTGCTATTGACCTGGGAAACAGCCTTATTTTACGTTATAGGTGTAACCCAGGTTTCATAAATGCTGTCATGATACGCTGCCAACAAGCAGGGTGTGCCTTCGGGAGTCCATCACGCGAGGGAACCCTCCCTGGATATAACCCTCCTATGGGGGCGGCTCTGTGCTCTCTTTGTCCAAAGATGCCAGAATTTACACCGGGATGTGACCTTATAGGGTTTGGTGCTCAATAAAAAGGTAGTCGGCATACGGGTACAAGCAGAGGATTTTTAGTCGGGGAGGTAGACGGCGCGCTTGCTTATAACAAGAGACGGCGCGATTTCCCAATATATCGGCGTTTTTATCATCAATTATGAAACAGCAGACAACGAAATATTTTCGGTCTACACGATCCTTTCAACCGAAATCTGTTTCTCGAAAGATCCGGCTACTAGAAAACTCGATGATAGAATTATTACTTCAGCATGTTCATACAAACCTCAAAATATCTTGTATCACTACGTTTATAATTAAAGCTTCTTTTCTTTAGTTGAGAGCGAATTCTGATTCGACCTCTGCTCGATCAAATTTTCCGATCAATATCGATTCTGTTCCGCTAAGATAGTCTTAAATATCAATTGTGCACCCGTTTTTTGTGTTGCCCATATAAAAATATAACATTCTAGGCTTCACGTCGAGCGTTTGGTTTACGAGACTAATTCTGGAACCATTTGGGCTGACAGAACTGGTGTGGCCTAAGATTATAGTGATTCAAGAGCACAGTGCATCACTTGCACCCAGAGATGAACACCAATATGCTAAATATCGCGTTTACCATCGTATGATACGAGGAATTATTCTTCAAGGTATGATCTCGCATATATATATTGTGGCCATGTGGATCACCAAAAGATATGGTCAACGGTTAGACGGAGAGTTTTGATAAAGGTAAACATCCCCTTCCGCAGTCGCACTCACCGCGCTGGGACTTAGAGAACCATCACCTATCGGATCAAATTACTACGTGCTGAAATACTTGGAATGTCTACCAGAGCAGCTAAAGATTGACACCAAACCGAAAAGGTCGGCTCGGGCTTGAGCTATACAAATAGTTCTGCGTTGTATACAACAGAATTAAAGAATTCGGATACTCGCCTTATAGTACACCCCAAGGATCCTTAAGGATCCAAAAAGAAAAATAGGGCACAAGTGTATCTAACCGTCTCTAACCGTCTCTTCCGTGATAAATCTACGAATTATCTTTCGTGACTAACTAAAAACGCCCTTTATTTTCATCACCAACTGCAATATTTAAGATCATGTGTATGATATCCCATTGCTGTATGCAAACAAAGATTCTAGAATACGCGCCACGAAAGCCTAGACGTCTCTCTGTGACGAAATCACGAGCCTTATCGTGGTAAATACACTCTAGCGACGCGGCAACGGCAAGAGGCATGGAATATGGCGGAGAAACACAACACTTGGGCGCTCTTAGTCGGAATCGATTACTACGTTCCTGGAGACAAACGTCGAGTAAAGTACCGCAACCTCAATGGTTGCGTATCAGATATTGACTCCATCAAGAATTACCTGAATACGATCAATGTTGATAACATCAGCACTCTCACATCTTCAATAGGCCCAGATGGCCCACAAGAGGACTGCAAGAACTTGCCAATATATCCAAATATTGTTCGAGAGCTTGAGAACATCACGGAGAAGGCAGATCCAGGAGATATTGTCTATATTCACTACTCGGGCCATGGAATTATGAGAAGCGCAGAAACATTTAATCCCGATGAAGACAATGCCGGAGACAAAATGACCGGGACCGCACTCGCCCTTATGGATGTCATGGCCGGAGGAGCGTATCTCACAGGTTACCAATTAGGTGTTTTTATTAAAAGAATGGTACAACAAAAATGCCTACGGGTAACACTGGTGCTTGACAGCTGCTTCTCGGGCCAAGGGTTGCGGAACTCGAATAGCCAAATCGGGGGGTATACAATCAGATCCGGGGAAGGAAATTTTGACGATGGGATTATAGAAAGTGACGTCGAAGCGGAAAAAATTGCTGGCGATATCGGTGGCAACCCTGTTTCTGAATTTAGAAGCACCACTAAGATTCGGTCCTGGTTATCAGATCCTGAAGGATGCACCATTTTGACAGCGTGCGAAGCCGACGAAGTTGCTGGCGAAACCAGAATTGACGGAAAATTCAGAGGCGTCCTAACGTATTGGATCTTGAAAATTCTATCAGAAAATCCATCTAAAATTCGGCCAACATATAAAAGGGTGCGAGACTACGTGGAGCGAAATATTCACTACAATATGCCGACAAGGCCTCAGTCACCAATTCTTCTCGGGGAAACTGATTGCGTGTTTCTTGGAAAACAGCGAGTTATTGAAAAGCCGACTAGTTATTTACGACAGCAGTTTGGTAACTGCGTGGAATTAGACATTGGATGGGCTCAAGGTGCTGCTGTTGGGGCTGTCTATGGAGTTTATACGGACAATGAAGTTGCTGGATTCGATTATCTGCGTTGGTGCGAGGCCCATATTACGAGAATCGAGAATGATAAGCCCTTCAAATCAACCGCTATGCTTGCTCCAGCCGGCCAAAACGCTAAATCTCCAAAAATTGGAATAGGTAGTCGCGTAGCCCTCGAAAAATGGGCTGTACCTTTGAATAACTGGCTCGATATAACCTCTTTACGTGGAAATATTTCTGAACACCACCTAAGAGCCGTAGAGACCGAAGTGGCAAATATACCGGGGTTTGATTGCAGGTTTCGATCTGAATTGGCTGGTGTAACGGTGTTCAGTTTCGGGCTCGATGGAAACGGACGACTGGAGCTCTTAGAAGGAGGGAAAGTCGTACCGCGTGTTCCTAAAATTTCTCTTGAGGATGATGGATGGGCTGTAAAGGCTGCTTACGTTGTTAGCCATATAGCAAGGTACAGGGTCCTCCAAAGCATCCAGAACAACGACCTAGGCACGCAGCTGCGTGCAGAATGGTTTTCTTTCGAAGCACACGTTTTGGATAATTATTATGATGATGAAGACTGTGCCGACCATACACTAGACTTCAATAATGTAAACACTGTTTCCGAGGGAGATGTGCTACGATTCACGTTTGAGATGGATGATAGTTGCCCTCTAGATTTCGTTTATGTTAGCTTCTTCACTTTCGATGCCGCCTTTGGAACCTACAAGGTACATCCGGGCCAGGGACAAAGCTCCGTTAAAATATCGCAGGATTCGCCCGCGGAGTTCGGATTGCGCATGTCTATTCCGGAGAAATGCTGTTCAGAAGACCCGAATGATGTTATGGATGTGGTTAGAGTATTTATCAGTACCTCGAAAATATGTTGGGACGAAATAGCTCTTCCAAACTTGTCACCGGATATCCCCCAGTTTCCCAGAGATGTTCTTATTCTCCCCGCTGACACCCTAGATCCCCTTTCTACCGAAGGGGGTGGTCTAGGGAACCGTAACGCTAAAGTTATCCGATCAAGAGAGGACGATTATCTCGCCCAAAACCCCAAAACGAATTGGGTTATCATGGATTTAAAGATATATGTCGCTTCTCAGAGTTGACTTCGCGCTATTGACCATTGAATTACTTGCCCCTTTATGGGATATTTACGAGAATCGAAATTCGAAGCTTAAAGATTACCTGGAACCCTCGAATTTCTGAACATTCGTAAAGGGGCGGTATAATGAGTTTGCAGAATAGTGGGTATATTCATGGAAATTTTGATTAGAAAGGAAAATAAACTTCATCGCTTTTGCGCTCCAACATAAAGAAGTAAAGAAGGTTGTGGGCTTAAATATTGAGAAGAAAAGTAAATGTGGTTAATATAAATAAGATATACCGCAAAGTTATGAACGCATAATCCTATACTCCAAAGTGAACATATGGTATCCAGAAGAGGTTAGGAACCATGCGCTGCTGCAACTTGATTGGGGTAGCTGTTCTTCCACCCTCCATCGATAAATCAGCATTTTCATGCGATTCGTCGTTGGATGAGCCGACGGTAGTAGGTAACCCCGCTTGTATATCTGCATCCGATCCCCCATTACGTTGCGCAGTAAGCCCTTTGGACTGAGAATATAAATTGACAGGTGACTTGCGGGTAATGAGTGATATCTTAACTAGCTCCACTGGCGCTGAGACAATTTTTGTCACAATTTCTGGGGGCAGATTGGAGTATAAGTTCGCATTTCCAGTGAAAATATTAGAGCTATCAGATCCGTCGAATTGTGGTCGATTCCAATCAGTCAAGGCGACTTTTGCCTCATCACCGAATGTATCAGTCAATTTCCCATCCACTGTGTCCATTATGGTTGCAATGAAAGGATCAAGTTCCATGCCAGTCTTACTATCCCCTTCCCCGATTTCCCTGTGGGGAGCAGACTTGAATTTGCCTTTGACAGATTTATTTCTAAGGAGAACGAGGGCTCGATGCAATCCAAGAGCAATAGCCCCGTCCGTAATCCCAGCTTCTTTCAGGGTCTCGTATACCACCTTAGCTACTGTTTCACAGTAAGAGTCATTCACTTCCCAGAGAGTTCCAACGACATGGCGAAACCCGGCGATTTGAAAAGCCCCAATTAAATGGATACCTTCATCCATAAAGTTCAATCTTCGGGTTTGACCTGTAGAGCAAGCGGAGAGGTATGCCAGAAACGGGGAGTCATCTTGCAATTTCTGGTCCCAGAGATTCTCTACGGTCAGTGGAGAAGCCTCCCAGTCTTCTAGCAAAAGGCAACTTTTAGAAGGATTCGATGGATCGGAACGGCCGTGACCTGCGAAATGAAATATCTCACAACCCTGGAGATGTGAAAGAACCTCTTTCTGTGTTGTCGTTGGTCTTAAAGGATTTAGTTCTAACCCTTTACACAGCTCCTCAACTACATTTATTTCTTTTTCAACGTAAGGAAGAGCCGGCTGGCGTATAGTATTTGGCATCGAAATCAAAACGGCACTGCCTGGGATCCCAGATTTCCGAGATAAATGCTGACGGCTATATAAAAGAGTCTTAATGGATAGCGCATAAGATGATATAGCCATGTCTAGCACGGTCTCACGGGTGCCAGCAAAATGCCTTCCTGCCGCGTGAAGGGGTAGTTGGGATAATTTCCCCGTAGGAACCCACCAGAAATGGGGCAATTCAGAAGGCTGCGGACTTCCAGGCGAGCCATACTGAGGGCTTGCCATCTTAATATCGATGCAGTCAAAGATGGGACAACAAACGACCTCCCAGAGCCACTCAAGCACTTTCCACCCCGCCATTCCTTTATTTTCCCTCAACAGTGCAATTTTCTGATCTATTTTGTCAGGATTTAGGTTCGGTAATGGTACAATTCGAATGCCTTCTTTTTGTACTAGGAACGCGTCGCACCGGTAACGGTGAACATTAATGACAGCGATAAAATGAGATCCCGCAGCAGATACAAGCTGATTTTCTGTTGGAGGGAGAAGGAATCTCTCTAATCCCCGCAAAACTCGGATCTCGTCAATGAGTTCATTGAACCGTCTCTCTGTCTCCTGACGGCGCTTGTTTTTAGATTCAAAATCCGATGCAGTATTTGCAGAGGTGAAAGTAAGAGGCGGGTCACAAGTATCCATCTTGTCTCGAAGTGAGATGAATTCCTTCGCCAGATTGCTATCTTGAGCTTCAAGCTGAGAAATATCACTTCGCATTTCCATCACGAGTCCAGAAACTACTCCGCGGCCTTGTTCGAGTAGCATTAGAGCGGCAAATGGCTCCTTCCCGGCGTTCAATGCAATTGCTGCGGCCATAGATGCAAGACCGAAAAATTCTTCGACGCTGGCTTGTTTATCTGTGTTGCGCATTGTTCGTGAACTAAGGATAGGAAAGAGATCGATTGCATCTTTGATAACGGTGTATGCATCTTCCCACTTCGACTGGTGCACAAACTTCAGGGCTAGGCTTTTAGCTGCGCGTATACGGTAACTGGGACGAGATCGAGTGGCCATAGCATCTTTTAAGAGAAATTCCACACGCTCCAGCCCTCTCTCATCTTTTGCGAACTGTTGTTTTAAAGTGAGCAAATCAGCCAGATAGCGCAATATAATGTTTCTCTCGTTTGGATTGGAAATATTAAGTGCTAATGCGCTCTCAAGGTTTTCGATAGAGTTGTCTAGATATTTCATATCCCCAGAGGATATGAACCGGTAAAGTTGAAATTCTCCGACATGGTATATTTTCATAGAAAGTTCCATAACATTTTGAGTTACCTCAATAGAGCGAGTCATGTACTGAACGGCGTTATCAAGGTCTTCAGAGGCTCCGGTGGAGTAGTATCGCTTGCTATAACCTATGCCGAGAAAGTGTAACCCGATTTTTAAAGCTAAAGGGGTAGCGTCTGGACGTAGCGCCTGGTGCAATTTTCCAATAGCGTCGTTCAGATGATCGTTGTCGCGAGTTCGCTCATATCTCAGAAGTATGAAGTTCCCGAGAAAAGCAAATGCAAGCGCCCGTATGGGTTCATCAGGTGCCTGAAGTTGAAGAGATGCCTCTATCATCTGAATTGCCAGCTCGAGATCTTCCATAGCCCCGGTTCGCTCGAATCTCATGCTAATATCATTTCCAAGATGCAGAAGTGCCCTCGCGATAGCCGTTTCATTGTTGAGTTGCCTCAAATAATCTAAGCTTTCGGTTAGTAGCTCAATTGCTCTGTTGAGATCATCCGGCTCGTTTGTTGTCTTATATCTGTCCCCTAAGATGATGCCGAGAGTCGCGAGTCTAAATCCTCTCTTGAGACTTCCTGCGTCCGTCGAGTTTAAGGATATTTCGTGTGCTGCTACGGCACGGTCCATATACTTCGACTCTTGATTTTCATCCCACACACTCGCACAGATTTTTCCAAGCTCACTGAATAACTCCGCCCTCTCTGTATGAATTTCTGCGCCTAGACCCAGCAGTAAATCATTTATTTCTATGGCTCGCTCTTGCTCCTCGATCGAAGAATTTCTTTTAGCTCGAATCCTAAGCTTTGCGCATAAGCTCCACTGAACATATGCCCACATATCGCTATGTTGCTCGTAGTTGATATATTCTGCAATAAGTTCGTTTGCTTTTATGCCTCTTTCTAGTATTTCCGGGGGCAAGTATTCGTCGAATTTCGAAGTGTCGTATAATTCTTGAAAATATTCTTGGATTTTCCAGAGAATACTCCTTGGATCGTAGAACCTAACACCTGGTAGACGCAAAGCCTCTTCTGCAATTCCTATCGCCCGATCAATATCTTCATATTTTGGGTTAGTGCTCTTTTTAAACCGTGTAAAAAGAAGTATCCCAAGTGCTCCAGACTCATTGGACCCGTCCTTCTCATTGATGCCGCATTTTTTCTCGCCTTCGGCTATCCCAATCATTTCTTTGAGAGTATTAAGCGACAATTCTTCCGCCTTCTGACCCAGTTTAAATACGAGGACCCGAAAGTCTTTCGCAATTGAGTGACTAAGGTGTGTTTCTGGTGTCATGGCTAATGCAGCATTTGAAGATCTTATAGCGTCACAGAGATCGTCTAGCATGCCTAGAATGTTGAAACGGGTGCAATATAATAGTGCAATTGTTCTTAGAATTTGCCCACGGGCGGTTTCATCTAGGGGGCGATGATCCAGTGCAATCTTTGCAATTTTGAGGGCCTCATTGCTATCTTGGATATGCTTTAGCTGACGAAATCGGGAGTTGAGGAGTTGCGCGAGGTTGTCCATCCCCCGAGCTTTGCGCATGTCACCTGTTGGAGCTTCATTTACAAGATCTCTGAAAGCTAAGATAGCATCGTTAAGGATTTTGATATCCGTTTGTGCTTCATACTTCCCCATTAGAAGAGAACCAAGGTTGTGGAGTGCCCCTATTCTCTCTGGATGACCCGGAGCTGGGAGACATGCAACGGCAGTCTGGCGGTCTCCCGAGGCTTCACTAGCGATCCCAGTATAATCGTACTGCTGCTGCCCTGTAAAATTAGCAGCCCCGGACCTGGGATCACCAAAATGTTCCGACTGATTCTCCGTAGTATGATTGCCTCTATCCAGCTTTGAATTAGCACTGATTAAGAACTTATGGAGCAATATGTACTATTACCCCTTTAAATACTCAGAATCGAGTTTGCGTTTGCGGAACTAATTATTAATACCATAAAAGAGACCGAAGAACATAGGGATCTGCGCCTGGGTATGTTTCTGAATGAAAAGGGAGTGTAACTAGAAAATACGTTCCTTACATCTCTAGTGTGCGTAGTTCGGACTCCACGACGTCTACACCTATTTCTTTCTCAAACTCTAACTTCTGAAGGGACAGCATATCGGAAATCTGCAGACGTCGAGACATGTCTATGTGGTCCTTAGGTGTGGCCGCTACTAATTCTCGAATCTTATGAGTAGCCAAATCGAGCTTCTCTAAGGTGTTTGATCTTTTAAATAAGACATAACAAAGGTAGGCGTAGAGCTCAATTTGGGAGTCGCCGTGAGGGTCTTCTTGAAGCTCCACCAGCACTTCTAGTTCCTCGTTACTTATATCTGAAGTTGCCTCGAGAATCTCAGGATCTATTTTAAACGGGATGGTCTCCATCGCGAGGAAATAGCTCGGAAAGCTCTATATAGCAAATATATGTCGATAATCAGAAGGAATTTCGAAATATCCAGTCAGGCGTTGGCTATGATTGTAAAGTTTCGTGGAAAACTCGTGAATATTAAGGATGCACATGTTAATATACACGGAATGACATTTGGAGGGGGTGTTATGCCAGAAAAAAAGCAAAAAAGCAAAAACGCATTTCCGAAAATCCTCCATGAAAGAAACCCGGTACTCGTTGAGAGAAGCCAAAGCTCCAAAAATACAAGCAAAAAGTATAATGCTCCGGCGAATCTATGGCTAAGTCGCGAAGCCGAGAGAAAAATGCGTCAAACTATCAAAAGCTACGCTACACAACTTACAGTCGGACAGATCGGATTTGTAAATTGAAAAATAAGGGTATTTGCGTGAGTCCACTCGCGGATGGTAAATGCTCTTGGGCAGCTAAGGCGATTGCCCCTATAAATATGTTATCGTGTTACGATATATCAAGTATCATCTAGAATTTGAAAGCCGCTAGCTCATAATCTAAGTACAGGGAAATCCGCTATAGGAACTAACTTGCTTACACCGATAAGCTGTCACCGCCAAAGATGAGTTTCCAGTTTTTGTAAATGAAAGGTTATTAAAGTTAATGTCATCACAACCGCCAGCAGCTTTACTGCATTGCATGTAAGCAACGTAGCTCGCCACCGTGTCACCAACCCAATTATTAGCGTTCACATTCTCTATCTTGAAAAGAGAGCTATCGCAGTTCCCAGTTGTGCCGCTGAATGTCGTGCATTGACCGAACTGAATTGGATAGTTTTGAAGTTCGTTGAGCGTAAAGTCGTTCCAAGCTACGAATGAGTTCTTAGATTAGTACCATACCCGTTCGAAGCGTAAAATAACACTTAATCTATAAATGCGCTTACTAATGTTGTTGATATCTACGGAAAGTTAAATTCAAGTTTAGTGAGAATCCAAGTATAACAGCATAAGTCTGCGGATTCAACACTTACATCCAAGTCCACCACCGCCTCCGTTTGGTGGGTAACCCACCTGGTCGCCGGTCCATGTTTTGATATATGCCCCGTATCTTGTCCCGTACCCCGTGACATTCCTCACTAGCACATTTTCAATGGTTTCGTATACCCCGTAGTATTGTCCTATACTCCCTAATGCAATCCCTAGTGAGTCTTCAAGTACTATGTCCTCAATCAAGATATTCGTAGAATTCGCCTTGAGGGATATCCCATCATCCCCGTTTCTGATAAACCACCGACGAAACGTGATATTATTGCAATAGATAGTATCGCACCCGTCGGTATTTCGTGCCGGATAGCCATTACTAGATTTACTCCAGACGTAGATATCTTCCATGATAATATCATCGCAATGCATCAGAGCCATAGTCCACATTTGTCCGTTGAGGAACCGTAGGCCGCGAAACGTCGCTTGGCTGCTCTGCCATATGGTGAGACCCATAGGCCGGTGCGGATAATTTGATTGGCCGTTGACAAGATTATACCTAAGGACAAAATCAAACTATGAGTCTGATCTAAACAAAGAGAGCCCTGAGAAAGGAGCTAGAGATAACCTACCAAACTTGTCCATTTCCATCTATCGTCCCGTAGCCAAACCCATCTACTGTATATTTGCTTCCTCCAAGAAACCATACGGTTGACTGATTTTGATACCCCACTGACATTGAGTTGTTCAACCAATAGGTAGTGTTGGTACTCCACTTGAATTTTTTTAGTATTAGATATGTCTGGTCTTGTTACAAACAACAAGGTTGTGAGCCTAGCTTACTCTAAGTGTTCCGTGGATCTCAATTTCGCAATTATAGAGATTAGTCGTATTCATAACCTGGTTGACATTGTATGTCGTGTTTTGGAAAACGATCTTGGCATTCCTACTACATTTACCAAAAGCGTCCAAGATTGCGGGTGTGTCATCCGAGCCGCTATTGTTTGCAGCAACAATGCATGTTGGTGCTGCAGATAGATCATTATTAAGATTAGCATTATAGATCCCTAATGCATGCACCAGCAAATATCATTGGGGTTAACGTTATGAGGACTTACTAGCATATACGCATGCGCATGCGCTCTCAACTCTTGATGGCGCACTATCGCAGGCACTCGCAGCAAAGTCGGCAATCACTTCGCTGGGTTCGTAACTCGCACAGAGCGCCGTCGCAGCAGCCGGGCGGGCGATAAATGCCCTCAAGCAGTCATCATGTTTGCATGAAGGTGCCGACGCGGCAGTGGCTGTAGCTATACATGAGCACGCGCTGACCACTTTCGAAGGAGAATCTGAACATGATGATGCTGCAAAAGTTGGGAGAACAGCTCCTGGAGTATAAGTTGCACATAGGGAAGCGGCCTCTTCCGGTCGACCAATGAACGCTCTTAGGCAATTATTGGAGCTGCAAGTATCTCGAGGATACAAGTTTAATGTCGCACCGAGTGCCACGCTTACCGCTGACACCCATGAGAAAAAAGTTACACTTCGCATTAGTTAAGATATGTGTAGACAATCTGAATTTTTTAGTTTGATTTTTGGACTGTCGTTGCCCAGAATGGGGTTTGCTTAGGCATCGATATTTTCTTCAGGGTTGCCAGATCAATCATATTATATCTTGCATTTGTCTTGTCGACGGGTTCGGGAAAACTTGGCTTTTCGCCCGGATTCTAAATTCGAATTTGCATATTGATGTTCCCCCGGGAGAAATGGAACGCAAGGACATGAATCTTGAGAATCGCAAGGGTGTGGTGGCTATAGGCGTAGAAATCCGGGGCACTCCCATGTTTGAAAAGTGCCCTTGCTAACGGGGTCCAGATATGCAGGGGATCGTAGATGAAATGCTCAAATAGAGACGCTGAGGCGAGAATCCCATTCCCACATCTGGGATCAACGGCCGTATACCTTCCGAAAGACTTCGAAGTTTATATTAAATTCTAAAATTCAAATGAAAAAAAAAAGAAAGAAAGAAAGAAAGAAAGAAAACAGAAACCGCACTCGCAGATATCTCAATATCGACGCCGCACGTCCGCATCTCGAACCGGATAGTGTGAAAGTTGATAAATACTTAAGCATAAAGTAACTAATTTCTCGCTTAGAGTCAGCTTCGCCGCCGCTAATGCCAACCCCAGATTTTCTACAGTCTTCGTTGGGATAGGTGGAAAATCCGGACTCCATTGTACTAGTTTGGGAGCAAGAAACTAGATCAATAGAAACAAGATAGTAGGTCCCTGCACAGGCGTCGATATCGAAATATTTTATTATCTACTCCAAAGTCTTGGCATTAAACTCGTTACGAGAATATGACTAGCCTCGGCTAGCTTGCCGTTGATGGAGATGCCGGGTATCCATTTAGGCTGCATGAGCGTCCAAAACGGCGAGGCGAAAGGTTCTACGTCATGGGTGTATTTTCGATCGATTTGAAGAACCCCAGGGAATTATAGCACTTCGGAATCTACTCTTTATTTCATTGGGAGCGTAAGTAAGTAAGTAATGGTATTTTTCAAAGTTCAATTTTCAACCGATCTGGTATTTCTCGCTTGTTTCTTTGGCGTTTTCCCTAAAACTCCTCGTGTTATGGTGGCTATGAGATCTCGTAGGGCTTAGCCATCTCGATAGTTTAACCATATGCTGGTGTAAAGCTGTTCCATTAGTAGAATATAGCTCCAGGTCAGAAGATCTCGCAGTGTGAGTCCACATCAGATATATCTGCCATGTTTCCTGCTCAGACGATTCCATACCTGTGTTTTGGGGTTATATATCAAACATTATGCATATGAATGTTCGAACCTGAGGTACTAACCGCGGAAAATGTCAAGACGTTAAGCGGGACAGTAAATGCGAAATACGAGGAAGCGAACCATGAAATAAAGAAAATATTCGAGATAAAATTTAAGGAATTTTCGATCGTTATGACTATGCTTTGCGTATTAGATCCGAACGATGATAGCCAACCGGGAGCTAAAGCCGAGCGCTTGTTTGCAGATAGCAACTGCCAACAAAGCTTCTCGAGTAGACCGCTGAATGATAACCTGATATCGCTTTTCGATCACCTTCAATGGAGAGATCTTCTAACGTTGCCAGTGGCATTTTTCGCAGAATTACACGAAGATTATTTATACTTTCCTCAAATGTCAGAAACGCCGCCTGAAAAGGAGGGGAATTTGCTGTAAGAAAACTCCATAACTTCCCTGCCTACTTTTGCGAGTTATATACTATAATATTGTAAAATTTCTAGTAATTAAGATTTATCCAAAAATATATTATTATAGCTAGCAGTATACACAAATTATATATATTATTAATTATATATACACTCATGCTTATGTAATACACCATAAGACTTCTTGTTTACTTTTATATAGCACTTAAATCCATATGAGATTATAGTAAGTACAGTTATAGTTAGGCCTTCTTTTCAACTCCCTGCCAACATAGATAAGCAAATGTAAACTGGCGCAGCTTAAGCCGCCGCAGGGCAGTGGGGAGCCAGAGTCGGGTTTGAGTGCCGCACCAGCAGCCTCCTAGTTAATGTCAGAGCTGGCAAGGAGCTTCGCGTCGGGTTTTTTGTTTACGAGACAAATTCCGCGCAAAAGCATAACTCGTATGGGACAGTGAAAAAATGGCTATTATACCATATTCAATTATCTTGTCGTCAATAATATCCACCAGAGCGACATCCGGAACTTTTGATTCATGTTCCGGATTATCGTTGAACCATTTCATCCCGATATCAATTAAAAGGCAAGACAATCTCGCATCTATTGTGGATCACGAAAGATATGGTCAACAGTTAGGCGGAGAAGTTTGATAACGATAGATGTCCTCCTCGGCAATCGCATCGGGCTCTATTCGCGTTGAGAACCAACGGAGTCCTCGAAGGCAATCTTGTAAGATAATTTCTTCCTCGGGATGAGTGACTAGCCAAATTAGAATGCATTTGTATTCCCCTTCCTGCATATCCTGTACCGGCATCTCTCCTAAAGATTCGTAAGATATATTAGCCAAACAAATCTTCATCTATGTTTTGTCCTTCTGACTCAAGGGATGGTTCGTACAATTCGAGGTAGTGTGCCACAAAACCTCCCATTGCTAGGATAACCAGAGACTGAATGCTGAAGTAGCCAGTGTTATACTTACAAGCTTCAGCGAATTGAGGATCGTTTGACAGGAATTTTTTCAAAATGAAATCATAAGTACGATGGTGTAGGTCATCATCTTCATCCGTATTATTTTCGGGTATTGTTTCGTCTTCTTGCATCTACCACAAAATTGGCCCCAAAACTTCGGGTGTGATTTGGGGGTATTTTTCGGGTTTTTTATTGTAAAGAATATGACAGGTATGCAGTGGGTAGTTAGCTATCTTGAGTGCCTCAGATTCTTGTTGAATTGAAGTGGATGCCTGACATTCCTGTCCTGTCGACCTAGTCTCAAGTCTAGACGATGGCACATATTCGTTGGTATTGAGAAGGCTTTGAAGAAGAGAGTTTGAGAAGATGGCTCGGCCTTGAGGTAGATTTAAATCTCATGGTAAGGGTATTAAAGGTATAGCAAGAGTTACTTATGCATGCAGCGGCGGGTGTGAGCTGGTTCTAGAGGCCAAACTCGATACCAGCTTGAGTCTAACTAATATTAAGAAATAGATACCCCAACGGCAAGCAAGCAAGTAAAAACTCACTTTTGAGTGCCTACTACCCTTGTTAAATCCTATTAATAATTACTCCAAAGACCATTTGATACATTAATTATACCACGTCTATTGATACATCTAAAATAGTCGCTATGAAGCCTAGGTAGCCGGCCTTCTTTACATCCCAATCTGCAACTCTCCTTCCACACATCCCCAAAACTCCTTCACCACCATCTGCCACCCTTCCCCTCCCCTGACAGCTAAATACTTTCTCCCATCGACCCTAGGCTTCCACCCCCCCGGATTCGCATCCACAATCTCACCACCAGCCTCCTTAAGCACCACCCACCCCGCACAAACATCCCAAACCCGATTTCCCCCCTCCCAATAAACATCCGCCCACCCCGCCGCCACAGTACACAGATTCAACGCCCCCGAACCTAACGACCTGATAGAGCGCACCATAGCCCCTCCGTCCTCCTTACTCGCACAAAGCTTCCTAAAAGTGTTAACCTTGACATCGTAGTTCACACCGCTCCTATCAGTCCCCCACTCCGTTATAACAAGACACCGACTCAACCCACCATCCTCGAAACTCTCCCCTTCTCTAAGCGGCAACTTCTCACGATCGTGGAAGGGAGAGGTGAGGTAGCTTCCGTGACCTTTTATCCCCGTGAAGAGTTGTTGCGTGAGAGGGTTATATACCACCCCCACCACGGGTTCGAGATCCACGGCTAGGCCGAGGGAGATGCAGGCGTATGGAAACCCGTGGATAAAGTTTGTGGTGCCGTCGATGGGATCGATTATGAATGTCGGGGATGGGGTCAGGATATCGCCTGGTTTGTATGTTTCTTCGCCCATGAATCTAGATTGTATTACCAAGTACGGTTAGTACCATCTATGATAATGTTGTATACATATGACACTGGATCTCGAAAGGGATGTGTAGACGTACTCGAAGGTAGGATATTTTTCGCGAATTTTATCGCTAAGCATCTTTTCGATCGCCTTGTCAGTTTCCGTTACCAGATCGGCGATGTTCGTTTTGCTTCCCGTGCGTGAGGTCGTCGGCTGGGCTTGGGTTATCATTTCACCACCCGCGCGGGCGAGGGTGATTAAGAAATCGTGGATTTCTTGGAGATTGATGTCCGACATTGTGTATCTTGATTCGGTATACGTGATGGAGATTGATATAATTATGGCAGGGCCAATTGCCGAATACAACTGAAAGACAGAGCTGGGAAGGCAAAGCTGTGTCAATATATCAAGTCGTCGGGTTTAAATGTTTTGTAGTTGGTGGTGTCGTAACGTCGCGTAGGTTATCAATATCGACAGAGTACACGAGTTGGCAGGGAAGAAGGGCCTGCATCGGAGCCAAGCATGCCTCGAAACCTAGCTGTCCCATTCGCCAGGTCAGGAAAAGTTGCATCTTAACTTCCTCGAGACGAAATAAGCTACAAGGGTAAGCTGTTTGCGGTGGGGAAGCTCTGCGGCTCTTCCGTTCCGATGCTTCACCAGCCACCGCCGCCACAAAAAACGGTAGACGGGACAAAATCCAACCCAACGCAAATTACGTACGTCATCCGTCATGATGAAAATATCAAACTCCAGTTGGTCACATCTAAGCTTTTTTGACGCATGCAGAGTAACACGAACGCAGACTTTCACTTTCACGTGGATGTGGCAAGTTATCGATTTTCACATGTGCTTCAAAAAGTCTCTAGTTTCGTCATCATTTTCAGCTAGTGGGTTTAGTTGTCAGATAAGCATATTATTTCTAGAATAATTTTCGTTTTGAAGTTGTTTCTTATTCAGAAAGTTACAATTACGTTTACCAATGTATCACAATTTCAACAATTTCACATTGTAGTCAAAGAAGTGGTTTTTGAGGCAGAAAATCCCTTAATTGTTCATTAACGACTAATAAACAAGATTTGCTTTAATGAAAGACACTCTATTCTCGTCTGTTAACAGTACGAAGAATGAAAGCGTGAGGATAATTCCAGGTGCCAGAAAAAAGAAAAGCGTTATATCATGCAGTCGTCAGAAGCAAACATAATAGTAGTAAGACAAAGGAGAAGAAAGTCCCAATTCCTCCATTCCATCAAGAATCAATAACCACAAATTTTCAAATCAGTTTAAAAAGAAAACAAGAAGTGATCGTTCGTGTGTTGTAAAAAAGGGTATCGATGATAATTGATCAGAAAAGGAGAGAACAAAAGCATCGTAGGCTAAGAGGGATGCATTTAGATGCCCTCCTTGTTGGCCTTTGCGGAGGCTTCGTGCTTGTGCTGGTCGAGCTTGTCAGAGGCAGCACCGAAGGCGCCAGAGACACGGTCGGTAACAGAGTCGTTTCCGGGAACGTTGCCCTTGGCTTGTTCCTTATTGGCCTCCTTGGAAGCTTCGGCGCCCTGTATTCATGTTAGTATATGATTGAGTGACGAAGTTACAAAGACGAATTTAATTTACCTTTCCAGAAAGAGTCTCACCGACGTAGTTGGCAGCGTTGCCCAAAGAGTTGGAGATCTGGCCGACGATTCCCTCGTTTGGCTTGTTGACGTTTGGGGTAGACATGTTGATTGGTTTTGAAAATTCGTAAAAGTACGATTTAAAAAAAGTTTGTTTGGTTTGTAAGAGTTATTTGATTGTTCTGAAGCTTGATTGTTTGTGTGATGATGTAGAAGGAAGGGAAGAAGAGGAGGATGAGAGGTGGGTTGAGGGTCCTTTTATAGAGACTTTTCACTCAGCAGTTACGTCAATGATGCTGTTGATTTGTATGGGGATACACTCTGTTGTGAGGCAGTTTACATCGGGATCGAGCGATTCGACCGATTGCCCTGGCCGCAAAGGCCCGATTCAGCAATCGCACCACAGTCGAAGACGGTGAGGTGAGTGCGTTGTTGTTTGGCAGCTTGGAGTTGCCAGATGACGTCATGACGTCATTACCCGCACAACAGACGCCTCAAGCGACTTTTGATGACCGCATACTGGCGTAAACCTCTTCGCACCCCGCGTGGACCTGTCTGGAACCTTCCAATAGGCAAATAAAACCAGGAGAACAAGGGACTGGAACAGGTAAGTATCCATCTGCCTTGGTTTTAACGGCGAGTGACTTGTTTTTTTTTTGGTCTTGGTTATTTTAGCTTTGCCCTTGCCGCATTCTGCAATCGCACATCAAAAACGTCGATATCCCTGATTAAATCTCGATCTACAACACCCTGAGCGCTGGTTCAGATAACTGAAGCTAAAATATCAACCAAAGAAGCACAAAGAAACCCACAACCCCGACTGATTGGTAGAGTTTCCTCTTTTCAAAGAAAACTTGGCGTTTTCCCCCTTGATCGCCAGTTTTTTCTAAATTTTATCTATTTTCGCCTTTTTCTCTCCGCTTTCCTACCCGACCTGAAACCCTTTCTGCAGAAATTTCTTTCAGCCATTCCTAATTCATGTATTCAACTTACATCATTGACCACACTGCCCGCGTACCAGATTACAGTATCACGATCTGCCGCTTGATTTCCGATGGGCGGCAGATCGACGTGGCGTTTTATCAATATTCGACCCCGCGATTGGTTACCATATCATCCTGCCCATGTCTGAGCACACACTAGCATAGGGTATCCCTATTCTCATTTTTTATCATGTGGTATTTGCCATGCTCCCCAATCCAGACCCGTTCACGAGTGAAAAACTTCTTCTATTGAAAATCGATAACCAATTTTACAAATATCAAGTTGATATAATCTTTCCTTGTGAGTGGTGCTTTCGCCTCATGAATTCAGCTACATGAACTGTGTGGAAAAACTTGATTATCGAGCTCTACACCTAACCTGCTTCATTCTTTGGTGTGCTCCCAATGATAACTGCGTCCTTGGTCTCAATCCTACATCCAAGAATATTTTGAGAAACTACAAACTTCCAAGATTTTTGAAAGAAATATACTCTTTCAGCCTAGCGAGACGGGGCCATTCATTCTCAACCCGCATGCATGTAGCAGGAGAAAAACATACATGTATATACCGACAATTCTATCCGTCTCAAAGCTCCTCTCGGCTACAAAGCTAGCGTACATTCCAAGATTAAAATATCATAAAATTTCACGATCTCAATCTTAAACTTCGATCCGAGTGATATCCCCCAACCGTTCTACGCAGTGACGCAAGGGTAACATCAGAATCCTTCAAGTTGCCGTTAACCCAAAATCGTATCTTTCACCGAAAAAAGAATCTATTTGAACGGCGCGTCCGGTAGCTAAACCTGTCCTGTTTTTTATAATCCTATCCTCTAAAAAACAAAAATCGATTTCCGGATGGATAACGTGAACCCGCTATTCCTTATTCCTTTTTGTTTTTTAAAACAAAAACCCGCATTACAACATGAATACATAACCTACATGGCATGGCATGGCATGGCATCGAGATCACATGGTCCGAGAATACATGGGCACGGATTGAACAAAAACAAACGAAAAAGAGAAACGATACGATGAGAAAGGACGGGGAGTTGTTATGCCCAAGATCCGTCGGTATGCGACATCTATTCCAGTCCACGATAAAATAGAAGAAAAAACTCCAAGAGCAAGCTTGAACGAGATATCCCTATCGGCACGGAACTTTACATTTCGGCTTCACCTGTCAATATTGATAATTCCAATCGATCAATCCTTTGTCGGCCGGCATCCCACCGCACCTTACGTCTTCGATTCACATCATATGCATATCCACGATCGATCGAAAAACAATTACGGTGTTCTTGTGGAAACGAAACGAAAAAGGATGTCGACAAACCGAATCGGGAAACCGGACAATACGTCAGAATTGCGGTATGCATATTTTCAATTCAACTTTTTCACAGTTGTGAATACAATTCCAGCCGTCGACGTCAATGCGATCCAATCGGAAGGGATAGTACAGTCTGGTACACGGAACGGTTTTCTACACGCGCCTGACCACATGCATCAAAAGTTCGAAGGATACCTGACCATTCTAGGGGGACGCAATGCCTGACTCGGTTGGTGACCGAGACGATGCCAAGGTTGCCAGCGGCGTAAACTCGGGGCTTTCCGGTCCTTTTCAAATTTCCACATTTTGACGTCATGACTTTCCTTGCGTGCTCAAAAGGGAAATGGCGGATGGGTTAGTTTTAGCCGAGGCTGAACGGGTCAACTTGCTCGTTGGTTTTGCGAAGAACAGTTCCAAGCAGGTGACTTCGAATCGAGCTCCAAAAATCAAGTAAAGGAACAGGAAGGAAGCAGCACGAGAGTTCGAAGTAAATGACGACATGTACGAAGCTGCCCCACAGATGTGCTCAATGTTGTCTAGAACGATATGAGTTCGCCCCAATTGCAGTTGACGCGTCGACGGCGTGGTCAAAAAATCTTACAACGCGAAAGTCGAAATTCATTCCTCGAAGTTCCGTAATGTAGGCGTCGGGCGTGTGGTTTACGAGACACTTCGTAAGGTTAGACGTCATTCGAATATCGTATTCCAAAGATTATGGCGGTCCTGGAACACTATTGACGCTTGAAAACATATTCGATACCACTGCAACACAAGGCCAGAGTTCGCAATACGAATGCCATCCTTCTCCCATAAGAAAGCTAGTTGGCGTTAGCTCAGGCGACCTACTCTCGTCAGCGACAAACAAAACCACAATCGCCCTGAGCAGGTTTTGGTTAATTATGTTAAGAGAGAGAGTGAATCGAACTTGCGAAGGGAAATTAGGACTATCACAATATGGCCTCAGGATACTTTATCTCGTTGAGATTGATCTTGAAAAGCATGAGCATAGAGCACGAAGCTGAAGCGCCCAGTTAGCTGGGACCACCCAGCTAAGAGCAGCTTTAGGGAAATACCTCGATAAATTGAGCTCTCTAGGCGTATATACTTACCTAGGGTACGGAACCGCTTGCCCACAATTAAACAAGGCGTCCGAGCGAATGTACGGATTCCACTCTTTCAAACTGCGATTTCAAATTTCCTCCTCGAATGTGGTAATCTAGTTGGTATTAAATATTTTCATAGTATCATGTTACTCACTAACATTTTTTTTTAAAATACTAGTTGAAACCCCCTCCAACATTACCAGCGGTCCAACGTGGTCATCTCCGTTTCGAAACACACACGATACCTATCAATGCAATGCAATGTTGCACGGAGCTCAAGGCGGCAATTCGGTACTAGAACCAGAGAACCCTTATTGAGAGACCAAGAGAACCTAAAAAACATGTGGCCTTAGAGCCGCCATATAGGAATATCTACTTTTTGTAGTTGTCCTGGGGGTGCCCATATTGTTTGATACAACACTGCATGAAGCTTACGTTTGCAGACACGGGTGTTCTCAGGATGGTGGGATGTCAAATTCGAGCGAGAGGAAGCGGTTTTTAGACCTTTGAGCGTCCTCGATGTTATCTCGAGGCCTTGGAGCTCTAAAGATTGCCTTCTCAGCCAAGCTAATGATCATATGAGAGAGAGACGATAGATACCGGCTCGGAAGCCGAGGTTCCTATCGATTGAAGCGGGAATGGTATCCACCCACCAACCTCATGATCAATGCACGGCGGCCTTATTCGAATAACCAACAAGTTCTGAGAGCTCAAACTTCGGTTGAAAAGGACGTATCGCGAAGTAGATATGTTTGACTTTGCCGTGGGCAAGCCGCGACGCACGAGGTTTGAATCCTCGGGGCGGCAGGGAAACGGAGCGTCTACATCCGACACACTTTGAAGATTCTGAAACAAACAAACTCTGTAGTTTGTAGTCTTGGGGATGCTGCCCTGCGAGCTTGGCGGAGTGTCGCTGGATGGATGGATGGGTAGATGGATGAATGTTGGGGGCTAGATTTCATCTCATGTAGACTCTTTCATGCAGGGTTGAACACGCGTCAACTTCACTTAATCGATTTAAAATGTTTGATATCATAAAATATCATATTATCGAGTGATGTGAAAATAAGCATTATCTTCCGATGGAACCAGGTCTGGCCAGCCGGACAGCTGACAATTCAAACCATTTTTCTTTTCACGCGAAAGGAAACAGGTGTATGAATACATGTATGTAGATATCGGCTATATTGAACGGGCGTTATTCCGAACTCCGGAACCTGGTAACTCAAAGGCTTAAACGTTCTGCATGATAACCTAAAATTTCTTCAGAGTGCGCGGTGAGCTCGACGGATGGGGGTGAAGGTAAGCTCAATGCGCCATTTGTGGCGTTTGCTGATCGGATGACAGGTCGCCTGACGAGTTCTTTTCTGCATTGCATAGATGCCAAGATGTCAAAGAGATGGTTAAATGACTTTCATAACCTGGAAACCGGAAACCCTTTAGAGCTTTCTACGAAGTTTTAGAGTGTTCTCGTGATGGTTGGAGGGGTATACATGTGTCCCGTGTAACCAATATTTAGAGGAATTAAGTATTGAATCTTCATGCATTCAACACCCCGGCACGAAGATAGTTAATTTCATCCGGAGTTTATCGATATGAGACCCATGAAATTACGACATTTGAGGACGGTTACTAAGCCCGAGACTGCCATTTTAGGAGTTTCATCCGCTTTGTGAATTCGGAGCGGATGTGTAGAAGGATTCTGGCAGTCTGCATCAGAGTGGGGTGCATGCCATGGGAGTTTGGACAGGATTACGCGGCTGCTCGAGCGAGAAATGATTCGAGACTCTTGAACTTTATTTTTTTAATGTGCTATTTGGGGCGGATAATGGTGGTTTGTCGGGAAATGAGGACAAAGGTTTCCGGCTGAACGACAGCATACTTATCTTCTCTCTCTTTCACTTTAATGTTAGAAAATACAGGTTTTCTGGCGTATCTGGTGTCTTTTTTTTTGCTGATTGAAAGAATTGAAAAGTCGAGATTAAAGTCTCCGGCTGGGTCGGTTAGCTGAGACAATGCCCAGAACCCGAGAATTCTCGTCTCTGTCTTGGCTCGGGTGATTTTGCATTCGCGAACGTTAAGAAAACTGGGCTGAAAAGATACATGATATGAGGTGTGAGTCCGCATGCAACCGGATTAAATGGATAATGATAAATTCGAGGCCCTGAGAAACGAGCGGCCGAACACGAACAAAGGGCACACGTTTAATCAACGATGGCTGAATTCAGCGATGGGCATATTTTCTGTCGGTCGGTTTTGCAATGAATATCGCGAATATCTGAAACGAGACCCGGGCGTGGAGCACAGGGGTTCCTTCCTCTTTCAGGTGTCTACATCGATCCGGTTCCTGGATATTGTTCCATACTGCAATTGATTTTTTTCTTTCTTGCTTTCTTTTCTCACTAGACAGACCAGAGCGGTCTGGGTGTTGATTTTGTATGCGGTTTCGTAGCGTAGGGATTACGCAAGCGACATTCCACCCGATCGATCTCTTTATTTATTTCAGGCTTTTGATTGATTTCGGATTTTGGCTGTCACATTCGCTGTGTCAAAAAGAGTGAGAGGAGAGAGCGAATACCAGTGAGTGAGACTAGTGTGTATTGAGGAATATATATATAAAGATCTGGTGAGGGTCTCTGCGTTTGGTCCTGCAAAGCTTGGTGGAACGAGTCGGCTTTCCAATTTCCCAAACTTGAACGTATTTTTTCAATTGTAAACAGTATCGACAACTTTCTTTCCTATTATACCTACGAGAATAATAATATCTTCGATTGTTCCCAACCACCGGATTGTTAGACCTGTCGACGGCTTTGATCTGATTGGATTGGCGTTAACGAGGCTAAGGAAAGTTCAAACAAGTTAGATAACAGCAAAAGCAAGAGCAACTGGCTGGGGCTCCACAACTGCGTAAACAGCCGTCAGTCAGCTTTTAGAAAACTGCGCCGCTGTGGGATCGCTGCAACATTACGTTTCCACTTGCTTGCAGAAAGGGAAGCAGCAGTGGGAAATTATAATTATAGTAAGCTCTTGATTCTCTTGTGTGTCGGTCTTGGCCTGGTTTGGCATGGTCTGTGTGTCCCAGCGAAGGAGCGGGAGTAATCGATTTTCACGCAGGGCTGGGGAATGAGAAATTGGATCTGTCTGGCATACATGAAATGAATGAATACGGTCATGTCATACAGACACGATAGGACGGACCATCATGTTCTTTTCTGTTCATGTTAGCATTAACGTTAATGAGTGGTTGGTGCTGTGATATTTTCAGCTCCATTCCTCTCTTCAGCTCCCATTTTTTATATATCGCTCTATCGCCCCCCTTTCCTCTTTAACTTCTGACATTCTGTTCTCTTCTACATTCCCGTTCGTTCGATTCTTCGCATGATATACGCATAACTAAACTATAACTCACAGTTGGACTTGATCAACAGGTTGGATACAGAGTACAAAGTTAACCCTTTTTTCTGTCTGACTTCCGAAGCCCGACGGTCGCCTAAGAGAAATAGCCTGCCCCCCCTTCCCTCCCTGGCAAGCCCCCTCGTCTTCAGCCAAGCCCGAAAGACAGCTTGCTCTTATTACTTCTCTCCTATTCTCCTTTGCTGCTGGGTAACGGTGGGTGAATAATCCTGCTATTTTCGGATCCCTCGTGCAGCCGCAGCTCACATACATTTTGCAAGAAGTGTACCCCCTCTCCCCCACGGCGAAATAAACACGAACTTGGATTGCTACCACCGGCTGGCTGGCTTGTTTTAATTATTATTATTTGTCGCTGTTGGTGCAACTATCGCATTCCACTCTCTTCCGGATTCTCTCATCCCTCTTTTCCATCCTCCATCTCCCGTCATCGCGACACTTTCTCCGAACGCACGGTCGACTCGAATCGCGCCATCTCTCTCTCCTTTTCTCTCTCTCTTTCCTTTTAAATCTCCAAACAAGGATAGGTACCAGTCATTGGTAGCAACACAGCAACCATGCCGTCGGACGAAGAACGCGGGCACGATCTTGAGGCCCAGAAGAACGCCCTCCTCAAAGACACCGATAACAATGACGACGATGCCCACGAGAAGAATCCCGAATCTTCATCGTCGGCCACCCCGACCGCCGATGGTGCCGTCAAATCTTCCGGTGGCAGTTCGAGGTCGTTCATAATATGGACATTGGTCAACACTTTCGCAACAATTGGAATCGTATGTACCACTGCCCCTTTACCCTGATTTTCAAACCACGCCGACGACTCCTCCTCCCAACGTGGAGACCGTCGAACATTGAGACTGCCATGATGGGAAGATCTCAGCGTGCTCCGTTTGACTCCTTAATACTGAATGAATGGCTGAAACGATACTAACCATGCATCTATTCACTCGTAGGTTTTCACCAATAAAGCCATCTTTGATGATCCGGGCCTGAAGAAGATGCAAACCTCCTTTGCCGCCTTCCATTTCCTCTGCACGACGCTCACACTCTTCGTCATCTCCCGTCCCACGTTTGGCTTTTTCGTCCCCAGAAGAGCGGGTTTCCTCGAGATTGCCCCTCTATCCTTCGCAATGTGCTTCAACGTCATCCTTCCCAATCTGTCTCTCGCGTACTCTAGCGTCACTTTCTACCAAATCGCCCGTATCCTGCTCACACCATTCGTCGCCCTCATCAACTACGTCTTCTACCACGTTTCAATCCCGCGAAATGCCGCGTTGGCGCTCATTCCCGTCTGCTTCGGTGTTGGCATTGTCTCCTACTATGACACCCTCCCTGACCCAACCAAGCCGACAAAGACTACCACCACCGCTGGTATCATCTTCGCCTTCTCCGGCGTCATCGCTAGCAGCTTGTACACAGTTTGGATCGGTACCTATCACCGAAAATTGAACATGAGCTCCATGCAGCTCTTGTTCAACCAGGCACCTGTCTCGACCTTTTTGTTGCTCTACTTTATCCCATTCTGCGACACCTTCCCCAACTGGAGCGGCGTCCATATGAACAAGTACATGCTGATCTTGTTGAGCGGTGGATTCGCCAGTTTGATTAACGTAAGATTTCCAATTCCTAGTTATTTTTTGTATAAATAATGCTGACAATCTTCGAGTTATCTCAATTCTTCATCATTGCCGGTGCGGGCGCTGTTAGCAGCACTGTCGTCGGACACGCGAAAACTTGCTCGATCGTCATGCTCGGATGGATGGTTTCTGGAAGAGCCATCACCGATAAGTCTCTATTGGGTATCTTTATGGCCATCGGCGGTATCATCACGTGAGTTTACCAAGCCTATCCCCACGGTCGCATAACATATCACTTACCTTTCTTTCCATTCTAGATATTCTATCGCCATGCTCAAGTCCCGAAAACCGTAAATACTACAATCCATTTTCGAAAACCCTTTTATCGACAAAAATGAAATATATTTCTGGGAGTTCCTCTTTTTTCTATAAATGGATGCTTTGACGTTTGCTTGTTATGCGAATGACTTAATCGGGCGGGAGTGGAAGTTTTGTAATCTATATAGATTTCCTACTTGCCAGTTTACCTTTTCTTTTGTCTCCTCTCTTTTTTCGGTTCCGGTTTAAGATAAGAGATTGGAATGCGGGTTTGTTTACGTCTAGAGCTAGCGTGGGGAGCGCTAGAATATTGTTATTACTTTTTATTTCCTGGAATGGCGAAAGTAGAGTGAGCGAGAGTGGGGTGGGATTTAATACACACACAATACATGGGAATAAGAAGAAGATTAGGAGACGAGGGGGTTGAAAAATACGGTGCTTCCTTTGGCGTTTAATGTTGATTGTTGATGGCTTAGCTATATCTTTTTTTATTTTTATCTTCTTTCGTGTATATGTTTAATACCTTTTTTTTCTTTTCCTTTTTAACGTTTCTAGGTGCACGATATGACATTTATATACAAAATCGATGGTATACTCGATGTTTCCTCTACCTTCTCTTTCTTTCCTTTTGGGTAATAATGAGGGTTTTCTAGACTTCGTATGCAGATAGTTTCTACATTATTCTTGCGTCGCAAGCGCTTCCTTGTGAAGACCCCGTTTGAGTTTGAACGTCTTGAAGTTTACAAACCCTTACACTCGATATCGTGAATTTATAGTATCGAACACTTATGTAGCTCGGGTACCAATATTCACTTATGTAGCTCGGGTACCAATATGATCGAACTTCATGTATACCCCAATATATCATCATAGCGACCTCTTTGGGTACTTAAAGATGGAGGTAACCCAACAAGCTGATATCTAGGTTTCACATGGGAGTAAAGATGCACCGAGGTTAACTTTGAATCTTATTGCACTTTTATATACATGTGTACTCTGTAGAAGATAAACCCTCCCCGCCGTATGTACAATACTATACAGAAACCATCTAAGAAGGATAAGCGGCATCGATGAAGCCGGTGTCAGATGCGAAGAGTCCACTGTTTTATCGGTTAGCTCATACACTCTCTCGATACATTAAAACGAGAAATACGAATGTGATTGGTAAGGTAGGGACTTACGCTTTAGTTTGGGAGACGGTGGTTGATGTGAGGTATTGCCGCTTGCTGGTAGATGCGCCCTGTAGCATCAGATCTGTTAGCCCCACGCACGTTCGTGGATAACGAGGATATGATATAATATCACTTACAGCTCCGGTATTTTGATACTCATAGAAGAATGGAGTCGCACCAGCGGCCATTGGCTCCCATCCTAAAACCACTATTAGCTACTGCCATTCATTCTCCATAATCCTTAGATATAGAGAGATCTTACCTGCAGCATTTACCAAATCGGGAATAACACATCTTTGATACAAAACCCTAGCATCAACCTGCCATGGTCGTCCGAGATACACACCACCAGTGCTCAACGTCGCACCACTCTGCACCGCTGACGCCTTTTGAATCGTACAGCTCTCGAAAACATACCAACTCGGATCGGTCGTGCTTTCACGTCCATTCGCGGTGATCGCGCCGTTGGCGTTACTGCTCAAAATACACTTGTTGAACCACGCCGACGCCGATCCGTAGATATAGTCCACAGCGCCTTGGATGAAGCAGTTTGCATAATATTGCTTGCCTTGCTTGGCGTAGAGGGTGTCTTGGTAGCCGTAGAAACCGCAGCCATAGAAACCACCGTAGACGCCTGAAGCGGACATGGCGATGGCTTGCGAGCCCACGCCGTAGGTGTTTTTGATGTTGAGGTTGTATACTTTTACGTTGGCTGCGGCTTTCTGGATCAGAAGGGTGGCGGAACCGTCTGCTTGGGCGACGGATTGTGGGATATTGTTGGTTAGAACGACGGTATTGCCCGCGTATGATGTGTAACTGGTGATTTTGTAAATATTAGCATCTATTTGTTTTGGTATTTTAGAAGAAGGTTATGGGCTTACTCGGTGGTGTAGCCTTGGATTGTGAGGGGTCCGGTGTAGTTGACGATAACATGTTCGGTGAATGTTCCTTGGTAGATGAAGATGGTTTTGGCCGTGGTTCCGGTACCCAGAGCTGCGACTGCGGCGTTGATGCTCGCATATTCTCCGCTCTTGGTTCCCGATTGCCTTACGACTAGAGCTCCACTGGGAGGGGCAGTTCTGGCATTACCACTGGCGGCAATTGTGGTTGTAGCTGCGGTTGTGGTTTTCGTCGTAGTAACTGCTGTAGTTGTCTTGACTGCTGTCGTCGTCGTCTTGGTGGTTGCCGCTGTAGTTGCGCCTGGCAGACATTGGAAATAATACTACCCGTGCGCGGATACTCAGATTTTAGTTATTTGCTATTGAATGAGTATATCAAGATACATCATCATTCACTTACGGCACTGGAATATGAGTTAGCATGTTAATACAAGTTGTTTTAGGGGGAACCTTACTTTATCGAAGAGCATGCGTTTCCAGCGACGCATGATGTTGCACCTGTCCAGCCGATACCACCGCACTGACCGTACACCGTTTGCTGACCACTAGCGATGCCAGCCAGGACCAAAGCGGCCGCAGAACTAAGGATGAGCGAATGCATGATATCTCGCGCTAGATTTGAAGTTGACTTATTAAACCCTGGTGAATTTTTCGGATACCCCAAGGATATATACAATTTTTCCACTGAGCATTTCCCCCGAGAATTTCCCTTTGAGCGCTTCCCTCAAATTTATAGAAATTCGCAGATTCGATACATCGTCAACATGTTATGGGGCCCGTTCCCCGGAATGCGGGCACCTAGATCCGAAGGACGGGTGTAAATATTCCATTCCATGGTACCAATTTTTATGTTTCTGCGGAGGCGGTGTTTCTTGCCGGGAAATTTGAGGGATCCATGGTTCGACCTTTCAAGGATTAATACCCAGATCGCATCGATTGTCTCCTGTTTTTCCGCAAGCTAACAGCTTATAAAAACAGTTCGTATACCATGAGAAACCTATTTTCGGCTGCCCTTTTTTGCGGCATTGGGAAAGCGGTTGGAGTGCTCGTCGTTCGTGCTTCGCGGCTTGTTTGCGAGATAATACTCGTCTCACTTTTTCGTACTCGACTGGCAAGTACAATACACAGTATGCTGCGTGTATATACCCTCGAGAGTGAGAGCGGCTTTTGAATTTTCCACTAGTTTTGACGGTGACTAGTTCCTGGGGAATTTTCGGACGACATCTTGAGAATATCGAAACCTCCGTGATTTTAGCCATTTAGCCAACGAGCGGGTCCGCCAACGGCCCTGTTTTTTCGCACCACGGAAACCCCTTGAAAGAAACCCCGCCAAGCGTCGTCTGAAGGCTTGGGAATCCCCGAGACGATAGCTTCTCGAAGGTCGGTTTTCGTCTTAATATAATATTGAAAAATTGCTGGGCAGGAAAGCTTGTTCTAATGGTTGCATGCTTGGAAGTCAAGATATAGCTTCAGCTACGTGTCTATGCGTATACGTTATGCCGGCAAAGTAGAAAAGACTGCAGCGGCAGCTGGACTGTCATCCGTCGGCTGAGCTCGAAAAATAATCAACTACTTAAGTACTTAATTACAATTACTAAAGAAAAGAGAAAGTGAGTTTTGTATCGTATGTCGTATATCTGCGGTTTGCTGAATTCGGAGGCGAGATCGTTGGCCGCGGCCTAAAGTGTCTCGCATGCATAGAGTGTTGGCTAGCCGAATCACCATCCATCCGGACGACCATGGCACATGCACCCGCCATTCCGGAACACATTCAGAACAAAGTATTGCGTTATTCTATTGCGCGTTGCAGTGCTGTTTGGTGGACTAGTGCCTCTTTGCATCTTACTTAAGTACTTAAGGAGTTGCTGGAATCTCTGCTCAGCATTGAAAATCTTTTTTATTTTTCATTTAATTTTTACTTCTTTGATAGTGTCTTCTCTGGATTGAGTGATCTCTTTGAAGGGCGTATATCGGTATAGCTATTTACGCCCATAAGGATAGATTATAGGGTTAGGGACTAAATAGTCCTCTGAATCATCATGAATAATATACTCACATAATAAATAGGTATAAGTACCGAAAGCGTTGGAAGTGAGAGTTTGACTTGCAGGACCATATTTCATTAAATATTCATTAAATGCGTTAATACTTGATAATTTAATACTAAGAGCTATGAACCATATTTCAGGCTAAAAGTGGGGAACATGACTGGAATCCATGAGGTTACAAGGATAACTGTGTGACAAGATGAGCTTATATTTAGGCATCTAACATCTCTTCTACAAATATACATATTAGTTAAAAGCCAATATACTATGAATCTCGATCCATTTTTCACTCGTGGCTTCTAACACTCGTGAAATTTATCGCTCACTTCGGAAACCTCGAGAGGAGACCTGCCACTTCGGCTTCTCTGAACAGCAAATTCCATCTACTCGTCGTCGTTGATATCGACGACTGTTTCCTTCCACTTGCGAGCTGGGACACGACGCTGGAACAAAATATCGATTTCACGGAAGGATCTGTGCTTCATCTCTGGAATCCACTGCCAAGCCATGGCAGTACAAATAAAGGCGGTGCCAGCCCAAACGTAACCACTCTTGCCGCCTAGGTTCCACTTGTCGGTGTTGAGCATGTAGCTGCCAAGGAAGATGCAAGGAATATTGACCAAGTAGTAGGCGCCACGTCCAACACCGGTTGTCAATGGTCTGAGACGAACGGAAGATGTTTCTCCGATGATGACCCATGAGGCGGGGGCGGGTCCCAAGCAAAACAGGACGGAGACGATCAAACCAAGCGATGCCTGCGCATTGCTAGCCGCGTTGCTCTTGCCGCATGAAGCCGCGATACCGAGCGCGACCAAGAATGCACAGTTGATGAATTGGCCATAAACGTAGATGGTGCGTCGTCCGAGGTATGTGGTGAGAACCCAAGAGAGCATGACCATGATCCACTGGAGAGCGGAAGTGATGAGACCGAGTGCAAATGCAGTGTTGTCGGCCATACCGGCCTCTGAACTGGTGTTAGTCTGCTATAAGGTCGCACGAGATGGATGGTTGGACTCACGTTTGAAAAAGTAAACAGCTTGGTTGGCAATTAGATTGCCGGTAAGATTCTGAGATGCGTACACACCGCACACGATCAATGTACGGTAGAGATCAGTACCTTTCCACAGCTCAATAAGACTGGGCTTCTTCTCGGTCTTCTCAAGCTCGATCGTACGACGCATCATGGCAACGGCGTCGCTAGGATTATCATTTGAACTCGCGCGTCCAAGGCGTGCGACAGCCTTCTCTGCCTCAGCGTAACGACCCTTTCGTACAAGCCACCAAGGTGATTCAGGTGCGATGAAGAGAAGGATTGCGAGAGGAGTAGGAAACATCCACTGGAGTGCAATGGGAACTCTAATATGATTGTTAGTACATTTCAGTTCTTGCTCTTCGATGATATCTACTGGGACGGACGAACCTGTAGGATGAGGAGTCGTTCTTGGACTGGTAGTGGTAGGTGATACCACCGACAATGATCGAACCAATGGCCCAGAACATCTGTAACATCTGTGTCGCCGGGGCTCTCAATCTAAGTGGTACGATTTCGGCACAGTAGGCTGGTGCGTTGGCGATGAAAATACCCCATGGGATACCTTCTAGGATCTGGGCAGCGAAAAACATCCCCTGGCTGTTGCCGAAATAGAAGATGAAAATGAAGGCATTCAAGAACATGAGACCGCCAATGGTTGCCCATCGATATCCAATCCAACTAGTAATGGGACCTGCGATGAAGACACCTATCAAGGCACCGATCGGACCGCTGCATTGGAATGCTGACTGCCATGAAGCTTCGATAATATAATCGTTGATTTTAGTGCTGTATACACCAAAATCCCTGGCGAACTGATGTGTAGCGATAAACTGTCCCATCAAGAAGACGCAGTATGACTCCATGATCTATTGCAGAGTTAGTTAGAGAAATGATCTGCCTACTCATCATGGGCAAGAACCTACAATGGTGCATGACATAACGAATGCCCACCAGCTGGCAGCGGGATAGGCCTTGACGGCCTGAAGCACTGTCATCTCATGTTCGATTTTCTCGGCCTGGATGGCGCCCGTTCTGTCGTAGTCGACCTTCTCGTCGTAGTAATGTTCGCCATGGGAGGTAGGCTGCGCCTCAACCTCTCCTGAGATCGGCTTCTCTGTGTTAATGTTGCTCATGTTGGACGATGACTAAGAGACACATGCATGAGAAAGACGAGGTAAGGGAAACGAAAGAAATCCAGGAGAAGGGAAAGGCCAGTTGGGGTGTTACCGTGGTATATCTTTATAAACATCTCTACAATGCGTCAATGCATCCTAGAGACATCCTAGGCTAACGCTCGCTGATCACGGTCGCTGGGACGTCGCACTCGAATTCTTGGTCTCGGAACCTGCCCAACTCCACCCTTTAACCGTGATCTGCGTGATAGGTGGAATATAAAATTTCCAGCATGATGCAACTAACGTGGGTCAATCCGGACATATGTACAAACCTAGACTGGTGATATCTGGGGGTGGAACCCCATGGAGTAGCACTGTGTTCGTATGTGGTATCGCTCGGCAAGCGTATTCGGCTCGTGCTCGACCATTTAGTGTGGGGCACCCCTGCTTAGTTCACCCTCGGCTCTGCAGCCTTCCGCATGCGCCATCGGTAAAATCATGGAGAAATTGTCCTTCGATACCATGGATACCAGGCGATGGAATCCTTAGGCTAAATTGTGCCAAGTTTCGACCGTGGACAGATGGAACTCTAGCTCATTTTTTCATTTATAAGGTTATCCGAGAATTATTCAAAATTTCCATCGATGCAATGGCGTCTTATTCACTCATACAAAATCGTATTTCCGAGTTCGCTTAAACCCCTTGGCGTAACTAGCTCTACAAAGCTTGCAAAAGCTTGCTGCAAAGCTAAGACCCCGCGGGGTTCAAGCATTTCCACTTTCCCTATCAAGGGACTGGCATCTGCCGAAACCACCTTCCTGTGACCAAAGTTTGGACGTTGTTTTACTTCTTCTGTACATCTTCTATATTGCCGAAATCGAGAAATCCTAGTTATATCCCGCAACTTCCCTACTCTAGAATCTGGATAATGAGATTCAAGATCCAGAGCCGAGACGATATTCGTTATACTCCTAGACAAGTTGCATGTGTAGCATATCTGAGTTTCCTCTACTTTATGTTAGTCATCAACCTAGTATCATCGAATTATTGCTTGGAGCTTTATTTCACGCAATTCCTACAGGGCAAGGGGTTGGGGTATTTCCGGGAATAGGTATAACTGAATCGGAGTTCCATTTCGGTATCTCTAGGATTCGTATTGTATTGAAGGAACGAACTTGGCGAAGAGTCAATTTGATATCTGTGGTCACAGGAACAACTGGCTTGGATTCATATGTAACTTTAATATTTTGATCATATTGCATCCAAATCTCGTAACGAAGTTCCTTTTTTTTTTTTTTCAATGTTCTTTTTCTTTTCTCTTTCTTTTTTTTTGGTATTTGTCTTTTGACTTAGTTTGCTTTTCAAAATGGCGGGGAAACCTTTTGGGTCTCTCTCATTGAGACTTCTTTTTTTCTCTTATCTTCAATATATTGGAAGAAATGAAGTCTTATCATTTCTGTGTGACCATTATTTCATATCGTATATATGTCTAAGAGTAGTGGAGTCGGAAGGTGGTAGCGGGGTCTGGGGGTTGGAGCGTAACCCCACTTTAGCCGATTACGAACTAGGCACCGAAGTTTTCTAGTAGCTCGGACTATCACAAATCGAAACCCTTGTTAGGAGCTGTCAAGATTTTCGTGACGACTTCTTCTTTGGAATATGGTTTCGGATCACCTTGGGCCGGATGCAAAGAATCCCCACAGGTTTGGTATCCGAGACGACGTAGACATTTAGGTTCGTCTCGAGATATCGAGAACCATCAACTAAGATGCAAGTTTGAGGTCTCAGGTTTTGAGATTTACCATCCATTCGTCCGTCTGAAATCGGCGCTACGTTTTTCTCTACGCAACGCTTCGGTTTGAGTTGTTCCCCTTCACAGGGTTTTTTTTGGAGAGTGTCGCAACCCTCCATCTTGCTGTGTAATTACCAGGCCATGCAGGGGGTTTTGAGGCTAAGACGTTTTGAGAAGGTCCGCCCAATGCGGTTTAGCAGATCGCTGCAGATGCAACACCGTCTACCTGGTCTTCCAGTACCATTGATCGCGATGCATATCGATCTTGGAATTATTATATAAAGGCGGATAGATGCAAGTTTAAGGAAAAAAATACTCGCTTACCCAAATCATCCTAGAAGCTAATATATTCAATTCAATTCGAACTTTCACGCGCCGCTGGTAGGCTGATTTTTCACCGCTTTTCAATTATTTACGATAGAAATCGATATAGGCTGGTCCTTTAGTAGTTTTCTTCAGAAGATCTTCATAAATAATCTCATAGTACATATATACTAGCTTCACAGACACCATAGCTCTTGCGAAACTCCGACTACCTCTCAATTATCTCAATTCGAAAACCGAACAAAATGAAGTTCAACACTATCATCGCTGCACTTACTCTCGCTGGACTTTCTTCCGCTATACCCATCACGACGCCTGAATTGAAGGACACTGGGGTCTTTGCGAGAGATAATGGCATAGTCAATCAACCCATTGGCGGCGGTGCAATTGTTCACCCTGTTGGCAGCAACCCGATCACCCATCCCGTTGACAGCAGTGCAGATGCTCATCCTGCTAAGATTCCAGTTGCTCGGCCTGCTGACGGTAGCGCACTCGTTCATCCCGTTGACAGCAGTGCAGATGCTCATCCTGCTAAGATTCCAGTTGCTCACCCCGCTGATTCTAACTCAATTGTTCATCCCATTGACGGAAGCGCGAATGGTAGTCCTGCTAAGAAGATTCCGGTTGCTAAGCCCCATGATGCCAGCCAACTTGTTCATCCAGTCGATGGGAGCTCGGGTGTTCACCCAGCAAAGAAAGTTGGAGTCGCTTAACTCAGCTGACAACGATGCAATCGTTACTCCCGCTAACAAAATTTCCAGATAACATGGCTGACAAATGTGCGATTGTTAGCTCCGTCGCGTGGCTAAATGTCGTAGCATATATTGAAACTTTGATAAATAAGCCTTCACAAGCTTTTGATATAATCTCCAATAGGGCTATTTATTTCTATATTTCTGGAATATTGTTCTTTTTGTACTGGCTTGATCCTAGTCCTCTTATTTAAACCTCGAGGCCACCTTAAGCATTATATATCTCAAATCTAAATGAAATAATTACTCCTAGTCTTAGTCTATAAATCCAGAGAAACACTTGTTTTGAAGAACGGGATCCACAGTTAAATCTTGTGTCATCTTCCTAATGCCTTGATTAGATTTACTCATTCCAGATAGAAACTTGATTGATTGGCCTATTTTATACTATAGGGCTCCGACGAGAATTATAAAAGAATTTGTTTATAAATCCTGCTTGGGACTTTCCTGCCCTCAGAAGTGTATTTTTGTGACAAATTTTGATATATTAGTCTGAAGTGGTTCGTGAAAGACGAAAGACAGCTTCGGCGTGGTCGGGTTCAGAGTAGTCGGTCCTTGAGGATGGTGAATGGAAGTTTGAATGATTTTATAATTGAAAGGGCCAGGAGCAATTTTAAAGATCTATGTAATTATACGAAAGAATATGAATATAGAAATATGGTAATATATATGGATGATGGATGGAATAGCTGGTTCAGCCTGGAAACGAGACTAGGTTCAACTGGAAGGACTTTGAATGGAGATAAGTCACATCTTATCAATGGGTATAATATGAGGAACGAGCCTGAACGTTTGGCGAGATAACTCTTCCTAGTTTTTTAATAAATTTTATTTCTGTGTGTGTGCGCGCACTGGTTTCAGTTCCCCTAATACATTCCCGTATATGCCGTGTTATCCGGGTTTACCACATGGCCACATCCATTGCATCAATTCCACCAATTAAATATATTTGCAGAGACTCTAATGTTAACGCGTCATATTTTTACCCCTCCTCCATCTCCCCGCACATACCATTACGGAAATTCTCCACGTGCGCAATTGACGAAATATACGTGATTGATGAAACATTAGAGTTTTTTTTTTTTTTTTTTCTTCCCTATTTTCAAAATTTTGTGGGGCCGCCGCGGCCCCTAGCCCTATCGCCGAAATGCAACGACTCGCCAAGTTAATTGTCAAATAGTCTGAAAGACCAGTCCTGCAGCAGGGTCTACTTCAGAACGCCTAATATTCAAACGTCGGCGTCCTGGAAGATGTTCGAATTCGGGTTAAGGTTTGAATTACGATGTAATGTTGGGACGAAACATTAAAAATATGCATGTAAAACAATCGTACAAATGTTCGGACGGGCTTGGTCCGACTAAGCTTATCTGATGCCATGGATAACGTGGTGTCATTTCTGCATAATATGCCCGATATCGCGACGAAAATAGCCGGCGGAATATACGATCAAACCGTCTGTTAACGTTAGCCTCGCATGAGCGCTCGTACGATGAGAATTGCTCTTTCGGGCACGTTAGTTTGATGGCGGACAAACAACACATTCTGGCCTCAAGAATGCAACACACCTTCGCAACACTTTTTTTGGCCACCACACTTAGCTAATTAACGCCCAATTTCCACTAACAGCTTGCCCTGGCCTACTGTCCGCCTGGTCTCAAGGTTAAGCGACGGCACTTCAGCGATTGAGGCTAGAAACAAGCATAAATTTGATGAGGCCATTCCCCATAAGCAAGGATCTCGATGTATACAATAATATTATATTATGATATAATCGTGGCACTAGCTTTTTTCATACCATAATCTATATAAGGACGCGTATACGCTTGTATATAATACTAATCCCATGGCCAAACTATACCTAAAGCTAGCTCAGCCAAGGGCGTATTTCGTATAATATCTACTATAATACTGCAATCTTAATTCGCATATAGCTAGCTTCATTGTAACGTTGCCAGGCCTAGAGGCACAAGTGACCACAAGACTAGGGCATGAACGTATCCGTTAGCCGGATATGTTGAACTTCCGACGTCGCCGACTACACGATATTCGACAGTCTCAGAAATTCGGTATACGCTCTCGACAATGCTCAAAGAATCCCGAAGAAGCCAAACAGCTACAGTAGAGGTGATCCTTTCCGATTTCCGTAATAGATAAATAAGGACCGATATTCCTTCTTTCGTAGTTTAGTCTCTCATTAGACCTCCACATAACCAGCAATCTTATTCACATAAACATTTTTATTATCTCAAAAAACATGTTTTCCAGAGTTTCAATCTATGCTTCATTGCTCTTTCTCTGCGCCGTAGTTGTGCAAGCTGGCGCAGGTAGGTGATAATATCCTCTATATATACACCCACATCTAAATTACAACCGCACCTTATTTCGTAAAAAATAACCGCACGAACGTTATATTAACCACTCTGCTACCCTCCATCAATATATCTTATATAAAAATAGCGTTTCGATGACTAATATTTGTGACGAGTATTTTAAGGTGCGAATATATATGCATGCGTCTACCTCCCATTCAACACTATCCAGATGGGCAAATATGTCTTCCAAGGAGCAGTGAACTCTGGCGATCACCCACCTAGGACCTCATGCATGTCGAGTGTCGGGATCACCGATCCGACCAAGACCACTATATACACCCAGACCGCTGGTGTTACCTGCGTGTTCATGGGATACGTGGAGGTCAAAAACACTGGCAGCTGTTTCTTTGTCGCATCAAACTACTGGAGTCTTTCGTATACTTCCAACATGGGTGCTTCCGGTTGGGCGGAAACTGCGATAGGGGGCAACTTTGCTGGGAACAATATTTTGAATGATTCTCAGCCATACATTAATGTCTGCCTTTCACCGCGTATATGCAATATCCGGGGTAACAGTTGGGATGCGGGAACACAAGGTCCGATTTATGTAAGACCAATACCTCTTTTTCGATTCCTCCTCGAATCCTTCGATGAAATTATATATATATATATATATGAATAATTAAGGGATATGCTGACAGAAACATTCAATGTTTGTCTCACCCTGGAATAGTTGATTTTCTCGCCTTCATCTGTCCAACAAGCTGGCGCCCAGCCCGGCTTGCCCCCTAACTTTACTTTCAATGGCACAAATCCGATCCCCACCGGCTTGCCACCCGATGATGGGGACGATGATGACGAACCCACTATCACTGGCACTGGCACGGGACCGATCAACACCGGTTGGCCGACCGAGGACGAGGACGAGGGGACTACATTCACTACAGTCATCAGGGCAACACAGACTTAGACTGCCCAAGAGAGTAATCTGATGCTGGTTCTTGAAATCAAAAATTTGTGAGAACTATATATAGTTAACTATAGTAGGATATATATACAAAGATATTCTATGTCGTTAGATTGATGCTTTTGCCGGTTCAGCTGGCATGAATGAATAGCTTGGGCAAAAATGCGACCAGCTTCTGTCTCTCCTATTATTCTTTCCTTCGACTGGTGATGTCATGTATTTCGAACTGCGCCAATATTTGAGCTTTCCCCCCCCCCTAAGACTTGTTATTTCTCCCCCACCCCCATTGCAATACTACTTTAAATTGATCATATTTGGCGAATACAAATATATATCTCCGTGATTACGTATCCGTGGAGACTTTGTGCTAACCCCGTCTTCCCATCCCAAAAAGGTTTCGATTTTGAGGTGCACGCCGCCGCAACCTTCTCATACCTGCAGGAGAAGAAATGAAACGGTAAGTATATATCCGGGGCAAAAAAATAATATACAGAAAAGAGACAGAGACTAACCGGCATCCGTAGCCATAGGATCGTTTGGATTATCTGTGGAATCCGTGGGAGTCGGGAGAGTATCCATGGAGCTGTGGGTACCGTATACGGTTATATACTGAGGTACGGTGACAGTTGCGGTTGCAGCCATGGTCGAATACACTGTTACGGTGCTAGGAGGATCGCGTACAGTGTACACGGGACAACCACCACCGGCGGGAGTCCTTGCTTTTCCAATCTCGTCGACAATTTGGTAGGTGGATTGTACATTCATTCCATTGATCTTTGCGACGACATTCTGCCCTTGGTATATATAGAAGCCGATTTGAAAGGGAGGATTAAAGAAGCTGGTTGGGCTTTGCCGATTGGGCCTCACGAGTATGGGCGTTAGGTCTAGTTTGTAATACCAGATACGCACGTTATCGTAAGCGGAATCTTGATTGAGTAATTTTATGGCATTGGATAAATTGTTAGTAGCTATCGCAGAGAGGGATATGAGCATAGACTGGCTTGAGTAAAGCAAGAGAACGTTCGTGTCGGACGGGGTGAAACTGTTCGCCAACTGCCTCCAATCGTCGATGGACGTAACGTCTTGGAGATAGGACATGGTGCTTGTCAATTTAAATTTGAAGATCGACCCAAGGTCGAAATTTGAGGAAGTTACGATCCTATTTATGTTTTTCGGTGCTTATCCACGAGCTTGCCTCTCCGGGAAATTCAGCAGCGGCTGAACCAACTGTCTTTCGCTAAGCTCAATCGATGGTTGGACGGTGACGCGGGTCGCGATCGGGGTTGCACGCAGGGCTGAAGGCATCCCAATGTGTACTAGTATACCAATACCATTGACCGATCGATCGACCGCCAGCAAGCGAACGCAAAACAACGCACATCCAAGGTGGTCTCGCAAACTAGACCATGCAATAGCAGAAGGTTCGGTACGTAGGGTGGTAATATATATATATATATAATCGAGCAAAACTCTTGGTTGGACAAGTGTGGGGGGTATTTCTCAGGAAAAACCAACCGCCAAAAGCTTTGACAAAGTAGTTCAGGCTTGGAATTCTAAGCTAGTCCAGCCTTGTATTTCTCCGAGCTACTGCCGAATTGGCACCATTTGTTAGATTGTCAAACATGTGACTGAGGCCAACGGTCTTCACTTTATAGTTGCATCAATATCGACGAATAGGGTCGCAGAGATCATAGAGGCCGAGACCAGCATTTGGTAGATATAGGAGTATTCCGGAATCAATTGAGGCTTATCCACGAGCTGTGCGGTTACCAAGCATATTGTGGAACCCCATTAAATGGCGAGATTTCAAGACAATTTTTCGCTTAGTCTTTTGTCCCAAACCATGCGGCCAAAACCCTGATCGAGTTTCGGAAGCGAAAAACGTTGCAAGCACCCATCTTTTAGGAATTCTTCTTTAAAGCTTAGCAGTGTCAAAAACCAAAAGGGCATTTTTATTATATAATATAGTAATAACTAGATCGATCATCTGAGCCATGAGAATTCTTTTAGGACTACCACTAAGGGAAGAATTTCGATAGCTCCGCGGTTTCGCTAAATTGGTGGTTTTGATTGGTTCGAGTCCGGGTAACCTTCTTGTTAGGGTAATACAAGCGAATCTGATCTGATCAAGACCCAATTTCGAACACTGGTTTCGCATCAGCAGGTTACAGAGTTCTTCCCCATCACCAAGAGACAACTTTGATATATCGAGGTAAGGTTGATAAGGCTGAAAATATTGAATTCTGGTGCTAGATATTGATCAGCTCTTGAACAATCAGCTTCGAATTCAAGGGTTCAATGATAGCCTGGACTAGTATATAAGAGATCAATATTCCACCTTGCAGGTCCAATATCAATCCAGCACAACTACTATTTATCGCTTCACATATCTAAAACTTGGCTGGTCCAGTTTAAACTTCCTTCAATTTAATATTACCTTCTGAACAATAATTGTAATAAGAATACGAGCGGGTTTTTTTCTTGTACCTAGTCTTCTCTATATCCGATTCTAAAACTTCACGTCCATATCGACCAAAATGAAGACGAGTTATTTTATCTTCCTTATCGCTACCGCTTTTGCAATCCCAGTCCCTGTCGTACCGTCTAGCGGCCTATTAGATCCTTTGATAGCCGCACTAAAGCAAGTTAAAGATGTATGCCCTTCCACATAGCCAATGCAGAGAAGATTCTGATAACCGTGTATTGAGTGCTAACTTGGATTCGAACTTTAGCATGGAGGAGTAAGTTGACAGTATATCTAAAAACCAAATCCTACCTCAGCAAAATGTTAATAGAGTTTTTCTTCCAGTCTCCAATGGTCAAAGGTGCCAAAGGCCTTGGTGGTGCAGTCTCGGTTCAGAAGAAGGTTGAGCAGCTACAACAGGACTACAAACACAGCGTAGGTTTCCTCTCGTGTGACCGATGATGAATTCTGATGACCGTGCTAATTTATATTCTAACTTTAGCTACAAGTGAGTTTGCTAGCACCGCCGGAAACAAGGCTTATTTTACCTGCATACTAATATCCTTTTTATAGGCGAAAATGGACATCGATGGCGCGGTTGCAGGCTCCGTTGCAGCTCAGTTTGATAAGAATGGAAATCTCTACAGAGGCGGCTTTTACCAAAGAGTATTAGACCGTCCTGCTGATGCCCCCGGGGGGCTTGATGCCTTTAATAAACAGAGACAGAAACATGGACTAGCTCCCTGGACTCGTCAACAAATGACTACTGCGGCTCAGAGGCAAGATGGGGATCGGTATAAAGGTATAGATGCTCACAACGAACAAATGGTAAGTAGCTATTCGGAACTGGCAGGAATATATAAGTGCCAGAGTATACTGACCGACAATTTCAATTTAGAAAAAATTCCGTGCCGAGGTTTCCCGGCAGAACTGGAAAACTCCTGCATCTCCCCAAACTCAGGCACAGAATGGGGGATCTTCGGCGCTAAATAGCGCACAGGTTTCCAAGCAACTCAAATCTGCTGGCCAAACCATCGCAAATGCAATTCCAAGTGCAAGTCACCATAATATATTCAAGTAACTATATGTACTTGTACTTCTTTACCTTGTATTCTAACGATTGAGCGTGTAAAGGCACAACGACCGCAGCAGGCACAAGCACAGCGACAGCAGCAGGCACAAGCACAGCGACAGCAGCAGGCACAAGCACAGCGACAGCAGCAGGCACAAGCACAGCGACCGCAGCAGGCTCAAGCACAGCGACCTCAACAGGCGCAGGCACAGCGACCTCAACAGGCGCAGGCACAGCGACCTCAACAGGCGCAGGCACAGCGACCTCAACAGGCGCAGGCACAGCGACCTCAACAAGCGCAGGCACAGCGACCTCAGCAAGCACCGCAGCGCCAGCAAGCCCCGCGCCCGCAAGCACAGAACCAACGACCGAGAGACCTTAGCACATAAACCGTTAGAAGTAAGAGTTTGGCACGCGAGACCAATATGAAGTAATGGTGGTAATCGATTTTATTAGCCTCTTTTTTTTTTCCCAAACAGAATTCCTGTTACTTTAGTGGTACTCTTTTGTTATATATATGTATAAATAAACAACAGCCTTGATAGATAGACAAAAACAAAGATAATTCAATTTATATCTCCCAAAGATTTTTACCCGCTCATCTGCTAAAAACTTAGTATTACCAAGTAATAGGCAGTTGATATCGTCCACTATTTCCTATTTGCATGATAGAGCCAAAAACCCCCCGAAATTCCCAAGCCGAGTCATCAGTATTTACAGCTTCTAGGCCTAACGATATAAGAGGTCCAGTTTCTCGGTCGAACGATAGAAGTCGCAGCCAGGGATATTAGGCTAGTTAGTCGTAGTGCTCAAAGTAGCCCCGAAGCCCATCCGCCTTTGTAGACGGGCACTTCGCGAACGCCATTTATCACACAGTTTGCTAAGTGGTTGCTTTTTTTCTCATCCTAGGAACGAGTTCGAGAGTGAGCTGTGAACAGATATGTATATATCATGATATATGAGACTCATACCCAATTTCACCATAATATAAGACGAACACTTGTTAAGAAACTGGGAAGCCTGCGAGGTAGAACGCGCATTGAGATCTCGCCAAAGTGGTGCCCGATGATTAAGAGCCCACTCTCGCTGGCATTAGTACACAACCGATCAACACTCGTTGGCTAACTGAGGATAGAGGCAAAAGAATTTTTGATTATATTTAATTTTTAAGCTTTAGAAAGCGAACCTGAAGAGCTTGACCCATATTCTAATCAATATCAAGTATGACTCTACATCATGCGGATTCTAACGCAAGAGTTTTCAGACTCAGACTTTGGTATAGGCCGTTGAACTTGTTAAAGGCTCTTACATTAGAAAATTTGGTTCTATAAAAAGAAGGTCTCTATTGTAAAAGCCCCTTTTTCACTTCGACGGAGTTACCACCTTTGCATTTTCCGCTGCGGGACTGGTCCACCAATTTTCCTTGGCCTAAAAAATAGAATGACGAAACGGAAAGACCAACATGAGCAGGGATTGTTTGCGATGCTAGAGCAGGAACGGGTTGTCGAGGTTAAACCTGGGTTAGTCTTGAAAATCTACCTTGTAAGAATTTGGAATGTCGTATGTGGAAGTATACACAACACTAAGTCTGAAGGTGTTCGCAAGGGCGGGATTTCGAGCTAGACAAACGAGGCGGTTGGACCACCCTAGACTAGTTAGATTCTCTGGAGGTCTTTGCCTGGAACAGCAAGGTCCGGAATGCAGATCGATCGAAATCGTCCCGCCGTCGATGGAGTCAATCTATCTCTAGATCTGATCTTTCTATCGGAGCTCGCCACTTCAATTTTGACCCACGACAATGATAAGAGCGAAACACCTTAGATAAAAAAATTTCCTTGTTTCCCTTCTGGATTCCGGTCGTAGTCTTATCAGAGGACTTTAAATACCAGAAATCAGCTCCTATGAACTGCAGTTCGAATACAACATATGATACCATTTCCCTTCACATTTTCACATTTTCACGTTAAACATTCGTTCATAAAACCCCTTCAAATAATTCATTTAACCTACCGAGCCCCGTTTTATTTACCAAATCATATTTTACACTCAATCATGCAGCCTACCGAAAGTTTTACATTCACCTTGGCACCTTATGGCAATCTACTTGAATATCGTCCGAACCCCCAGGGCGACGAAGTAGAACGCCAGGCTAAGAAATGGGCTCGGGAGTTCCTTCTTCCACTGTGTCCCTCGGAGAAGGCCTTAGAAATTTTACTAGACGGACGTCCAAGCGCCTTCATCACTATGTGCTACCCAAGCATGAGTCCGGAACGTATGCTCACCTGGTACAAACTTTCGTTTATCGCGTTCGTCCTCGATGACCTCTACTGCCCTGACGGGGGCGACATTTATGAGCCCGGCGCCTCTAAGTCTCTTCTAAAAGGGATAATGGCCATCGTAAACGGTAGTATGAAAGAGAGCGATAACATATGCCTACAGCTTTTCATAGAGGCTTGGAATCAAACTTGCGAACTGTCGGGGCCCGGGACACAAAAAAGAATCACCACCGCGTGGACTGAAATGATGGCAGCCTTCGTAAAGGAGGTGGATTTACCTAACATCGACTACAGTTTCGAAGAACTGTACCAGAATCGGTCGAGAACTGCCATGTATTTGCCTATGGCTTACGTTGAATACGGCCTTGGGGAGGATTTAGATGAGAGAGTCGTCGAGAATGCCGACATATGTAAACTCTACGTGCTCGCCAGAGACCACGCTTTGTTGACTCACGAAATTTGGAGTTATCGGAAAGAGTACTATTCAGGTGGTGCGTTGAGTCTCGTCGAATTCTGGGCAAGACCGGGGGGTAGCAAGATACAAGAAGCGATGGATAAAGCTTGGTCCCGGGTAGCAAGCATAGAAGAAGAGTTTATTGCGATACGAGATCAACTTTTCGTTGAAATGGCAGACATACCGTTGGCACGCAAGTATATCTCAGAACTAGAGGCTCTCGCGGCGGGAGCCCTTCGATTCTCGTGCATATGTCCTCGTTACAACGGGGTGGACCATTCCTGGAATGGAGCTTTATCTGGAAAATTTATTCTCACTCCGGAAAAGACCATATATCCACCAAGGGAACAACCGATATAGAAGACTTTGGCGATTCCCCTCTGCGACGTCTAGATATGAGACTAGGCGACTCTGAACTCTTGACTGTTAGTAATTACAACGATGCACGGATAGGCAAATTATATATAGCTTAGTATTTATTTGCGCTTCTTCTACTTTGCGCAAGGCTTGCATAAACTGGCGTTATGAAAACAAACTATCGCATTTTGCATTCTCTTTTGGACCGTTGGGCCAGTGCTTCTAGCTAGTGGAATATAATTCAAGCCCCCTCTTCTAATAAATGAACAACTATATACCCGCTGATGCTGATATATCGATACCAGAAAACTTCTTCAGACCACCCAATCCTAATTGTTTCTTGATCCCCTTTCTATTGGCTGCACGGGCGTGGTACTGGCTGTTGTAACCGTTGTATTTTGCTTGCTGAATTCAGCTGATGTATGTGTTGTTTGTGATGGTGCCTGCAGCGAGCTGTTGCATGTCTGACTGAATCATCTCTGCTCTTACGGCCGCTGGAGCGTCACGTGCACAGGCTCTATCATTTCAGTATAGTGATGCCAAATTTCCTAAAACAGGCAGCTTGAGACTTGGTGACACTGATAGCCATAAAACTATTCTCACAAACACATTATTATTTAAATATTTTCAGTTTTGTCAGCGGTAATCTAGCTCTGCTATGCTACCTCCTCCGCCTACTCGCGTCGTTGTGTAACAACATACACTCCCCATACTAGTCTTTCCACAACACAACGTCTTGTGGAGGGTTTCGAGTCTATCTCTGTATCGTCGGGGTTTCATAAAAAATACCATCCGGGCAGGGTTATTCAATCGGTTAAAGTTCTAATATCCAGTCAGAGCCCCTTCCCGTCGCTAGACTTTGTCTAATATTCTCTTTCCCATCATCTATCGCATATGTTGAGGTAGGAGAGTCAACATCTTGGCGTACTTTTCCTGAAACGGGATGCGTTTTACAACTCCTAAAGCTCCCAATAGCAAAATATAAGCTTGAGAATTGAAGGCCAAATTCCTATACTTCTCTTAATCTAGCCTCTATCTAGTCGTGCTCCTTAGCATAATATATTATAATAAAGCCATAGCGATTAATGATTATTATCTGTTGCTTGATTAGTTCATACTGAGGCGTAGAATGTGTTTGAATTCGGGTTTGATTCTTTGCAAAATTTCTAGAGTTCTGCTCAGAGTTTTACGTGCGTGATGTCGGTGTTCTCTCACAATATCTAAAAGGAGTTTTCTCTTAAGATAATAACTCATAGGACTGGGCTAATCTAAAATACGAGATGCTTTAAATTTCCTAATTTATTGTACAAAAAATTATGGAGAAGCTAGCTTATTATTATTTTTCACATATGGTGCTCAAAGTCGATATCTCGGTCAACTTCCTAACCTCCTAAAAAGAAATTTCTATTGCGTATCAATGCTATCTTATCATCACGCCAAAGTTTGAAAGTCTTGAAAATACGCCTCGTCTCAAGTTTATCAGATGAGAGAGATTCGCAATTACGAGATGTTACACCGTAATTGATACGGACATCATACTTCACGATGCATCAATCTGGAACCTCTAAGGCTGATTTTCAAGCTCAGATCGGGCTGGCATTAGTATAAGGAAATCTTGGGACATTGATCAGAGAAGATACCTTCATGCTAAATTTATAAAAGGCGCCAAATATCCCCTCAATCATTTCTTTCTTCATCAGCAACAGCAATCACAACAACATCATCATCTCAAGACTCAACGTTACAGCGGCTGGCCCGTTTTAATTTTCAAGGCAGGCCCTTTTTTACGAATAATAATTCCTTCAAAATAGCATCTTATTTCTTCCCTTATATTTTATACTACATCTCAAATCTCGTAATTTGATTATCAGATCTAGCAAACACGCTAAACCAAAATGAAGTTTTCTACTATAATCATCTCGGTCCTTTCGCCTCTTCTCCTGGTTGGAGTTGGGGCAGTGCCTATGGCGGCCCTCGCGCCTCAACAGCAGATTTCATCCATGAATATTGCTCGTAGATCGCCAATGGACAGCGAGAGGATACCAGAAGAGGATAGATTGAAGTCACCCCTGGGATGGGGTCAAAAGGCCGGAGCGGCAATTCTTCCACATGTCAAGGGCGTGGGCAAACCTCTTGAGGTCCTTGGTGAAGTCGCCCCCAAAGTTTTGACTTGGCAACCCCCATGGATCAGGTACCCTTTGCGTAAAATAGACAACTGGTTGACGCCTGTCGGTAAATACTTTGGAATAAATCCCACCTGGAAGAGCCCTAAGAGCGATATGACTTCAGCGCAGGCTTCCAAGCAACTCAGCGCTGCCGGTCAAAACATTGCAAATGCAATTCCGAGCGTAAGTCACTCTTTTAAGTAAATATGCGTAGTTGTTTCTCTACTCTATATTCTAACGAATGAGCGCCAACAGGCACAGCGACCTCAACAGGCACAGCGACCTCAGCAAGCACAACGACCTCAGCAAGCACAGCGACCTCAGCAGGCGCAGCGACCTCAGCAAGCACAACGACCTCAACAGGCACAGCGACCTCAGCAAGCACAACGACCTCAGCAAGCACAGCGACCTCAGCAGGCGCAACGACCTCAGCAGGCGCAACGACCTCAGCAAGCACAACGACCTCAGCAAGCACAACGACCTCAGCAAGCACAACGACCTCAGCAGGCGCAGCGACCTCAGCAAGCACAACGACCTCAGCAGGCGCAGCGACCTCAGCAAGCACAACGACCTCAACAGGCACAACGACCTCAACAGGCGCAGCGACCTCAGCGAGCAGGCCAGAACCGACCAAGAGACCTAAGTGCATAAATTAATGATAGTAATTAATTGTTTTACCTACTCCTTATCTCCCTTATTTTACCGCGGCATTCCTGTTGCTTTATGGGCACTATTTTGTTATATATATATATATATATACAAATGGATATCAGCATTGATAGATAGAAACAAAGACATTTCGATCACCATATCCTAAAATTTTTTTCCCCCCTAGATACAAACACTTTGCCACAATAACTTAACAGAAAATTGATACGTACAGAATTCGATGTTTGAATCATCTCATTTCCCGATATCGATACTGAGCTTGAGATAAGCAATGTTAAATTAGTTTGAAACTATAATATTAAATTTAAACCTGATCCCAGAGTTCAAATAGAGCCGGCGTGCAGGGGTTGGAGAATGTAAGAACGGCATGTTAGATAGAGCGAGCTCGATGCAAATTAACTAGTTTTGTTGCATAGTGTTGCAGTTTTCTGCCCAGACCTATATAGCTTAGCGGATTGCGAGACGAAGAGTTTGTCGGGCTTCTGTGTAACAACCAAAATCTTATATGGCAATCTTGTGTTCAAAGGACTACACGCGATAGAAAAGTGGCCAGTTGTAGGGCCGGTGAGCAAATATGAGAGTGTTTTTTAGCATAGGATCATAGCCTTCCCAGCTTCAGTCAACTCGTCTCTTCCATATATGCCCAGACGTCTCAGAGAGCAGTAGTCAACCGAACTCCGCTTGAATCCGCGTTGTACAAGGTATCTTGCATGCGAAGAGTTCTTACTGTCCGCCTCAGCTTCAGTCGCGTTCATTTCCTAGAGTCCCTGTAATTTTTACAGCATGCATACACCTGTGTGCATCAGCACCTTTTGATCTCATTTTTTTAGCCTCGGGATTCGAGGCTATCATTTCCTAGAGTCCCTGTAATTCTTGTAGCATGCATGCACATTTGTGCATCAGCCTGCATTGGTAGTGGTGTCGGCGACGAGGCTATCTAATAATTCTGACTGGGTTCGATTTGCCAACGGCCGAGCGGTCAGTCTCGCACCCACAGCCTCTACAATGCAATGTGAACTCGACCCCGCCTGCCTTTATGTCTTTCACATTGAATCTTTCATATTATAAGATCAACCTAATTTTTTCTCTCCAGCGTAAGTCGACTTTGATGTAGGTTTTCAAGTAAAGGAAACATCACTTTTCGATCTCTTGAGCAACTCCCGAGCAAATATTTCACCATGCCAGACCAGGACGATCCATGCCTTGCTCAAGGCATTGAACATTATATCTTCGAAGCCTCTTTAGATGAGGGAATAATCCGAGCTCGAAATGATCCGTTTGATGAAGTCCAAAGAAGTGTCATCACCGACCGGGGTGTTACGAGCCCATATAAAGTGCAAGCTCTCCTCAAAGCATGTATTCATGGCTATATGAATGGTGCATCTAGCAATCCTGCCTCTCTCATTGTCGTCGACTACCAGCTCGTGTCGCTGAAAGAAGGCAGCGTGTTCACGTCCGTAACCACTAGTTTTACATTTTCGGATTGCCAGAGTCCACAATCCGATACAGCCCAAGCCAGCGCTGGGTCTGCACCAACCGTGGTTGCCTATGCGCCGTTTGAATTACCAGTAAGGTTCAACCAGTCAACCGCCACGGAAAGCCATAAGACAAATCCAGAGTTAAACATCGCCCCAGAATTTAACGGTATTAGTCTCGGTGGCTTCAAGTTTGGGACAGAGTCGTCTTCGAGCCATGAGCAGAAGTATTTTGAACAAGGGACGGCAGGAAGACACTTTGATGGTGACAAGCAGATAGTTTGGTGGAACCTTATCCATAATAAGAGTCAAAACCATGGAGTCACACCTCAGTTCCGCGTCGCCGTGCTAGTAGAAAGAAAGACCGACTCAAAGTTCCAGGCTAACTTTAAGATCGCAGCAAGAGGGGGGTTCGGTTATAAGATCCAAAGCCTCAAGGATAAATGGCTTTACAAGACTGCGATCGACGATCCAATTATCTTTGACCCAGCACGACCACCAATGGGCGACTTGGAGGGTATTGAAGCATCCGAGCTTGGTAAGTTAAAGAAGAGGGAAAGATTACAGGGTCTTAGCATGGTGCCGGGACTGGAGATTCTAGCACAAGTAGGGAACTAATGCGCGATTGCGAGATCATGTCTTGGGGATCCTCTGTATTCTGGTGTCACTTGTCTCGTAAACCAGCCGCGCGGCACGAAGGTGGTCACCTAGGAGAAGCAGTGAAAGTGTTCGTGGATTATATGCTGCTATTAGCAGCTATGTAGTCAATAACGTTTGGAAGTAGAAGTTAATGCTTACTAGGGGAAACGAAATATAAGATTTTATCTGCAAGATCATTTCTCAACCGAGTATTAATAAAGCATATACAACATTTTCTAAAACTTTTTAGATTTCAGCCAATTCAAGGTCCTCCCAGCCTCACCCCAGTATATTTGATCCGCCTCGTTGAAGAACACTGATGGCTGGACAAATTTGCCCCTATTCTCTGCCATCTTACCCAGGACCCGTTTCACAATCTCTTGCTTGAGCTTCACATGGTAATTCCACTGTTTTGTTTCATGCTGTGTACTGAGAGACAATCGATGACACGCAAGCACTAGAGATGCAACCCCTGCAGCGATTGCAGTCGCCACTGAGGTGCCTGAAATCTCAGTTGTTTCGTTATCGGCGCCTAAGAATGTTGTTCTTGTAACTATACGGTCCCCTGGGAACATATAATCGGCAATTTCTTTCAGGCTCTCCGGTGTTTCCTTGCCCCTTGAGTCTGCCGCTCCAATTTTTAAGACACCCGCGTAGTTGGCGGGATAAGCCTCTTCTTGCTTATGTCCTTCTCCAGCGATACTAGCAACTATCACGATCCCTTTGTTGATCGCTGTTTTAATCGCTATCTCCAGGTTTGTGTCTTCCTTGAAAAAGGCAGCGCTAAGCGAAATAATATCTGCTTCGGAATCAGTTGCCCATTCTAAAGCCTTTAGAATAAAATTAGATCTCAAGATTTCCAAATACATTATACCGTACTCGGGCTCACCTCAATCAAACGCGATACGGTCATATCTGTTACAGAATCGCCGATTTTGGCTACCAATAATTGACAGTGGGGATTAAGTTCCGTTATCATTTTAGCCATCTGCGTACCATGCGGATGGTGCGAAAACCACCAAGGACTTTCACCGCTGCTGGAAGGCACGAAAGAGGCACCGCTGATTTGGTGGCAGTTGATTGAATCGGGATCCACACCAGTATCTATCACAGCCACCTTGATATAAGGCTTCATTTCGAAACGTGTATTTGCCTCTTCCGTAAATTCCCGATCTTTGAGTTCTTCTTGGAGAAGGTTATAGGCTTTGATGAAGCTCCCTAATCTAGTAACTTCTACTGCCGTAGTGCTGTAATGTCGACTCAGTTGAGAACTAAACCATTAGGGCCTACGAGAATATTAGAACTTACATTTTCTTTTGAGCACGGCTCTGTTCATGTCTTCGTCTTAAAGAGACCCAGGTCATTAGACGGAGTTCAATTGAAAAAGCAAAAGACTTAGATAAGATCAGCCTGTCTCGTCGATTGATAGTTTTCTTTTCATACGCTTTGCTAAGGTTTGCACCAATTACGTCCTGTTAAATAGTGAGCAGAGCATATCCTATACTTGTCGGCGGTCGGTTTCACGAAGAGTAGTACAATACGGCCTTGACCCCGCGCTTTGTTGGAATTTAAATGCATTACTCACCGAAAGGATAAAAATTTCAATCTTTTTCAACTATCCAAATTGACTAGTTAGCGATATATTCCCCGATATTTTATTTCATCTTGATTTACTTTTGAAAATGTAGACAAAATATCGATGACCTCCTCTGAAGTCCAGTAACTAAGCGTTGCCCAGTTACTTGCGTATATTTTCAACTCTTGTAGTTTTTTTAAACTGAGTAAAGGTTCGACAGACATATCCGCTCTCATCCAATCTAGGATTTCGATATCGAATCCGGCGAGAGACTGGGAGATGACCTCTTCGCTATGTGGACAGAAAATCGAATCTCTAATACGTAGTTCATAAATGCCTACTACTTTATTCTTTTTTCTAAGCCATTCCAGAACAGTTTTTGCTTCAGAACGTTCAATATCAGAGGGACTGCCAGTGTCAAACCCTGGAAGATTAGGTATGGGAATGTCGACATAGCGTAATGTTGATTCGAACTCGACTTTGAATTTTGTAGCATTAGTAGCGACCGTCTTCGCCGAAGATAATTTTATCATGCGTAAGAACGGTTCAGTTGATCTCGAGGAGTCCCGGAATCCACCAAGATCTAAACATATTTCCTTCCCTAATAATGATAAATTAGCCGTGGTTATGATAGAAAGCCGTAGCACTCATTCCTCGGGTTCTCTTACTTAGATCTATATGAATTTTCAGTATTCCGATATCCAGAAGCAGATTTTGAGAATTGACCTACCTTTTGGCTCCGCTAACCACATTCTGATCATCTCAATAACTGTTCTTTTGCTCGAATTATCACAGGCTTTCTCTAATTGACGTCTCGACATCCGAATGATATGTGGCAAGATGACTAATCTGATTTCCTGTCTTTTCTTTTCGTCTGCTATGTCTCCGAGATGGGAAAGAGCAGAATTGCCATTGCAATCTCGCTCTATTGCAAGCTCGGAACATGCCTCTATTAAAACACGTACCACTTCTATATTGCCCCCAGTTACGGCATCAGAGAGCAGCCCATGACCCAGGAAAAGCGCCTTGTGCTCTCGCAAAATCTTTCTTAAAATTGGGACTTGCGCACACGATACAGCATATTTCAAAAATATGGGGGTAGCACATTGTGGCCTCAGCTGCGCAAATGCAATCAGAAATTGGTCTTGCTGGTCTTGTATGGCCTTTTTAATGAAATCCTCATGGATTGTTAGGTTTGGGAAGGCCGAGAGCAGGTTTAGAAGCATTTCCCATTTCCGAAATTCGACAATGAGCGTCATTGGTGACTTTCCGCCATCCGGGGCAGTGGTGAAAAGGGCTTCGACCTCTTGCACCACGTTATCCTTGGCAAGCTGGATAATAATAGCGAGTAAATCGTCGGTTCCATATTGAACGGTGTAATGCAATACATTCACCCCGCGGTCGGATTGCACCTCGGAAACATAGGTAACCAATGTTGGACAGATGGTAAGAAGCCTAGCCGCAACTTCCATATGCACTGGTCTCCTACCTTCAGCATCTTCCACACCGCCCAAGGTGTCGACGTCATAGCTTCTTACAAGGTACTGGAAGAAAATTAGCTTCATCTGCGGCGTCCCCCACTTCAACAACATGTTGATGATATCTTGGCATCGAGGTTCATCACAGTCCCATAGCTCGCTAATACTTCTATACAAAGTAGCGGGTAGGACCTTTGGTAATAATGGGAGAGCATTCTCCAGCCGAGCACTATCTCTATTTTCAACCAAAGGCTTGATGTCGTTCCATACCATAACACTCGCCATGTTCCCTCGTGCAATAATAGGAATGGTTGTATCGGTTTGGCGCAGATGATTGGAATGATGACGGTAATATTGATAATTTGTTGATATATTAGAAGTGTACAAACAAGAGAGCTGCGCACGAATAAAAAGGACTGACAACCGGCGGTGCCAATCTCAATATTATAGACTTTTAAAGGCTTGCTCCGGGTATCAACCAACAGGTTAGTTGAAAGACCAAGCTCGCTTTCCTCTATTCGTGTTGAAATGAGGAAACTGTTAACATGCAGGAATGGAAGGCTAGTTTGCCGGATGAGAAACACCAGAAGAAAAGAAGGACCGAAGAATCGATGGCCAAGAGCAAAGCCGGCAGTCATATCTCACAGCCTCGAGTGTCTGCTCAGCTTCTAGAGTCCGATCGATCAGATGACTAGATCCTGGTATTCTTTCTGGAGATTTTATGTATATCAGACTAATTATTGCGTTTCTGTCAAACGGCCGCCTTGAGTTCGATTAGTCCACGGATTTTACAGTGCCTATAGCTATATCGGTCGCATTCGCAGTTAACTTGCCGATTCCAAGTCAACGAGCTAGCTAGCAATTACCCTACTTATTCTTGCCTCTAGCTACTAGCTATCAAATCAGTGGAACCTCACACCAGAGCGTGATAAAATATCTCAATATCTCGATATCACTTAGGTCGCGACTTCATACCCGCATCCAGAATCACGCCGAAAAAAGACTTAATTATGGATCCTTCATCGTTTGCGAGCGCTTCAGCTACCCTTTTAGCGCTTAATATTCAAATTTTGGGGTCCTTATATGGGGATTGGGCGGAGGAATGGCTACCCGTAGTTGAGAGACTAACATATGAACTCACGCACCTTCGTGTGGTACTCCAGGCACTTGAGATCACAGCACTGTCCATGAAAGAGACAGTGTTTGGGTTTTCCGCTGTCCATATATCACTAGAAGAGCTGAGGGAACACTTGCTTTGGCTAGGCCCCAAAATCTCAGGACAGAGTTTCCATGAACGCGGTTGGCAATGGCCAATAATTAACACCATGGAGTCATCTAAGACAAATAATATCAATTTGTCCAAGTTTGAATCTTGTAGTGAAGTTTTGTACTTAAGATCGTATCTTTCAAATCTAAGGAATAAGTGAGTTCGGCGGTATACCGCTTAACCGTCGACATACGTGGAAGGCACAAAAGAAGGCTAACTAGAACTTAGCATTGCAGATTCTCCCTTCCAATCTCCTAGATGCCAAAAACCTGATGTTAGGAAACCACTCAATATCTTCTGGCATGACACTTCCGACCTTTTCCAGGCACATCAAACCGCCCAATTATCAGGAGTTGATAGAATCACCCAGGCTTTTCGAAGTAACGCCACCTTTCAAAGATGGCTAAAAAATAAGAATGCAAGCAACATTTTCCCTTGCACTGGGGTAGCAGGCTCTGGTAAAACTATTCTGACGTAAGTCCATCATATATTCTATAATTTATATTGTGGCCTCTCGATTAACGACCCAACGATCCCAGATCTGTGGTGATTGATGAAATCAAGCAATTACAACAGGATTCTACGACGTCAAACGTTGGTCTAGCTTACTTTTATTTCCGCTACGAGCAATCAATTTCAATTCGAGGAGCTACCCTCGCGCTTCTAGAGCAATTATACTTACAATCTCCAACACTGCCTAACGAGATACGACACCTTGAGAAGCGCACTTTAAATGGGGAACAAATATCCTCAACCGAAGTCACATTAACACTCGTAGCCGTATCCCAGCGGTTCCAGACGTGTTATATCGTTATCGATGCCCTCGATGAATGTGCCAGTGAATATTATGCCGCGCTGAAACAGCTGTTGACTTCTATTCGGGGCTCAAAAATTCGATTGTTTACAACGTCTAGACCGCATTATGATTTCTATACATCAGAGAGGGATCCGTTAATTCCTATAGACGATCTAATCACACATTCTAAAGATGATGTTAAACTTTACGTCGAATCCCGTCTCGACAAAGATTTCTCATTCAAGGATAATAAAAACCTCTTTAGTGACGTTGTCACAGTCATCTCGGATGCTAGTCAGAGTCAGGAACCCAGGATGTAAGTGCCAATAAATTGACCTCGCATTGGCAACGGGGCTCACGTTTGAACAGGTTTTTGTACGCCAACTCGTATGTGCAGGAAATTTTGAGCATGAAAACTCCAAACGATATCCTCAGGTGCCTCAAGCGTATTAAAAATGCTTCCAGCTTCGAAGACAGTGTCACGATGCTTTACCAAACGAAACTTGACGAAATTTCAAGACTCAATCCTGCGGAGAGCAGCCTATCACTAATGACCCTAACATGGGTCTTTTTCGCTCAACGGCCAATAGAGCGTTCCGAATTGTTCGATATTCTCAGATTCGGCGGGAGGTCTCTGAAAGAGTTACCCGGCGAAGAAGCGATTTCCCTGATCAGCAGAATTTGCATGGGATTCATCCACACCTCAAGTAACATCCTTTTTAGCCATCTCTCAATGGAGGAGTTTTTTGATCTTCCACCCCAAAGAAGACGTCTCTCAAATGAGTTCGAATTGGCGAAAAGCTGCGTACGCTATATTCTAGATCTTCAGCTAGACGACATGTCTTTCAAGAACCAAGAAGACATCGATGCCATTTTATCAGAGCACCCATTTTTACAGTATGCAGCAAACCACTGGGGTCACCATGTTTATAACACTAGTGCGGGTACAGCTGATATGGATCTCACTGTAATGTGTTTGAAATTGCTCAGTGAGCCACCGATAGTTACCTGTCTTGTGCAAATCATGTTCCGGTCTCTATTAGGATCTCACAGGAAGGTTTTATTCGGAGATATTGTGAGGAGCTCGCCGCTCCATGTGGCAGCATATTTCGGTCTCGACTGGGTCATTGAGAAAGTTGCGGCTCCGAGTTATTCCCCGGTTTCCGGGGTAGATAGCTGGGATAAGACTCCCATCCATATCGCAGCAGAGAGAGGATATTCTCAGTGCGTGAGAGCATTGCTTTTCGTCAATGGTCCCTCGACTCTACAGCGACAACCAGACGCCGAAGGCAAAACTCCTTGGCACTATGCTTCAATGAGCGGTAAAGCTGAAGTTGTGCATGAGCTCCGCCGCGGGGGTTACCCTCTTTACTTAACAACTGATAAACAAGGATACAATCCATTACAGTACGCTGTAATTCAGGGCTACGTGGACGTATTTGGGCTGTTAGCCGATTACTGTGATCATACATACGACAAGCCTGAAGCAACTAAATTCATGGACCAAGCCTTAGTCTCCGCCCTGGAGAAAGGCAAAACGAAAATTGTGGAAATAATCTTAAGACGCATCTCACCACGGTACGAGCACCTAGTGGTCGCAATTAAGTCCGGCTTTATTTCGGCAGTAGGGCTACTACTGGATTATTTTGGCGACCTTGATAACCCAGCAGATGATCAACCCACCGCTCTACTCGTGGCCGCTCTAGCAGGGCACAATGACATTCTATCGTTTCTAATCCGAAACGGAGTGAACCTCGAGAGAACAGATAACAAAAATCGTACAGCACTTGCCTGTGCGGTTGAAATGAATAATTTGAACGCAGTTAAAATGCTACTAGGAGCTGGGGCAAGCAGCGAGGCAAGCGTTCTCGGTGGTATGAACTTGATTGTGTATACGGCTTCTCACGGTATGGCCGAAATCTTGGAGCTCCTTCTAAAGCTAGAGGCAACTGGGAGCTCAAGACAGCAATCTCTTAACCAAGCTACCCTAAAGGAGGCCGCTTTTCAGGCGACGAAAAGAGGACACAAAAACGTCGTTGGATTACTCCTCGAGTTCGGGGTTTCTCCTGATGAAACCTTAGAAGCAGGGCAGACGTTTTCCGAGGTAGCTGGAGAGGCCGGATTTGACAAAATTGCAAATCTCTGGGACGAATACGGTGCTTATAACGCCTCGCGCCGATTACAATCCATGGATGTCCCACCGTTAATTAGTGACGACCTGAATTACTTCTCGTTGCAAAATAAGCAAAGGCAACCGGGGAACACAGATTTTACTACCTACTCTACCACCTACCGATCAACCCTTCTACATATCGAAAGAAGAAATACCATTGGGAAAACGGAGAGCCCTCCACCGAGTAGTCCCATAACAACAGACGGTGAAGGTAGCCAACGAATGTTTCTATATCGCGAGCCAGTCCAGGACCAGGCGAGCTATATTCTTTTAAGATGTCCAGTCTCACCAAAAGATCTTCTTCTGGGTATGATCATCGAAGACCCTCAGGATCCCTTGAGATCTTGTATCTCGCCAGATCGGCAAGACCTCGAATATATCATAAAGGATTACCGATACGACTACATGCAAAGGGATTTGGATGCAGGTATAAACCGACGCAGAACCGCTTCCGCAGCCGCATCCATACTAAACGCCTGCTTCGGAACCGGTGTCAATATTCCCACGGTTTCACACACAGACGCTAGATCTCCACCTGTGTTAATCTCGAAGCTCCGAAACCATAAAGTCGTGATGGAACTTATTTGCAACAAGTATACAGAAGCGTTATTGGAGTTCGTGAAGTGGAAAAGGGAAGTTTACTGTGTGGTAGGGCTGATGACGGGGGGCGACTCAGAGATAATGAATGACAGAGAGGATAGTTATACGGCCACCACGGATGTTTCGACCGATAACGACCTGGGGTTTTATGCTAGCGCCTCATTCGGATATAAACCGAGTAGGGGTCAGTCTAAACAGAATAGAAATAAGGAAAGTGGTGCTGTCTTCGCGATCCAATGCCGCAGACTCAGGCGCGAAACTCGTTTCCAGCAAGTGCTGTCAGAGAAAAAGTTTGGTTGCGCTCTTGGAGGTTATTTCAAAGGGAAACCCGATGAATTTATATGAGAATCCTTTTGCCAGTCTGTAGGATGTGAATTTGGACTATAATGTATCATCTGACTATGTTTCCTTGCAATAATGACTTTTCCCAGGATCTCTAAATGACTTGCCTCGCTTGCATCGATGCGCATCTCGCTATAATTTTATACATAAAATAAGTAAGGTATTCCATATTTAGATCCAAAATCGACGACGATAATTACAGTATACGATTAGGGCTATCGTATTAGCATGGCCTCCTTTCCAACTTTGGCACAGCTAGTAAGTACGATATATGAGATGTCTAGGTGCATCGATAGGTTCCATATCATTGTGCACATTTATTCCTGGATGATCATCGGCGCTGTCTTCTTATGCCATTTTGGGCTGTTAAGCTTTAAAACTTTCGTGCAACACAAAAGCCAGGTGCCAAAACCCATTTTCATTAACACTGATAACCAATTGTTCTCTCGCCTTGCCACTGAAACGCCAGTATAAGACTATCTATATCTCTTCGCACGGTCTCGTTCATCTCTGCGCAACGGTGAATTCCCAGCCCACTTCGAATCTTATTTTTTGTAAATTTGTTCCCCTGAAATAAGCAGCGCCGGTTGGTTCGCTCCGTGACTTAAATTCTGGCTAGCCCTGCTGCGCACTGCAGGGACAGCAATGGAGGCGTTTCTTGGCGTGGGATCAATGGTCTGACTAATGAACCCCAGTCGCCGCCAGTCGGATGGCCCCCAAGGAGGAATCCCGTAGATTATTGACGCCGTTTCGATCAACTACCCCGCCTATTCTCTCCTTTCGATCTTTCAAATTGATGAAGCCCCGGCGATTCCCTTACTCACAACAGCCAAGCTTGCCCACGCTACAGCAGCATCCTCTAACAATATAACAGAACTGCATATATCTGAAGGGCCTCAGGGTCCCGAACCGCTGAATCCCAGTCCTCAAACCATGTCGTCCGAGTCCTACCTCAAAGGCGATTTCGCCAGGAAAACCGAAACGGGACAGTACACCAACTCCAATTCACGGCCGATATACCACGAAACCATGGCCGTCTCCGACTTTTATAGTTATAGCAGCAGTCTCACTACTGGTGGGATATCGAATCAAAACGAGGTCGCAACAGCGAATGATATGGCGTCTCTGATGCGAAAGACGGAGAGTATGAGTATCGCTCAGCAAGGAGGCAGGGAAACAGCGGTGAAAGCAGGCTTAAAGGTTCGATAAACATATTTCGTATATATTAGTGCTCGGATATATAAGCAGTATAGTATGATGTTTGGTGATAGTTAACAATATTGTGTATTTTTTGGCTTAGAATAGTAGCGGTACGGAGAACGTTGACACAAGGCGACCGACACCAACGGATCGGACGAGGTCTCAGGAGAGCGAATCTAACCGCAACAGTTGGAATCCGTTTCGAAGAAAAAAAGTCAATACCGAAAGCAGGAGCGTACCGTCGACGCCGCAGGAGTCCCATGTCGAATCTTTGAAGCCATTCCGAGAATCACAGGTTCCGACCTCATCATCTACATCTTTATCGACCCAGGAGAGCAGGGTCATCCCTGCACAACAACAGCAACGGGATGACCCGAATCTATCAGATTCGGACGAGGAAATCGAAGTCGAAAAAATTGAATTCGCATCGAAAAAAGCGGCTCAGTTCTACAGAGATAAAGATTATAAAAAGGCCGAAACATTTATTCGGGCGGCGACTGAAAGTTGCAAGAAAAGAGGGTATCCGATGGTACACGATTTTGATCCACAAACAGGCTATGTTTTTATCAATAGAGCCAAAATATGCAGTGTAGAATATTTCTGGATATTATTGAGCATTTACCGCGCCCAGGAACGGTATCCGGAAGAGCTGAACACGTTACTGGTCTATGAAACCGAGCTGAGAGCCGTCGCATCACGACTCGGGGAAACGTTCAAAATCCTCTCCAGTTCTTTTGAAATGGCTTATATCAAAATCGGGGTCGGCAAGGCGTTTCTATACCACTGTCTCGGCGATTATGATACTGCAAAGAGTCATGCTAAAAAGACCCTAAAGCTCACTCGGGGCCGCGAAGATGTCGAATCCGCGGAATGCCGGGATCAATGTGTGAAAACGTTGATAGATATAGCCGCGAGGGTGGGTGATGAGGTCGAGAAGGAGTTTTACGGCTCAATGTTATCGCCCACCTCCACGTCCAAGCCTAAGGAGCACACCCCGACAGGAACGACAGGAACGACAGGAACGACAGGAACGACGTCGGCGCCGCCACCTAATTATACCCCGCCGACGACACAACTTCAGAGTATCTACGCGGAGGTTGACTATCCTCCTAAAGACCGCCAGAATCTAGTTGCCATCCGACCTTTTTTGCTCGATTCTGCGACAAAAAAGATACTCAAGCAATTCGAGTTGACGATGAAGATCACAGCAGAGGGGACACGACTGATAGGATCAGAGTACCGTATCGACGGTATGATAAATCAAGTGATTCAGCGTGGCGATTTGAAACTCGCCGAGATCATATTTCAAGGTTAGCTCCCTTATTCTCCGATCCATGCATTTTCGAGCAATAAAAGCTGATACAATATTTGTGCGTCACGTAGATTACTCTTTACTAAGCTGGACGACTTTCGGCTTCGACGGAACGGAACCGACCACCCCGTTGCTCCGCGCCATCCGCCAGGATAGCATAAAAATGGTCGAGTTCTTCCTCAATAGAGACATCAGCATCCTCTTCGCACGCCACACCGGCGCAACAGCACTCTACACCGCCCTGAAATCCAAAACCACAGGTCCTGACATGATACACTACCTAATCAAACGCGGATACAACGTAGACGGTTACCCAGACCAAGAATGCCGTAACGATCTACCCATCTACTGCGCGAGCGTCCTCCAAGATCAGGAATGCGTGAAATTAAAGGCTTTGATAGCGGCAGGTGCCAATGTGAACATCAAGACTGGGCCGGAAGAAATTACACCAATAATGTGGTTGACGATGTTGTTTGTGCGGGGCACGGAGCTCAGTGCTGCAGGTGATATGTATTATAAAGCTAGTTTGGATGTGCTGGTTAGAGCCGGGGCTGACGTGAACGCTGTGGATGCGGACGGGAATACAGCGTTACATTTGGCGGCGATGCATGGGAAGGGTATGTTTTTGGTTGCTGCGGTGAGGGCGTTGACAGCGTGTGGGATAAACCAATTGGCGGTGAATAAGGAAGGCAAGAAGTCGGTGTATTATGCGAAGGAAACTCTGAGGGATGCAGGGTTTTTAAAGTGAGGGTAGCTGCTGTTTAAACATCGATGCATCAGCATCTTCTTCATAGCGTATGTATATATCACTGCGGCATTAGCGGTTCGGAGTTTGGTTGACTGTGGGTGCATGAACATTCAAGTAAATAAGTGCCGAGTATCTATTTTATTAGCGTAGGAATCTCGAACCTCGGGGTACATGGATGCATTGCAACTTGCAGAAGAAGAGGTATCTATTTAGATAGAAATTACACATGGAGAAACTGTGCCACGGTCGGTGTTTCCTGCTTGTGCTTGTGTGGCAGGGCCATCGAGTTCAGTGTTAGGGTACCTTCGTCTCCCACGTTCGAGCGGTCTATTACTTAGCTAAAATCTATAAAACACTACTCGTCGTCAAAAAATATGATCATTCATCAAAAATAGCTACCCTGGTATTTACGGGTGTATAGATCAAATTAATAGAGACTATGAATATAGAGCGTCTTCACAATAATATGAATTGGACGACGCGGATGTCATGTCAACTCGAAGCAAGTGCAACGTTTTGTCGCCAGTACCACAGGTAGCCTAGAGAAACATTGGGAAATAAATAGCATGGTAACGCGGAGAATAAAAGCTTGACTTGCATTTTCATGTAGGTACGCATCACCATCATAACTTCAAGGTACAAATATCCGCGGGAGGACGTAAATTTGCAATTTCGACGATTAACTTTTTGTTTTGATTCCGGTACGGAATCCGCGATGCATCGAGACAGAGTAATCGATTTCACAATGAAAACCATACCCGCCATGGGCCCTCGAGAACCTGTATCATGGTATTTCGGGATACGATTCCATAAATATTTCCATGCCGGCTCGGTTTATATTCCGTTCTAGGGAAATTGTATCAGCGTAACGTTCCATTGAAAAACACCGGTGTAATTATATTATTAACTTTGAGTGTGCTCAATATTCATCTCCGAATAAACTTATCCTCAGCCGATTCCATCTCTTCTTCTCCTTCTTTTCACCGCCGATTGCTGCTGTCGATATCAATGGTCACAATTCAATCATGTTGAAAACGCCTCCCCAGTTTGCGTAAGTCTATTCTAGCCCAAGTTAGCATGGTCTTAAACCTCGCTACTGTGCGCATTGGTCGGTCGCTAACCCTGGTCCCCCGCCATTGATTGCCTCATCAAGCCGACTCGGCATCCTCACATTCCTCGTCACCTTCTTTTGGTTTACCGTCTGGCGATTCTCCAATTATGGCCCTATCGCTTCCGACGACGATATAGGTATTGTCCTTGTCGCCCCTTCTACGGTATCGACATACTCACGGGGAATATTATTTTATAGGAATAACGCCGCCGATACACGACCCATCCCACAAACACGGCTCCAACATCTTTGCCCTTCCGAAGAAGATAACCGATGCCCAAGACGACGATGAGGAAGACGAGGAAAACCATTTATCGGTCGGAGATGGCGGAACCGAGCAGCCTTTTGTGGATGATTACAATCACGGCGTTATCACAATCACAACGACGGTAACTCAAGTCGAAACTACCACGAGGTTCATTGACCGAATGCCATACGGTGGCCACCCTACTTTTGTTGCGGAGTTGGAAACAACATCTGCTACGCCAACCGCAACAATCATCCGCGATTTCGAAAAGTATCATGGTCTCGTCGAGGACTACGAGGAGAAACTCTCCCTTGAAGACCTACAGACCGTTCAAAAGGCTGTGACAGAGAGTACCCGACAAAAAAGGCTCAGGCGAATGTACGATCTCGATGGTGCCGATCAATGGCTTCAATTCGTCCAGGATCAAGACGACTCGGTAGGATATCCGCATTCATTCCAATCTAAAGATAAGGCAAGATCCGCTTACTTTGACAGGCAATGCCCCCGTTCACCAAATTTGCCCAAGATTTCATCTACAAATGGCAAAACCCGCCGCCCTCGGAATGCGAAAACCGCCAATTCCTCGTCCTTCACCACAATTGGGACGGCAACGGCCTAGGCACTGTCGTTCACGGCACAGGTTGGGTCTTGGGCCTCGCCATCCGTCTAAACCGCACTCTAATCTACGACGATGCCGCCCCACCGGGAAAAAACTTCCTCGAAAAGGACTGCGCGGGCAAAAAGGGTCCCCGCTCTCTTGACTGCATCTTTGAACCCTTCTCCAGCTGCTCGAGCTCCAAACACCTCCGCAAGGGCAACCACATCAAACTCGAAAGCTACTGGAAAGTCCCCCAAGATATAAGCATGTCCACCTCTGCGGTTCCCCCGATCTTTGGCCATCTCCTCAAGACCGAATTCCCACAAATGCATCCGGACGCCATAAAATACTGGTGGCGGGCGCAAGCTGCAGCGTACATGATGCGTATGAACGGTCGGGCTCTCCGCCGCCTCAAATCCCTCAGGATAGACCGAAATCTTCATTCAGCGAGCACATATGGTCATACGCGCCAACCCGTGCCGGCTACTGTTCCCTTCCCCCTCCCGGACGGTAGCTTCAGCGCGCACGTCCGCCACGGTGATAAGGGAGTAGAGATAGAACTTATCCCTTTTCGCAAGTACGTTGATCGAGCGGAGGAGTACGCTGCCATGAACATGATCATGACACGGAAGATTTGCTTCATCAGTACCGAAGATGCGAGCGTGATCGAGGAGGCGAAGTTGATTGGGAACGCTTGGATTAGTAGGAATACTACTAGTAATGAGAATTGGACCTGGATTTGGAGTAATATACCGCGCATCAATGGGGGACCGGTCGAGCAGTTGAATAGCTTTGGGAATCGAACAGATATGAGTATCAGTACGCACATTCTTCTTATTCAGATTTCGTGGTGTCTGAGAGAGTACTAATGTTTATTTTGGGGGGTTGTAGAGTGGATGATGCAGCTGTTCTTTGCAATTGAGGCGCCGAATATCCTCGGCACCAGAGGGAGTGGGTGGAATAGAATGATTGATGAGTTGAGGTGTATTTGGGTGGATTGTCGGACTCCATATATGGAGGTTGGACCGTTTGAAGATTGGGTAAGTTTATTTACGATACAGTTCGGGAAGGGTACTGACAAGTTAGGTGCAGGTTCATTATAATTTTTAGTCAAATTTCTCGTTCCGCGCTTTTAGTACAAGGCCTGCGACACTATTAGTGTAATGAAGAATATTTGGTGGCGAAAATTAGATGCTTCAATAGGAATGTAAATATTGGGTGGGTTTAGCCTGGCGTCTGTTTTTACGAAGGGTTTAGAATCTGGGATTTGCTTATATGGTCATTGCTTAAAATCTTCGCCTTTCCTTTATTTTCTTTCCCTTTGGAATGTTTCTGTCTGGGAGATCAATTATATGGTTATATTCGTATATTTTCCGTCTTCTCAAATCGTGAAATAATATATCTATAGTTTACGACAATAAAACGCCAAAATACCCAAAAACCTAGGTACGAGACTACCAAAAACCAAGTATCTACCCACTTACCCATCCGTCATCATAATACAAAACCCGCACCCAATCTACCAGTTCAATCCGTCTTAACAGGCTTCAAAGCATACATCCTTACCGGAAACAATTGCAACCGTTGCGGAAACCCCCGCTGCAGCTCGCTCTTCACAACAACCAACCCCGCCTCCGCGAAGATCCGTCTGAAATTCTCATCCGTCCTCGTAACACTACTATCCTCCTCGTCAAATACATCTGCGACGTTATTGGTGTTGTTTTCTTTGACGAATATCATGCCGCCTGGTGTTAGCGCCTTCGCACAGCGGGAGAGGTAAAGTATCAAGTCCGGGTCGGTGAGGTAGTTTAGACACCATTGACTATTCCAGTTCATGTTTAGTTAGTATATATTCGGTATCGTCTTGGCAGATGTTGGAGTTATAGGAAGAAGGTGGGGGTTTAGTTCGTACTTCCAGATACACCAGTATCTTCCTTCTTCTGGTTGCCAGCTTTCTAGTCCTACATTGTAGATTTCTCCGATTTTACCGCTGGATGGGGTATCCGTGGTAGAGGCGAGGAGTTCGTCGGTGAACTTTTTGATCGGTTCGACGACGTCTACGGTGTCAAGGTGTTTTAGGAGAAGTCCCTTTGTTATTCTTCCTATTCTGTTGTTTTTCTTTATTTTGTTAGTTATATTGACCTTGACTAGCATCACAATTGATCTTTGCTGTTCGATACTCGAGCAGTCTTTGATAGGATACTGAGATTGGAAAGAAAAACTCACCCAGCACCGCAATCCACACCTCTTTTCACACCATCCTCGGGAACTGGCATCTGCGGTTTCAATTTCGCTAGAAAGTTTGAGGAGGTTTGCAGGTCCGTGCGGGAGACTTGCGGGTATCCGCCTAGCATTCCATCGACGGTGGATGGGATGGAGGACCAGTATTGGATGTTGGCGACGTAGTCGGGCGTCTGGGCAACGGGAGAAGCTTCGACAGCGGCGGGTTGCGAGGTCATCATGTCGAGTTGGCTCTTTTGAAGGATATATGGGGGCTCTGGATTCGTTTTAGTGTGCGGTGTTAGCTTGGGAGCATGGTGGTCGGGATGTTTGAGGGAATTCGTCGGCGTCTATCGCAGAATTTTGGACTTGATTTTTTAGGCTTGTGGCGTTTTCTGCTGACAACGCGACGCACGAGAATTAAAGCACCTGGCGACGAAAAGTCGATATAAGATCTCGGGGGGCACAGACTTAAGTAATGATAAAGGGCTGCATAAATTTATATACCAACAATAGGTCAACTGTGACTAAATAATTAACTATCGTAGGTGACTACATGCCTATGATATATACCGACCAATTCACTTTGATAATAGTATTTGTCTCGACCTCACCTCAAATTGACGGGTTCAACTCCTGGCATCCTGATGGAAGAGGTCCAAAATAAACAGACAAAGATTATAAAAAGTGGAAATTGGTCAGGGCACGATTCCAATGAACTATCGAGCCGATCTGGCCAAGATAAGCTTTTTGTTCTGCACTCCCCTTTAGTGACAAGTTGCGAAGCGAGATGATATAAAACCTTCAGGCTCTTGCATCTCAATCGTATTTTGTTACGGTTACCGGCTCTTACGGCTGATGAACTTGGGGTGTTCGTTCTCAGAAGCATAGTGTAACTTTTGATTGCGATTAAAAGGGTGCCATTTGCATCCTCATAGAAAGATCCTATTCTCCTTCATGATTTCTAATATCGATCTGCCTCTTGTCATACTCGGCAGTCTTAAGCCTTATTACATATGCATACGATGCGCGTCATATCGCAAGTCGCTCTATTAGCAATCTTGGCTGCCGGAATTGAAGCATCACCTATCGAAATCTTCGCCAAGCGGTCTTCAAGATGCAGTACCAATAATTGCGCTCGTGCTGTGACGGGCTCGCAGCCCCCTGCAATGTCTACCAAGAGGCGGGATTTTTCCAGTTTCCTATCATATACTGCCACCCCAGCCACTGTGCGAGTTGATCAATATATATAACCGCGTGCCTAGACGGCCATATGGCGTCAATAACTATATTTGAAAAGCACGCGGGCTTTTTCCTAGTTTTAATTTAGGTATGGGTTTTTACGTCAGTTCTATCTTTTCGTTCTCTATTTTTTTATACCTGTTTAGGGCATTTAAGTCACAAAGGTTATCAAAGCAGCGTCGGTCGACGAAAACCGTAATATCCCATCTCCAATTATCACCATGTACAGTACATATACTCTACACGCATCAGCAAATAACGAATACATGGCATGCTAACATCATATAAATGCAAAAGAAACCATTCTCACTTCCCCATAAGCCACTTCCCACCCTTCACCATCCACCTAAACACAAACCCACACCCCATAACCACCGCCCCGACAACAAACACTATCCCCTTCCCAAGCTTCTCAAACCCGACACCAATCTTCGCCCAAGCCCTCGCCGCCCACCCGTTCCTCCTTCGATAAGACGGCCCGCTCAGCCCGAGTAACTGCAGCAACCACTGCAACCCAATCATCCCAAAAATTCCCCCAAATATCAAACTCAACGGTAAAATCGCCGCCAAATTCGACGTCTTTTCCCGTTTCGAATTCACTCCGTTTTGCCAGTTCGTATACTCCGGCCCCTGGAAATTACTAACGAGGATACTCTGCGGATGTCCCTGCGGCGTGTTATCGTACGCGCTCATCGCCTGCGCGCTGCCGCTATCCGCTGGGGTGAAATTGCAGGCTTGGTTTAGTAGTTTTCTGGCGAATACTGTTAGATCACCGATGTATGTTTGGATATCGGCCTTGCAGTTGTTTTTGATGCATGATGCGAGGTTGGAGGGGAGGTAGGATGTTAGCTGGCATACACAGTTGAGTGCAGAGAAGGGACAGCCGAGATGGGAGGTTGCAGTTTGAGCGCACGGGATGGCGCAGGTGGGAAGTTGCAGATAGTTTAGTGTTTTTTGAGGGTTAGGGAAGCTGTTAGCACTGCAGAGGGTGGTGTACCAGTTCGTTAGAGAGGCGAAACAGGTGGTGGAGTTCTGAGAGGTCGGGTCGTAAGGGTAGCATAGGAGGGGACGAAGGGAGAGGGAGCAGAAGCAGGAGTTGGTTACGATGTCGTTCGGGCAAAGGAGCGTTGAGGGAGTTGATTTCCAGTTGTATTCAGAAGATGTGTCTAGACAGGACGATACAGCACAATTAGGGACATTGGAGAAGTCAACCGTGCTGTCTGCAGGTGATGCCGCGAATATTGTTGTTGTCGTGACGAGGAAGAGGATGAGAAACCGAATGAAAGAATGCGTTGCTTGTTGCATTTTGAAGGTTGAGATAAATATTTGGGACACCGAGATGTAAAAACAAGGGCCGGATGATATGATAGTAAGCTATATTAGGTTGGCCAGGTAGATTACATAGTCGCACGAGCCTGGAGGTACCACGCGGGTGTCTCGAATGCGATACCCTCCAGCGCGACTGTCGCCTCTTGGTATAAAATATATGCGCGTGTAGGGCCGGATGTCGAGATGATACTTTAAAAGCCGACCAAGCGATGACCCTAAACCTTAGAGCGGAAGAACCACCGAACGATCATACTGATGAACTCCAAATGAGATGACGAGAAGACGTCCGTAATCCCGTGAGGCTACCTAAATTTATATTATAATCCTGCGAAGGGGGCTCGCCAATGTGCAACTGAGGATCCAGCTGCATGCAAGGTTATAACCGAACCTTCGTTCCAATTCAGCCTTGTTCAAACTTCTTCATTCAACGTTAATCATTTTTTCCCAGTCGGCCAGAAAACAATGGCGCCGGCAACCCCCCGCAACTTCAAACCACTGCCGCAGCAGCCCAGACCGATTCCAATCCCTAGTTCTCCAGGCGAGCTACCCGCGAAATACAAACCCGCGGAAAGAAGGTCTTGTCCTCACACCTACATGGTTAAAAGTACCATACCAAAACTAACGCAAGGGTACTAAAACACAGGGTAAAACTAATAATAATTGCTCTCCCCGTCGCCTTAGTCAGTAGCTACCTGCTATACAAACGACGTATGTCTAATCTATATTTTACAATACTTTCCCATATATTATACTGATGTAGATAATAGTGGTATTGGGAGAAGAACAGCGTCGCCTACCACCCAAAAAGACATCGTGAACCAATCTTGCACATGCAATGTATCCAATTAGATAGAACCAGGGTTTCCGAGACCCTTTTCTAGTCTTTTAGGGGCACAGATTATGATATTGTACATAATATTTATTTAGTTGCGGTGGTCAATGCCTTGGTCTCGCACCTTGCTATTATAATACCCTTTGAAAATTTAATTACAAATCGCAGTGGGCGATGATTGTTGCCGTATGTGATATATAAAGTATTCAAGGTACAAAATACTACTTCGGCGAACTCGAATTCTAGAATTTGATATTTTTGACTTTCTCTTTCCTGTTCTTCTTTCTTCGGACAAATGAAAAATACTACTCGAAAGAAAGAAGAAGGAAACTGGTAGTAGGTAAAAGGACAAATATCCTCGAACGGCTTGTTAGAAAAGAAGTATCAAGATGACATGGATTGATAGTAGGACATGTTAATCGAAATGGTGAAAACGATGGTAGACGGCCGTTAATGATCCAGAGTAAGTGGGAAAAAGAAAAAGGATAAATGATGCCCCTTCGCAAAAACTTATACAGAAAAAAAGTTACAAAGAAAAGGAATAAATATACGATGACTCCGATAAATATCAAGACAAAGGAAGATTGAAAATATATTATTTAAGGTATTTATCGAGTGTCCGGACTACGACTCTATTACTGCGTGATGTTCGCTCAGATCGGGAGCAGTCTCGTGATGCTCATCATTCGGTCCATTGTCCTCAAATACGGGCCTCTGGTCTTGCTCCATGCTAGCGCGTGTCGATGTACTATTTTGGTCATCGTCCGTTCTCCTTGAAGACCTCGACTTTTGCGACCCAACCTTCTTCGCCAATGTAGGTGCTGGAGGCGAAACTACTCTCTTCTCGACCACTTTTGAGGCGCTGCTGGCTGTCGGGCGGGAGAGACGAGCGAGGAAATTTGGATCGATAGTCTGCGACTTTGGGCGGACTGTGGACTCGGAGGCCATTGATGCTCGGGATTGCGTGTTGCGGATGCGGTGTTCCGCTCGCGTAGGGGATACTGATGGCGATTTAGTATGTGTCATTCGAGAGTTCGGGCGACCGCCGGCCATCAATCGGCTCGGGGTTTTGGCACGGGTGGTGGTTTTGGCCGGCCCAGCTGGAGGTGTGGATAGCTTTGACGACGAGGAAGAAGTAGGACCGTATGCACCGGATCGAGCCGAAATCGGAACGGTAGGCGGCTTCGACACTGGTTTAGAGGCGCCGGTGGAAAGGCGTTTCGCCTTCGTGGAGCTTTCACCCTCATCTGCAGCTGCCTCTGCCTTTGGCGCCGTGGCTTTCGGGACAGGTGGTTTCGCGGACGATACGCTAGGCTTTGTGAGTTGTGCCTTGACTGGCGCTGTCCTTGTTGTGGAGGTGGAGGGGCTGGGTCTGGGTCTAGCGGGAGCTGAGCTTGTAGTAGGTGTCTTTGGTTTCGTTTCCACTGGTTTGGAAGCTGGCGCCCTCGGAACCGGTTTCGTCTCGGCGGGTTTGGGAACCTTGCTGGTGCTTGCGAGAGGTTTGGGAGTATTTCTCGGTTTCTTGATGCCACTGGTGTGCGGCGAGGCCTTAGGAAGAGCAGAGGGAGCCTTTGCAGTCACGGGAGTTGGTGGGACGATATTTATCGATGCATCCGCCGCCGGAGCTTCGACAGATTGCTCAGCGAGATCGGAAGCTGGTTCTTCTGTAGTAACCTCTTCTACATGCTCTTCTGGGACAGATTCTGTAACCAATGGCTCTGGCTCCGCTGCTGGTTCTTCGACCACTTCCTCGTGCTGTTCTTCGGGTTCCGGTTCTACGATAGTCTCCTCGGGTTCTGGAACTGGCTCCTCGTCAACCTGTGGTTCAGGTTCTTCGGGAACTTCATCTTTGCCTGATAAAACGATAGAGTCTGGGATTGGGACAGGCTCTTCGACTGTGACAGGTTCAGGAGTAGGTTCTATGCATGGAAATGTTAGAATGTGAATGAGAGGAACAGGAGAAATTTGACTCACCCTTAGCTTCCTCCTTTGGTTCTTCTTCTTTTGGTTCCTCCGGTGCAGGTTCTGCTGGTGTCTCCTTGGCAAGATCTTCCACGTCTGGGACGGTATCTTTCTCTAAGGCGACCTCGGCTACCGGAGGCTCTGGCTCTTTTGTCACTTCAGGCGCGCTTTCAGGAGCTACTTCCTCCTTCTTGTCTTCGACGGGCTCCTCAGGTTTTGGCGGTTCCTCCTTCTTGACGTCGTTCTTCCTCCCATTGAGGACCCAGGAGGGTTTCTCAGGCGGTTTATCCGTCTTTGGAGACTCAAACTTTTCAAACCTCTTAGAGCCTTCCCCGAGCGGGCCACCAAAGGCGAATTTGGTGGGGGTTTTGACGGGAGATGTCTCGCCGTTCTCGGCCTTCACCAGGCCGACGACGCCAGCGGCGTCGGTAACAGCGACGAAATTGGTCTTGACGCGGCCAATGGGTTTTGGTTTGAATTCTGGGGTCGCAGAGTTGGAGCCGGAAGCCGAACTAGGCGACCCGCCTCCCTGTTCGAATCGGGCGAGCAGACCCCTTACCCCTCCGCCGGACTTCGGTGGGCCGAACCCGGGCGTCTTTGGAGAATCGGAGGGGGCTGACATGGCTTTCTGAGCAGCTTCGAGGTAGTTTTGGAGGTAGGAGGAGGTTGAGTTGAGAGTGCCCCTTCTTTGAAGGGACGGTGGTGGTGGAGGTTGGGGGTTTGAGGTGGCGGGAGTGGGAGTGTTGTTGAGGGGTTTGTGATGAAGATGAAGATGCTGCTGCTGCGAGTGCTGCGGGTGAGCACTCAAGCCGTCGGTCGGCAAAACCCCCTCCTGCTGGTCGAGCGCCGGGAGTCTACAGGTGTGAATATAAAATCGACTGTGAGCTTGTTGTCCTTCTTCTCGCTATGCGAAGGATATACGGGGAAAGTAGGGTTCAAGGGTAGTGGTGGTTGGAGAGGTGAATGAATGGAAGAAGGGAGGGGGGGCGTGAAAGGGAGAATTAATGACGGACCCTATTTTGGGCAGCTGGGCGACAAGCTATCCTTTCCAATTCGTTTTATTATTTTTATTATTATGACTGGCATCAAATAGAGAGGCCTGCCAGTTTGACCTGCTGCAGCCCTGGTTGGTTCGTGTCCGTCCGTCCTTTTGGTTTGTTAAATTATAGTTATATCGCTTGTGGATGGAGGTGTATTATAGCTCCAGCTGCGTCTTAATACCCCAGTGTGGCCTCGCCGGAGAGAATAATGTGTCGATTGATTGCAGTAGTATTCTATGTCGGTTGAGCTAATTCAATTTGCTTGAAAGGTTGTTTATTTTATATCAATATCTGTCGCTCAAAGAAGGCGGCGTCGACGGAAAGGTAGATTGGAAAAGGGTTTCTGCGATGCTCTGCAGCTGCAAGTGCCCCTTTATAGCTTAGCTAGCTCCAACCCGTCGGTCGTCGTCGCCGTCAATGGCTGTAAGCAATAGCAGTCTTATTAACGCCCTTTCTCGGCTATCTCGAAGCGAGCAGAAGCAGAATGAACTCTGTCTCCTTCTATTTATATTCCGTAAATGATGTTGGAAAGATGCAATGATGGTTGGATTGAATGTGTTATTCCTTGCGAGATGTTGGTAGCTGCATACAAGATGGGAAGAGAAGAAGGAAAGAAGGGAAAGGAAGGAAGGAAGGGAGGGGGAGGGGGGTTGACAATATAATAAAGGAGTCCCCCAAACTACACGCAAAGCGACCGCGACCAATGGCTCTCTACGGTCTCAATGGCACACCCGACAGCATGTTCTTCTTCTCGCTTTTCCACGATGATGATACATTTTTTGATTGTTCAGTAATTAATGCCTGGCGACAGAGTGGGACGTCGCTGTTGCCATGGCCTTGTCAATTCAATTCATTCATTCATGGCATCCCTTCGCTTTGATTGAATGGTGGTGCCCGTAATTTCCCAATTTCGGCTCTCTCTCCCATCTCGTACGCATCCCACCGCCGCCGGGCACCGAAGGCCCCCTCTTCCCCCGACCTCATGCTCACTCCACTGACTTCATGTTCATTTCCATTTTCACTTTGGCTTCTCCTTTCTTCTGCTTGTCCAGCGAGGGGAAATTGACTGAAACCTCCGAATAGGAGAAACTCCAAATTACATGATATCTTATATAATCTAACGCCAATGCAATGACCACAGTTGCACATGCTGCAGACCGACCAGTCAGGCGCCGGCCGGAAGCCAGGAGAAACCCCAGATATTACATACAAACAATCAAACAAAATATTGCTGTCACTTTTACCTGACGCCAATTTAAACTGCAAATTTCCATTCAGAGGAAAGAACCGACAGGAGTCAACGTCACAGGCAGTTGCTAGTCGCTTCAGATAGATACCAAATGTAATATGCAATGCCCATGGTTGCCAAATTATAAAGCAAACATGCCATACCAGATTCTGGGACAATACCGTTTCGTTTCATGTATAAAAAAGGGACAAAGAAAACTTGAAAGACAGACAGTAAATTGTCTCGCGGCCGTGCTTGTGGATCGAAAGGCAGAAAAAAAATACAAATAATAATCAAATCGGCTCGCTGTGCCCAATTTCCCTACCTCCGCAGAGTCGCATCGAGTCGTCAGGCGGGTCTTCCGGTTCCATGTTTGGAGCTTCCCGAGTTAGCAGTTCCATCCACCTGTACCACCCTCTCGCCCCCAAAACCCCACAGATGCGCATCAAAATGCATGAAATTGTTGCGCACGCAATGCAATCCATGAACCCTTTTAACTTCCGGGCTGGGATATGATTGGACCCGTTTTTGATGTTTGTAGAGCTTGCATTTGTCCGTCGCATCGTGCCTTCCTTTGCGACGCTTGGGTACGAGACCGGTCACATCGATGCGCATCGGTTTAGCAATGTCTACCGAACGATTTTTATGGATTATCTACGCATTGAAGCCAATCGCCATTGGTTAACTGATTTCTTCACAAAATTTAAACCGGAAGCTCTATAGATCTGAGGGAAAGCTAACGCTCACGTTAGTTCATTTACAACTGAAGGCAAGCTCTGTCGCACGGGTACTAGTATTTCGAATTGCTACTCGATCCGGCAACAGCTTGATCCGTAGCTCCAGAGCTTGGGCAAATGCGGCCTCAGTTCGAAGATGGCCCAAGTATTCAGCGCCAGCTCTAAAAGCGATAGGCCCCGACCGAATTTAGCGAAAAGATTCAGATTGTGGTCTGGTGCGCACGCTTTTCGGATTGACCTGGAAGACTTCTCAGACGCATCAGGAACGACTGAGTCTACCAAACAATAAAAATACCAAGTGATACACTCATTTCGAGTGCGTTCGTTCGTGAATGTTCGAGAATTAGTTCCAACTTGGCTCCGTTACAAGCCGCTTAGTCGCTTGGTTCGAATCACCTGATTTCATCCGCCCAATTGATGAAGGATCAGCTCCTCTCGCGTCACTAACGTTAAGTTCGAACTTCGTCGAACATCACCATAAACTCAAGGAGGAGTCATAAATCAAGCTCTAGTAGATCAAAGAAAATTACATCTGGGCCACACAAGCAAGTCCTGTTAAATGTTCAGCTTCGCGTCTAAAACCTCCGCTTAGCTTACACACCCGTGCGCCCTAATATTCTTCGGCTGACCTCAACCGAGTTCCAAACCCAGCTCAGTCGACTGTGCGATTAACATTGGGTATATGATTATTTTCTTAAGCCATGTCTGAAAATCAATTAAACCTACGGAACCACACGCTCCTATGCGTAGAAGTGAATAACCTCAAAGATGATGATTTGAACGAATACATCTACCTCAAAGCCAATTTTTGCGGTCGAGTTCTAACCCTGCGCGGCGACGATCTAGCAACACTAGAGTTGCAACAACATCAACAGGGCACCGTATATGTGTGCGGGAATATCAAAATTCTTTATGCAGAGTGGAAAGAGGTAGAAACACAAAAATTTAAGGTTATCAAGGAGTTCTCGCATAACTGTAAGGGAAGAGAAGGCGTGGATTTTGTCACTCTTGGGGAGGTAGGTTAACAAATGGTTATCTTCCGACTGTTAAGTTTTAAGTATACTTAAATACTGACTTGATATTGTGATCAAGGTGCCTATAAACTTGCACGGCGCTGGGGTTTATTATCGAAACCCTCTAGGTTCCGATTCTACCAGTAAGTTGTATTATCTCTCCTACACCGACTAGTATTACTAATTCTGTATAGAAAACTACTTCAACATCCTCCAGTCCAGACACAAATTTCAATCTTTAACGGAATCGAACAAACCAGGCACAGCCTTCCGAAAGGGGGTCTACCTCTCAGAAGTCGAAACCAACGGAGACGCCTCCCAATTCCACCTCTTACGATGTTCGACAAACCTCTCCGGCCCGACTCTAGCATTCGCAGACGAGGACCGAGAGATCCTATCTCTCGTCAACGACCTTGCGAGGAGTAACTTCCAGCAGAGAACCGTACTAAACCATGTTCTCGCCCAAGTGTACGAGAATACGGTCACAGTAGATGACACGAATAGAGTTAAAGAGAACAAGGCAAAGATCAAAAGCCGTACGTCACGAAATCATATACCCCAACACCCGTATATCTCAGCTGACATAAACTCTCGATTTAAATATAGACTCTGATAAAACAAAAGATATGCCCTCACACGGTCTAATAGCATTCGTCACCTTCTACGCCCCCGAAATTGACTTTTACAAACCACCCTCCCACGACCGTTTCAATAGATTCTATAAGGAAACAAGCGTGCTGACCCAGCTTCGCTTCAAACTCAAACCTGAAGTCCACGATCTCCCTCTCGAAAAGGACTTTAGGGTGACATTATACCCAAACTCCATATTCCTTATCTCCCTATCTACGAACAGACTGTACACGCATGAAATCGTACCGCCGACGTTACCGGTTGGTAGGTTTCCTACGAGGTTGGGATATGTGGTGCGGTGTTCCAAGACAAAAGCGGTACATAAAAATGACGCCACCTTTATCTTACGAGAGGGTGCAAGAGAGGGTGAAGAAGAAGCGAAGTTGGAGGAAGCGACACCGGAGGGCGTGAATGAATTGAAGAGGTTGTATCAGAGGGAGAATGCAACAGTGGAGAGGATAGAGTATAGAGAATTCCTGTTCAGTCTCAATGAAGGAGATTATAAAAGACCTCTGGTCGAGTAGTCAATCATACCTGCTTGTAATTTAAATAGTGTCTTACCAAAATGATATCTATAATTCATCAGTGACAGCCATCCTATCACTCGGACTGATAGTATAATTAACACCGGGCCACTCAAACCCACTCTCCCGATTCTCCATTCCCTTATGCCTATAAAACTCTCCCCGTTCCCTATCCGTTGCCATCATCAACTCACCGACCTCCTCACCCCCTGAAACAAGAACTGGTACATTATCAACAAACCTCACAAAGCTCTTCGCAAGCCTCAAGGTAACACCCATCCACCTATTATCGTAATCCCGTGGTAAATCCTTCGCTTCAATCTTATGCACATGCGCTCTATTCGCCTCTGTCGAGAAAATAACAACAGAATGATGTGACAACTCTACCACAAACTCCTCCCCGCTCTCTTTATTCTTCACGGTCAACACCCGCGCATGCTCATCAGCACCATGTTCGTAAGATGAGAATAAACAAATATATGAATCGGGAGCTAGATCGAGTGCTTGATCCGTGTGGAATCCCATTGTCGTATACCGTGAATCATAAATTTCCATCATGGCGTGGTTTAGGGTTAGGTTTTCTATCCCCGATACTTCACGGATGGAGGAGATTATGGTGTCGTGGAGCGGGGAGAAGGGTTGGCTGGGGGTTTGGTAGGCTGTTGTCGTTCGAACGAGTGGGGTGTCATTGTTTGTATCTGAAGGACGGTGAATTATGGCGATTTGGCGGTTTTTGGAGAATGTTTCCCAGCGGACTGAGCGGAGGAGCTGGGGGAAGAGGGTAGGGGTGTCAGGAAAGGACAGGCTGTAGCTTTGGAATGACATTGCAGTGTAGCCGTTATCAGAATGGTGTAAAATTATACTTCGAAAATATCGGTATCATGCAATTAACGTTGATAGATGATATCTTTGCATTGAGGAAGTCGTGAATCATCCTCCATTTTTGGGATGTGTAGCGTAACGTTACACAATTTAACAACGCAGAGCTTAACTGTGAAAGTAAAAATACCACAAACCCAGTCGACGACGGACCTAGATATCATTCACGCATCCACGGATCATAAATTGTTATATATAAGGAACTTCTGATTAGTTAAAAAGTTTAAAAGTGGAATAGAATATTGAGCTTAGAAGTCCTATGAAATAGTCATCTAGTTTATAGAGTGTTAATAAATAGCTTCGGAATAACCGACTGCCGTTCGCTAAAGTCCTGAACTAAGAGTCCCGTAACTTTGATTCACGAACTCATGATATATATACTTTGTGAATAATATTCTATTATCCAAATACCCTAACTTATAAACATATTACATGGAGCTTACACTTTACCCTGAGTTCTCAGTTGTAATCCCCAAAAAGGAAGTGTCCAAATCCGGCTACCAGTATCCAGGTATATGGATCGAATGGCCTCATCTCAATAACATATAAAATGTAGATACGCAGTGCCCCACACCTCTGTTATATCAATACCAAAGTGATACTAGCTAGCTCTAGCCATGATGGCCCTAGTATCAGGAAAGCTTCCAGGTCGAGGCCATCGTCACCGTCACAACAATCACCACAATGCTGCGTCCGATATCACAATAAAGCCAAACCTCCTCTTCCTCATCCTTACTTCACTCATCCTCCTCCCCTTTGCCATCTGCCCACCCCCTCCGCCTCCCGAAACTAACGATAACGTCGTTTTAATTAAAACTTTCCCAACCTACACCGAATGGGCCGATTCGAATGCCAAAATCCTAAACTCCATTCGCGCCCACCTAGCAACAATAACCCAATCCCGACACGTCTGTCCCATAGGTTCAATTCCCTCCCTCCCACCAGGCACGCAGCCCGCCCCATCAACCGGTTTCACCGTCCACACAGGCTACGCGAAACACAAACAAACCCTGTCCTTCCTCCTCGAAGGTCTCGAACACCTCCTCCAAGAATTTTGCGCCTCAGCGGTCCCTTTCATCCAAGCCATAAAATCAAAGGGATTCGAAAACAAGCCTACATCCAATACCCTAATCTCAAACTTTCGACAAAAATGGGGTCTACCACTACCACCGCAAACCAACGCCAACTTACAAAACAGTCCTAGTGTCAGCGATAACATTGACGAAAATGATCCCGAGTATGATGATAGGCTGGTAGCGACAGTAGAACAGGTGAAATACATCCTAACTTTCCTACAATACGCCTTCGACTACACCACCGCATCACGTATAGCCTTCAACTCCATCGAAAATTTCTTAGCAGAAGACGCACCAATAATTTGGGAAAAAGACAACACCCGGTTCCACAGAACTGCATTTTGGGTAGACGACGCAATGTGGGCCGACGACCGCTGGCCGTATTCTGAAAATGTCGCGTTTGCCCATTCCGGTCTCGGAAGGCGAAGGCTGGTCCAGCATCTGGAGCGTTTTCTGAGAGTGGCAAACGGAGCGGTGAATTTCGCTGCTGTTGCGACAGTACGAGCTGAGGAGTTGGGATTAATGGGGGAGGGGTTTACAGATCTCCTCATCCCGCATAAATTCGACCCAGATTTTGGGGTTGAGTGGGAGCGGACGGGTTTTAACGCTGTTGAATTATTTGAAAGGTTGTGGGGTTGGTATGGATGTTGGGCAGGACCTATGGAGGCGATACTGGAGGAGATTAGGCAGTTATCACCTGTGCCGGGGTTGGAGAATGTGCAAGATTTGGGGTCTAGGACGTGGACGCCATTAACTGTGATGGATTGGGTTACTGAGGCAGAGGTGGAGATGGAGATGATGAGGGGAGAGAATAAGGAGATATTGCGTTTGGGGGGTATGGATCCGGATGCAGCGATCGAAATTGAAGACAATATTGCGGAGGAAAATAGGATTGAGGAAGATTGGATTAGAGAAGAGACGATCAAACAGGAACCACAATAAAAATGTTAAGAACTTTTTGATCGATATATATATGGAGGGTATATCGTATTCTGCGAGTACTTAACAGTGATACGGATCTTTAGCACATTTAGACATTTATCAGGTGCTTACAATCTAAAAAGGAAGAGAACGTATTATTTCATACGCATAATTGGATATCTCGAAAACGATAAAAAACGAATAAAAACAAGCAAGACGCAGATATTGAGATAAAAAAGAAACACAACTTGCTAGGTGACATCTGCACAGAAAGGAATCTTGTGGAAAGGATGGTGGAGTTTGCTCATTTCAAGTCATAATCGTCATTTCGAGGGAAAAGCAAAAGAAAAAGAGAATCAAATAAGATAGAGGCATTGATAACCCCAGCTTATTGTATCGAAGATTTCAACAAAACGACCACATGGTTTTATAATACATTTATTCCCCCAAAACTTGAAATTGTTGTAGATTTCATTCAATTTTTATTTCTTCTTCCCATATTAAAAGCCCCATCCTTGACCTTGTTGTTGTTGTTGTTGCTGTGGATTTGGTTGCTGCTGTTGATCCGATCTCGGGAACACTGGAATGGTGTCCAGATGTTCTAAACCACCCATCGAGATCTGTGGTGCAATATCTGCTGGTAATTTACTCTGTCTGAAGGGATTGGTGCCAGTTGGCTGCGCCACATTAAGCCCACCAGAGGGGACACCTCCAAACGATGGATTGGCGAATCCGCCGTTAGAAATCTGGTTTGTTTCCATGACGGATGTGAGAGGCGCATGTGCTGCTTCCGGCTTTGGACGGGAGAAAGGATTTGTGCTTCCGGTAGTTGCTGAACGGAGAGGGGCTTGCTGCTGCTGAGCCTGGACGCCTATGCCTACGCCCCCATCATAGTCACTGCCGGTGAAGGTAGGGGCTTGGGGTAGGGTGGAGCTCCGAGCGAACGGATTCGTTCCACGGGAGGCAACAGTGGAACCGGTACCTACCGAAGTTATGGGCGAGGCGATGGAACCACCAGTGGGCATCATGGATTGTCGGAATGGATTGGTGCTGCCCGTAGCTGCGGGTAGTAAGCTGGCCGCCGAACTGGCGCTTTGGGGAGTTTGGATGGGAGGTGTGAATGACTGTGGCATGGTCGGGACGGTCTGGAGAGCTGGCGGCTGGATTGTCGAGATTGGGGTTTGGTTGGCGGGCGTATATCCTCCAAACCCGGCGCCAGTGAAATCTGTCTGTAGCGGTTGCTGTTGCTGAATCGCGAATTGGGCTGGGTTCTGTAACAAGAACTGCTGCGGTAGTTGCTGCGGTAATTGCTGCGGTAGCTGTTGTGGTAGCTGCTGCGGGACTTGAGCGACTGGAGCAGGGACGACAAATCCGGGTTGCTGTTGAACAACCGGGAATTGGCCTGCTGCTGTCATCATCGGTGCCTGCTGCATTTGAGCCATCATCTGTGCTGGGGAAATAAACTGGGGAGGTGGTTTGTTATTTGGGGTCCCACCAAACATTGGAGTCTGTTCGTCCTCGATTGACGCGAAAAAGTCGATAAGATTGACCTCTTGTTTCGGCGCTGCCGCGACTTGTTGAGCTGCTGGTGCCTGTTGCATGGAAGGGGCCGCGGCAGGCGCGGCAGCCACAGACTTTGTAGCGGGTGCATCGGCAACCGGAATCTTCTTACCCGTCCTTTTAGCTTCCTGAGCCGCAAGGTATTGTCTTCGATTGATATCAAAATCGGGGTCTAAAAGATACTCTTCAAGCGCCTTGGTAAGAGAAGTCGGAGCGTGTTTGACGTTCGGGATTTGTAATCTGGTAGCGGTCTCGAGTCGACGGGCATTTTGTAGGAATTCAACCGTATCCTCGGTCTGCCTCGTGAAGACCTTGTAAATTTCTAGCGCTCTTTCGGCATCATATCGCGACATCTCAAAATAGTGTTCTGATAGCCAGGTTAGAATCTATAAAGTCTATCAATAAACATAGGAATGACGCACCCAGAACATTGATGACACCCTCATTTACGACGTGAAAAAAGGCGAGAAGGTCGGATACCAACATTCGGAAAGCAGTCAGTGTAATCTCGTTGTCGACATCCCCGGTTGCAAACTAGCAGCACATATGTTAGTTAAAGAGTTCCCCTGCGATTGTACTTTCCTCCTATTCAACCCACGTTGCACTGCAGCAGAGCTCTAAGCTGTGTCTGCACGCATTCCACCTCTCTGAGTAAGCCTTTCTCGACACTCAGTCGTCTTAGATGCCCCTGTCCGTTTCTCACAAAGTCAACCTTGACGTCACCAAAGCTTCTAGCCCTTTCGCCAAGGTATTGCGAGTATCTCCGAATATTCCGCCCCTGTTCCTGTACTTTACGAGCGGTCAGCTCATGGAACTCAATCAACTCCCAGGCTTGAAGAACAGTTTTGCGCGCAGATCCGGTCTTACCATCCGAATAGTTGCTGATGGCAACTAGACGAGGGTGTTTGCGGAGATACCGGAGAGTTACATCCTGTTCGCCTTCACGGATCATGAGATGGACCACTATGAGTGATTTGAAGACAATCTATGATTTCATGTTAGCTTCATTCATATTGCTTGGTGCGTTTTACGGTGGTGGAGAAACGTACAGTCCATGTTTGGTCCTTCATGCGGTTGTTGAGGGCTCGAAAGACCTCAGCAATACCAGCTTCACCGGCATGCGTGGCGATAAGGATGTGCTCGACATATTTCGATTTCGGTGCAGCAACCTGTTTGATATGTATCGTTAGCTTTGGTTCCGGTGTAAACTTTAGAAGCGTTGTAAGCTCGGATAGCTGCGAAGATAGCTATATCGCCGGTGAATACTCGGAGGGACGAGGTGCCGGATAGATAGCAGCGATGCAAGGGATCGAGATGTTACCGTACCTTTACTTTTGTAGCGCCCTAGAGAGTCCGATAGTAGATAGATTAGCATATATCCACTGGTTTATGGGGCTGATAACGTTGTTGAGACGTAGATGTGACAGTTGGAACGGATAGCTCCAAGCTCTCTCCGTATGACGCACGTACCTTGACGGACTTTTCGAAGGAACTCATCCTTCACCAGCCAGCTCGAGAGCCCGGCTGCTTCTGGCACAAAACTCAGAATACCACGATGGCGAGAAGGAATAGTCGGCAGTTGGTTGATCTCAAGTTGGGACCGCTCGGAGTGTCGGGGTGGGTTGATTGGAAGAGGCAGTCTTGGTGTTCGGTCTGGTGGATTGATTGAGTTTAGTACGGTCCCGCATTGCCCTGCTGTCTTTGGGTTTCAACAGGGGAGGAACGAGCAAACCCACCGGAAACGATTGGTTCTTCCCACCAGCACCCGATCGATCTGATATTATTATATCATCAACTCCAGAGAAGGGGATTGCGATAGACAAGCCGGAATCGAGATTATATCCTTTTCACTAGGAGAGAGGGGACCGTCGAGGAGAGCGGGGTATATGATATATCGCCAAATTCTGATCTTCGAAGCTGCCCCACCGATGTCCGCGCTATCTATATCTTCCACCGGCAATTTCCTCGAGGAAGCTGCCCAAAGCCGACTTCCCTGCTGCTGACTGCCTGGACACGTGTCGGTGGAATGTTTACACTGTCAAGATTCGACAAATACTGGTTACACTGCGCCGTCTGAACAGTACGGGATATGTTGCGCGTATCAAACAGGAAGAATTGAGGGAAATGTACGGTGTCACGATCGGAATGTGGTTTTCAGTCTGTGCGTCTCTGGCAATCTTCTCTTGAGTTCAGGCTGGATAAAATATGGTGCGAATTGGATACAAAAATGAATTGGATATAACTGGAGACAGATGGTGGATCGCGAAATTGGCACAAAACACCCTCACGTCCAAGGCTCTGACTAAATACTCCCCCGTCCATTTTCGCACTCACCTCTCAACCTTTCAGCTTTGAAGAATACGGGTCACGGTGGTTGCGGTGGTGGTCCAAGCTCCGTCTTCGCGGTGGGTACCTCGAAACGAAACCGTCGTCTGATGGTTGGACGAGCGAGCCGTTAATTAGGGCATGGAAAGGGGTGCCATGATTACTACGCGTGGCAGCCCATTTGACATATAACCGGTAAAATCATTGGCACGAAGCACTAATTATACCCGGTTGAGGCTCTTGGTTTATGGGATGGGTTGGTGGAAATTTCCATCGAATGTTAATTTCGCGGTTTCATCTCCGGCGCAGCGGGGGTTACGGAGCGGTCTCACGGCTGGGATGTCGCCTGTTGGCGCGTTAGCGAAGTGGGTTTCCTGTCGATTCGAATGATATTGGATCGTGTAATATACATCTCAATCTATATTAGTTATATTACTATTACAAGAACCCCGCTGCTGCCTGCGACTTCGAGGTAAGATAACCCTTCAGTTTTGGCCTCTTGAATATATTCTCGATACAAATGCCGATTGATCAATAAGGACTGACATATCTGACAGACAGGCCATCCTAGGAACTAGAACACCCCCTTCGAATCCCAACTTTTCTTTGCACTAGTTGGCAATTATCAAAATCACCCAACAATAAACACCCTCCCAGTTTCATGCCAGTCTCAACGAAAACAAAACGTATCTCCAAGCCAGGCTGTCGGGAGCCAGGGTTGTTGACATAAGTTGTTTTCGGAGAGAGATATGGCTCAGAGATGCCTTCATCGCGTCCGTTGAAGTAACAAGGAGATGTGCCGAACGCCGATATCATTCCATATCTCGTCTGGGACCCACGCGATCCACAAAGCCATCGACCGTTTTCTCATCCTCTCGAACTCGAAAAGCGGAAGAGGAGGGTTCGCGCGGGAGACGAGAACGGTGCATATGATACACTCTAGGCTTTCATCATGACTGCACGAAAGGAATATATACGCATTAGCAATCGAACTTTCCGTCGTGGTGGCGTGAGGGTGGTTACACTTACAGTATAAAACTTAGGAAGGATGAAGAAAGAAGAAGAGGAGGTGAAGGGCTGGTCGACGGCCAATTTAAATACCCAGTTTTTCTTCTAGCCAAATTTTTTTGTGCGCGAAGCGACAAACAACACAACCCACAACATCCCACTTTCTCTTCGCGGAAATGCCAATGTCCCGCCACGACGACACCTCGACTTCAAACCCCTCATGACGGCGCCGTTCCACGTGTGCACCCGCTGTCGTCTGGGCATCGTGCGGGCTGCCAGACCGTTGATAGCTAGACAGCCTCATGCTAGTATCAGACAGTCGCCCACCGGTTTCCCGAACCAATGGCTATCGATACGGGCCTACAGCAACAAGTTCGACAATGTCGACGAAGACAAGGCTATGGACCAAGAGATCGTTTCGGAGGAGGAGTATAAACGAATGAGAGTAGAGGGGTTCGAGAAGAAAAGGGAAAGGGCTCATCAGGTGGCGAGAGCCAAGGAGAAGGCCGAGAATATCTCGAGACAGTCGGATCTCAAGGAGCTGGAGACTAAAGAATCGGAGATCAAGCTGTTAAATCCTAGGCGATTGGTGCGCAGGCAACTAGGGCGCAGTGCTAGATTTACTGTTGGTCGAATGGTCTCACCCCAAAAAACAAGACGAAGCGAAAAGTTGTACCGGAGTCCTCTCCTTCGTGCCTACTACGCCTTACCACCTCTGCCGGATCCACAGTACACCCTCTCCGATGGTCTTAAGCGCCCCCAAGATAGTGGACTCCTTCCTCCCGATTCCAGCAATTATGATTTCCCTCTAGAACCCAAGGAGCGGAGAACAATCGAAAGTATCAATTCGCAAGATATCGGCAGCAAAATCCAAGTCCGCGGTTGGCTTCTCAGTGTCCAAGCCATCGGCAAAAAACTTGCCTTTATCAAGATTGGACACGATGGCAGGGAATTTCAAGCCACGGTGCACAATGACACACCTTACAAGGACATTGAATATCTCAAATCATTGAAGCCCCACACTCCGGTCGAGATAGAAGGCGTGCTGCAATACAGGAACGAGAACCATGAAGGTATACCTCACATTTACCTCTGTTCGGAATTGCTATTGAGCAACATTAAACTTATCGGAAACTCACCTGCCGAACCCATTATCCCTGATACTGTCTACGATCCCAAACAACGTTACTTGACTTTACGAACCAATCAAAAAGCGTTTGGAGCTCTAAAGTTGCGTAGCGAGGTATCGTTCCTGTGTCGGCAAGTCCTCAGGGATGAAGGTTTCACAGAAGTCGAGACACCATTGCTATTCAAATCAACACCAGAAGGTGCCCGTGAATTCCTCGTGCCGACGAGGAACCAGAATATGATGTATGCGCTACCGCAGAGTCCTCAACAATACAAGCAAGTGTTGATGGCTAGCGGTATATTAAAGTACTATCAATTTGCCAAGTGTTTTCGTGACGAAGCTTTGCGGTCCGATAGACAACCAGAATTCACTCAATTGGATCTGGAAATGGGATTTGCGAACGGCTCCGATGTGCAAAGACTTGTTGAGCGTTTGTTGAAGAGAATATGGTGGGAATTCCACGGGATTGAACTTGGCCCATTCCCCGTACTCACCTACCGCACGGCGATGAATGAATACGGGAGCGACAAACCGGATATGAGATATGATTTGAAGGTGTGTATACGAGACCCTATCTTCAGTAAAACCTTGTTAGCTTCGCTAACGGAACGACTAGATAATCGATATCAACGACATAATCGACAGCTATCTGCCACCGTTACAGAGAGAATATGTACACCGTTTCTACAAGTATGAGTTAATCAGCGTGCCAAATATGAAAATGCACGATGGGACTTTCAACACGATAACCAAGAAACTGAAAGAAATCGGTAATTTGGGAGAAAAAATGACGGGCGATCAACGGGAAATATACAGGGCGCATATTTATAATCAAGCGACCAGGTCCAGATTCCGCGACAATCTCAAAGCAATAGCGCCACATCTCTCCGAGGAGATCTTAGATAAAGTTATGGAAGATTTGGTGAACCGGAAACTGCTTAGGATAAACAGCCTTGTTTTTTTGGCGAAGCGGAAGCGCGAGAGCAACTCTGTTAGTAAATTTCCTGATACCCACCCGTTATCATTAGCGATCTAACTGTGCTTGTCTTATGTAGGGTGGCTCAACCCTAATGGGAGATTTTCGCAAAGCTCTTGCTTCTGTTCTCGAGCAAAAAGGCTATCTGACCATTAAGGGACATAAATTCGCCTGGATCACCCGTTTCCCACTCTTCACAAAAGTAGAACCGGACGACACCGAACCTGGTCAATCATCGCGAAACGGCTACAAATCCACCCATCATCCGTTCACAGCTCCATTGAACGATCATGTCACAACCACGTTTTTACACCCATTGAGAGCCCTAGGCCAACATTATGACATTGTGTATAATGGGGTTGAGCTGGGTGGTGGTAGCACTAGAATTCATGATGCGTTGTTGCAGAGGGCTATCTTGGAGGAAGTTCTTGATGTAAGTAGCTTACTCACCCTTAGTGAACAAAAGGCTTTGTATCCTGATCAATCCTTTTTTCTATTCTTAGGTTCCCGCTTCTAAGCTGAAAGATTTCCAACATCTTTTCGACATGCTGGCTAGCGGCTGTCCCCCGCATGCAGGCCTGGCCCTCGGTTTTGATAGATTGGTCGCGATGCTGATGGGCAGCAATAGCATACGCGACGTTATCGCCTTCCCGAAGAATAACAACGGTGTGGATCCGATGGTTGACAGTCCAAGCTTGGTAACACCAAGTCAACTAGAACCGTACGGGATATTGATGGAGAATCCACCAGCAGTCGAGGGAGAGGATGAATCTATTTATCCAGTCGAGGAGGCCGAAGAGGCCAAAGATACTAAGGTAAAACCTCTGGAGGAAGACCAGGGAAAGGATGCGGAAGAGGATGTGGAAGATCTAGATGAGGGTACAGAAATCGCTCCGTTTAATGTGTTCATGAGTGAAGGTAATGAATCTGTCCTCCTCAATGCTGGAATGGGCGCCCCTTTAGAATCTGAGGCGGACGGAAAGCGGCGAGTGTTAAAGAAATGGTCCGACTTGTTGGACGTGGCGAATAAGCAATTCGCGCCGAAGCTTAAAGCTCGTGAGAAGCAATTGCTAGAAGGTAGTTCGGGAACGGAGACCGTCCAAGGAGAGGAGAATGAGGTTAGTAAACAAGAGAAGGAAACTGTGAAACAAGAGAAGGAGGGTGTCGACAATCCCAATCAGCAGCCGAACGCTGAAGATAATACGGCTGCCACTTCTAAGCCTTTCGCCGAAAGTAACCATGAACCATCCGCCGATATTGTTTCGGAACCACCTGACTCCGCTAAAGGTAATATCGAGGTGGAGTTGAAGGAGTTGAAGGAGAGACTGCCGGAAAAGGATGTGTCTAGTAAACCCGAAAAGGCCTCTAATGAAGAATTGAAAGAAGTGTCACAAGAGATAGCGAATCAGGTATCTAAAGAGGAATCTAAAGAAGACTCCAAGGTAGAGACTAAAGGAAAACCTAGGGAAGAACTGAATGAAGAAACTAAAGAAGAACAGAAAGAACCCCAGGAGCAACTTTAGGAGCAATCTCAACAGGAGCAGAAGAAGGAGATGCTAGAGGGGAAGAAAGGAAATCCGGGCCTGTTGAGCCCAAAGAAGAGAAGTAGGCTGAATCCTCATGTAAATAAAATTATATCATCTAAGCGTCGAGAATTCGCGAATTGTATATATATTCTCCACTAGCATAGCATTCTACTAATTCGGATGTCTGTTCGGGCGTCCTCTCCCAAGGACAAAGAATATCCAGTGCGCGATTAGATAACCACAAATACATTTCTGCCTATCAGTCATAGCAGTGTATCACCGTAGATACCATCTGAATCAAAAAAAAGGAATAATTTTAGCATATTTGTGGAATGCACAATAATACATGTAACTCTGTCACATATAAATTATTGCTTCTAATGCTATCGTACCCATCGCCCTCTCACTCTATAAACTATCACTAAGACATCCCTCAAGATCGAAATTTGTATCTTGAAACTTCATTAGCAATGTTATTTCCGAAACCGATTTCCTTTCGAAGGATATTTTGGCCCTGCAGCCTTGTGCTGTTTGTCTTCTCATGCCTTGCATCAGAAATATCGAGCCTCTTCGAACTAGGATTACAAGATGTGAGTCCGAATTCTCTTGCTAAAAAGGAAGAATCTCGTAAATCATTAACGTAAATATAGCACTACTACCTCACAGGACCGTATCTATATGAACCAACCATACCTGCTATTCTACCGCAATTTCCTGTCCCAGTTGCTCCAGCAGCCTACCAAACAACCCTACTCTACTCTGTCCTACAACCTACCATCTCTGGGTCTTTAGAGCCTTCCGCACAACCTGGCTCTCTGGTTTTTGTAAGTAGAAACAATACTACCCTATAAGGATTTTCAAACCATAATAGTGGTGCGTATATACACCCTTGCTAATTGACTAAAATTCACTTATTGTGTTTTGCAGCTAGCTGCGACCTACATTCAGAATGAAAAGGAAAAGATGGTAACAGCGACATATTTTACCCTCAACCGCTCTCCAAATGATTTACCATTTCCCGCAATCTACAACAGCAAGCAAATAGTATTACCAGCTGCTGTATCCATCCAAGGCCCGACAAAAGTCTGCTCAGAGTATGGGGATTGGGCATTATTTCCAAAACGGCTGGAGAGTTTTCTGCTTGAAAATTCATTGTTCAGTGAGAATAGGAGTGGGCAAAATACTGATCTGCTCCTCCGTGGGACTTTCGATATTATCCCTCAGAACCGGAACGAAGACGAAAATGATGACGACGATGACGACGATGACGACGATAAACATGTTGCAACTCGCATCTGCACGGATCTTATCCATATCTCCAAGGGCGGTTCGGGCGATATTAAAGGTGACAGAAGCTTGCTTCTCCTGATGACCGTCTTTTATGCTATGATAATCAAATTTGTATCCACCACTCAGAAAAGGAAGGGGGTTAGGGCATTAGCTGCGTTGATGGGTTGCATCTTCACCGTCTACGGATATAGAGTGCTTTGTGAAGCCGCAAAAGCGGTCGCCGCGATTCACAAACTAAACTCGATTCACGGAAATACGTACCCGCTTCCAGATGGTTCGTTCGATAAAATATTGTGGATATTCGACCACGATAGCGTATCCTTGGGTTCAATATATATCTCTCAGGCCGGCGTTTTAGGCGGTGCGTATATGACTTTACTTCTAAAGTTAAAACGACTTGAAGAAAAGGAGTTTGGGAAGTATATCAGAATTGTGGCTGGGTGTACTTTGGGAATCGTGGGCATCTCATTGGTGGCGCCATATTTCTGGCGGGAATTGGTTTGGGGTGTAGTTCAGTGTCAATTTTCTTCTCTATTCAGATGGGTCGTATTGGTGGCTATTAAGCTTGACATACGGACTAGTTGGGAAGAAATTGGGTGTATTGCTCATCGAGTGGCTAATGTTTTCTTAGTGATGGCCATTTTTCTGGTTGGATGAATATGGAATGGAGTTAAAGATATGCGTATGAGACATAGAGGACGAGTATTATTCTTTTGAGGGTGGAGTGTCTTGACCACGCAAACTACTTTGGAAATGTGTCTATTGTATATAGAGAATTAAAGGGACCTCAAGTCGAAGGCTTCCCTTATGAGAAAGGAGAGTTGATAATGGAGTGGAGGTAGTGGATATATTGAGTTGAGCCGATTCATAGCGTATTACCACCACTCGCCAATTTGATGGGCAATTATTCAAAATTCAAATAATTGACGCTTACATCCCAAAACTTAAAAGTGTGCTGTTATTCTGTGCCACGCATCAATGTTTCGTGATTGAAACTAAGCATTGTTCCTGGCAAGGATTTTTCGGATCCAGTATTTATACTGATATCTAATAGATATGTTATTCCTATTGTTTCTATCATCCACTAAAGCTGCTGGGATCCCTAGGCGATCAGATGCAATACAATTCGACGCCATAAATATATTCATGGGAGTCATGTGGAATTAGCGCCCTTCCTTTGAAAAGCATGATATGGAACCTCAAATTAGAGACATGGTAGCCGAATACTTTAATATTACCCCTCGTCGATCTTGTCTTTCCGAAGACTACACCTGAATATATGTGGTATGTTTATCGAGTGCTTGGAAATCCCGAAAGTCATAAGACGAAGACATATAAAAATATTGGGTGCATCGACTAGAACCTATTCGCACCAATATCACCTTGTAGCCTTATTGCATCTGATCTTTATCAACCGTTCCGTTCCCTTCTAATCGCTACTTCATTATTTTGAAAATTAGATACGCTTTACTAAATCCTTTCCCTTCCCTTCCCTAATCACGTGTATGATAAGATTGTATATCGACTTATCCTGGTTCTAAGTCTACGCACGCATATCGGCAACCCCGAATTCATTGTTACTGTCACTTGATAGTCGTCCGCAGTCGAATATTCCCTTTTACACAGACCCAATTCGCTCCCTATATTCTTGCCTATCGACTTCCCTAGCGATTTCATATATCAACGAAATCTAGGACACATATTCCTCTGAACTGATACCTTTGAAAAGGTAAATCCCTAACACCAACGATCACAATGAAACCAGTTCGCATGCTGACTCTGAGGATGGGTATCATATACCCCTCCCTTAGTATCTAACCAAGTTCAGAATGCTAAAGATCCCCTATTTACCAAATGAGGTCATGGGACTCATTTTCAGCAAACTCATCAATGAGTGTCCAGAAGGTTGCCATCTAGAAGACGCAAGTACACGTCAAACGGTCATCAGTTGCACTCACACCTCCCAAAGATTCAGATCTCTCGTTATACGCGAACTTTTCAACAAACTTCGACTCAGCAGCGGGTATTTTCCCTGCCATTTTGAACCGTCGCTTCCCAACGATTGGAGTGAGAACCACATGGTCAACGCGAATCGGAACTTTCAAGATGAATTCAAGAGACGGGAGTCATTCTTGAAAGACCAGGGACGTTCAAACTATTTCCTCAAATTCAACCAGGTACATTATCTTCAACTACGAAGGCTAACTGTCGAAGTATCTTGCACAATCGGAGATACTCATCCGAGCGAAGCAGAGAAAATACACCAAACCTTTGCGACAGCGATCATGAAGTGCGAGAATCTTACGGTGTTGAAGCTACACTGTCATGCGCAGTGTCGTCTGGACAGAACAGAACAGGGTCTTGGTGCTTTCTTCAGCACCTGGGAGTTTGAGAATCAACCCAACTCGGACATAAGACATCGCTTTCAAGTTTGCATCCCAACGGTCCCTGACGAGAAAAAACGCCGTAAAGGTACCGTATTCCCCAAACTACGCGAGTTGAAGATTGCTTCCAAGTCTGGTGTGACAAAAATGCCGCTCGAAGGGGCTCAAAATCTGTGGGATTTTGTGGAGAGGCATAGGGACACTCTCGAAATTCTTGAAATGGATGGGGTCGGTGTCCAAACTAATTCCAAAACCCCCTTTGAAGCCCAGGAGGTTGATGGAGCTGTGGCCAAACTCTGTTGGGAGGAAATTAAACACGACTTAATAAATAGGTGTATGAGAACAGAGTTGATCAAGAAGTTGTCGTTTACAAATGTGCTGTATACGGTTGTGAGAAAGGTACCTTCGCCTAATTGGACCATCTCACATTTTAGACCTCATAACCTTGATTGGCCTTATGGTATGTATATTTGTTATCGTTCGCTATAATAAAAGTCTCTTTGCTCATTAATAAATGTGGTGTTCCGCAGAATCTGACGTGATCCTTACCTCCAATCATCTTAAAAGTAAGGAGTTTGAGATTGCTAAATACCGCATAGCTTGCGGATGTGAGTTACAGACATTCGTACTCCAACCGGTCTAATTCAGCGAGTGGACCAAAGGGTACTAGTTGCTAGTAATGAGTCTAGTTGCATGCTTCTATCACTACCACGATAACTATGGGGATCCAATGATTATCACGAACATGTTTGAACGATAGCAGCGTGGAATATGAAGATATTGATGGATCTTGAGAACCTAAGATCGAATGAAAAAGAATAAAAACACTAGATATTGATCCAGAGTATATGTTCAAAATAAGAAGTTTATGACGGAAAATCAAAAAAGACAAGGTAGATAAAATCTAACCTTATTTAAAATGTATAAATCAGAGAAGTCCATCGCTAGACTTCTTAGCATAAGGCCAGGGAGTCCTCAAAAAAGATAAAAGGGTGTTGCATCGACCTTGGGATCCTGTATACCTTTGTAAAAATAGGCGAAAAGAGATATCCAAGTATTCAGCGCACCAGTCCCATCACATTCGCTTTACAAGGAGCATCCATCTATCACACCGCAAGCTCAACAAACAGCAAACATAAACGAAGAAGGGAAGCCACGAGTCAGATAACTCCAATAGGAATATAGTCTTATATTGCATCACGTAAGAACGGAGAATAAGAAAAGGAAAGGGAAATGTCCGGAAAATCGCCTGCCCCAAGAATTTGCAAAAAAAAGAACAAGAGAAGAGAATCCATAAATATATATTTTACCTGTCATTGATCTCCTCATCGCGAAGAGAGAAGTTTGGAAACAGCGAAAGAGACCACACATATCGACGTTAGAAAAAAAAGAGGCGAGACTCCAAAAGAAAAGAAAAAGACAAAAAGAAAGTGGTCCAAATAACCAAAAAAGAGAAGAAAAAAAACCAGGTACAAATAGAGCAGTTAACGGAAACCAGTAACAAAAAGAAAGCGCAAGGAACCCGTTTTGTGGAGAAATAAGGATCAAGGATATTCATATAGACGCAATTTTTGTATTGACGACGAACAAGCTGAGAGCTAGTGAGAAAAGCTAAGAGGGTAAGCCAAAAGACAGAGCAAAAGAAACTGAGCGATAAATACGCTAGCGCACGGAGAATTTGCTGGCAGAGAGCTTCAGGCCATCATCGGAGGCGGAGTATTAATTTCCGGTATCGTAGATATCATGACGTTTGTGTGGCTCGAGGGGAATATAAAATTATACAATAGCGGAATATATAGCATAGAAAGGAGGAGTTGGCTGACGTAATTCGACTACAAGTTTGAGTAACAAAGGGCCTAGTGATTTAGTACGATTGAGGACCCCTCGTAACGGGCTATATATCTTATTAGCATTTGCTCACGTCTTTGAAAGGTTTAGGAGTGACATACTGGAGACTGGGGATAGAGGGAGTTCCTCTTGTTTCTGCCCTTCTTAATATGGCTCTTGAGAGCTGCTGAGTCTAGTGGTTTGATAAGCTCGAAACTACAGAGCAGTTCAGATGATACAGACATCACAGCACCCCAATTGTCGAATTCACCGCAGTACTAAGTTTCGTTAGAACGAAGTCTAGTTTTAGATCTTGTCATCAGAAAACTTACATTTGGAGCAGAAAAGACCGTAACCAAGGTCCTATCGTTGAAGAATTCATAGCCATCCTCAACAACCATATGCGCTCTGCAAACTAAATCAAAATCGTGCCGTTGTAAAAATTCCAGGATAACTTTCTTGCCAAAGCAGTAACTAACGCCTCGTTCATTCTCTTCCCAGTCGTTTGACATGTCAGCCGGATCTGACCAGAGAAGATCGTTAAGTAATCCATAATCAGGAACGTCAGTTGGTCGTTGAATTTGGCGAATATCATCCATGTGGGACAGTGATGGGGAGAGGCCACCGTGAACGCAGAAAATTTTACCGGCAACGATAGCAGCAATTGGGAGCGTGTTGAATGTATCCACAAAGGTTTTCCATATCTTCACGTTGCACCGTCGTTTGCATTCGTCGTAAAAGCCGTAGACTATTCCGAGGGACTACATGTCAGTCCAAGCGTTCACCGAAGGGGAAATTTTAGGTAATAAAACGAACCTCTCGTGACGTTAGCGCACTCGTGGTTACCCCTCAACAAGAAAAAATTCTCAGGATACTTTAGCTTGTAACAAAGTAAGAGCAGGATAGTCTCTAAACTCTGCTTGCCTCGATCTACGTAATCACCGAGAAACAAAAAGTTTGCACTCGGTGGAAACCCGCACATTTCAAACATTCTTAGCAGATCGGTGTATTGGCCATGGACGTCACCCACAATTTTCACCGGAGCCTTGAGTTCAATAAGAGACGGTTGACCTAGAAATACTTGACGTGCGGCAGAACAAATGGCAGTTATTTCGGCGTTTTTGAGGCAAACAGTTTTGGTAACCTTTCCAGCGTATCCGGCATCCAGCAAACGGGTAATCATTTCGTCCAGATCCAAAGTGTTCAAAGCGGACATTCCAAACTGAGAGTGGCCTCCAGGGCTTTCCTCCGCGGTGCTTGGGCCAGCTACGGGCAGAGAGGTTCCAGAAGGCTTGATCAGAATGGGTTCCTTGGGTGCCTGGTGAGCTGTATCCGTGGCAGTATGAGCTCCAGATTGGCCAGCGGGTTTGTCAGATACATGGTCAACCTCTCCAGTTGGTACATCTAGTGCATGGTGGCCTTTACCCAGTGATCGACTCTGCGACGGAGATGGAGGAGGCGAAGGACCCCTCCCGTCTTCACTCATCGGCGACATGGGACCTAATGTTGAATCGTCCGTCGGCGATATGGGAGGAGTAGAAGATTTCTCTTCCGTGGAAGGTGTGACGATGGAAGGTACCGGAGCCGCGGCGGCAGCATGGTTATTTATGTTGGCGGTAGACCGCTGAGAACGAGCAGATCTAATGGAGGCACTGTCGGATTTATCGATGGTTGGGGCGCTCCCAGCGGCTGCCGGGCTTAAAGCATTGTTGTCTTTGTCTTTGTCCTTTCCAGCAATCTTCTGCCTTATGGAACCGCGAAGCGACTTTGTTGTAGATGTACCCTCGCCATTATCATCGTTTGCATCCTTTCCTAGCGAAGCAGAGGAAGAGTTTGGAAGTATCCCATTCGAACCCGCTTTCTTTGAAGGCGCGTTTCCCATACTTCTAGTATCTCGGATATTCGTGTGTCTTGGAAACGTGTAGACCTGAGGCGTTCTGTATGGACTTGAGTCGTGATACTATAACCTTACCAAACAGAGGAGAAAAGAAATGAGTAGCTGAGCAAGAGCGTCCCGGAAGAAGAGGCTGGTTGCCCGTGGGTTTGTAAACCGAGTTATGTATTAACTGTAAAGAAACGGTAGTGCAGGTGACGGATAAAGTCGGTACCGATGGTATTCAGGCCTAAAAGAAAAACGTACAGCCCGATAGGTGTGCTTGAAATGGCCGATGAGTATTGGAGGACTCGGGTCTCGGAAAGATGATAAATCCCTAAACGTGGGGCCAAACTAGACCAGGTCCTCGGAGGTAAAGCGAAAAAGAGCAAGGTAGAGGGCTATCCGTCCTGGTGGAATGTGTCTTATCTCCTAACGGCAAGTAGCTTACCACCGGCGACGAAAATTGGGAGTGAAGATTAAGAAAAGCAAGGCAGGGATGGAAATATGAGAGAGTGGACAAACGGTTTGGGCGAAAACAAGGTAGTCGGATCCTCCAGTGGTTCAACAGGCAGGAGTAATTGGCGCGGAAGATGAGAGGCAAGGAAGCAGGGTAATGTAAAGGACAACCACCGGAGGTCGACTTAGGGTGGCTCGAAGAGGGAGTTGAGGAAGAGGAGGAAGCGAGACTGAGAAATGGACCCCGTCTTGATGGTTATTCGGAGAGACCCAAGACTGCTAGCGGAAAAGGTTATTTGCTCCAACTTGGAAACCGAAAGGTTGGGATCACGCCGTCTTGGCTGTCGAGAGATGAAACCTGATGGAGAGCCAGACGAGCTTGTAAATACGCGGTGGATTCGAAATATCGCAAGCGAAGATAGGATTGTATCCGGAGATAGATGTCGACGGAGAGATGACGAAGCTTTCGCTGGGGAAGTAGCGGTGGCGATGGGAGTAGAAGGAGGGAGGGAGGAAGGACGGCGATGGACGGTTTGCGATGGGATGTAGTTGGTTCAAACCCGACCTTGCTTGTGTTGCGGAGGACGAATTAGCTGCTGCTAGAGAAGAGCTAGAGGGACGGCCTCAATAAAAATCGAATTAAAACAACCACACCGAAAACGATGATGTTTATAAGTATAAGTATACTTCAATCATTTCGCAATCTCTTCCAGTGCACAAATGCAGATTTTTTTTCTCCTCTTTTTTTCATGCGGAAAAAGAGAGCAGGAGAGAGCGAGAGAGAAAAACAGGTAAACTATGTCCTCATCGTCCTGCTGGCTACAATGGGAATGTATAACTGACAAGGGGGTCGTCTTTGCTTTGGATTCAAGCGCTGTGACTGGTCCGAGCCTATCTTCTTAAACTTCTTAGCCTGCGCCCAGCTGTGTATTCAAAAGCAGCCTGGTTGATATCATGAGCCAAGCTGGGTTTAGCTGGGGAAGCCTACTTTCAGATTCGCACTAGCAGCACAAATAAACTCATGCGAATGGTGTGAGCTTGGAGAATTACCCGATTATAACCTCCTCGATCATTATTGTTACGTACTCTTCCTACTCTCTCATCAACACGATACGAGAATACACAGAGATAGCAGCTCCCTAGCTACTCTTTCTCTCTATCTTCGGAATCCCGGTTCTCTCCCCGGGAGGGTACCAGGCTTTCACCAGCAGATTTTGAGATATTTGAGGGAATTGGCCTGCACAAGCGCTGCGGCTTTATCTCGCGATAGCAAAAAAGACGTCTTCAAGACCGGGTAGATTGTATCTGCGAAGAAAGAATTTTAAAAATTTTTCTTCAATGCAATACGAACCTTTCTTTAATCTAGCACATGGGAGACCAGGCTAGCTGCAGGTTAAATTGAATGGACCGCTAAAAGCTCTTCGAAGGTCCTTCCAAAGAGCTTGCGAGCTTGGCCAGGGGTGCTGATATGATCATATCCAGACGGACAAGGTCCGGGCTAGTTTCTTGCAGCTGAAAATAGCGTCCGGCCCGCTGGAAAATGGAAAAATAGTTCGTCTCAAACACCACATCCATCGACGACGCTAGATTAAAGACAACAGCAAGCAGAATTTAAAAGAAGTTGCTTAAAAAAAACTTTGTGTTCGAATAGTCTGCGATTTACAGGCCAGCCATGCATCTTACATGCATCATGAATGGAAGACGCAAGACGTCGATAGAAGGAATAGAGCGGAACGTCTCTGAATTAAGCGTCGCCACGTAGTCGATCCGAGCATTCGAAATTCAGTTTTCAAATTTCCCGGCTGCCTGTCACACGGGTCAAGCGAAAAGGCTAAGCTTTTATCACTCCAAGTGCTGCAATCTGCAATATCGATATCACCACTCTCGACGATACTGTTGATAATTTGCGCGGCTGCTACTGCAACTTTAAACTTTTGAGCACCTGACTTCGATCACAACATGGCCCTTCTGACTCGTCTGACGGCAGTGCGCAGACTCTGCCTCACCATTTACACGCAAGTATCGCAACCTTTCGGGGAATATATCATGCGAGAATACGTCGACAATTGAGTTTTACCACTCAATTGGAGCCGTCGCCACCATGACGAACATCTATTGGGCCTGATCTTCGAGTCGTCGAAATCCGGCTAAGAGCTACCATTGGCCTCAACAGCTTTCCCTGCAAGGTGACAAAACCGCCAAGCCAACGTGCATCAACCCGTGATGGCGGTCTCGGTAGAATGGCAAAAGACTTCATGTTATATCCCGTCCTTGCATGCTCGAAACTTAAGGAAAACCACAGATGCAAAAGGCGTCACGAATCGAAAGAAAAAGGACGCCACATAATCAATCAATCGATTCTACTTACCTTCCACGTGGCATGTGAAAATACAGGAGCTTTCGGGTCCTTTCCAGCTTACCGGGTATTGTCAAGCTCGACCTCGTTCGGCTCTTCCGACATGGCTTAATGAATTCTATCCGAAAGCTGCGACGGCAACACTCCTGGACACTGACCTTTCCGCAGAACTTTAAACGAGCCAACGGCTTACGATTCAACACCACTACATCGGTTAGCTTTCTCAGTGGACCTATTCCAAAAAGAAATTTCAATGCAAGAAGGGGTATTTTATAAAGAAATGCGACAATCGAGACCCCTTCAGACAATAGGCCATTTATATTGTAATCACGCAACGTCTGAAACAACGGGGAGAGACAAAAATCTACACAACAAATTCGTGGCGAGAACTGTGACTCTCCTAAGCCATCTTTTCAACTTTAGTCCGCCTCTCAAACTGATCAAGGATATTTGTATTGGGTGTCGTTATGATTTTATTCTTAACGGCAAGCTGTCCAAGCTCAACGCAAATTTAGCCGCAATTTTACCAATAGATAGCAGTACTGGTGTAGCGTCTTAAGCTTCTGTCGACACTCGCATCTTTGCAACCTCTAAAACATTAGAAACCTAAACTTGAGGTCGAAACCAAAAGTAGGAAGCTGTTGGCTACATGCATCCTCAGTGTATGACCTAGTCAGGCGAAAAAATTTTGCAAGCCGCGGTCGCGCCTTGGGTTTCTGAACTTTGTGGTCCCAAATTTAAACTCCGGTTTGTTCATCGTAGTAGCAGCTGTGCAAGATCGGTGCTTTCATGCTAGATGCGACACTTGAGAATGTGGCTGTGAGGCGCTGAGTGTGCAGGCACTCGAAATACATGATCGGATAATGTAAATGTCTCACACTGAATCCCGTGACCAACTATTATTGTATTACATTATATTCCTGAACATCTAACCCATCTGCTTCTTCAATAGAAATCACAAGTAATCTTTTGCCGGCAGACCCACTAGCATTGGGTTGTGGGTCCTATCGTATCAAGATTACAACGCAACAACGCATTTCTGTTTCTGTTGCATTTTTTAAAACCGCTGCATCATTGATTCTATCGAAATGCGGGTCAGCAATAACCGGGTAAAAGTGACCCCGTCGCGAGACCAGACAAAAAGTTAACATTGAATACTAATGACCAGGCAGCAAGCCTTTCGCACGTTCGGAAACACTCACCTTGGCCTTTTGAGACGATTTCGCCTATACTTAATGTTTACATTGCTAATCCAAAATGAAATTTACAGGATGGATGCCATTGATGCCGAAAACGCTAAACTGCCATTTGTCTAACACTCGGTGTTCCTTCTGTCTCGTTTAAGACTTTCATGCCATTCTAATAGCGATCTTCGATCATTCTTCTCCTCTTGAAGACGGGCCTACAAGCCAACTGTACGTTTTGGATGCGAATAACGGGAAAGGTGTCTGAGTTGCTGTCTGATTTAGCGCCTTGTTCAAAGAAAAAGTCCTATACCCGCCAAATTCTCCGTAGCTATCCCAGAGTAGGAGATACAGTATTCGGGATAGATCTTGTTATCTTTGTCTCCGCACTTTTCTGCTCCCAATATCACAAAAACAGTGAGTGTTGGTGCAGTATCTCTTATGAGTTTCTCGGACAACTATATCTGTACTATTGTTGAGAGAAAGACCGCTTGTCAGTATTTTAATACCCGATAATGCAGAACACGAATCTTATGGCATAATAGCCGTCATTTAGGACAATTACGAGATTTCATCTAGGATTAAACAACTTGATACATATTCGCACTGTGGTACCTTTTTGGAGGGGCACTCCTGTCACTTAAACCCTGCCATGATAAACCGGTTAGCCAATGTGCAATCGAATGACCAACGTGTGACTCGCAAGATAAAATCGGTTTCCCACACTTTAATAGTAAAATAGATACTCGATAATGCATAAAAGTTTGCTTTAGATGCCTAGTTACACACCAACCATGGATTTGCCTGCATGCAGTGGATCCTATCTCACAATTACAAAGAAATAATCGCCGCTATTTAAGTGATTACTGAACGCGGGGAACCTCGGAAGGGAGGGGGGTGAAGCCAATAGGTTTGAAATATTTAGGTGTCGCTTAATCCTCCGCTTAATTCTACGGTCGACGTCGCTCGGCCTACGGCCCGTCAAATTAAATCCAAGGGTATAAAGGGGAAAAGACAATAAACCCTGCACTTGATAGTATTGTATAGTAAGCACGCATATTACCGCGGCTCTTTTAGGCCGAAGATTAAGAGTAAGATTGTGACATCATCACAACAATAAATGTTAGAAGATTTCTCGAATCTTGAGAAGCCGATAACTAAGCCAAGTTGCGATGTATCAAGTAAAAGTCTACAGCACGAGGACTAGACAACCCATCTACGCAGATACATACCTCAACTGATACCCGAAAATTGGGGTTGAAAACTATTAAGCTTCGCTCTGAGCGAACGTTGCGAAACACTCATCCAACTGTAGTTAACATATTGGCTTGATTGTAATTGAAGAACTGAGGGTCGCCTCGTGTACAGCCTACCTTCGCCGGCACCGAAGTCAACTAGGGGCAACTTTGAAGGGGGCATGGAATAAACTAGGCTAAATACAAAATACGAAGTCAATAAATTCAAAATGTCTACAAGTCAATACAATAAAAAATCCAACAGGATCTGCGCGAGATTTACCTTGAACCGGAATTCCGAATCTTCAAGTCATCTACGTATGCGTGCAAAGAGTAGCACCGAAATCGGGATTCTAGTATGCAATCATATGGTCCACGCCAGGGCTATGCATTTGTCTCTTGGATAGATCTTATCAGAGCCTTCGTTTATAGCTGAGTTCTGCTAAGGCAACAGCATTGCAATAGCTAGATATCACAGATATCTAGATGTAAATGGTAGAGGAGATTTGTCTATAAAAAGGGCTTCTATCCTCCCGAGATAATCTTTCTACTTCATCACTCCAGCATACTTTCCAGTCAGCAAAAGCCTTACTCACAAGCAAACCAATTTACAAAGTTTCCTCAAACTTACAAATTAAAAATTTCAAAATGCAATTCTCTCTTATCACTCTCGCCACTCTCGCCTTGGCTCCTCTTGCCATCATGGCCGCTCCAGCTCCAGAGCCTATGCCCCTTGCTGAGCCCATTGCTTTCTCAGATGCTGAAACATTCCATGACATTGTCAAGCGTCAATATTGCACTACCGACGCCAACTGCGGTGGTAAAAAATGCCTTTGTCAAGCGTAAGTTAAACTTCTTCGAATATGAAACATGCATTTAAATCTTTGCGATGGTTCTCAATTGCTCTGATGGAGTGGTGCCTCCCAAAAATGTTTGATTGCTACACGGAGTGTGACTAACCGTACCCTTATAAATATAGGTGTTACGGCGGCCCAATTCAATGCTTCCCAGTCTGCTGCAACTAATCAGAAACTTTCGTCAAGGACCCTACAGAATTATTGGTCAATCGAGGAAATTTTGTAGCGAGATCTAGGATATGTTTTCCGGCCGCTGTTACTATCGGGTTTCAATTCAATGCTTACGGGGGATGAGAGATGGTACTAAATCGCATAGATTCGTGTATAGACTCAACTGTCCGATTGGTCTTGCAATTGCATAGCATTGGTCACTTTTACAATGCCCCTGTAGATAATCACAACATGAATCACAATCTACATTGTACTATCGTACCATCCCTTATATATATTAGACTACACGAAGTATTTATAGAACAGTGAGGAGGGACAGAAATTTAAACCATAACGGCTTTGTGGTGAGAACAACTGTGACTCTCCTCAGCCACCTTTTCAACTCTTGCCCACCTCTCAAACTGCTCAAGTAGATTTGCGCGACCCCTTAGATTCGGTGTCGCCATGGTTTTGTTTCTCGGTGGTACACCGTCTAAGCTCAACGCAAATTTGGCCGCCACTCTCGCTGCAGCTTTCGCGTTCACCGTCAGCGCCTCCCAGTCGATATTCTCCAATGTGTCGCACTTGAGATGATAACACGGATCTTGCGGGGCTCCTGCACCGGTGAATAATCCGGAGCTTGGAATCCCAAGATTCAAAAACCCAACATAGTCTGAGGATGTACCGAATCCCGCAATCTCAGCTGGTTTACCCTTGCTAGTGAGATATTCTAGCAAAGTGCTAGCGCCGTGTACGTCACCCGGATTTTGGCTTTGATAGATGCGATAGAACGGTGCCGGTGAGCCAATCATATCGTAATTAAAGTAGAAGCGGATCTTATCCGCTTCAGCTTCGCTTAGACTCTTGGTGTAATATAAGCTGCCAACCAAGCCAGACTCCTCTGCTCCAGCAAACAAGAATCGGACTTTATTCTTAAATCCCTTATATTTCTTGAAGGATCCCATGATTTCGAGGAGAGCGGTCGTACCGGAGCCGTCATCATTGATACCAGGACCAGCCTGTACACTGTCCAAGTGAGCCCCCAACATGACGACATTGTTAGGATCCCCTTCTTTAGTCTCCGCGATTAAATTCCAGCTCTCACGGGTTTCAAAAATACTGTCTACGAGAAGGAAAGAGGTGAGCTTTTCACCTGCGGTCAGGCGAGGGATCCACGAGTTGGCGACCTCCAAAGGAATAAGGCCTACTGGCACTAATTGGCCGATGTTGTCAGCGGAGAGAGTAGCGCTACCGTAGTCAGTACCCGGAGTTTGGTTGTAGAGTATAACACCCACAGCTCCCGCTTTTCTTGCAAGCTTGAGCTTTTCAGCGATGGCACAGACCCCGCGCTTGACGAGCGGGAGTTTTCCATTAGCATCGATACCGACCCAATGCTCGGGCAGACATCCAGATCCTATCAAATCTAATCAGCCTAGTCACTCATATATTCATTACAAGCGCAACATACCATTCTTGTCATCAACTGGAACGTTCACCAACTCGGCGGTTACCCCATCAACTGGCGTGGCAGGGTTGTACAATAGTGTGATAGCATACACCGGCTTCCCGTCAGGCCCCCTTACCTCGATTTTGCGAGTTTGTTCAAAAGTGTGGTTGAACGGCTGGATCCGCGTATCTATCTCTTTCCCGAACCGAATAGCTGCCCGCTCGTAAACGTAATCCAAAGATGCTTTGTATCCCGGTAACCCGAAAGCCCTGTTTCCACCATTCTCACGCGCGATCTTTTGGAAATGCCATAAGTTGTTGCGAAGTCTTTATTCGAACACGTAGAAATATGATGTTAGCGAAAATAAACCATACAATCGTTAAAAGTATTATAAGCTGCTTACTCGCTAGTCTTGATATCATTCTCGATCTTATCAAGAGTAAGTTCGCTGGTCGCCAGGCAGCTAGCGGCAAAAAGGACAGCGAGAGAGGTGACGGAAGCCTTCATTTTGAGGAGATGAAGGAGGGATAGTATCTCAGTTGAACCGGGAACGATCTTGAGAGGGGAAATAAACCGATAATTTCAACAGGAATGTAGAGATCGCCCACACTCTCTTTATACTCCTTGCTTCACAACCCACCTTTTCCAGCCAGGCTATTGCTGTAAGAGATAGGTGACAAACATTCAATCTCTTATCCAATTCATTTTAGTTGGATTGCGTCTGTGACAATCGGTTCTCGGGATCTGGAGTCTTGGACTTACGAACTCAGTTTCCCAAGTTGTCGACAAAGTCACAGACTCAAGATGGCCAAGCAACGTATCATATAACCAAGGAAAGTTAGCGCTATTCTACAAAACGAGAGAATACTAGGATTGATGTTACCACCACCCGTACAGCTACTTTCTGTGCACGACAGAAGCTTCTAGATCAGATAGGTAACCTTACATATTCGCGCGCAATCGGACCCAAAGCCAAGGAATCAATAAATTCTTAGCTACAACTTCAACAGGCAAGTGGCGTGGCTAGTGAATCGCGCAATAAGACGAATTAATCCCGTTCCTCGATTGCCTAGTGCCGATGCGTCGCCAATGTACTAGACACGAGGTATTGTTGATTCCCTGTGTTAGGTGAATAGACTCAACCCAGTACTTATGTCTTGGCGCGCGTTAGAAAGGGAAGGTGCCAAGGACACGCTCTGCTGGGTAGCTTTGGAACGAGTATATAAATTAAGGTTCCAAGCGACTCCGGGGAATGGCAAGGCCAGGCAGCGTACCAAGAGCCGTTCCTGATAGCTAAGTTGACGCTGCAGACGGCCCTAGGCTCCGATTTCCATGGAATATATAATTAAGTGCCTTTTCTAGAACATGAAGCATTTCAAGCCAAGAATTTAACACTATTGAGTAAACCTTAGATCATTGGCAGCCCGTTTAAGAACGTAGTAATTTAAAAGGAGTCAAGTCTACATTAACGTACAGGATTGTCGATCGTTCCGATCCACCGGTCCAATGCTTATCCAAATATACAAACCTGTTTTGCGTGCCCAGTCCAAAACCAATAATTCAGATATTATGTCAAAGCAGTCATTCTCGGGTAACCATTAGAAACGCACACCTCTTCAATTGCATGATATACGGCCCGAAGGCTACAATCTTACCTGTGTAGATTTGTAATTCCCTTAGTTCGGCATGAACATACATACATATATCTACCTTTGAAAGACTAATTTTTTTGGAATTCTGAGACGCAACCAAATTGATCCCTACACGAGCTAACTCCGAGCCAGTACTTGGTATAAGTTATATTTTATCTGTAAACCATTGGCCGATTCTTCCAGCGTGGTCCTTGGCTACTCCGCGCTAGCCCAAGCGGTGCGAGGTCGACACAACACAAGCGGTTGTGGTATTTTAACAAGATCCCACGATGCTCGTACGAGTGAAGTACATGTAAGGGGTATATGCACTGCAGAAGGCCTCTGAGCCTTCATGAAAATATCTTTTCACCTAATCCTTTGCCTGCAGGTACCCCTCGCACGTGCGCTAATGGTAGTACGTCTCGCTTCTCGGCGTCGGGCTGTGCCAGTAAGACTGCAAATTGGGAGGTAAGCGAATGTTTGAAACGCACATTCTGCAACACTTGGTCAGCCCGCATATACAGTGTTGAGGATCTTTGTGGAGATAGAGGCTGATTACTATCAAAAAAAGATATATTTTGGCTCCAAACTTGCGTCTCGAAACATAGACCAACTTCTAGCAGCAGCTATAAACCTAATGCAAAGGATTTCCCTAAAGAATTTAAGGCATTCAAAATATCTTTGTCATCTAAAGAGGTCCGAGCAATGGACTGGGGTCTGTAGTGCTTAATGGCGGATTTATAGACCAAACTTAGAACTTCAACTAGATACTTATAAACTCTAGATGTATATAAGAAGAGATAGTTTCTTGTTTAACGTAGAGGATAGGCTCAGTTCTTTGTTCTTCACGGCAACATCTTTCTTAGTCACACTCTTTCAAGTTTGTTTTAGCTATATCATTCATTCCTCAGGAAAGAAGCAGGCTTCTTTTGCTGCTCTATCTTGAAAGTTGCATAATTTTACCCGCTCTTTAACAGTCTTGCCACTAAGTTTATTGCAATTCGAAATTCTATTGCTAACTCATTCCTCAAAATGCAAATTCTCTACCTCTTTTCAGCCGGTACACTCATCACTAGGGTCATTTCTGCCCCGGCCCCATCAGAGAACTCTCCATCAGAGCCTTATGCCGCTAGCCTGGGCAAGCGATGGCCGTTCGGTTGGTTTCAAGGTCCAAGAGTTGGACGCCCTAACATCGTGGCGGGTTACCTACCTAGACTTTCAAGCTGCATATACCCTTACTGCACACCATCGGATTATTCAGTTCCCCAGTCAACTACCACATCATCTTACACGACGATGAATACCTATGTAGCAGCGAACACAACCACGTCAGTCACAACGACTGTTTATATTGCACCACCCACCACCAGCGCGGCTACTACCCTACCTAAATATACCACTACTGCAGTAGCACCTGCACCAGTCACCACCACTACTAGTACCACTAGCACTACTAGCACCACCACCACCACCACCACTACCACCACTACCACTACTGCTACCACTTCCACTTCCACTTCCACTTCCACTTCCACTTCCACTTCCACTTCCACTTCCACTTCCACTTCCACTTCCACTACCACTACCACACCTCCAATGATTACAACGACAACTACAACGAAGCCTTGCACTACTCTCAAGACCACGACCAAAGCCAAAGTTCATAGACCCACCAAGCACAAACCTAAAAAGCCAATCATCTATCGACCTAAGAAACAAGAGTACAATTCTCCCAAGAATCCTGTTTATGAATCTCCCAAGAAACCTGGCCATGAGGCCCCCAAGAAACCTAGCTATGAGACTACCACCAAGAAAGTTCATACAACTAAAGTAACGACAACCACCATTGCCATGGTATCTTTGCCGACTAAGATAGTCGATTACGACTACAGTAACCAAAACACAGGCTACGGGCCAGTAGTTTACCATAGGGCGGAACAAGAAGATCCCAAGTATGGCGAAAACGACGAAAAGCCATATCGACCACAAGCGAAAGGGTCGCCTTACGATAGCCCACCAGAGGTCGGTGAGCGTCAATATGGGCGCAAAAAGGGAAAAAAACCTGCCAAAGGTGGTGTTAAGAAACCTGCTGCTAGGCCCACAACGACTACAACGACTACGACTACGATTCAGATTGCTAAGAATCTACCACCAGCGAGCATTGGGTTGTCAATTGAGTATTTAGCACCGGTTGCTTATACTACTACAGCTTGTTGATAAACTTTGCACCTAATTTTTTTCTTCTTTTGCATATATGTCTCGAGTTTCAAATCCCATTCCGTAATGTAGGGAATTGCAAGTAAAATATTGGCTGTTTTGGTTTATCTACAGGTTCTGCTATCGGCGATCTTTACAGGCAGAGCACAAAGCCTTTACCTTAGGCAGCTTTCTTTTCTTTGCATCTTGCCTCCCATTCCACTAATTGTCTGTAAAACCCAGCATTCGGTCTCGCTTTCTTTCTCTTTTCCTGTACAATCTCTAGCGCTTTCCCCACCGTAATATCGTCCTTCCATACCACTTTACAATAAATTTTAAATCATTAACTTCGGTTCATATGTGATGGTGTTTCAATAATAGACCGTGGTGAACTTACGATATGCGACAACAAAGCTACAGCTTCTACTCATCCCCTGTAAACAATGCACCAAGATTTTCCCATTCCCATCCTGGCCATCTAACGCTTTATCGATGAACCCTACACCCTTCTCGAGCTGATCTAATAGTTTCTCGTCAGGTAGATCGTCAAGTTCAATTTGCACGTGTTGAAATGCGTTGCCATCTTCTTTCAAAGTGTTGTTCAGCAGTCCAAGGGTACCTCGCGCGATCGTTAATATGTTGAATATACCATTTTCTCGGAGGAGGGTTGGGTTTCGGGCGGCAAAGATGCTATAATTAAATATTCATGGTGTTAGATCGTCAATAATTAGATTGGAGAGTGATCAGGTTAAGCATACTCTCCAAGGTATAAACCCGGAATTATTTCGTTCATAGGTTCATTCATTTTGTAGATTTCAGTTTGGGGACCTTTGTGAAGTGCAGTTGCGGCGTGATATACGCGTCGATGTCAAAGTTGAGGTTGAATCACTAGAAAATTTCGGAAAGGAGGTTAAGGTTTGTATCTTGTAACGCGACTCACGGCCGTGAACTTGAAGATTCAAGGTGTCATCACATCAAGGCTATACTTTTACAGCAAAAACTAATGCGTCTTCTACATATCTGTCAGACGCGGCCTGGATGTCAGATTCCCAAGAAGGTTAAATATTACCGTAACGTAAGGGCGTCAAAAGCGGCTGACGTTTGAGCTGCGCCATCTACAACACACAAAATGCAACATATCTCCTTGTTCAAAAACACAGACGTGTCCGACGTGCCCATTCGGTGATCCGAATATTCTCCCAAGTGCTAAAGCTTTAAAGGTGTAAAATCTTCTTCCATATACTAACATATGATCTCGGTCGCTGAATAGCAATTCTCAGAGCTTATGCAATTTCAGGGCAGTCGCATGATCAAATTGTGGACGCTCTCATTGAAGATATTCTTTACCTTGTCAATCTCTCATCCCGTTACTTGTATGGATGATGGAATCTACCAATGCGCTCGCGAGCTAAAGAATACAAGTATCGATAACCAACTATCGTATCAAGTTCTAAACGCTAACCGTCAGCACAATTTCTCCGCCCGAGGAGATCGGACCAACTGGGCCCGTAAGGAACACCGGGCCTAGGGCACCCGGGAGGACTTGCAAGCCCGCGACCCCGTGAAGGATACATTATTGACCCACATCGTCAAGTTCAGTCCGAAGTTGAAATTTCGGGCGGCGTTTCATCTGAAATTCTGCTGATATCCACTCTACTATCATCAGCTAAGCCCCTGCTAATCATGGCCTTATTCGTATAAAGTCAATCCACTTTGAAGTTATTAACTCTCATTTGTTAGAGATATTAGCATTCTAGTGCATCTAAATCGGGCGCTTCCGACAAAGAGACCAATATGTCCTCGTACCGACCGTTGCGTTATCTCATTCGTGAAAACACCACAAAGAATTGACCTCCTCGGGACAACGGCTACAGCCGAAACAGTAATAATACTTTTCTGCAGAGCGAAAAAAGCCAATGGATTAGCGGATCAAATCAGTGGTAGTCTCGTGCTCATTTTCTGACTTGCAGATTCATCATCTGGGCACTCGCATTGGACAATGCATAAGGCTCTTCCGAGGCGTTTGATAGCCACGTGATGGCACCCATCATAGTGGCTGATTGGTCCTCGGACGATCGGTAACGCGATCACAATTGCGGTTTCAGCGCATGCGCGTGGCGGTGATTTCATTGGAGAAGCCACTTGTTGCAATTTGGATTCCAACACATGACATTTTGTCTCGCGATTCTCTCGCTAATTGAGCCCAGGTTGGAGTCGGAAACGAACTGATATCCTGCAGCTGCAAGCCAGCACCAGCCAAAGGGGGCAGAAGAGTCACAGCCAGTATATTCCAACGTTTTAAACGGAATTTAGCTGTCTTCAGCCTTGCAATAACCTTTTATATCGCTTTAAATTTCCTTCGCCATCAACTCAGCTGGTTTGATGAGGCGTTGTTGCATAAACTTCACAATAAATCGCCATGATACCAAGGGAATCCTTGCTTCAAGCTGATTATTCCTCCTTCGTTTCGGAAAATTTTCGGCTAAAGACAAATTTCAACATGACGGTTCGCTATGATCCCGTTTCATTCCTTCAAATATTTTCATGCGCTTATGGGAGAGAATGGAAATCACTTCAACTTAGTCTAGAAGAATCCATGAGTCCGAGTATCCGTAAATCTCACTCCTTCAGATTGGTGGGGCTACGAGTTAATATTTCGACAGAAATGGGTGAAGGGAGTACCCAAAGGAACAAAACAATACGACACCAAATTCCAATGCTTAAGCATTTCGCAAACAGAGGTGCATGTCGCTATTGGGCTTTTCGCTACTGTAGCGGCTTCTCAGTCAGCACAGATGGTCTAGGAACATTCAAACGCTGTAAAATATATCAGAAGGCGTACCCATCTGATAAACAGCGTTTGGAAATTTTATATACAGCTGGACTTGTATGTATTACTAATATTAATACTAAGTCTACAAGGCAATCTCACTACGAACTGGACTCGCGTGCAGCCTGTCTTCGGTATGAGCTAGGACATTGTTCAACTGAGGACAAAGAACTGAAAAGGATTACGTGTTCCCGGATGACTTGACTCCGTTTTCAAAGCTACTGCAAATATAGGCTGGCTGAACCCTCAATGTGGTACCTTGATGTGGTTTCGGAACAGAAAGCCTTGGGAACCTACGCAGAAATTTATTCGGTCAACAGATCTCAGGCTTGAAGAAGAAAGGCTTTAGGGCGATGATTCGACAGTAATGTGCGACGACAATCGCTCAGCAATATCTGCGACCGTCTTAATCCTGGGCATTTGACAGCAGGATCGGGAGGAGGGCCGAGATCTGATCCTCGCTGCAAACGAACAGCGCAGGATTTGCCTCTTTCTGCATGATACGAACTTCTTGCAGTAAAGCGGAGTTAATCAAGACTTTGCCACGTAGAAATGTGCACATCAATATGGAAGAGTGCCTCGCATTTCCCCATTCCTTCTTTATCCCCAATTGTCAGAGATATTGATTTGGCCAGCTGAGTGGCGCCGACGCTGCAGGAGGTACATGATATTTGTGAATGTAAATAAATCTTTGAGCTTTTCACTTCTCAAACAAAAAATACCGACGATAAAATTGCAGTCAATTGGTTTAACGGAGAGTGGAATCATCTTTGGCCACACGCAGGCAACGACGATTGATTACAATCTATGCAAATGCTGTTCATAGAGGTTGCGAGTGCCTAGTCCAGCGTCGCAAACCAATTTCTTTATCCACAACTGACCTGTACACTCAGAGTTCTTCTATGCACCAGTTTATCAACGTTATATGAATCCATATTCACAATTCTTCCGCCTATGAACTGTCCACCGATCTGACGTGGCCAGCCCTTCCGGCTCGTCGGGTTTGAAACTTGTTCAAAATGCAACACGACGTGCTTCACATCTCACCAAGCGGATTCGGACTACCATTGACAAGAGGTCAAAATACCCGACTAACAATGCTTTGTGCGACTGTCAGAAGACATATATTCCAAGATGATATATCTCGAAGTCATGTGCAGAAGTTTAAACTACTATTTTCCTAGTTCTTATCCGCATGTGATCAATACTATATCCCCAGCCGTGTGAATATTAGCTCAAACTCTCAATCTAAGTATCGACAACTTCCGGTCTAGACGTCTTGGCTTTTCCCGCTTGACCTGGTAAGGAGCCTTCCTGCTTGCTCGGTCAAGCTTTCGCCAGCGGAAGATATAAAGAACCGGCAGCCGCTCCCGTCGACGAGCCAATTGTAATATATCCCCTTCCATGGTATCCCCCACTCGCTCGCAAGTTCGGTTGTGAATTCCGGTCCACAGCGCCCTGAGGATTTGCCCTAATTGGCAAAGTATCAAGCGATTTCATGAAATCTAGAATCGTAACGGATATTCGTAATGCTCACACAGGAGTTTGCCTGTTACGGAGGTTCATCGAGTGTCGAAACCTATATATCCGGTTGAACCGCTTGATTTTGCCGGGGCTGAGATGTCACGTATGTTGTACGAGGATTTAAAACTTCCTTATCCCTGGAATATCGGTTTTATAGACATAGTTTCGAATTCTTTACAGAGTACGATTGCAAAATTCCATTCTTCATCAGAATTTTGGATGTTTACACTGTGTTCGAAGTGGCAAACCCGGTAAGATCTTAACAACAGGCATGTAAATATAAGCTTATATATATAAGTACCTATATACGTTTCACAATGCTCGTTCCAGGATTCTAGGAATAATTCTCACAGGTATCTCGGCTGTTTATGTAATAAGAATGACAGATCGGTGTAAAATTCGTAACCAGATATTCAAATGGACTGCCGTCGGTTCATCGACTAACTCATATTTCTGTCTATCAAAGTATCGGATGAACGGGACTTAAAAATGTAACTTCATAAAAGAAACTGGGAAGTAAGAATCTAGATTCAAGGACTCTTCAGAATTAAAATTTAAAACCAGGTTACAGTGGCAATCTAGATTTGAAATTTTAGAGAGAGCGTCGTTGGTCTTCATTTATAAGAAACAGATTACGTACGCAGCATGGGATTAATATTCGGAAAATTTCTCCCCTAACACCAACCCATTGAACAGATTTCATGAAAAGTTTATGTACTATATTTATTGCATTATATTGACACACTTGTGATATATATCATTTCGCTCCATTGTCTCATAAACCCGCTCATATAAACCAAAGAATCTAACCGCATTTGATGCCGGATTAACTCCTAGCGAAGCATCAAATCCATTCTCAAGCAGTAAACAAGCTCGTTTCGAATAGAAACCCGTCATTCGTCCCATTGACAACACATTGTAAACAAGGGTTCCATAACCATGTTGTTGTTCTCCGCTCGAGGCTCAGAATGGGAATATCGCGGTGTTCCTTCGCACGGATGATGTTGACCCAAAACAACCAAGAAAAAGAGGTCGTATAACGGTCGCAAAACGTGAACTCGACGGCCAAAAAACTTGTGATATACCTGTCCAGAATCTGCGTGTTTCCAGCCGGACCTGGTGACCTTGGAAATAGGGTTTTGTATTCGAAACAGGCTGACAAAAGGCCGGCGGCTAAATCGCATCACCAAACCCCTAAAACGCTCCTTTGCGAAAATCGTGATCTCATCGATTTAAAGTCGCCATAAAAACTCCGAAACGAGAGCTCCCGCGCGGATCGAGACAATCCAGGAAACGTCTTTTTGCCTCTGTCTTGTATCGTATAGAAAATCCTCCGAAAGAAAGTTAACGGCACCTCGAGCAGGCATGTCGCATGTCGTTGCATATTTCGTATATGTCATGTCGCCGGGGTGAAATCGTCCGAAAGAGGAGTCGAGTTTCAATACTCTACTCTCGCTCTTGTCTCCGCCCTGGCCCTCTTCGCACCTAAATCTTAAAATTTCCGGCTCGATACCCTCGAAACCCGCGAGATCCCATCGGTTTTTCGTCATTAGCGATGCGGATAGGGCAACAGACAGTGGCTATCAAACCGATCAACGGGAGATAACCCTGTCCTTGACCGTTTCGAAGGCCTTTCGATCACTTGAACGTTGATCCTTGGTGGGAGAACTCCTGTACTTTCGAGAGATGAAGCATCTAGGGCTTTGTGCTTCCAGGTAGACCATCTGACCGGAGTTGTTACCGGTCGGCGAAGAAGTATTCAAATGAGGGATTGCGTAAGTCGCCTTTTCCGTTAACCAGATGCTTCATGCATCTTTGGGGTTCTGCAGAGGAGATCTGCGATAGTTTCCGCGGGCGCAGGGCCGCGATATCTAAATCTGAACTACCCCCAGTTGTTCAGATTTCTGATATAAAGATGAGCAGTGTTTCTTCATGGAATCCAAGAGGCAGATAACATTTTCACCGATCGGAAATATCCGAGTTATCTATGCCAGCATATCTCAGCTTGTCTTGGATTCCAACTGCTCCAGATTCTCCTAAATCCTCAGCTTCTCGTCAGCAGAGCACTTTTCAAAGTTATATCTTTGTATTCTAACTCACTTTTGCCCTTTATCGCAGATCTCCTTCCGAATCTTTTGATTCTCTTACATAAACTTTATCAGGATAAAGTTGCAGATTCGATTACAATCCCGGAGGCCTTCGTCCGTTCCTTCGTTCACGATACAACCCGTACACTCATTCGAACCTGTTCCTCCATCACAGCGAAAAATTTCCCACCCACCCTCGCGAATTCGCCTGTCCAGGATAAAAAAACTCTTCAGGAGGGAAATTCTGCACAAACCGTTCGGAAATGAAGGTATCTCCAACTGGCGCATGCGCCTCGCTATTACTTGCAACCCAGGTAGCACCTGCAGTATCTGCACCTGTCCCAGAACCACAATCACGGGTACAGAACGAACCTCTGAAGGGTATTGTGAACCAGGGAAAAGAACTTAGCGAACTCTCAGTTGGAACGCTAGATGCGGTTCAATGCTTTGGGTTGAAGAAAATATACAAGGCTTGTTGAGGTTGAGAGGGAGAGAAATTGGAAGTAGGTGTGGTAATGTTGGATAATGGCTGCACGCTGGGCTGGTCCGGATGGTGGCCACATTCCAACAAGCTGGTAAATGAGAAGTTTCGAAACAACTACCTCGTGGGAGATGCAGGAGAGCTATTATTTTCTTGTTCCTTTTGGAAGTTCGGATAAGTTGCTTAGTCCGATCGAGCTCTCCTGGTTCCCTGGTTTGGTAGATGGAGATATTTCATCATGATAAGCTTTGGTCAACAACTTTTTCTCGGAGTTTCATAACCCAGAAAGTTTATGTTGAAATATGCATCCTCAACCCCGAAATTTCACTATCCGGATCAATATCACAATCTCGAAACCAAGCTGGCTCGCGGAGATTGAACCCGGATATTCTCGCTTTTTCCAACCCTAACGTTAACGTCCTCCGTTATACCATCTCTTATCAACATCGCAGGTTTAGTATCACAAAGATACTGACCGGCAGCTGGCAGACCCCGAATGCTTTCATCCATTCCATAAAGAATAATTTATGGAGCTCAGTCAGCCAAGCCATGGTTTCGAACTCGGAGTTTCCTTGCTTCGCCATGAAATATTGCGATAAGGACAGTCGCCGAAGCTTTAGTTCAGCTATAATTACTATACCGCCTTACTTTTAAGGATTTGAAAAGTAAGAAAACGGTCTAATAGTACCCAATGGCAAATATACCGCTCCCGTCTGGATGATGATCGCCATTGCCGTGCGACGGACAGAGTTCGAGACTCTATAATGGTGGCGTGACTAGCTGAAGGGGAGGCAAAGGGAGCTCAATATCATCGAAACTAGAAGCTGGAAGCGGCACGCACATGGCATATGATAGTATTTTTTGCGACGATGCGCAAAACAGGAACTATCATTTGCGATTGCATTTGCATTTTCCGCGCCCTTCTCATTGGCTTCATATGCACTGAAGGCAAGGGAGGCGAAAATACGGAAATACCGGTCGATCGAGGATGTTCTGTTTGAGATTTTTGTTTTACTGTATATGTGTATATTCGAATTCTAGCGCACGAGCATAAGGACCCACAAGGTCGACTAGATGCCGCGATGTCGTTGGCCACGTTGATGGAAATGTAATAATGCATATGGGATGAAAAAAAAAGAAGGCGTCGGCACGCTCAGGCTTTTTCGAATCACTGACATGTCGCATCTGGAGGGAGGAGGCGGGAACGCCTTGGCCGACATGACCGGGCCTCGTATTTCAAGAAAAGTTAGGAGACGGCGTATTTCGCAGGGCGCTTATATTCAATGTTGATTTTCCGCTGCCGTTGTGGCTCAGAAATACTATATTCATGTGCGTGCATACATATGACATGTGGTAGGCATGAGGCATCATCTTTTTTTTTTATGTATGTCTTGGTTTTGTGGTACCCGATAGGTGTTCAAATGGATTTGATATCAAAGCTCTAGTTTCCGGGTTGACTACGCTTGGATTGCAAAACGGTGAGATTCAGGAGCTCATTTACAAAGGGGAGCCCTATGGGAAGAAAGGTGATTCATGATCATGGTGTATCCATTGCACTCTAGGATCTGATGAAACTAGGTGGTATTGGCTAATTCAAGGCTAGCCTGGCCATATGGCCGCCACTGTGGAACTTTGAGATTCTGGGCTCCGTCTTGCTTTTTTCTTCTCTTTGCTCAGAGAAATTAAATTCAAAGATATGGTCAAGTTGATATCATAGAGATAGGCTAAACCGGCTAACCCATTCCATGTGGGCTGTCTTGTCTTTCAATTGGTATGGCTATCATCAAAACTCTAAAAGTTTCGATATCAGGATCAGGTACCCGGCCGGCTGATCAATCGATGGCAGACTAGATGATGATAATTGGTGCCTGCCAACCGTGCCGTGGTGCGTTGGATTACAGATGCGTATGTAAATACGTATTAATACCGTTAGAGAATTAAGTTGATATAGAATCTCGCGTATATACGTATGCATATTGGCCCGTATAAAATGTGTGTGTGGATAATGCGGTAGGTGTCTCTGCCACTTATACAGCTTAACGAGCCGCCTGCTGCTTCTGCGCGCAGCTGCACGGAAGGGTCGAAAAAATAAAAAAATAAAATAAAATAAAATAGTTGCGAAAAAAACTAGGTCATGCGCAAGGGAAGAAAAAAATATATTGCAGAAAATTCGGGTCTCACAAATCACAAATCGACAAAAAGGTAGAGCCAATTCGGCCAAAGTTTTGGATTGAAACTTGGGTGGACGGCTGAGCCTTAAGGGTATCCACCACCCATTCTTTTTTTCGTCAAGATAAACCAATAAACGTTTTTGAGCCAAAAAAACTGCCATGCATGAGATGATGGGGTCTGGTGTGGAAGCGAAATCGCATCGGTCATCGCAGAAAATTTCAAGAACCCCTGTCGGATTGTATGCATCTGCTCATGTGTGGTGTGGTGGAGAATCTTCTTCAGAGAAGGTGGTGTCACCGAAGTGGTGTCTGAAACCCGTGGGAGGATTCCGCAGAGAGAGCGCAAAGTTACTTGCCATATGCAGCAATATCAGTAGCATCTCCACTGCGCCTTTTTCTTTGAATTATTCCTCCAGTTCTTTTGAGCCCCAGTTAACTTGCTCTCTGGCTTATCCCCTGGGCAAGCCTCCTTCGTTCGCTTATTCTGATAGCTGACTGGAATTCTCAATCAGTCGTCCGAAAAACCGAGCCGTGCCCCGGCCGCGGGGGGAAGGGCCTGCCCGAACCAACTGCAACACAGTCCAACATCCAGCAACCAAACCGTAAGAACATGCCGACCAGACTGTCCTGATATCAAACAAAAAATGTCAAAGCGACGGTATGCATAGGTCAATATGGGCCATTTCCGGAAGCTCATGCTGCCCAGAAGAGTTTTCGGCAGACGGGTAAAGAAAAAAGAATACCTATAGAATGTTTGGGGGAGAAATAATAGAACAAGAAAAGAAAACAGGGCTAAAATTAAGGTAGCAAACAATCGTATGCACGACGGGACCCAATTGCGTTAATCGTGGACACCCGCAAAACAAGAAACCAAAAACACTCTGGTCGAAGGGCTGATTCGGGAATCTTCAAACTAAAACCGTCACAAGCCTGGTCCGGAAAACTGGCCCTTGTTCCTGGCCTAAAATTTTTTGTAAAGAGACTGTGAGATATCGCAAATTGAAAGCGATCGATTGGAATGAGTCGTCCGTGAGCCTTGCCGTCCGTTGTCGTCGTAGTCGTCGTACCGCCCAGCGCTCTCTCGCTGCCCTTCTCCTGCCCAATTTGCGCCAACACAAAGCACGGAACAACCAGTTAGACGTCGCGGTCGGTGCGCTCTTCGAACGCTCGATTGACTTCGGAGGGCTACCACGCGAAAAAGCCCAATCGCAAGGGCCGGATAGACCTATTTTATTAGTGCCGGGTGGGTCCCCCGGTGTCGAATGTCTGAGCAATAGCCGTCAAATAAATTAGAGTAGCAAACAACAAATTAGAGTAGCAAACAACATCCCTGAGCTCCGTAATACCGCAGCGCCGCAATTCCGTACTTTGTAAAACACCGAGTTTATTCGTGTATTGTATTTGAGAGACAAGTAACAAATTGCCGATTCGTCGTTTAACGGTCAGGAGCTCTGAAACAAGTTTTCCCGTGACTTTGTCGAATTTTTCTGCTGCTTGATTGATTCAAAGCTCGACGGTCTGGGGTAAACCGGGGTTCTCAGTGGCCCCGAACATGGTTGAAGGTCGTACAGACCCAGACATCCACCAGCAACCAGGCCAATGGGCGCGCTAGAAGCTTAGCGCTAGCCCGACACAGTCACCTGCTACTTTTTTGCTGTGCAAATTTGAGTTTTCTGAGGGAGAAATACCAAATGCGATCGAATCGGCCTCCTTCGGTCAATGCGTCCTCTCGTTCTTCGTTCTTCCTTAATTTCAAAAAAAGAGGGATAACGATGGGTGAGCCCCAGCGGCGTTATGGGGCACGGCACAACTGCGACTAACTAATTAATTCGGGCTGTTCCAATTATTTCTGAATGTTTTTTTCTTCTTCTGTTAGATATTTTTTTTTCTTTTCTTGTCTCTTTTTCGCCATACTAGCGTGGCGTATTCTGCCATACATTGCGCTCGGATTCGCTTCACTAGTGTAACGGATAGCTTAGCTTGGTGTTTTTCGGTAGTCTCGGACCACTGCAAAAAGCTCGATGAGATCATGTCTACGGCAAAATATCCCCACGACCACACCTCCTAAACCTAAGACGAATACGGATATTGGGCGCGTAAATTTAGATTCTTTCGTGCCCATTATGCCTCTTCTTTTAACAGATATACCTGTCCTGTACCTCTGCAAGTGCAAGGGACAGCCCGGGATGCGAGCAGAGCCCAGAAAAAGAAAATACGCCTTGCATCTGTACGTTCAATTTCGTATCCCAACACCCCCGGCAGCCAAGTATCATAGCTTAACCTTTTGCAACTTTGCCCAGGGCATTGCAACTCTAGACGAACATAGTCTCAGCTGAGCGCTTCAAACAACAGGTTCCCGCGAGTCTCGAATTGGGATTTCCCAGTTGTATCCTTCGTCCTAACCTTTATCAGAGGCCATGGATGCATTGGCTGGTAATATTGCCTCAGTGCTATACACCCACCACCATCATCCCTTCGATCGAGGTCCTCGAGCTCCCTCGCGCCCAGGCACAACGATTCCGCTCCACTCCTGATGAGAAAAGAAAAGAAAAGAAAAAAGTAATCCTTCTCATGGGTGTGTGTGCGAATCAGAATATCCACCACGTTGGAGACCCAACAGAAACTTCCCGCAGCTAAATTGGCGACGGTAGGGGTCCAACTCTTAGATACACCCATCCCTCCATGCCAACTTGAACTTCTATAAAGTTGGCCCATCTCGCCCTTGGATCGACACAATCCTTTTCTCATCAGGGCCTCAATACCAAAGACGGTGAATACTCAGCAGTCTTTTAGCTATTCTACTCCGAATACCTTATATTACCTTTTAGAGAATCGCCTCAAGGCAAATCCGCTTCTTACCTAACTTTATATCTCTTCACCCTCATAACTACCTTTTAATAGCTACTCTGCAAAAGCTCTCTGAAGTATATCTCCAACAAACCCGCCAAAATGAAGTTCTCAATCACCCTCTCCGTCGCCGTCCTCTCTCTCGCGACTCCTCTCATCGCCTTGCCAGTAGCAGAGGCTTTACCCGCTCTCGCCGCTGAAAAACGCGAGGCAGAACCATGGTGCGTCGGAAATGCCTGCCATAAGAAGCGTGCTCCAGAGCCCGTCCCCGCGCCAATTGCTGAACCAGAAGCAAAGCCGACTTGGTGCGTTCTTAACGCTTGTCACAAGAAGAAGGCCAAGCGTGTCCCAGTACCTGAGCCACTTCCAGCTCCAGCTCCAGTCCCAGTCGCTGCTCCCGAAGCTGCTCCAACCTGGTGCGTTGGAAACGCCTGCCACAAGAAGCGATCCCCAGTCGCTGAAGCTGAAGCCGAACCCACTTGGTGCGTCGGAAACGCCTGCCACAAGAAACGATCTCCAGTCGCCGAAGCTGAAGCTGCCCCAACCTGGTGCGTTGGAAATGCGTGTCACAAGAAGCGATCCCCAGTCGCCGAAGCAGAGGCAGAACCCACTTGGTGCGTTGGAAATGCTTGCCACAAGAAGCGTGAAGCTGCTCCAGAGGCTGCTCCAGAGGCAGAGCCATGGTGCGTCGGCAACGCTTGCCACAAGAAGCGTGAAGCCGTTGCTGAAGCCAAGCCATGGTGCGTCGGTAACGCTTGCAAGCGTGAAGCTGCTCCAGCAGCAGAGCCAACTTGGTGCGTCGGCAATGCGTGCCACAAGAAGCGTGAAGCCGTTCCAGAGGCCAAGCCATGGTGCGTCGGCAATGCGTGCCACTAGAAGCACGAAGCTGAAGCCGAAGCTGCCTCCGCCGCCTAGATATCAACTTCCACGACGACGACACGGAGAACGGAATGACCTGCAAAAGCAATTCCGACGGTCACTACCTTCTCTAGATCCGAATATCTCAACTTCATCACCATCATCATCATTCTCCATCAGGGACATGTTCAGGTCAACACTGTCCAGTTTCCTTTGTCATATCTCGACTCCTGATCAAATTCTTTCAAAGTTCTCCCCTGGTCGCGCAAATTGCTATTAATTCGGAAGAGAAGAAAAAAAAAAAACCTAAAACTAATTTTTCTTATTTTTTTTCTTTTCAATCTTTGGTCTCAACTCCCTCCCCATTCCCAACGGTGTTCTGCTTTTTTTTTCTTCCTCTCTTCCATTCTATATTTTCTTGTATATAAAAAACCCTCGTGGTTAACCCCGGCCAAGTTTACCTCTAGAGTTTTTTTTTACATGCTTTACTCATGGGCCGCGCGAGCGGTTTTGTTTCCTTACTATATTTGTTCAAAAATCTTTATATCTTGTTACCATCAGCTGCCCAAACATGTATTTGAGTTTCGCACACCAAACCCCTTTGCTTGCTCTTTTTTGTCTTTTTCACGGTGTCCAAAAAAAAGGGAAATAATCTTTTTTGGAGCGAAAAATATTTTGTTGCTGGGCTCCCGAGGGGGGAGTTGTCTCGTAAACCAGACTGCCATCCTTTACTTCTGCGAGTAGAGGTTCAAAGGATGTCAGTCTGGCTTACGAGTCAACTGTCGAAAAACAGGGAAAATACTATTTTAGTACTCGGCGCGAAAAATTTTTAACCCAAAAGAAAAGCCTCAATGGAAGCTTCCGTCTTTTTTCATTTGTTTCTTTCTTTTTTTTAATGCTTTAGTTAGGGAGAGATAAGCATATAATTAGCTAGCAAATTCGAAAATTCAATACTGTTTGAACACACATTTACTATTTTCCAATCGAAATTGTAATCCTAAACTTTACTACCTAGTAACTTCGTAATCGCTCCGTAAAATTTCGAAATCAAATAATTTAGCTTCGCGTCTACTACTACCGTGGCTAAAGAAAAAAAATGAATGTGATAGAAAATTTCAAAGCCGCCTAGGGATATTTTTCCTCTAGCTTCGGCGGCCGAGATAGTATGTTGTATTCTGACTGGCTGATTTTTCGTCGTGGAGGTGTGGTACATGGGAGAGATAAGCTAGGGACCCAAAAAGGTACCTGGCAGCCTTTCTCGCTCTGCAGCACACCACTTCTTCCCAACGCGGTTGCAGCCACACAATATAACAAGAGTGTGTGGTGGTTGTCGTGATAATTCCTACATACATGTTCCCTTAATCACGGCAGACAGGCAGAAACAGAAACAGAATTTCAGGAGAAAGGGAGAGAAATATCTTGGATGAGCTATTTTATTTTTCTCGCTCGCTTACTCGAAGCATTCGAGCGACTCAGAAGAGTCTGACTTTTAACTTTTTTTTTCCCTTGATGATGCATTGCATGATTCTGTTTCGTTGGATGTTGACGATGTGTTGCGCAGGGTCGAGACGTGTTGGGATGTGTTAGTTGGAAAAATTATAATAGTGCAATTTACTAGACAGGATTTGGCTGGTGCGAAGAAGCGAAATCGATTCGAAGAGCAGCCCTGCTCGACACATGTCGCAGGCCTCGGGGGGAACAAGGGAGTTTGGTTCCGAACGCGAGGGTTCTCTCCGTTTGGATTGGTTCCGTTCGAGAGATAGCTCTGACGAACTAATTCCTCACGCTTTAGGGATCCTTGAAGCCCCCGGCTGATGGATGAATCACCTACTCTTATCGTGAAGAATGTTCATCATATTGTACTCATTGTTCGTTTTGAAACGAGGCGAAATGTAATTAATGAGTGCCCGAAGTGAGAGGGTATTTCTCGCGTGGATGTGATGAGTTTCTGCTTCAATCACAATTATCAGCACGGCTGTATTAAACAATAAACGTGTCTCTCGCTAGGTATATTATTTTTCTAATTTATCTTATTTTATTTATTTTTTTCTGCACGGAAAAGTGTCTGTCGCGGGTCCCACCGGCACGCCATTATCCGATCTGAGACCGCTCCCAGTTGCGTACAACTGCTTCATCCATCCACTCCACCTGGCATAAAAATATTTCCCCTTTTTTATATAATCACTCAAATTTTGTGACATTTCAGCACAGCAAGCGCGTCAAGCACGTTCTCGCCAACTCAGGCCTGCCATGACCTGACCTGACCTGACCTGCGTGTGTGTGTGTGTGTGGTGTGTGTTCGCACATTCTCCGTGTACCTGCCTGCCACGTCCGCACCATGCTGGTACCTCAGCTCAGCTCGCTCGCTGTAACCCAACTCCGAATTCCGGAATTTCCAGAAATTTTAATGAAAGGGGGCAAAAGGCGAAAAATTTAAGATTCGATAAACGAGGCTTTTTTAAGGCGGAGTAAAAAAGAACTTTGTAACTGCGGTAAATTAACTACGGAGCCTATTCAAACCGCATTCCTTTCACAGCCATGGTTTATGTTTCCAGTCTAGCGAAGTTTCCAAATTCGAACGTTCTGGGTTCTTTGATCGAACCGAGTAGACGGTATCGATGTTGCATCTACCGTACCGTAGTTTAAAAATATCGATTTTGGTTATTTCATGCGAAAAATTTAGACCATATCGGATTTAGAGCATCGAATGGTGTCCGGATCCTTGGGTTTACGTGTCCAGATCGATCATATTTCTGGTCGCATAGTAATGTTGGGTAGTGATATAACATCCCAACTCCATCGGTCCTCCGTGTCATATTCTCGAAACGCAGGAAAAGGCCAATATCATATGAATTCAAACAGCCGTGTTGATATAACGATAATAATAGAATCAAAATGTGTTACCGGTATCATCCGCCAGCTACAGCTAGCTGCCGAACCTACCGGCCGATTTCCTGAGTCTCACAGTACATGATGTTTCCTGTATCCGCAGCAAGCACAATCACAGCGCACGCTTCTGCGGGTGTGCATTTCCGATGCTCGCATACATACGTTACGTCCAAAACCACCACCACAACACGTTTCGCTCTCGGTTAACCTGCGATGTCATATCACCATACGATATCAGACATAACCAAAAGCACAAAAAGGCATCTTGCTTTTCACCGATCACTTCCTTTACAACTGACTTGAATTGAGAGTAGAAAACTTGAATATTTGGATAAACTTGCAAGCCTCGTATCCCGTCCTTTCAAAACCGGAATTCCCGGCAACATCCAGCCGTCTTTCTGTCCAAAAACCTCCCCTATGATCAAATACGATCAATCCAGTAACTCACACTGTAAGCGAGGGAAAGTTCGGTGAGAGTCCATGCTCCAGACCGGCCGCCCAAACTAGGAACCTTTCAAAAGAAAAAAAAAATAAAATAAAATAAAAATCAGACTAGCAAAAAAACAGCAAGAAAAGCGAAGCGACGGAGTTTACGAGTATCTGACGAATCGCATGGCGAATACTCGGGTCCCACCCACTCGTGCCATGTCGTGCCAGGGGTAAAAATCTCTACTCTGCACTGACCTTGAACGTCCAGGGCAGGGAGTTGGCAGGGTCACGACACCACCAATTCGATTCTCGAAGCTTTCTGGCTCTCAACTCTGTGCGTTTTGGGTATAAGTTTTTTTCAGCAGGCAAGGGTGCCAGAAAGAAAGAAACGAAAAAACCTAGGCGAGGTGAAATTTTTCTTTCAGTAGCAGAAGCAGGAGTAATCCTCAGGCTGTACATGTAATGCAATTATAATAAGCACGGCGCGGGCAGCGCGCGATGCGATGCAATATAGGAAGGATACAGGGACAACAACAGCTAATAGGATTGGATATAATGTACGTGCGGGAGGCAACACATTTTGCTTTCGCACACCCTCAACTTACTGTGCCTCACGAACAATAGGTGATAACTTGTAGATGTAACTGTGGAGTTTCTTACGGATGATATAAGTTTACATGGTCTACCTACGACTGCGAAATGCAAGAGCGGCTCGCTTTCTCGAGGGTTTTCGGTTTCGTGAACCGTCATTGTTGACTTGATTCGATTCGACCGATTTCTGGATGGATGGATGGGAATCGAGAGACGCCGCCGGGGTTGATGCGATGCAATGCACCTAGGCACTGAATGCCATGTCTGCACGGTACGGCTTGGGTAGCAACGAAAATTAAAAGCCAGTTATATTCAAATATTTACAAGAAGAAGAAAAGCAACTATGATGAAAAAGAAAAATAGGAAAAAAGGAAAGAAATATCGAAAAAAGAAAGAAAATAAAGAAAAGAAAATACAGGAAAAAAAGAAAAATATGAAAAAGAAAATAATTATATCCTGAACACCCTCCCAGAAAAAGTACAAAAAAGAAAATCATGACAGAAATGTGGTGGAGTGGAGATTCATGCAGAAAGGTGGGGTCTGCGGTAAAAAAGTAAAGAGGACGGCGGTTAAGACCCAAAGGCATTGGCTGGTATTCGTGACAGGCCTTCCAGCACGGACTTCCAAGGGACTTTCAATTTGAACTTTAAGGATGAATTCGTTCTGCTCCAAGCCGTCTTGAAAAATTCCTTGATTGGCTTTTTCTTGCTAAAGCCTGCTCCTGCGATGCGGTCCTGGTGGAGTCCACGCGAGAGCAGAAACTCCAACGGAGTCATCATCGGAGCCTGGTCTGAAGGTCCTTCTTCTGGTTCCGGTTCTGGAGGAGGAAGGGGAGTATTTGGTGTGGTCGGTGGCGTCGTCGCGGTCGGCGCAGATGGGCCATTTGCATTTTCAACGCTGGCAGAGCTAGAATCCACGGCATGCGACTCCATTCTGTCGCCGTCGTGAGAATCAAGCAGGGCCGCGAGATCGGCTTCAGAGAGGCAGATTTCGAGGCTTGCAACTCTCACCAACTCCAAACCCTCTGCCATCTGGCTTCCCGTGTCCTGCACAGTTTCAACGGACGCTGAAGGAACCAGGTCGAATAGGCCGTAATCTAAATTACAGGCGCCTTCTGAGGTGTGGGCTACAGAGAGATCGGCCTCCGGGCCTGCATCTCCCACCTCGACAACCTCGTCTGCTGCAACAGAGGCTTCAGGAAGGCCGGGTTTTCCCCAGGCGCCCTCCGTCTCTGCCACCGCATTTGATGGTTCAATTGACATCTCCTGCATATGAGTATGTTCAATAACTGTTTCAATGTGCGTATCCAGAGTAATATCAGTAGGAGCAGCATTAGCAGGACGAACAGTAGTGGTTGCGTTATTGGCAGTAATAGAATCAGTAGTAGGAGCTTTTAGCTCAACTTGAACTTCAATAGATTCTTTAGGAGTGGCATTAGTTACTAGCTTCTCCTCTTCTTCTTTCCACTCCTGTAATTTGGCTCGCATTCTCCTGCCAATCTCTGCTGTATCAACCTTTGGTGCTTGTTGAAACCCTCTGTGACTGGATGCGTGCTCTGCAGGTGGGAACCTACCAGGAGCACCGCCATTGCCCATCTTGATAGAATTGAAATTCATCGTCAAATGCTCGTACTTGCTCATCGGAGGAGTGAAGGGATGTCGGTCGTAGAAGAGACCATCTTTCCAAACCCATTGATATCCATCCCAATACTCGCCAGGCTCACCGAAAAACTTTTGAATTCGTCCAAAGTTATCCTGCCAGTATCTAACAAAGCTAGGATCTCGGATTTCATCAGCGGTGAGAGAGCGTTGAGAGGAGGTCGAGAGCTGTGAGTGATTGTCATCTTCGTCTTCGTCTTCGTAGTCATCATCGTAGTTATCTGGTTCTTGTGAGTCGTCATGATAGTATTCTCCAACACTAGCATCTTCTTCTCTGTATGTATAGTATTCATCTTCATATTCATCCTCATACTCATCTGTAGAGGTGAATTGTGATCCGAATTCTTCCTCAGCAGTGTCATACTCCTCTTGGTAACTATCTTCATCTTCTTCCATGATGAATTCACCTCCTTCAGGGGCCAACTCGAGGTCAGCGTCACCCTGTCTAGGAACCAGCGCATGGTCAAGTTCCGAGGAGTCGGTAGCAATGATTGTAAGAGTCGACGAGGTGACTTTGAGGATTCCAGGAACCCAATTGTCATCATCGTCGTCCCAGTCTTCCCAACGGGTGGAACTCGAAAGAGTTGCACCCGAGGAGACTGGGATTTCCGAATCATCATATTCCTTATCATCTGAAAGTGCCATGTCCGAAGACGTATGAAAGCCTGAATCTTCGTCTTCAGATTCCTCATCTTCATCATCAGCCATCACAGCGGCAGGCTGAGAATTAGAATCGGATTCTGTTTCCGAAGAAGCAGCACTTTCAATGGCAGTCATATCAGTTTCTTCCTCTTCAGGAGCGATCGATGAGATACGCATCTCTGGAGGGACGATGACTGAAGTGACAAGACCGATAGCTACATCAAGTAGCTTGACGACAGGGTCCTCGTCATCAGTAGCTATCGTAATAATACATATTAGGACAATTACATACAATAATTGAGAATGAGTATATGTTAATGAAACAAGACATACCAGGAACAGCGGAAGCCAATTGATCGTTTTGTTCAATGGCGGTACGAACTTGTTCTGCAGTATCTTTGAGTTCATCAAACTGGCCGGCAAAGTCTGCAGCGGCCGCGAGAAGACGGCAAACAGCAGCTTTGCGGGCAGGCGAGAGGATAGAAGACATTTTGAAGTTGATATGAAGATGGTATGAATATCAATTGATGAAGGAACAATTGGATATCTCGTTTGAAGATTAGTGATAGTGATGATGGTGATAGTGTGAAGTCTTGATCAATAATAGAAGCTAGCTTGTGCGTGCGAACGTTGCGAAGAGGTGATCGAGACTGAAGAGGGAAGAAGAGGAGGAGAAAGAGAAGAGAAGGAAACGCAAGAGGGAATCTACAATTTTGTATTGAAGCGGTATTTGCAACGTTGAATGAGGGAATCTCGAGTGTCAGGCTTGTCATTGTCTACAGTCTATTGAAGCTATACACACAGTATCCCCCCAGCAACATGCTCCACGACCATCTATCAGCGTCTCTGTGTTATTTTCAATATTATCACAAGATACCGATGCAATTGTCTTCGCCGGATTGGAGTCCTGAATATCGAGGTCTCAAAAAATATAAATTATATTACCAAAGGCTCCACCAGCGTAGAGTTCTACTGTACAGGTACACGGACCCGCAACAACAGTCCCACTGTTGCAGAATAGGCAATTCATCCCAATCGAGTAATTGCCACCAATCGGGGCTGTTGACACCAGAATATCGGCATATACAAACAACAACAAGTTCTCTTTAGAATATAATTTCTTCACACGAATAAATACATTTATATCCAAATGTATCAATCGAAAAGTACAGAGGTACCTCATTCACCGCGTCTAATGGCGAATGGGAGGTCGCCTGTCGTCTGTCTTGCAGAAATCCCGAATTGTGGGACCCTCGCTTGCGCTCGGACGCCCCCAGACCACCATACCATGATGGTTCAGCACACCCCTCCCTTGTAAAAATGCAGCGGGCCGAAAGGCAAACTGTGTGAGAATGTTTGCTCTATCGTGTTTGCTCTACGCATGTCGGTAACCTTATCGTGTTTGCTCTAACCCATCCGTGGATCCATCGTGTGTTTGCTCTAACGGAGGCATGTCGACGGGATGGGCTGGACGGGTATTTTTCTCTGCGGGTCCCGGGACTGTCTATTTAATAGCTTATTTTGACGTTCCCAGTTTTCTTTTTTTATTTCCCATTTTCCGTTTTTTTTAAATTTAAAAAGCGGTCGTTTTGACGTTTTTTTCAGAGATGCTGAGGCTAGCCTCGAGGGCAATCGACTAGTGGGGATTTGGCCACCAACCACCTCGCCCTCGACTTTTGTATGGCACTATGGATTTCGACACTGTGGGATTTGGGAATTGCACGACTATTCGAACTTTACGACTGGTGGATTGGTTCATGATATTCGATATGGCTATTGGAAAGGATGGTATTTTAATTACGAATTTACGATATGCTCGACTCCACGAATTCTAACGATAAGATAATATGCATGGTGGGGACGATAATAATAAGTGTGCGTGTGTTATGTATTTTTCTGCGTTGTCTGGTTCAACTGCACCGAAATTAAGGTGGGACAACACAACAAAGCGTGCAGCCCGTATAATTCCTCGCCCTTCTCCCACACCAGTCTACGGTCGGCACCTTCAGTCGAGAAACTTTTCAATGTCGACCCTCTCAAAACTCTGAATATACCGTGGCAGCGAGTACCAATACACCGCTGCCCGTCGAGGAACCCATGATTCCTCCAGCCAGCTCTTTCTTGAATTCCGTCGGGCGCTATCCCGTCGTCGTCGCTGCTGAGAAGATGCAGCCGTCCCGCTCGCGCTCCCTCGTTCTTCGCTCCCAACCCCCCATCCCTCACCGACTTCATTTGTCGCGGGTCTCTCGTCGCCATCTTCCCCTCCTTTTCTCTCTTCACGCTGTTTGAGCTCCATAGCATCTTGCCAGTCCTTCTCAGCCGATGGAAGTATGATCTCGACGCCGACGAATCGGTCATTCTTGAACCCTGGCTCTGCGATGTGGCCCCGTCCCTCGTAGACCTTTGCGCCCGGCCACTCGTACTCGTCCTCGTCCGCCACCCGATACGGCAACGACAGGTCGTCTACAATCCATGTGTATTCTCCACGGGGAACGTCAGGATCGCCTGTTAGTTTGATCACTTCTAGCCGTTTGCGAGGACTGGATGTATCGGGCTGGTGGAATAGATGGAACTCGGGCGGCGACGAGTTTCCTAAATTTTTCCAAAAATTCTAGTTAGCGACCGATCTTTCCTCTCCACCACTCTCCATATTCTTTCACAATAAAAGAGCATAAAGGCGACAGTGGAAGGAGTCGTGAAAAAACGTACCAATCCAGATACCTCTATAAGGATACTCCTCGGTCGGCGTCCACAGCACCTCATCCAACTCTGCAAAGGTCTCCACCCGTTCACCCATCCTAAACCTCCCCTCGATATCCCCAGACGGATCACCCAACACTGCCCACCGTCGCAGCCTGAACGCCTTATCGCTGGGATACCCGCTCCTCTCCTTCCCATCCACCCTCCACTTCCCTCCTTCCCACTTCCCACCACCTCCTACCTCCATATACGCGCTGCGATCAACCTGCGCTCCCACAACATCGTTCACAAACCCACCGATCGAAACCGACGTCCCGTTGATGCTCACCCCGCTGGGCAACCTCATAAACGGCCCCCGCTGCCTCGCCGCCTGTCCGCTCCTGAACCCGTTCGAACTCTCGTTGCGCACCCTGCTAGCGGAGGGTATGATCCTCGGTGGCCACACAGCCATCTGAGCGTACACATCCCGCTCCAATATCGCCTCGGCGCGAAAGTACGTGGCTAGTATACCCCTCCGCGAAACGGGAATCTCGCCATCCTCGGACGCCTTGGAGTTCGCTGCGATCTTGAACTCTGGTTCGTCGCGGAGGTGGACCCGTGGGTTGAACGGGTAGAATACCACTTGCGGGTCGTACGACCAGGAAAAGGAGGTGTCGTGGCTGATAGGGCCGACGGTGAGACTGAACGCTTCGAGATTGCCGCTCACGGGGCTGTATTTTGTGATGAAGAAGGAGCCGAAGAATTGACGGTCGCCGATAAAGATTTTGCGTTTGAGATAGAGGTGCGGGGAGAGGGCGTGGTGGAGAGCCCGGTAGGAGAGGTAGGGATGCGGTGAGGGGAGGTCCAGTGAGTTCAAGATGTTCTCCCATAGCGGATCGGCCAAGGAGACGGCTTGCAGGCGTTTGCAGGTGAGGGAGGCCGAGTAAAGTGAGATCTCGGGGAGGTGGAGGAGAATCTGGTGGAGGATTTCTGAGGGGAGGGAGAGGAGCTTGCATGAGCTGTTCTTGTTCTCTGTTTCTTTGCTCGGGGTGGAATCGCTAATTCTATGAAGGGGTGCCGCAACCGTTAGAGCAGAGAGCTTCCCGTCTAGATTCCCCATGTCGGACATGATTTCAGGTAATCTATCGGTGAGTGAAGTAGTGGTGGACGGGTAGCCCTGAGGAGGTAAGGGTACCAAGGGCGGCTTCTCCGGCGGCGGCCGTTGTGGTTGCCAGCAAAAGAGAGATTTCTCAGTCGTGACGCTCTGCGATATCAACAAGGTTAGCACGTGTCGGTGTGTCATTTGACCGTCGCAGCGATTTGATTCAAAAAGGAATTGAATAATCTAGGATATCCGAATTCCAGCTAGTCTTAGAATTCTAGAATGGGTGGTGTCTGAGCTGCCGTGAATCTATGAATAGATAGAGACATGTGCTGCGCCGTTGAGGCACGAACGAACGAAGACGGCGATGTGATGTAATACGAATTACAACGACCGGATCGTAACGTAACGCCTTGCGATGCAATCAAGAGTGAACGAAGCGTGGTTTCATGGGAATATGAATTGGAGAATGAGTGAAGTCGGGGGAGAGGCGGGGAGGGAAATGCTTACAAGGTTCTAAATTTCAGGGTCTGGGTGATCGACGTCGTAGTTTCTAGATACACTCGGTCGACCACGCCGGACAGCTGTTTAAACTCGCGAATTTCAGGTTTCTTGTCGACAGTTGGGATTGCGCCGGTTAACGGGCGCGGTTGATTGGCCAAGACGACTGTGCGAGCCCCACACCGTGTGAAATTACAACAGCGGGGAGAGGTGGAAAGTGTGTTGGATGACAGGAAGGACATACGTGTGTGTGTGTAACGCTACGACAAGGGGTTCGGTCGAAGAAAGGTGGTGGAATCGGGTGACATCATATGATTTGATTGATTTCGCTCGATGGCTCGATGGTTTTAGGTAAGCGATGCTGAATAATTGATAAATCTAATTATATTCGAGATTGCCAATTTATTGAATAGATTGGCAGAAGATCAGAAATATACCTGTGAACAATACTTGCTAGCAGATCTGGAAGATCGCACGCTGCTTCTAGAATTTAACAGATCTGTAAATAAGCCGATATATTGCAAATGTAAACACGTTAATTGTCCACGCTTATTTACTCGAGCACAGGACCATGTATTTAGGGAACTGAAGATTCGTCCCAAGCAGTCCTATCGGCCTTTCAGATTATTTGCATCGGTAGAATACAAATTCTACGGAGGCTTTCTAGTATCTGACACATATCACGCTGAGAACTACTTAGCTAATAGCTTATAGATGCCAAAAAAGAAATGATACTGGCTAAACATTCTGGGTGAGCATATATTTCACGCATCTACGTCATTGCTACGGAAACTTAAGGCCCAATTTCACGACAGCATACAAACCATATCAACGCAATAAAAAAGGTGACTTGTATCCTAGAATTCACGTTTATATCAAAAATATTCAAAAAAGAAATCGGTCAGGGTATGATTCGAACATACGGCCTCTTGTCAGATACACCAGTGTATGGTCGTCGCTCGCAGCCCAGCCGCGAGTCCACTCCTCCTGGTCAAAGATAGCCGACGCTATGTATCATCCTTCCAAGCGCTCTAGCCACTGAGCTACCTGACCTTTATTTATTACTAGATTATGTTAAAAAGCCAATGATATATCGTACACTGTTTCAAAACTGGTGGGCTCATTGAGTGTAAGCCATGTTGTGGCGAGTTTAGTATTGTGGCGTCGTGTTGTATTTTGGATACTGTGTGTGTTGAGAGTATATGCCGAGGCGAGGACAAACAGTCGCGTATGGTTTCGGAGTGAGCAGCTAATCTGCTGAAAACATGCCGGCAGATTAGAGTCTGCAGCTATTATTGAACGAATTCTAGAATAGTTGGCTATCCAAACTTTAGAAAAACTAGCATAGCTCTTCAGAATGGCCTTACCCAAGCTATGAGCCGTGGGCAGGCTCAAGCATGAGAAATATCCCAAGCTACAGTTAGCAACCCCTTGTATCCAAGTGTTAACTTGTAATAATAATAATTGATAAAAGGTTAGGGGATAGTATCGGTATTTCTCCATAGACCCAAAGACGGGGAATCGGATTTAATGTCTCCCGGCTCTGGAAATCACACGCTATCTAGCCCGAGTCATTCCAACATGTATGTTCAACAACTAACCACTGCACGCACTAGCTAAAGACGGTCGCCGATATCATTGCCGATACCACTACCCTGATCAGCTGATGCATCGATCTTTCCGAAGTTCTTGCGCGAATTCATCGGTGGAAGAGGAATAAGAATAATGGAATGCTTGAGACATTAGTCTAGAAAACCAGGTTCTGAGGTAGCTCTTCAGCCGCAAAAGGTTATCTAAAGCTGCAGAACGGGATCAATAGTGGTCCCAGCGCCGATATGCAGTGCAACATCATCATACCAACGAGACGGTAGACGGATCGAATGGGATCACCAGCCTTCTAGAATCCTACGCACGGACAATTTCTCGAATACGAGGTTGGGGGATCGCAACAAAAGGCCATTAATATCGCTCATTATAGTTTACCGAGGTTCGAAATATTCGAACTCAATCGCGACTTTGCTCGCGAGCTTTGAATGTTTGCTTTGCCGTTTTGCTGAGGCGTGACGGTTCCGACGGTTAGGCGGGTTCAACAGCCGAACGATAACCTTCTCTTGGAGTTCCCCGCTGTACAACATCCTGGTTATTAATTGTCGAGAACCCGGATTTCCACATGCGCATGTCGGCTATATACCTCAGATCTAGCATTATATAAGCTCGATCGCGGACATCGATCTCGGTCACCCGAACCCCTCTTTGGAGGTATATATACCCTTGATCACTCGTTTTGAGATCTCGATATCTCGCAACACAAAGTATGTAGTCACTGCTCTCGCGATCTCGATTCTATTGTGAAACGATAATGTGAGGATATATCAGATGCGACAGGTATGAGAAGTCGGTCTCATTTTCGAAGTTTTTTTTCTTGAAATATTGAGCTTTTAAATGCTCTCAAGGCTACCGAGGCTGACAATGAATGACTTCTTGTGATTATAAATATAGAATGCGGAATAATCGCAATCGCCCAAATACGAGCCTACACATGGAGGCTATATACCCGGATAAACTCTATTTCCGAGTTCCCAGCCGAGTCACCAAGCTTGGCGACAGTCATGCAGCGCGCTGTAGGCGGATATTTCCGCTCACCGATGCTAGAATGAACGAATGGCATGATTGCTTAATTTATTATATATTAATCGATGCATTTGGCAAACATTACAATCACGTTTTTATTTGTCGGGAAAATCCATTTGCAATCTTAGCATAAACGGGTTATAACTAGCTTGCTTATTATATTAATTAACATCGGGATCTTGGGGATTCTTCGAGATTGATACCCTTGATGGACTACTCTATCGTGGGATTTCCTTGGGTTGAGCTAGTGGGAAGTGGGCCGATTTCTCCTGATGCGGATATGCGGCTGGCTGCGATGCGATAATCGTGAAGCCCTATTCCAAGATGGAGAATGCGATTGATTACCGATTAACTCTCCCAATGGTGTCGCAAGTACCGTACCGTCGAAGAAAATATAAATATAACCATGGAGAGACGAGATTTATAGTTATAAGGTAGCTTTGAATTTACTTCTCAGCCAATCGGTCAATCCACACTTGTAAAGACAATTTCCAAGGTACCCGGCCGTGGAAACGGACATACAACCAAGATGCGAGGTCTTTTCAGTTCCACTGCGGCGTTCTTGTTCGCTGTTCCAGCCCTTGCCGGACCCGTTCTTTACGATAGAAGCGGAAACAACCAAGATAGATGCAACCATGACAATCCATTCAAGGATGTCCAAGTCTATGCCAACTATCGCTATGCCACCAAGGTCCAGCAAACCGTCGATGCCTTCACAGCTAAAGGAGATGCTGCGGGAGCTGCTGCTGCCAAAATCGTCCAGAAGACACCCACATTCATCTGGATCAGTTCAATCTACGATGTAAGCCATCATTCAATGATAACTTTTGCTGACCTACGCTCACAGAATATTGTGAATGAAGATCAGCGCCTTAGAGCCTTATCTTTTGGACGCCAAAGCCGTCCAAGATTCGACTGGAGTCCTTCAAACCATTCCATTGGTAGTTTACGATCTACCTGGTCGCGATTGTAAGTTATCCAAGTGCTAAACGACCTGTTGGCTATATATACTAACACTGATATTACACTAGGCGCTGCACTCGCCTCACAAGGCGAACTACAGCTCACTCCGGACGGCATTGAAGCGTATAAGACTCAGTTCATCGACGCAATCGTCACAATAATGCGAAAATACCTCTCCCTCCGCTTCGTCATCGTTCTCGAACCAGACAGCTTGGCCAACCTCGTTACAAATCTCCATATTGACGCCTGTGCCAATGCGGCTCCAATCTACAAGACTTGTATTGCCTATGCTATTAGCCAGTTCCAAGATAAGAATGTTGCCGTCTATCTTGATATCGGCCATTCCAACTGGCTCGGATGGAATCAAGATCTTCAACCTACTGCTGAGCTTCTTGCTGAAGTTAAGAAGTGGGCTGGTCAGCGAACTAACACCTGGAGAGGCTTTGTTAGCGATGTTGCCAACTATAACGGTAGGGATTTAATACGAGTGCTTTGTTCTAAATAATACGTATTACAACCATTTTACTAATATTTATAATAATGATAATTAGCTTACAACTCGACCACGGCCGACAAGATCTACGGAGTACGTATTATATAAAAGTATCCCATATATCATCGCCATACTAACCCACACGTACAGCCCGGCCCAGACAACGCCAGCTGGAACGAATGGAGATTCTACAGAGCCCTGACACCCTACCTCACCAACTTGGGACTTCCAACCAAGTTCCTCGTCGACCAATCGCGATCTGGACAGATGAACATCCGTTCATCCGCAAGCAGTTGGTGTAACGTCAATGGTGCAGGTCTCGGCACCAGGCCCACCACTGTCACCAACGACTGCAACGTCGATGCGATCGTCTGGGTTAAGCCACCCGGTGAGAGCGACGGTACTAGCGATCCTACTGCCCCGCGATTCGATGCTTCTTGCGTCAACGCTGATGCTTTCCAGCCTGCCCCACAAGCTGGTGAATGGTAAGTGCTTGTCGTGCTATGAGCTAAGGCATTCTACGCTATGAAAATTCTAGTGGCTAACAGTTACTTTTTCGGTGATATAGGAACGAAGCTTATATTGAGATGTTGATCAAGAATGCCAACCCACCATTCTAGATGAAGATTCTATAGCGCTTTTTGTGCCTTTGTGGGTAACAACATAGGCCCACGTGAAATGGAGGCGCGAGGAATCAAGCGCATGTAAATAAATGTCTCATTTTATCGGTTAGAAAGAAGCTAGTGAGACTTTTCTTGTAAATAAGCTTAGAACATTTGATCAATGTAAATAAATACTTATATACGTTTCGGCTGAAGAACAATCGAGCCCATATTGGGTTAGTCAACCTTCTGATAAACGTTTGGATGGAGGCCAAAGAAATGTGTTGTTCTATATATTTTTATCTGGTTCTCTAAAGTATAGCGAAAATGATATAACAAGTCAGTCGGGTCCAAGTTTCGCGAAGCGACCTTCTAGTTATATACTTATATACTGTGCTCTGTGCTATACCTCAAAATGCAACACAAACAATATGAAGATCGAGGCTACCTAATTTGGATACTCTGATCTTTCAATTGTTAAGGCACGGCAGGGAGGTAATGTTGTTTTGAAGAAGATAACCGCATTTACGTTTACATTTCATGCTTGCGCGAAAGAAGATTCAAAATCGGTTGCTATAGTATATATTTAGCTATATTATAGAACGATATCTCGCCCTAGGTCTTGCATTCTCGCATTCTTTCAAACTGTGCAGCTGTGCCACACACTCGACACACATTGGCTCGGAAACTTGCACTTGCGCAATTGCATATGCATAGTTTAACTCGCATCCAACTTACCCCGCACAATTATACAATATCTTATCACATGTGTGGTACCCTCATCGGCCTAGCCTGGAGGTCAAAATATCATACCTTAGCTTAGGCCTCCAAAATGAGCGATAGCTTCAACTGGAACCGCCCGGATCTGAATTGGTCCCATTTCCACTCACTTGCCAACCTGCTCTCACTTCGAAATGGTGGCTAGGCTGAACCTGCAAATAAGAGGGGAGGTCCGGGGGTTGCTTGCTCTGTTATGAAGGAGGCTGAAGACAATGTCGTAATCTGGATTGCTTGAAATGATGGCTTTCTGGCGGCAGATAAACCTGTGTTTGAGAAATTAGCAGAGGCGCTCAGCTTGTTATCCTGCGATGGCGAGATACCGCTTAGTTACCGGTTTTAGACACTACGGACTAACCTTCTGGTACAGCTGATAAAAACGATGTTTCCTTATGGAACGAGCAGGTACTATACCAGAAGAAGCGGATTCGAGAGGACTATATTCCCAATCTAAAAGTAAGCTTCGAAGCTTACGAAACTGGCCAGACAGTGGGTGGTGCTAACGCTCTGGACGGCACAACTCCCTCGAATCCTGGGTTTTCCGACCTGCGGACTCTTCTCTTTGATCGCGACGGTGACCACGAGAACCCCCTTGAAAATTACACGCGCCTGATGATTGCATGCTACGATTTACGTCAGATGGAAGACCTCGAGAGGACTCTCAATAGCTCGTCACGCGCGACTTCCAAGTCGAAGAACCTGTGGGTGAATATTTGCATGTTCAGTCGACTTAGAGTTGCATTTGAGAACTTCAAAGACATTTCTACTACACTTCCAAGTTTTAAAAACGTTAGAATTGTTCTCGTCGCCCGCCCATCTGCACCTGCACATCCGCCTCAGAATCCGCTTAACTTAGCTCAAACGTTCAACATCCTCAAACTAGATGTAAACCCGCAGACGACTAAAGCCGTGCTCGGCGGCAATTGGGATCTGGCCAAAATTCAAGAAGAGTTCACGCAACGACAAAAGGAGAAGCTCAATGTACATGCTGAAATTCAAGTTCTAATATGCCTTGGTACTATTGGCGAATCATCCACTGTTGGTGCGTTTCCGTATCTAGGATGTAGCAAACTCAGCTGCTTCATGTGTGATCACTTCATGCGTTCTTACGCGCGATTCACAACAAGGGGATGCCATGGGCGCCTGTTTAAACCGTGGACCGTACCAAATGCAGAGAGGCTCATTCCTGGCCAAGGTGAACAGATAGCGAAAGCTCTGATCTCAGTGCAGAATGCAGTTATAAAGAGGTTAAAAGCTTCGATGAAGGAGCCTATTCGACATGAGCGGACTTCGGTGATTGGAGGAAGCAGTATTTTTGGGGCTACGCAAACGAAGACTTCAACTAGACAGTTGCGTATTAATCAGCTAAGGATGAGGGCAGAACGTGAGAGAGTGGCAGAAATGTTTCGAAGGTGTGTGAATTCCTAAAGCACTGTTCAATCCCGCAAAAATCGAGTCTAAAAATCAAAAAGAAGAACAGACACGACAACAGATCTAGCCGAGCCCCTCTCCACCATCAATTAGTTATGAATCAGAATGTAACATATGTATGGTAACGACAAGGAGAAGGTGTAGCGTTTGCAATAAAGGCATCTACTGTGGCCCCTCGTGTGAAGATAAAAGATCTGGATCACATTTATTCGCGTGTTCAAAGCGCCCTCTCACTTCGGCTGATTATCTCTGGAATGCAATGGCAGAAGAGCGCATACCTGAAGAGGAAGAAGTTCTCCTCCAAGATCTTGGGTTCAACAATGTCGCCTCGCCTGGGACGGCCTTTACCTGTGTGGGCTCTACCACGACCTCTATCTTCACGGCAAGATCTCAGCTGAACAAATCCATGAATGGCGTATTCGCGGAATCCTGGGAGACAAGATCAAAGAAATTTTCTACAAATTTCCAGAGGGGTCTCGCGGTGTATATTTCCCTTGGTTTCTCCAAAATCTTAATGTTTTAGATTCTACTACGACTACAGACGAGGCGATGATTGAGTTTATGGCGACATTCGGCGACAAGGCTCGGCCTTACTTGGACGTTGAAGACCGCAAAAAATCGGTCCTGGATCTCCAACCGGAAGCTAAGCGAGATAGTTACGCCCTGTTGGCTGGAATATTCCACCGTTCGACTCCTGGTCCGACCGATGTCGATTGGTACTTCTTCGGGTTTGTAACCTGCCGTGGTCGGGGAGAAGTAGGAATGCTTTTGGACATCTATCAGCTCCTTCTCGCCGAAAACGACGGAAGCGATTATTACAAGGTTGAAAAGAGAGATCCCACACTCCCTGTGTCATTCGAAGACTTCTGGAAAGCACACGAAGCGGGGACATTGATTCAGCTCATGGACTCGAACGGCCTCACGGAACGGCGGTCCAAACTCCCATTGCTGGTGGAATTTTTATCAGTATCACCTAAGAGTCGTCCATCCGTGTGGAACTTGAATGTGTTTCTCACGGTCAATGATCCAGTGAAGTATGCACCGGTACCATCCGTCCAAGCTGACTATGGACTCGTCAATTGCAAAAATCTCGAGGAAATTTGCATATTGATGGAGATTTATCAAAGAGCGCTCAACATCGTAGATCCACTAGCACTTCACCGCGCCTGTATAGCTGGTGAGTTATTTCAATTTTGTAGTCAATATGTCCCTTTGAAGAAGTGTTGGCGGCCATTGGTGAAAAATTCTTATCCTCTACCAAAGGATGACAGCTAGATTTTACTATTTAGAAGTAACTTTGATTGTACCTAATACTAAGTATATGAAATTTGATTTGCTTGGCTATGTTTTATTGTCGAGAGAAATTTTAACATAAGCTTGGATCAGCTATGTACTAGCCGGCGAACACTCGCCCCTATAGGGGGCAGTTCTCCTACCCGAGGGCCTTTGAGAAACTCGGGATACTCAAGAAAGTTCATGTGCTCCCGCGGATCCCGAGAATGAGATTCCATGCCGACTTTTGGTTGATATCGCCAAGGAATCGGGCCAAGCGAGGTAACCCTGCTAGTTCACGCTGCTCATCTAGATCTCCTGCCATAACGAAGCAACTATCGATTTCAATTTTACGCATAACTAAGATGCAAAAGTTGATCGGGAAAGTAAATTACGAGATAGTCGCTTCTGGTGTCCCAAAGCCGCATTGCGGCTCTGGCATCCGGGGTACATACGGAAGGTATGAAAGATAAATACGAGGAGCACCTTGGCTTCGAGCGCGAGCACGAGGAACTTAAGCTATGTAGAAATATCTGTAGAATATAAAAAGGCTTTGAACAATACCAAAGATTCTGAAATCCTATTCTAATTTCCACAATCCCATTAATACTTTCATCTCTAATTCTCCTAATACTTACGCTATACCATAAGCTTAAGATTGAAAATGAAATTCTTCACACTCTCCGCCCTTGCTCTTCTTCCAAGCGCATTCGCCGCTGTCCTCCCAACCCAGGAAACTAGCCTCGTCAAGAGAGGCGGAGGAGCATTCAGCTCCTGCCAGAGTGTTTCGTTCGAAACCCGAAACGGAAACCAAATATGGATAAACTTCAACTGTGGTGATGGTCATGGCGGTTGGCACTGGAATCACCTCAACTTGAACGATTGTATCGGGAACCACAACGGCCAGTTAGTTGTAAGTTAATTCCATTAAATCAATAAAGTGGTTTTAAGGCGTGGTTGTGCTAATTACTTTTCAATCTTTATAGTGGCAAAGAAAGTAAGCTTGCACTTTTTAAAAATTTCTAGCTCGCGCGGCTAGGGATTTAGGATTTCGGCTAACCTGTGATATAGTGGCGGGTTTGGCGGAAGCTGTTGGCTTCACGGTGATGATACTGGTAGTAAATACTGGCATTATCTGTATATCTTCTGCGGAGATGGCAGGGGAGGGAACTATATGCGATCCATCGATTTGGGTAAGTTGCCTTACGGTATTTTTTAGATTGAGATCAGAGTACTAATTTTAATTTTTACAGACGAGCATCTTGTAAACCGCAACGGCGATTTGAGATGTGAACTTTGAGCGAAGGTCAAGAGGAACCACGCAAGTTAGCTCTCGACTCTATATCCGTGTATGCAAATGCCAGTAGCCCGTCGATAATGCTAATTGGCTCAGTGGCTGACTGTCTTGTATATTTTTTTAATCTTTCCGTGTGCACGTGGGCATATGATGTACTATATCGGTTCTTCCAAGTTTACCTGTAAATAAAGTAAATTTTAGAAGCTGTAAATCTGTCAAAGATTGGAGCTATCGCGATAGGCCACCGATTCACACGCAATACATGTGATACGCACCGTGTTGTCATTGAATTATTTTAGTAGAAGAGCTCTATGATATAGCGTAGCATTCAAAAAACTCCGGCTTCCTGATACCAAACTGTATTTGGGTTTAGGGGGTGGTTTCGGGATGGTATGAAACCCCGATTCTATGCCGAAAACAGTAGTTGTCCGGTTGAGCCGCACAACAGTCATGTATGGAGTTGAGCTAACGTTTTGAATTTCTAACTCCGGTGTATAGTACCGAAAACCCTTCAAATATGGATTGAAAACACCAAGACTCATAGGAGGTATAAGGTCTATACGTTAACTAGCCCTTCTTACGATTTTTCGCGAAGTGATCTGTAACTTCGAGAACTCGTCTGGAACTAAACAAGACTCTGTTGGATTCCATGAAATCAGCAAATCACAGGACTGAATCAAAGCTAGCCTCTAGCTTCGGCTTGCATTCCTTAAACGGGGGTTCCGTTTGCCGCGATATTCCAAATATACATGGCAATGTGAATTAAAACATATTTCTAATATACTTCTCCTATAGAGATCTAGGACCCAATACTATCTAGGAAATTCCAAACCGCGTTGTAACCAATTCGCCGATTGCGATTGATGTTGTCTAGAATTGGAATTCCGGAATAATGACATACAATGACCATATATCATTATAACCGCCATATCGAACAATGGCTATATATTGCAAATCACCCGCTTCACTTCCTTACTATAGTTTCTCTTATCCATCATATTTTACCATCCTAGCTTCAAAATTAGAATCTGCAGGCCGGATTCACTAACTCTATACCAATTTTAATTACTTATTGATACTTCAATTTTTTTTTCTTAATACGTTTTTATAATTTTGTATTGATGCTTCAGTGGTAAACCCGACTGAAGTAAATATCAATTAATTAACAAATATCACAAAAATGAAGGACACTACCCTCCTCGCCCTTCTCTCCACCATCTCCACCGTCGCCGCTCATGGCTTCATCACTGAGATCCTGATAGACGGCAAAGACTCCTACCCCGGTTATGATCCCTGGAACAAAAAATACTCCAGCGGTATAGTCCACCCCTGGCAAGTCATCGGCACTCAAAACCTCGACGGTCCCATGCTCCTCTCCTACGGTATTACCAACATTGCCTGCCAACGCAGCTCCAAACCCGCCCAGCAAAGCGCAACCGCACCCGCCGGCGCGCCGATAACCTTTAAATGGAGCCATTGGCCGCCAGACCACAAGGGCCCTATCACTACATACCTCGCCGAATGTAAAGGTGACTGTAAATCTGCCAATCCATCGCAACTCAGCTGGTTTAAAATTGATGAAGTCGGGTTGATCGGCGGTAAGGGAAATAATTGGGGCACAGACGTCTTGATAAAACAGGGGACCGTGTGGAATATGAAGTTACCAAAGAACATCAAAAGCGGGAATTATATCTTACGACATGAGATTGTAGCTCTCCACGATGTTCCCGGCGGTGGGGCACAAATGTATCCTACGTGTATGAACCTGCGTATCACTGGTGGTGGCGCGCAATCAAACCCCGCGGGTGTGTCTTTGGCGAGTATATACTCTGCTAACACACCAGGTTTGAAGGTTAGCACGAAGGGGAATCCCAGTCTGGGAAGTTATGCGATTCCCGGTCCGAGAGTTAGTGGACAAATTGGGGCGGTGTCGGTCATGTCGTTGAATAATGGCTCGAAGCAGCGGGGGAACTATAATGCTGTGTATCCTAACCAAGATCATGATCCATACGCTAAAGAGGGACCAACGAAGGGTGGTAGGAATGCCGGTTTGAGTCAGCGTCCGCAGGGTGCTCAGCGTCCGCAGGTTGGTCAACGACCTGGAGGTCAGAGACCGGGGAGTCAGAGACCTGGGAACTATCGGCCAAGAGGGCGCGGTTATCATAGACGTAGTGATCAGGCCCAAAAGCCAGCGGATAAACCAGCCCACGTAGTTGAACTTCCCCCGCATAAGCAGAATGTGCCAAATCAACAGCTTCCAAACAACAAGCTCCCAAAATCGAAATAATCCAACAGCTGGATCACCAAGGGTGGCAGGACCATCAACCAGCAAACCCTCAGGTTCACCAAAAGTGAGCTGATATTTCTGAATCGTTCAGTGAATACTACCAGTACTTTTAGGTTGCCTGTTAGAATAATAGATGCTTATAAATCGAAGCGAAGGGACGCGCTTAGAATTCTTTCACGACATTATATTATAGCACATAATCATCTAAAACATAATCAAATTAGAATTTCAAGTTCCTTTTTTAAACAAAAATCAAAATAGTTTTCTCAGGTAGTTTTATAGTTCTAAAAGCTTCAACTAGATTATCCTATATGCAAATCCGTGTTGAGTCGTCCGTAATAAAAGTATAGTCCTACTATAAATATATCATTGGTGACTCTTGACTCTCCTCTGATCCCGACTAGCTCCGAAAATCAGCACAAATCAAACTGATCTTTCTAAAATTCTACATAAATAATTGTCCTTTTGAGATTTTCATGTTCTTGATTTCTAAACCGTCTCAATTCATTTACATTGAATTAGATGACTCTCCCTCAGCGGAAGGCAACATTAACATCCATGAAACATGAAACCGGGGCCCTCCCCTTTAGACTACAAGATTGGAAATTCGCTTGCAAAGAACGAATACCCGCGAAGGATAATAATACTGAAGACTCCACATAATATGTGTGGAAAAGCCAGATACATAAAGAAGCCACCATAATGTGATAAATAAAGGTTTTCGCATATGAAAAATCAAAACTCCATACCTCCAAAGCTCGAAAAGAAAAAAAAAAAAACATATCTACAAGCATTAAACCGATTATAGAGAAACAATGGTTATGTGAGAAAACCAAAAAGTCAAAAGAAAGAAAAAAGTATACACAAGAAAAGAAAAGAAAGAAAGAGTAAAAAGAAGCGAAGAAGTTTAATAGCAGTACCGGTGGAATTTTATCAACTTTATTCGCTCATCTGTGTAGAGACCATTGAGTCATCGTAAGCCCTACGCTTACTGTCCACCATCCTCCTCACGAGCCTTGTCGCGGGCCATCCGTGATTCCGCTTCCAGGGACTGAGCTGGATACAGAAAATATATTTGAGGATCTTTTCCCCATTTTGACCTATAGGAATACAGTCTTCCTGCGGATTCTCATCGAGCCATCTCATTTTGTCTGCGCAGGAAGCGTTGGGGTCTGCGAGAGGATTCAGCCCCTTTGTCGTTGTTGTTTTTGTTGTAGTGGGCGTGCTGTTGATAGTGGTAGGAACGAGTAAAGGATGTTCCTTAGGCTCGGAATCCGGATGAGATTGAGGAGTGTGCTCCCCCGCAACGGAAACTGGATACTTCCCCACAGGTTTCTCCTGAGGTTTCTTTGGGACTCTACGTCTTTTGGGACAATTTGTGGTGGACTTTTGTTCGTCCTCACAGTCTCCACGACCCCAAGTTCGTTTCTTCGTGCTTGTATTTGCAGTCATAGTCGTACATACAGACGCAGGCGTGGTGCCTGGTCTTTTAAAGGATGTGGTACTCCCCTCTTGTGCAAAGCGCACATGAGGTCGTTTTGGAGTACCTGCGGTGGAAGCTGGAGACCTCGGCGCAGAATTAACTGTCGGTGCTGTGCTTTTTTCAGCTCTGCTCGATTTTACAGAATTGTCTATTTGAAGAATAAACCTCTGAGGCGTGAATATGTTGACTTTGATCCTACGGTACGCCTCAGAAGCCACTAGTTTAACCTGTGCCTGAGGAGATACTGTTGGTCTCGATGAGACCCTTGTATTATTCCTCTTAACAGGCGTAAGCCTTTTTGGAATAGGAGCCCTTTTTGCAAGAGCTCTTTTAGCGTTAGTACTTTGATCGTTTCGTGGAGCAATTCGCTCCGGAGGGGGTTCAGTAATGCGGATATCCGTTGGGCCTGATGAGAGAGGAGACTCGGGGACACAAATTTCCATAGGATCGGAAGAGAGAGGGAAGAGGTTTTGAGGCCCGTTGATAGTAACAACGTTAGTGTGTGCCATGTTGATAGACGAGGCTTGAGGGAAAGTATGTGGAAATTAGTAAAGAGAGGTGCGAAGGAAGGAATGAAGATAAATAGGGTATTGAAATAAGATAATATCAAGCGAAGAGAATTATAAAGACTAATTTACGAGTCGTAGTATATAGTTCTAAAGAGTGGTAGGGAAGAGAGATGAAGGAGGGAGAGAGAGGAGCGGAGGAGCGGGGAGAGGGTGATATAGGCACATAAATTCGAAATGATAGACAGACCGACGTCTTGCTAGCTTGTGAGAAAAACAGATCTCGAGGCTTTATACAAACCAATTACAAACAGAACGAAAAGAGCACCAGTTAAAGTTGAAAGAATTTAATTCGTTTTCGTAAACATCATTAACTTCGTTATAGACATTAGTATTCGTCTCAACGGACGTGTGATAATTAAGGAAAAAGGGAAATAACCGATGGACTTATGGGCTACTTTGCTCTTGCAAGTAAAACTGCGATGAGCTTTATAGAGTTCTCGAGAACAGAAAGTTCCGAAAAGTCCTCTATGGGCACCGGCCACCAACTTATTTGCATGACCCAAATGATAGCATCCGGCTAACGTGCAAATTAAAAAGGAGAACACATTAAAAGAAACAGTAACACAGAACGTGGCGTGTAATACCATCGTAGAGTAAGTTACGAGGCGTAAAGAGTACATGCCAAAATAGAAAGAAAAGGAATACATGTATATAAGGGTCATATAGAAGAACAACTAGTCCTTAGGACGAGGGCCTCGCCAAACCCAAGGCAACATATCTTTGAAAATGTCCCCATTAAGAACTTTCTCCCAGACGCCTGCCTTGTCAGATTGTTCCTCATTCCCGCCGTCATTTCCTTGGATGTCAGTTCCATCCGTTTGGTGAGCGATAGATTGAGCAAGAATAGCTCTGCGTGGGAGTTGGCGAATGATGCGCTGTGGACCAACCGAAGACCCTGCCGAAGATGGGGTAGTTGGAGCGACTGAAGCTACAGGCGAGACCTGAACATTTTGACTGCGGGTGGAACGTTTAGCAGGAGGAGTTTGCGTCTCAACCGCTTCGACAGGGGCAACGTGTGGTTGCTTGCGCTTTCTGGTGGCGACGGTTTCCTTCGTCTTAGCGACAGGAGTACCGTGCCCTGGCTCAGATCGCTTACTGGCAGTAGCAGGATCACCTTGATGGTTGCTTTGAGCGTTACCTTGAATAGGAACCGGAGATGTTGCAGTGGTGAGGGATCGAGTGAGACGGCGCAAGGGATTCAAGTCACCGACTGTCTCGGAGCCGCTTGGGGTGGTCTCCCCGGCATTGAATTTGTTGACTTTATCCATAGCTTCGAAATCAAGTGGCGCAAGACGACGCTTCTTTGGCGAAGACTTAGAACGATTATGGAGACGGGTCTTCTCGGGAAGATCCGTTTCAACCATGCGTTTCTTAGCCGATGATTGTTGAGCCGCTCCAGTTGACTTCGACTCTGCATTACTAGAGGAAGAAGCTTTGTCGTAGATAGTAGCACTGACACCATCGCTTCTTGGTGTCCAAAGAGCTGCGTCCTTCGCGGCTTGTCCGGGAGGAGGGGGCTTCTCAGCTTTGGTGTAGACAAGATTAAGAGTGGTGAAGAGCTCAGCCTCGACCGTGTCCTCAACTTCTTGAAGTTTGATTTTCTTATTCTTTGAAGTGAGTGCATAATAGCCTGGCTCTTTCTCTGCTTGGGCTCTCAGAAAGTTATACCGTAGGAGAGCATTTTGTTCCACTTTCTTCTTAATAGACCGAACCTCCTTGGGACTGAAGACATCGTTCTTATGCATCTCTTCAAACTTGGCAACATCCTCAGGCCGGACCTAAGATATGTTAGCATACGAATTCGTCTCCTCGAAATGTAATTTAAGTGCATTGGAAGCCGATAAAGACATCCCAGGGATGAAAGGGTGGGGAGGGAAGTAATGGGTATCTAATATCAAACGATGGTGTATATCTACCTTTGGTGTGGATGACATCTTTTTCGAATTAGGACGACGAGAGCGTCCGGATACTTCTCGCTCGATAGGAATATTATCAAAATGGGAGTCGGTATCTATATCCGTGATGGTGAGAAGGGAGGTTAAGTGAGGTTGATGCTTCGGTCTCTTTTGCGCGGTCTGTGATGACTTTTTATTGTGTCTCTTGGTGACGTCCCTAGTATTATCTTGAAGCAAAAGCCGTTGAGCGCCAGACTCCTCCTCCGACAACTCGACAGGGCTTTGGCCCTCCTCCGTTTCAACTGCTCCCGTTTCAATGACTTTTCCTGTCTGGAGCAACTCCCAAGCTCGCTCAGCTTCCCTATCCGATGCAGCAATCTCCTGTTGGATCTTCTTATCAATCTCTTCCATTGCGCGCTGCTGCTCTGCTATCGTCATATTCTTATATTCCTCGCTATTCCTCAACGCCACTTTACGATGTCGCCTTCGGGACCGGGCAGTCTCACGAAGGGTGAACTTGGCCGCGCCAATGCCCTCCTTTTTGGCGACGATCTTACGCCGTTTGACCGACTCCGGGTGAGAACTCGACCCACTAGGCCTTAGCTTACCGAAATTATAGGCCTTCTTGGGCGTGAAGAGCCTGTGCTCCTTGGGGTTGGCATACGGATCATTGTCATCAGCAATGTGAGTCGGAGCAACCGTTCTAAGGTTGGTCCGCGATCTGCTGGAACTGCTCTCAGGAGCAAAGTCCGAAGCAGAGATACCAAAGATGGAAGCCGAGGCCAGGGCTGGGTCCGAGCCGGAGGCAGCAGCAGATTTCTTGGTTTTACGATCCTTCTGCATTGCACCAGCGGGTATTAGTACGATTGCATATGGTGCGTGCAAAATAGCATTTGATTCCTCCCTCTTTCGAGCACGTGAGGTAGCTAATTCTAAGAATATAGACACAAAAAAGGGAAGGGAAGGGAACAGAAAGAGGTGGAGGAAGGAGGGGGAGGGCAGAGATGGCACGCTCTCGCTGCACGGCCGACCGTTCGTCGGAGGTTCATGAGGTGAGGTTGGTTGGCGAGGTTCGTGAGGTGTGTGTCAATTTGGCACTCATCGCACGCACACAACACACCCACCAGAGAGCCGAGAAAATGCTGGTGGCTGAAAAGGAAAAAAGGAAGCTAGCTTACCGGAGGCATGATGGATTATCTCGATCAATTGAAAGCAGAGATCAAAAATATATCCGAGATTTCAGAGAAGGTGGGCGGAATCAGAGTTCAATGGATCTTGATTTGCTTGTTTTCAATGTATGGTGCTGACCCGAATCCCAGGAGGGACAGGCGTGATGCTCGCTCTCGTGTTGTTCAGACGTTGTTGTGAGGGAGGCGGTGAAGGGGAGGAGGGAGACAGACGTGGTTGAGATGGGCGCCGAGACTTTGTTTTATCTCTCTGCGGGGGCGGCCTGTGCTTGTCGACGAGGGTTTAAAATTTGGCCTGCAAATGAATTCAAAGTCAAGGTGCTTCAGTCACTGCTCCTCACTAAAAAACCCCTTTCCGATTCCCCAATGTTCATACAATTTTTCCAACAACCTGTAGACCATATAACCCTAATTTTTTCTATCGTTATCGAGGCACATGCATGGTTCCATTGATCGCGATCGCTTGCGCTAATCTGTTCCAACGGGGTAATCGTGGTGGATGATCCGGCTGCTCGCTTTCCTCCCAATCTAACCCCTCGAACAAACACGAACATACCTTTTGCCTTGTATATATATCCATCACCCGGCTGGAAAAGCAGGCCAAGTGCCCCGAGCGCTTAGAGCTCACATGTTCAATACATTCATGAAATTTGCGAGCTAACAATAAAAATTACTTCAGGCTATTACAAACTATAATGCTAAGAGATAAAAAGTGGGCCAAGCTTTCCCGACCTGACCTACAGTGATGCCATTTGACCGCATACATATCTGGTGTTAAAACTTCAAAAAAAATTTATCATATTATTTTTTTCATTAGGATTTTACATGGTGCTACTCTAAATTATGACGAGTGCCATACTGATTATCCAAAACTTTATACGGATCTATCGAACTTTTGTGAAATCTAGCTGCAGTTAATCGTTGAGGCTTAAACAACGCATTATACCTATCACGAAGCCGCAGCATCCACCCAATCTTGATCTTTGCCCTCTCAGGGCCAAACTCATACATGAAATTTGTTAGAACGAGAAAAATAAAATATGGTAGACGGAAGACTTGAAATAAGGCGCTAAGATTGCTTCACGAGGCTTTGCAGCTTTGCTCTGCAATGTCGCACAACATCCGCACCTAATAGCTACATCCTATTGGTGACCGATGGGTGAATTTTTGAGCCGTCCTATATCACTGTGTAGTATAGGGACCCGCAGAAGGCTGTTAATGGCATTGCTACATATAATTAGAAGAATGCATTTCGCAATCGAGTCCTGGGAGTACCCTGTGCCAGCTAGTTCTTGGAGAGCTCGAATCCCAAGGTCAACGTACACCCTGAGCAATATATTTTTTAACCAAGAGAAGATTTTTATAAACCGGCCTAAATATGGATCAATGAACCGAGACACAGTTATATGAAATTCTAAAATCCTGCAATAATCCAGTGCGTACTGAGCTCGATTAGCCAGACATAGCAAGTCGCACAAACCGATGCATGATTCAGGCGGATTCGCCTCCAGGCGTGCAAACCCGGTAGCTACATTCGCCTCAAATATTCGCAATATCTTCCAGTAACCTCTCCTAGGACTCACCCTGAGCAAAACATATCGCATTAAAAAAAATAGGATACGATACCACGTCACTATTTCGAGTTCCTTTTCTGTTTGTCAAAATGCAGACGAGTGGCACCTCCCCGCTGGAAGGCAGCCCTGCAACTGCGGCAGATTAATCGCCCGTGTCCCGTTCCCCCACAACGCACCGCGCCATCATTGGCTGGCCCCGTTGAGATCCAACAGTCGACAGCTGCATGCCTGCCGGCAGGACGGCCTAGCCGCTCTTTTTCGATCGGGCCCTGCTGGAAGACAGGCGATTGGCCTTCTGGAGCTAGATTCCAGTCTCCGAACCAGCTCTTCCCTGGGAACCCCCCTTCTCCAGCCAGTCTTCTAGTCCGCGGGAACGACACTCCGAGATCGAATTCGTCGGTTTTGCGTGTGCCTAATTGGTTCCCACCCAACAGACCCTGGTCCCGAGTGAGCACCTGGGCGGCTGTATTCCGTGCATCGATTGGACGAGGCCGCACCGCCTGTTGGAGAGCAGGCCGTTGGCTTTGATGGATGCATGCGGGGATTTAATTTGCAATTGCAAATGTCCATCTGCGCACCGCCCAGCGGCCAAGTGGTTCCAGACAGGAATTGGGGAACTAAGCAAAGCGAGCACGAGCAATTCCCAACGGTGTGTGAGTGCTTCAAGGGAAGGTTGACCGTCGTCTTTTTGGATTCCTTTCTGATAAGCGCTTGTTCGCCCTTCTTCCTGTCTGAATCCCGCTTCGTCATCATTTACATTTTCTTCTTCTCTTTTTTCCTCGCTTCCGTGTTCCTGCATCCGCTATTTAAACTACTTTGGCCCCTTCCCTTGAACATACATACATACACGCATTCTCCCATAACTCGGTAAAACCAGGGACCATCAACCAGCCGGACTAGGGAGGAAACAACAGCAAGAAAGGGTCAGCAACCGGCATCACAACCGCTCATTGCTCGCTAATCAATTCCAAGGTATCACGAAGCGGGGGGGGGAACCAAAGAAAAGGGCAGGGCAAAAAAGGGTTGGACAAAATTTCCTCATCTCTATTATTTTCTAGCTCCTGGACACGCATATGCGCATCCACAAGTTAGGCAGGCAAATCTGAACCCCAGAAATGTCGTCCTCCGCGATAAAGGGAACGGCGGGCACGAGCATAAGGCTGGAAAGCAATCTCACACGTGCGAATAGCGGCAAAGATGGGCGACAATTGTACGTTTATTTTTTTTTTCAGTTTTTGTCATCGTCGGACGAGGCTAGGGAAGCTGTGGAACCTACGATGCTTACGATGTGTCGCAGGGACCGCCTAAGGATGTGATGGATTTGGAGGTATCTTGTTGCTAACAGGACCTTGGCGTGATTTGTATATCTAGGCTCGATGCGATCGCCGACGTACATTATTATATCTCGGTACCGGAGGAGCGACCGTCACATTCAACATTCGAAAGGGGTACGAAAGTTGGATTGTTCCTGAAGGAGGATACTGGGCGGATACGGATACGATTTATCGATGCTAGCGATCCGAAAGGATGCGCTTTGAGCGGAGGTCAGCTCTACAGATTCACCAAGATCGAAGTTCAACGGAGCATAGTCAGCTAACGTTTATGGTTTATTAAACAGATCTTTCACTACTACGGTTAGAATTCGCAAACGAGCAGGAATGCTTCGTTAGAGCCGAGATTGATTATGGTGAGGACCACGGGGTGAGGCTCGGAAGCGACTGGATGGTTGCTGCGCCGGATGAGAACAACGAGGGGATGCACAACTGGCGACCCTTTTGTGTGGATTTGTACTTTTGGAAACATTCGAGTAAGCTCTTTCCCAAACTCTTAGAAAACGATCAAGTAATCTAAATAGGAATTTCATGATATAGTGGCGGATTTCTTCGTACGGATAGTCGAGGAGTACCAGAAACGACTACAGGCAGAGGCGGAAGCGAAACGACAAGCGGCGCTTCAGCAGCAGCAGACACCTTCCAGATCATCGAGTAACCGAATATCAGAGCCGAGTCACGATACAAATCTACGGACGCCATCTCCGCGAACGATTGCAAGGAGTGTTGAAGATGAAGACGACGAAGAAGTATGGCGAAAGTGAGTCTCCCCACCGCCCACCAATGCAGATCGAGAAAGCGGGCTAACTCAAGATTTTAGAAATATCACCTCCGTCGATTGCCTAGACTGCAATAATGGGGAGGTATTCCCATCCATTGGCAGCACTATGGAATGTCGAGTCATCAAAAACCAGAACAAGAAGACAACAAAAATTCTGATATCAGCACAAATCGATGGGGGCCACATAAAACTTTGTTATACACGTGAGTCCTTTAATTGAATAAGCTACCTGATGAAAAGTGTAACTAAAGATTGCAACAGTGACGGATCGAAGCTTTCCATATCAGCTACCAGAATCGACTGTACAAGTTAGATTCATGCTCGTAGAGAAAACAGTAACGTCAAGTCCGAGTGCGAACCTTGCGAGCCTCGATATAATCAAATCCTCTCCGCCATTAGACAGTCCGATATTCCAATTCGAGCAGGATGAGCACGCGCAAATCTTCATGGAGTGCCTGAGAGGGGAGCAATTACTTTACAATGGAATAGTTGACTGGGTGCGATCGACGAGAGAACCCAAGGATGGCGAGACTTCAACGGCGGGTCCTCACCCGGCAAACTTTTCTTGTGCGGACGACAGAAGGATTCAGCTTTGGGAGAACGAATTAGGGTTCATCAATATTGTGTTCCACAGGCAGTTTCATCTCGTGTCAGCATTCAGTAAGTATTAGTATTACGTATGATAAATAATGCGTCACTAACAACCGATAGTTGCTCCTAGTACCCAAGTAGAAGTGGAAGCCGGAGCTGATACGCTAAGAGTATCGGGCATCAAGGTTAGAAAACTCGAAAGATCACCTACACTTGATGCAAAGGAGCCTTGGAAGACGGATGGAAATCCAGCGATATTGAAACTAAGATTTACTCGATCTGAACGTGAGTAAACCCGCCGACTGTGGTATATTGAATCTCGCTAATGAAATTGATAGACGTAAAACCCTTCCGAGACGCCGTATTGAGACATCGTGACGCCACAGCCATGTTATACCCAGAAGTTGCAAAGACTATAGCACAATCAATCGCCCACGAGACACCAGATGTCAAAGTACCTCCACCGCCTCCACCTGAATTCCGACACGGACGCTCAATGTCAACCTCGGCCGCGGCCCCACCGCATCCGGTTTCACTTCCCAACTCTCCTCCACAGCAGTACCCAGCATCCCCGCAATCCCCATCACCCCACCAAACCACATTCCAGCAATACGCTATCGGCCACTCCCAATCCGTCAGGATAAACCGCCCACCACCTCTTCCCAGCTTCCCGGGCCAACCTGGCGCTTTCCTTCCCGGCGCCATAAACAGCCCGCGTTTCCAAAACGCACAACCTAGTCCGATGACGGGCACATTCTCCCCCGCATTCTCCATCTCCAGCTTTCCCTCCCCTCCCGGCGGTGTAATGCCATACCAGTCTCCTGCTGCAGTTGCAAGTGCGACTGTAGTACCCCAAATCACAACAATGTCAAACCAACCATACTACCCGGGTGCAATAACACCAATGACACCAGGGTTACCGTCCGCGAAGTTCCCACCACCGATACAAACATCCATGGTTATATCAACTCAAGCCGGTAGTGTTGGACAACCGCAACCGCCTTCAACGCCTATCAGAGAACAAGCCCCACGCCAAGGCTCATTTACGAATAGAACCGAGACGATAGCGGAGAATACGCAATTTGAGCCGGTTGAGTTGCCTGCCTCGTTTCCCGATTCACCAGAGCATAGAAGCGAGGGGCCAAATTCGAAGGAGGGAGGGGTGAAAAGAGATGGGAGTGTAAGAAGCCTGAGGGGCAGTAGCGGGCTCAGGAGGGAGGATAGTGTTAGGAGGTTCCCGAAAGATGATGACATGGTTGAAGAGGAACCGGGTTATAACCCGCTCGGGGGAAATGTTTCTATCCCACTTCCACCGCCAGGAGCGAAGCCGGTGGTTAGTGGTGAAGGGGGGAAGATGTCAAGGGTGTGGAAGAAGTTGAAGTAGTGGTGTCGTACTTTGGCTGCTTCGTCTTTCTCTTTCGATTCATTTTTACATATTCTTCCCTTATTTCTTTCTACAATTTTTTCTCCCCTCATCTAATGTCTGGTTTGCGAGACAGCCTTTAGAGGCTTTTTCTATTCGTATCTTGTATAGTTTGATATCCCTTTTTTGGAGTTTTGAGCGAACAATTCAAGTTGATTCTGGTACTTTTTGGCAAATTTGAATTGCTCGGATGCACTCCTTCTTCTCTTCTATTTATAACTATTTGAGTATTTGGCTTCAGCACTCCTCGAACAGTTGACGGATGTGCCTGTATTTAGCTTCAATATATATCCTTCCTCCCCTTCATCGTGTTCTTTATCCTGCCTAGCTTTACGAGTAAGTGAAGTTAACTTTATAAGCATGAAGTGAGCAGCAACATGCGTTGAGCTACTACCCTCGTTACGAGCAGATGTCATTCCTCGCTACGAATTCGGATTTATGCTCGTCAGTTCGCAAAAGCCATATACGAGAATGCGCATTCGAAAAAAGAGAGATACTCTCATCCCTCTCTCTCCTCCTTCATGATACGTCCATCTGCCGTCTCGTTTGTCACAGTTCCGCGAGTCCTTCATTACCGTCCCCCAATCGCCGTCCACTCCATCAATTCGATTATCACCAGGTATCAAAATAGCCATCGGCGTGTATCGTCATCAGCAAACATGGCAGCCTCTAAAAAGGATAGGACATATGCCGTGAGTTTTTTTTCTCCCGTACTTCAATAACAATCGTGCATCCAATTGTGAATTTATATCACTAATAACCGCTTATGATATCCCATGTAGGACGCAATCACAGCCCTCAACGGGCTACAAACCAATTTCGCATCGTTGGATATGGCCCGCAAGAATGCGAATATGAACCAACGGTCTCTGCCTGAAATGGTAGAGTATTTTCGGCGGGTCGGGTATAAGGTATTTTGATCCACTATCATTGATATTTTTCCGTATATAAATATCCAACACCTTCAACGCAATATCCTCCATAGTGCCATACACACAATATGCCTTCAGTTATACCTTAAAGGATACGTGATAGAATGAGATATCTTTCAGAATTGACTAATAGGGCGAATGACATACTACGCAAGGATAGCCCTCAGACTTCAACAAACTAAACATCCTCCACGTAGCAGGCACAAAAGGAAAAGGCTCAACCTGCGCATTCATAACCTCAATCCTAATGCAATATCACCGCTCCCATTCCTTCCCCACGAAAATAGGAACTTACACCTCCCCGCACCTCAAAGCCGTCCGTGAAAGAATCCAAATAAACGGCAAACCGCTCTCCGAACATCTTTTCGCAAAATATTTTTTCGAACTCTACGATCGCTTGGAAGAGGCGAGGAATTCGGAGGGTGGGGTGGAAGAAGGTGGAAACGCCATGCCCAGTTACTTTCGGTTTCTGACTATGCTTTCGTTTCACGTTTACGTGAGTGAGGGTGTGGATAGTGTTGTTCTGGAGGTGGGTGTCGGCGGGGAGTATGATTCGACAAATGTGGTGGTGGAGCCAACTGTGACGGGGATAACGAGGTTAGGCATCGATCATGTTGGTGTACTGGGGAGGACATTAGGGGAGATTGCGTGGCACAAGGCGGGAATATTTAAGAAGGGGACAAAGGGGTATAGTGTGCTACAGGAGGAGGAGGCGATGAGTGTTATAGAGGAGAGGGCGAGGGAGAAGGGGATAGTGTTTGAGAAGGTGGGGGTCTTAGAAGCAGTCGAGGGGCTTACGTTGGGTCTTGCGGGGGAGTTTCAGAAGGGGAACGCGAGTTTAGCGGTGAAGATGGTGGAGGAGCATATGAAGAGGTGTGGGATTGAGGTCGAGAATGGGGCTGTATTACCAGCGGAGGTGAAGGAGGGTTTGGAAAAGGCGGTGTGGAAGGGAAGGTGCCAGATTATTGAGGATGAGAAAGACCAGATACAGTGGTGTATTGACGGTGCTCATACGAAAGAGAGTATCGTAGAGGCTGGGAAGTGGTTCGCATCGGTGAATAAGAAAGGGTGTGTATGCAAATCTACTGTTTCGTTTGAGGAGCTCACACTGACGGGTCTGAATCTAGCGAATACAAGAATATTATCCTCTTCTTCAACCAGCAGACAAGAGATGCGGAACAGCTTGCCAGGGATCTAAATGAAATCCTCAAGGCGCAGTTTGGCGGTGACAAGTTTACGCATGTGTATTTCACGACAAATAGAACGTATAGCGATCATACCTACAAGCCCGGTAAGCCACCCACAGAAGATCTGTCAATGTATCATGCTAACATATGAGGCCTGATAGATTTGGTTAGCATCAATGTTAGCAGCTCGGCCGTGGATACTCTCACAGTACAGAAAGGTCTTGCAAAAGCCTGGCAGGAGACTGGTAGTAAGGCACAGGTTCACGTTATGGAAACGATACAGGAAACTGTAGAAGCTATCAAAGCACTAGAGGGCAAATCGCAAGTCTTAGTGACCGGATCTTTGCATCTGGTCGGAGGGTTTTTGGAAGTCGTGGAGGAGGATAACGAGCCAAGCGCAATGGTCCCAAATTAGAGAACCGGCGGTATCCATGTGCAGGGAGAGCAATAGGCTCTGAAGGTTCCGATCATTTGCTCGTCAAACTTTGGGCACTGCGGTTTGAAGGATCGCTTCCTTCTGAATCCAAATCCTTATAATCTCTAATCAATTCATATATATCATATTCATAATCTAGAAATAGGAGTATATATAGTGTCCAACGCCGGTCGCTCCCATGGTCCTAAACGTAACGCCGAAATACCCGTGCTAAAAACAACTATAACATATCGCAATGAAGCTCAGAAAAAAGGCAAGCCAAAGAATAGATACTAGACCAGCTAGCTATTAGATCATACAGGGATAGCATCTGACATGGGCGTATCAAATGATGACGAGCTAGGGGTGTCTTCTGTCGCAGGAGGATCTTCGATGAAGCAGCCAATGCCAGAAAATGCTTCGAATATGGCACGTTCGCAATATTGTTGTACCAGATATCCACCGGCGAGCATGGCTTTATCATTAAGCGCACCATCCAGCCATCTAAAGCAGCCAAGTTAGCATATGGCATGAGTGAAGGGCTAGTAACTCGGTTGTGAACGTACGGATTATCGTATTTCTCCCTGTAAACGAAATACTTATTCGTCTCATCGTATCCATCAACCGGGTCATATGGTTTCTGAGGTTCATCGCTCGGTGCCTTGTTAAGGTTCGAGATAAATTGGAATGCCGGGGCATTCCGAGCAGCTTCCAATTCTCTGGCTCTTCGCTCCTGGTTCTCCCTCCGCATGGAACTCTTCTTCCTAGCAAGTTTATTGACCTTTGCTACCTCTGCGTCCGGGTTATCGGCTTCTAAAGCTCTGAGTAGATTCGCCTTGTGTTCAAGTTTATCCTTCTTTTCCTCGGCCTCGATCTCTGCTTCTAGCTCTCTCGCACGTCGATGCTGTTCTCGCTCGAAATCGCGCTGTGCTTGTACAAACTGTGCCTCCTGTGCCGCCTTGGCAGCATTTTGGAGAATACTAGATTTATTCGATTGCTCGAATGCCGTGATTTTGGCCTCCGTTGAAGACAAATCAACGCTGTTGATAAGGTTAAACGTAACTGTTTCGACTTCTTCGAGATAGTCATTGAACTCCTTTAACGAAGGGAAGTCCTCCTGTCGTTTATTGAACCTATAACACCGCCAACGTGGAGCCATGTAAGCCAATTATTATCATTTTCGATAAAATAAGAGTTTAGAGGATAAAAGGGAGAGCATACGTCTTTGCAATTCTCTTCCGAACATCCACCTCCCGTTCAACCTGGATATCCTCAAACGTCTGTTTTCTAAACTTTTGCTTCCTGAGAATCTTATCGCACCCGACGACAGGACACTGCGAGGGACCCTGCGAGAATAGGCGGTCTACGCAAGACTCGCACATCTTGTGGTAGCATTCCGGATTTACGAGAAATCGCATATTGGGATTGAGATATCGGGAGGATTTGCAGACCGGGCATATTTCGTCGGCGTCGCCGCTCCCGCGGTTTATGGCATTTTCGCGGGCGCGAGCGATGGCCGCAGCGGTGCTTGTAGCGAGCGACGGCATGGCAGGCGGTGGAGTTTAGAAGGGCGGAATGATATGAAGGGTCGGAAGGATAGCAGTGGACATGTCGCGGATGTCGTTGAACCACCGCTGTGATGTTTATAAGCCGATACGCGCGTGGCGGGTTTTGGCTAGCTTGGATCCTCTTTGATTTTTAAGCCGTCCAACTCTAAACATCAAATTTTCTACCCTCCCTTCTTCTCCATCCTTCTACACCATCCCTCCCCGCCAAACCAGACACGATGGAAACCTTCGAAGTCACCGAAAAACAGAGAAAACAGCTCGAAGACTCCGTTACCAAACTTCGCAAAGCGTTGAAGCACTGGCACACACAGTCTGCTGAATACGAGGGCCTCAACGAAGAACTTCTCGCACTACCCAAAAACGCCACTCGGAACGACATACTCGCGATCGCAGACGATTTTGGCGGCGATGTTGTCACGCGGGAAGAGATTACTTCGTTCTTAGGCGATAAGGAGGGCATCAAACGAAATGTCAAGCAAGTCGCAGAGGCGGTGCGGCACCGAATAAACTGTTAGTTGACCGCGGATCCTGCGCCCTCTACTACCGCCTCCAAAAGCTTACGCATCTAGACATTCAAGAAAATATCGATAAGATTGAGAAGCAACTAGAACTTGGCGAATCGACTCTCGACAATGTGCGGGTTATCGAGCATTCCGGGCAACTCACAAACGACGAGGGCTTACCGGTGATGGATATCAGAGAGGATTTGGACGACGCTGGGAAGGTCATCAGTACGATTAAGTCTTCGACATCAAATATATGAAGAACAGAGCTGATACTCTGGGTAGAATCGGATGTTAATCCCGCCGTTGGTGGCTCCGCACAGCCATTCAATGTTCAGGCCGCGATCGAAAGCTTCCAACCTCTCGTCGATACTCTCGCGAAAAAGCAGAAAGAAAAGACGGATACTCAGAAGCCTAAAGGCAGCGTCAAACCTCCTCCGTCTTCGTCATCTTCATCACCAAAGCCAGCTTCGAAAGCACCGGCGACTCAACTGGCGAAAAAAGTCCCAACCAAGGAGCAAATCCAACAAAAAGCGAAGCCGACTCCGAAATCTCCAGCTAGAACCCCGAAACGAATCCAATCTACCGAGAAAGAGTACTCATCACAGTCCGGAATGGTATTGACAGAAAAGAGAGTAAAGCCAGCGCTAGTACCCGACGTGAAGGAAACCCCACCTACGCCGACAACAGATGACGCTCTATCCATCAAAGAGATCATTTCAGCACCTTCAGAGCATATACCTTCTACAAAAGATGGGCAGAGTAAGCCAACGGCGCAAAAAGAGGGAATGGCTAGAATTCGAATTCTAGACGACGACGATGATGATGACGACGAATCCGATGGTTCCGATGACCCGTTCGAGAACTTACCTGAAGTCGAGGAGACGGAAGAAGAGAGACAGATGAGGGAAGAAATGGTTCGTTATAACATGAAGGAAGTGAACGATATAGTCGCAGAAATCGACTTGGAGGAGCAAGACATGTCGGATGATTATGATGATGAAGAGGACGAGGATGAGGATGATGAAGGAACGGATGAAGATGACGAAGACGATGATCAATGGGGCCGATCGAAAGGACAATTGGTTTCAAACAAGATACGGCGAGAGATGATGAAATTACAGAAAAACATCGAGGCAAGGGAAAAGGCGCAGCAGGTTGCAGCTGAAGTTAGTAACCCTCAAGTGACAGATAGCGCCGCTAAAGTAGATGCGACAAAGCCAAAGCTGGAAGAAAAGCCTTCAGAATCCGTAAAGGAGAAGAAAAAAGCTTCGGAGAAGAAGGGTGTCAGATTCGCCGAAGAATTAGATATCGCGCCAGCCCCTGCGCCAATCATAAAACCACCTTCCAATCCATCGGATCTGGTTCGAGACGGGTTTGATAACGAGGATATCGACCCGAGCATCTTGGACATGGTTTTCGGACCCGGTACGAAAGACCAAGAGGAGAGATATTTCCACAATACAACCGAAGAACCAACAAAGAAGAAACTACCGTCATTATTCAAAGCCGCAAGGCAAGTACAAAAGGTGAAGGAACAAATTGATGCAGAAAAGTCAAATCCGACAAAGACCACTCCAAACTCTTCACAACCCAAAAAGCAAGCGCCAGCAGCCCCGGGATCCTACGACATTATCGAACGAAATGTAGTATCTACAAATGCCCCCATAGCACCAAAGCCAACGGGTAAAATGCCCGTCCGTAAGGCCAAGAAACCAGAACCAGAACCCGTCTTAGACCCTCTCGGCGACGAGCTCTCAGACGAAGATCGACCAATTATGGCCTCATCAATTATAGAACGTGCCCCAACTTGGGAGAAGCCCTCGGATCCTGTGGCCTCTAAAGCAAGAGCCCCAAAGGCACCTGACGAGTTGGACCCAGATTTTCACCAACAAGAAGTCACGAACGCTTATTTCGCTATGAGGAACAAGTTGATACAGAGACAGGGTGGGTACGTAGAAAGCGAAGAGGAAAAGACGATAGTACCCATCGACGAGAACATGGATAAAAAGAAGGTTAGCAGGTTTAAAGCCGGGAGAGTTAAGAGCCAGCTGCCTTGAGATCAGCTATCGAAGTCGTATATAGAGATCACATCGAAATAGATACGAGTTATCTGTGCTGTTGGTTTGCGTGCCCTGTGGTCCTTATCACATGTGAATACTGTGCAGCTATTTGAAAAACAGGAGCTTGTGGGGTCTATCAATTGGTTTTAGATCGTTTGATTGATGTCACTTTTTTAAGTCGGAAGAGAGGGATTTCCCTTTTTCTTCCTCTTTATTTATAACTTTTGGAAGCTCCTAGAGTAAATAATGGCGCTCTCTGATGTATACCTCTAGCCGCAAGGCGAAATGGGAAAGTAGGGTCTACTATTCGTTTCACGCCATACATTTATATATCCTGCATCGTCTAGTACTTCTCACTAGAGTCTAGTATCATGATTATTGAATAAAATAAAACTTTTGATAATTCCAGTGTTATACTCCATGCATACATGCGTTTGACAAATTATATGATGCCTATGGATGTATCGCCCGTCAACAGCTCAAATAATGCGGGCGAAAGGAACAAATGGTTTTTCAGAAGCCATTGCAGGGTGGGCAAGATGCCGTTCCTTGCGCTTCATCGGTCGATCGATCAACCCCAACCCTTTTGGAAGATACATAATGCACCAGGGTCGTAAAATGATAAGATAAGATAAACAAGAACCAAAAGTAGTAGATAGCGCAGATGTATCTATTGCGCAGTAACAGGTTAATAGAACGCGACCGTTTGTCTGGTAAAATGACGTCTGGACTCGAAAACAGTAAAAAATAAATTAAATCGTACCCCATGCTTGTATGATAGCCCCAAAAGAAAACACAAAACGGTAAGTAAATAAAAAAACGAGCTGTAAGTTTTAAACGAAAGCATAAAAATGTAGATAGTCCTCCAGAGGTGACGCCGGGGTATTATGATGCCGACCCATGGCCAAAGCATTGCCAAAGGGAAATACAAATTGAAAGGAAATTCTTGAAAATTGCGAAAAGGAAAAACCAAGGTCGCCGTAAAGGATATAATGTGAAAGGGTGGTTGCAAATGCATTTTGATACTTTTAATGTTGAAGGTTCATTTCATGAAACTGATAGCCCAAGGCTGGATTTGAAAGGAAGTGCGATAGCATCTTTAAACCATCAAATACTCCCAGTTTTTCTCCTTCATCACTTGGCGCCAGGGCATAATGTCACGAGGATCTGGCATCCATTTTCGGGACCAGATTTCCGTTAAAATTTTGTCAACGTTGCCAAGGTTGCCGTATTTCGCCATATGCGGGATCTTTTTCAATCTCGTCGATATGATATTTTGATGTTGTGGATTGACCGCACATGATCCAACAATTAGGAGTGGCGAAATGATCGAACGTTCGTAGCCCATATAGAGACTCGGAATAAAGTCGATAACAGCCAGTAATTCTTTAAGAAGACTTTGACATTCAGTGTCGTAAGGGTTAAACCCGTGAACCACAATCCGTAGATAAACTCTTGCCATGATTCTGAACGCCTCCGTAACAGCTTTTCGAAATGTCGCTCGATCTTCAATCAATTTATTCGTACTGTCAGCGACAAACATATCACCCGCTCCGGCCTCCGTAGGCGATGTCGGACTCTGTGCTGAATGCGAGTCGAGCACGGTGAAGCTCGAGTTCCTTCTCACGAGGCCGTCGACTACTTCGCTGATCTCCGGCGTTGGATCTTCGCTGTAGGATAAATCGTCGTCGAACTCCAGTCCATCGATCCCAGCCGTAGCATCCTGAACAATATCAAAATCATCACCAAAGTCGTCATCAAAGTCGTCCCCAATGTCTTTACCAAAGTCGCTTTCAGCGTAATCCATGTCATCTCCTTGCGGAGAGGTATTCACCGAGTTGTAATTCCAATAATTGTATTGTTCGGATACATGGCGAGGGCTCCTGCTCGAAAGATCCGTAACGGCAAGTGCCTTCAATTCTCGATCGTGTATCCATGCCCTGTTCACAAGTTGCGCGTGTACTACGGGCCAAGGTTGAGATCGCGTGGCTTCAAACTTCCAGTTTTCTAGACAAGTAATTTCCGAGATCAAATATAGTACGGAATCTTCGCACCCGGTCATTTCGTAAAGGCGGTTGACCTCATTGCGGACATCAGGCGGCAGGAACATTATTTCGCGAAAAAAGGGTGAGAAGACCGGATTGACCCCGGTTGTCAGGGAAGAGAGGATGTCCAGCCAAAGGATTCTAGAGTATATGAACCACTGTCCGGGGTGAGTCGGTCGCTTGTTGCACCAGTCAAGTAGAATAACACAATCTGTTGCCGCTTTCACGTGAACCTGCCAGTCCGTTCTCCGAGAGAATACTTCAAACGAGATAAGAGCACAAACGGTTGCTGCGATTTTGATCCTCTCTTTATCATCGCTGCTTTTCGCGATTTGATTTTTGAGTGAGTTTAAACTCTTCTGTCGATGTCTGTAGACTTCTGTTACCAGGGCTTTCCGATTGGTCTCCGAAATATTTGTTGCTGTAAGGTGTAACGCGGTGCTACTGAGACAGCCATGCAAGAAAGAAGAATTATTAAGAAACATTGGTACAATGAGTGCATCGTTATACCGGAAGACCTGCTCATCGGATAGAGCCCGATATGTTACACCGAAGATCGTACGTAGGTACAAGTTCGCGAGGCTATGATCTAATTTGCTATCGGTTTGAATTTGAAGGTCGGGAAAATCGAAGAAAGGTACTGAAGCTTTTCGAGCGCTATAAGGTATGACCTCAGTGCTGGATGGCGATTCCTCTGAGTCCACAATCTCTACGTCGTCGTCCTCATCCTCCTCCTTTACAGCATCTTCAATCGATGAAGGAGCATGTGTGGATTCTCTGGAAGTAAGGGTGGCGGTGGTCGGTGGCGATAAAGTACCAGTCGATTGCCGTTGTGACCTCGGCAAGCTGCCAGCCCAATTCATACCCCTCATATTGGCAGCCAAAAGCTCCGTGATGCCGGAATCCTCCGGCGACGAGGTCGAAAAAGCAGAGAATTCATGGTCCCCCAGACTCACTGGCAAAGAGATAGCTGGGAACTGGTTTGGTCGTCGCAAGGCTGATTCTTTGGCTGAGTTGATGGTTTTTGGCGGCGAAGTGGGTGTTTTTGTCGGAGTCGTCGTCGGCTGCTGCTGCTGCAGGTGCGACGGCAGCTCGGGCTTAATATTACCGGCATCCTGATTGTTCTTCTTTCTTCTCCTGCTCCGCCGTACCATCTGCCTCTTGATCTCTTGCTTCTTTTCGGCAGCTTTTTCCGGGTCCTTCATCCAGATAGGCTGGCCGTCGTAGCCGTCACATATCAGCCTTAGATGGGAGCACTGCTCACATGCGGGACGGGCCTCGTCACACTTCTTCTTGCGGAAACGACAGGTCCAGCAACCTATTCCGAAGCATCAATTGGAAAGACGTTAGACGGATATGATCCATGAATGTATAAAGCATCGAAGCCGAGCTCTGCGGCCGGAGATCCGAGAGCCGGGAGTATTGAGATGGTATGATTATAGGTACCTGTCCGAGTGCGCACATGTCTGGTCGTCTCCATGCCTGCCGACCAATCCTCCCACGAGGCCGGAGCGTGTTGTTGCGTTTGTTGATTCGGCTGGGCGGCCGGCCGTAGCAAAAAGGCGATCGGGCCAACGACAGGACGAGGCGAGGGAAGGATGGAGAACGAGAGGGAGGAAGGGAGGGAGATACGAGAGAGGGCAGGTCGGTCAAGGCTATAACCGGTTATATAATGGAGGGGAACCACCAAAGAGACGAGAGAAATCTAGATCAATCTGTCTATTACGCTCTGTGCGAGAGTAGCCATGCAACCAGGATATCACATTTGATAATTCATCTGCAGAACGAGGTCGGGGAAACGGGGAGATGGATTCGTGCAGGAAAAGGACCCAGGTTTCTGGAATCTCAAACGAGAAATCGAAGGATAGAAAAAACGTAAGAACCAGAGTCGTTTAAATCTGCACCGACATCGAGCTGACGTCGTAGCGAAAGCGAATGCTTCGTTAGTGTGCAAAAAGACAAGAAAAGAAAAGAAAAGAAAAAAATTATGAAAAGAAAACTGAGGGAAGGGAATTCGCTGGTAGCCTTGCTTTTCTGCGGATACTAAACGACTCCTCCCCCACAAAGAAGTTCAGGGTCGGAATACGCAGATGCTGCAAAAGAGAGGACCCTGTCAGCCAGAGAATCCTTTTTGGATGAAGGGACGGGGATTCGGTGGGTCCACGACGAACGTGCGAAGCAAACGAGGCCTTTCCGAGATGGCTCAATCAGTTAGTGCAGTTCCGGCGGGCATGGCATGGCATGCCGCGCGACGGACAGGACCTCTATTTATTCCCATTTTGAAGACACAGAAGGGAAGGCGACCAGGAAACAAGAAAAAAGAATATAATAGCGGGGTGATACTGGTGAGCAGAGTCTGTTTCTCATTTCTCACTCTCACTCCTTTTGCACAATCATACGCACTGACGTTCTCACGAAGGGGGAAAAGACCTCAATTACTTGGCTGAGATATAGTACCGACCACGCTGGTGAGGCGGGCAACTGGCATACAAGCTTGCAAGCTACTACCACAATCGAGATCTCTCCAGGATCCCCCTTCTCGGAGCTGTGGCCTGCCGGATTTAAAGTTTCCTCAACGGAGTTGACCCACTTTTAAATTTTGAGCAATGGCCCAAGCCCGTCTCTCTCCCTTCCTCTGCTCAATCAAGGATCCAAATCAGGCCGATGTCGAGACACAAAAAGAGCAAAAAGAAAGAATGAAAGAACGAAAGAAGAAGAAGAAGACGGTTGCCTGTCTTGTCCTGGCTTCCAGATCTGTGTTCACCCCGAGAAGGAGTGGCTTTTTGGCTGCTGCCGCCGAGCTCTATCAAACCGGTAGCTGCGCGTTCTGGGCCTGGATTTCGAGGCCTTTAAGCTGTCCTCCATTATCATTGGCCATGAGCATCTTTGTGCGACCATCAGGGTGCATCGTGGCCCAACGAATTGTATCGCTGGTAAAAGTAACATGGAATTGCGGGGCAAGCTCGATCAATATAGATGTCCGGACCTGCTATGATTGCTTTTGCGGCTGGTCAACTTTGGACCAAACCAGTTAAATATTGCATGATCGTTTCCCTCGAGCCGGAGTTGTCCCCAAGCATCGGATGGGCTTCGTCAAAACTTGATATCGCAGGGTAAAAGGGCCATTCTTATACATTCCCTGTCACAACCATGCCGAAAAGAAATACGGTCGGTCTGTTATGTGGTGACCATAGGAAAATTGCTGGTCTGTCGCGGCTCAACTTGCTGCTCTAAAATTCATTCGTCAAAGCGTAAAATGAAGCTGGCTGACACAAATCTTTCCGATTCCCGTATCATGCAACGGGACTGCTGCTCTAAGCTGACCAAGCACCTTTACCCTGATTCTAACGGCGACGTCATGCAGCTACAGATTCAAGGCAAACAAGCTGTGTATTGGATATCGGATATCATAAAAAACATCCAGAGCTCCCTCATCCATCCATCTTCTTTAAAATTCGCCCCAAACAAGTCTCTCGACGACGAACGGAAAATAAAAAATATTTGAAATTTGAAAATTGAGGATGGAACGTGCGGGCTGAAGGTCAGTGACACGAAACTGTAATTACCGAAGCGACGCACTAAAATTCACATACAGAAAAAATAGGCCTGCTGCATCCGCACAGCGAATGTTCAAAACGGCCAAATTCTATAGCCAATATCGAAGAGTCAGTGCCCCGCTAACCATATTAGTTTCGACACCCGGTCGCGGTGGAATTTGCCAGCTGCGAATAGCCCACAACTGTAATTCCGTTCACAAGGACATGAGTCAGTGCAATTCACGAAAAACATTGAACTGGAGAATACCCATCTTAATCTCTCCACGGACCTCGAATGATGGTCAAACCGTTTTTGTCGTTGCCATTTGAGGCCTTTATAACGAAATTTAGTAGGTTTCGTTAATTGTTTCCTAGCGATTTTTCGAACCTCTTCCAGCCATGCCATTTCATCTGCATAGGGCTGCATGGTGAATTGGTCCCCAGGAAGACTCTCGCCTAAGGTCGTACATACGACCATCTAAACGAAAAACTGTAACATGGAAAGCTCGTCAAATCACATTTTGTGCGAGTGTGCCTTCATTTGCGACACGAAGTCTGGTAGTTGGTTACGATAATTATTCAAGCGACGGTACGTATACGCCTATCGTACGAGGCACAGCTTTTGTTTTTGAGATGCGGACTCCCTACATCAAAAAAAAGGGCGCATTTTCGGAGGCCACCGGGCTGGACGATGATGCGGCTTCCGCTAGTGTGGGAAGGCTTCCACGCGAGCGCTCGAGCCTGGCCGTTTCGAGCTTAGATTCTAGTTGCAAAAAAATACCACACACGGAGTAATCTAATCCTTTCTCGCTTTGGCTACCAAACGTCCTCGAAAAGTGGAACGATGTCGATGTCGTATTTAAGGAACTTGCCGTTAACCGGACCAAAGGAAGATTCCCTGGATGAGTTTCAAACACAAATTTTCAATGTTCCTGTTACATAGCTCAGAGTTTCTGGAAAGATATATTCTTTATTTCCGGCTAGCTTCAAACGGGCGTAGAATATTTTTTTTTTTTTCAAACTAATGCGGGGATAGTAGCACAAAGATGCTATCGATTCGGACCTTGCCTCTTGCATCTGTCACATCAACTTTCATTATGCAGCGACACTACCGGCGATATGCCTCGACGCGGGGCAGCTAGTAGCAGTCAGCCAAGAAATAAGTCTATCATTAGTTTAATATTATTGTTTACATGGAGATATCCGCCAATCGTTTGAACTAAAGCTAGGTGGCATGATATAACAATTATCTGTCGATCTTATAGCTGCCACGCTTGTGTCGCACTACAATTATATTGTGCACACCGTCATTTGCCCTAAATTACAGTAACTCAACCAACCAGCTTGAATAAATTTCGAAATTTCGAAACTCGCATTCAAAATATCAAGAAATTTGTCTGAAGCTGAGGCGGCGGCAGATACGTCGGTACCAAGTACAATCAAGCCACTTACGTTAGGATAGAACGCCCTTACTTGATCTCATGGCCCTCGCTTTGGTCCTGCGGCCTTTGGTACACTTAACTATGCGTGAAATGTGATGGATCGTGCATGGAACTTCGCGCGGGAAAGGTGGAATCCATGGATTCGGACAGATCTGCATCATAGCCTGCCCCCGTGGAAGAACCCTTCGAAGAAGCATAGAAGCGCGAGTTCATGAAGTGGCGCTTAGGCACCAACACCGATACACTTCATTGTCGACATGTCGGAGGCATCGAAGAAAGGAGAGCCCTGCTGCAAAATACCACACATTGCCCTTCGCCAACGCATTGATAATGACGAAATATAGGCTAAGGATTCAGGCCAAGAATTTTCGTCCAATGCCATTCTGCACGAATATGCACTCCTATGGATATTTCAACTGGAATATTGCATAAAATCGTCATTATTACTTGTCGTCCAAACTAAGACTGGAACTTACAGACAGGCTTTGATCCGTGGATCCAAAACCCCCCCGTGTCCTCAATCCTCGGCCACCCCGACATCCCAAGCCTCAATTGCGTAAACATGCGTTCCTCTCTTTTACATATTATATACTCTGCAGCTGCAACCACCATTCCACAGCCTCTTAACGAGAGTCGTTGATATTAACTTCGCTTCTCCTCGCTAGTACCATCTTAACGGCCTGTCGCACACCCTTTTGGCTCTTTCGGTTATGGCAAGTCTTCTTCATCAACCAATCGTCACGTACGTCAGATCTTGTACGACCCGTGTAACTCATAAAACGGCGCTGGAGGGGTAGGGAAAAAAGGAAAGAACGAAAAAGGAAGAAAGGACGACCAATCGTCCTCTCCGACCGGATGATCCCTCGTGTTCATTATCTTTAGTTGGGAGGTTTCGGTCACAGTGTGTTCTAGCCTTTCGGAGAGAGGCTTTTGAACACGAGGGTTTAGTGTATACCTCGGTATTTTTTTTTTTTAAGTTAGAGGGCCTGGCATATAAAAGGAATTCGAATTTGTTGGATTGTTGATATCACAAGATTTTCCGAATTTTGTTGGGACGGGTCTAAATTTGAGATAGTGGATTATAGTTCGCCAAGTCTAGGTCGCCTCATGCTTGTACTCTAGTGAATCGATATATGATTTGGCAACTGATACCTAGGCATAGATTACATTCACGGGCTTGTGTATGATATATACCGTCTGCCAACATACCAACATGACTTGCCAATCTTAATATACTGGAAGAATGTAAACGTCAGAAAACAATTTTTATGGTTTTAAAGTTAAGGAGGTGTGGCGTCGAATGGTCACGGTTTAAAGGGTTCGCTATAGCTAGCCCCTACATATATTTTAGATCATCGCGATTACAAAGACCCAGGGATCGGATGATCGCAAATTCCTCGGAGTTTTCGGTACACTCGGAACAATGTTAAACCGGCAGAAGATTTCGTATTTGTACACTTTGAAGCTTTCTAAGCCGGCATGTGTCGGCTACGACTAAAGGGAAACCCCTGAGAGTGATAGACCGAGATACGAATTAGTCATGAAATCTTATAGATAATGTAGCGAGTGAGATCCTTGACCAGGCCTCGCTCGGGAAGCCTGGTGCCTGTTTTCTTTCGGAGATCGAGCGAGTACCCGGACGGGTCACCCTTGATTTAGGTTCATGGATCTGATATCTCTACCCATGTAGGTTTGCGCGATCCCACCTTAACCCCGAAGGGTTATCATAATTACTTCGGGAGATGGATCTGGTTGGGGCATTTAATTTTAGTTCTAGATCTTTAATTATTTGTGATAAAAAATAATTATTTTAAAAATGCATCAGTCGTTATCGATTATTTAGAGATGAGAGGCTGACAAAGATCAGGTGCCTCGGTGTAAGCCCTCCGTTGGTCTGGTTTCCTTTATAGTATATGGAATCTAGATTGGCCGATGTTCCAAATATATTGTGACGGACGTGAATTTTTGTAGGTAGGTATAAAACACGCGCGTGCATAAGATGCTATAATATCTATGGCCGAGGTAGTGATAATGACGAATAAGAGGTATGGGCGTCGATCCGTAAGTTTGAACGACTATACCAATCGTGAATAGCAATTGTGATGCAACATCTAATGCATGTGCTAAGTGATAAGTGATATGAAATTTATGACAAAGAGCAGCCTTCCCACTCGCCAACCGAATATCCACAATAGCGAAAACGAACCGAGGAAAAGAATGAAAGGTAAAGCATCCCACACTGAAAACTCCTCATATGCATATACATTGAAAAAATTAAGAAATATAGCGAAATATGGTTATCATCGCTTCCGTAACGCCTCAGTTGCCGCTTCGAGAAATCTATTCATTTCCTTTACTTGCTCGAGTATACTCGTACCGCCTCCTGCGGATAAATCACCAACGGCTCCACACATATCCTCAGTTACAGAGCTGAGTAACCCGTCTAGGCCTGCTATGGTTTCAACTCTGTTTTCTGGGGGTACTGCGGCAGCTTTAGTACTGCCTTGCTCCAGCACCATTTCGAGGTGCTGTAGCGTGTCGTTGATGTATTGTTGTTTCTGTAGGCGGATTAGCTAGGTAACTTGTCATCTGATATGGCGGGTTCCTTACATGTGCCTTTGCAGATGCCTCTTCGTGCTTTTTCCTGACAGCATCCATCTGGCGGGCTATGTCCTCACGTGACTCACGGAGCTCCATCAACTCGTCCCGGAGCTGCGCTTTCTCTTTTTGTAGACGTCGTAATTGGCCGGTTTTCATCTTAATATTGTCCGCCTTGCTAGCCTACAATCCGATTATGATTAGTGCTGTGTAATTGGAAGATAAGGTTGAGAGATTACAACATACCATGCCAATGAATCGGTTTTCTAGCTCGCTGGATAGATTTTGAACGACGGTTTGGCGAATTTTCATCCTGGCCCTTTCTTCTCGATCCTTTTCCTCTCCCCTGCGCAGTGAAAGAGAGTCTAGTTGCTTATCGATGATTCCAAGCAAAAACTCGCTCACTATCTGTATGTTATTCGGTTGTTTTGGGAATTTGAGATTCAAATCTCCTTGCTTCGGTATACGGTAGACGGTTATGTCGAAGGTTTCCTTCAATTCGCCATTTTCATTCCGTCTCTTTGACTTTCCAGGCTGCCGGCCTCGTTTGGAGGGATTGGGTGCTCGTTTCTGCGACCTTGCTTGGGATAGGGGTCTACTATTGGCCGCTTCCTCCTCTTCATCCTCCTCTCCAACTTCTTCGAGCTCTTCGTCTTCGACTTCAGGGATATCGCCGTCCTCCTCATCCACAACTTCAAGTCTCGAAGTATCCGGATCCACTTCTTGTTCCTCCGGCTCTACATCGCTCAATACCGCTTCTTCCACAACAGGTAGATCGTCGTAAGGTATCTCCACGGATAGCTTCTTTGTTTTCGGTTTCCTTCCTCGTCGTTTCAAAGGTTGTTTTTCTAAAACTTCTTCCTCGATAATTTCTTCGGTGACTTCTTCAACAGTTTCCTCAACAATTTCTTCTTCTTCCGCAATTGGTTCTTCTGGTATGACCTCTTTTGCAAATAGTTTCTTTGCCTTCGGTTTTCTCCCTCTTCGTTTTGAGGGCAGCTTCTCCACAACTTCTTCCTCTATAATATCTTCCTCTACTATCGAATCTTCTACTGCCGGCAGCTCTTCCTCTTCTGCAGGCGGCGTGTCAACTATTTCTTCTCTGATGGATTGGTCTATCGTGATATTTGTTGGTTCTTCCTCGTATTCATCAAGGTCTTCAGGTTCTGGCGTGGGTGGCTTCTCAGGAGTAACGAATTTGTCAGGGCTTGGCTGTCGTCGTCGTTTACCGCGTGGTACAGGAGTGGTAGCCGCGATCGCAGGTTTCGATCTTCTACCCCTGGCACTCCGTAATCCTGAAGATACTGGGGTCGGGGTCGCTGGCGTGGGTTCTGCCGATGGCTGGGCTGCTTCTGGTGTGATTGCAACTTCATCGGCCGGTATTTCGGGGATAAATCGTAGGGGCTCTGGCGAGACGGAGGAAGGTACTTCGAGCTGGCTACCTTTTGGGGGCATAGGCGAGGGCGATGACAGTCCCAGGGAAGGTTCTAGGGCTAAACTGATACGGCGAGGGGATACTCGAGGTGTCGTTCGATTGACTAAGATTTGTGTAAGAAGTAATGCCACTAAAAATGAATTGGTGACTCTTACTTGGTGTGCTATGTACGGGTTCTACAGCAGCTCCTTCGACGGGGGCCTCAGTTGCCACGATCTGAGGTGTTGGTATACCATTGCTCATAGCATCTTTTTGGGTCTCAATGACTGCAGAAGCGCTTCTTCTTGACGATATGCTTCGTCTCGGACTGTGCGACTCTAGCCTCCGCCGCTTCCTCGCACTTTCGTCCCTCTCTGCCGCAACATCTTGGGCAGATGATGTTGATAGCACAGATGCTCCACGTGATAGTCGTCCTGATCGCCGCCTCTGTGTTTCCTCGACTACCTGCTGTAGAGCAGCTGAAGGCTCCTTTGGCTCTGGATTTATCGGTTCTGTCGTTTCTATCGGCTTCGGAGCCCGTGCTTCAGGCGGGGTGGCGGTGATTAGGGGTAGATCGAAGCCGAAGGTTTGGGTTACTACTCGGTTTCTAGAATTGACAATAGAAAATTAGGAAAGTAATATCCGATTATAACAAACAAGCGACCATATCACATACCCTGCCCCTCTACGGCGTTCTGCCATACGCTCTTCATGTCGTAGTCTTGTAATGTCTATCCACAATTGATGTTAGTATCCAACCCCAAGGTATGGGAAGGCTGGGCGACCTACCAGACATGTTGGATCGTTAAAGCCAAATATACGACGCTCTAAAAGTAAGACTAGAGAGAAAAGAGTGTAGGTGCTGTTATATTCAATCGGATCTATGACCGGACCATTGCTGTTTGGTTCGCAGATAAGAAGCCCGGTGGCGATGATGGAATGGAATGATGTAAACGGGAGCAGCTTGGTGGGATGTCGCGTTGTTGATGCTTCGCGCTAAATTGACGTTGGTGCTGCGCGGCGCAAAACAAAAAAGAAGCCAAGACAAAAATGGCTTCGGAAGAACAAGCGAACCAATTGCCTGGACCTTCAATTAAATACTCCGATGCACCTGCTATAGCACCCCACGACATTCTTTGATCTGTGAAGGAGGATACTGGATACATTGCGGACCGCCATGGGCTGGTGGTGGTCTTCTTCGAACCCGCCCGGCGGCGACAAGAGCAAATCGTCTGACACGAAAGCTACCATACCAAACCTTGACTCGTCACTCCAAGACTATCTCAAAACCAGTACACCAAAAGACAAGCCAACAGTCCCTGCACCGGACCCCGACCCTGTATTCTTCAAGCCCAGTTTAAAGTCAGAGAAACAAGGAAGCTTTGAATCTGTTCCTCGGGATTATCACGAACCAGCGGCACCGCATGCACAATCTGCATATGGAGATAAATATGCAGAATACTGGGCGACGTATAAAGGTCCGGAGGGAAGCAAGGTCCACTCGCCGGAGGTCATGATGAGGGAATTTGTGGATGGGTTTAAACAGATACGGCAGAACATTGCCGCTGCGGCATCAGAGAACTGTGTCATGGAAGAAATCGAGCTGCATGAATGCTACAAACATGGAACATGGTATCAGAGGATACGGATGTGTACAGAGGAGAGTCAAAAACTGAGCAAATGTCTAACTCAACAGAAGGTATGGACTCTCAATTCGAAAACTTTGGTTTTACGGCAGTGGTGGGATGCACCCTAACGGTCTTATAGGAGTTCCTAAAAACTTTAGGTTATCTCGGCATTGAAACTCGCGACCCTAAAATTGACGAAAGAATACAAATGCACGCGGATAAGCTATATCGATTGCAGTTAGAACAAGACGAAGCCACAAAAAGAGCAGTGAAAGAAGGCAGAGATATTGACGAAGCAGTAGCAAAGGTCAAAGCAGCACAGGAAAAGGCCGGGGCTCACATTCCAGTTTCTAAATGAATAACTATAACAATATTAGCGATTTAGTGTGAAAGCTGTCGCTTTATAAATGGCGACTCTCGGCACCAAGTAAACTCTTTGCTGAGATGAATATGTATATAATAATGTCGAACGTATCCTCTCTCGAAAAAACGAGATAGTTGATGATATAAGAATCACAGGATGTCACGAAATGTAAATATACGAAATATCATTTCACTTGAATGAGACTTGAATGCGTATGAGGCCGATTCTAGTTTTTTCGTTTCAGTTCTCGCGACCAATCAATCACTCAAATTTAGATCAATGGGTGATATGAGCGTAATTGAGGCTGACACAAAATCGTACATACAACTGTCCTTCCTCGCCTCGGTTCCCAAAAATCAAATGTTATGCCAAGCTCCCTAGACGCTTCGAGTTGATAACGAGACTCTCAGTTAGACCATTGACGTCTTCCCCAATAGGCACAATGATATCACCATTAACGTTGGGATGCCGGCTAGCAAGCAGAATATTCTCTCGAAGGTTTTGCGGTTGAAAATTCACCACACTGTCCTCCAAGAACTGGATATCAAGTTCACTCGGTATCTGTCTCCTTCTAGACTGTAACATTGAGTTAATACTTTCGAGCATCTCAACCGGTGGCCTATATGAAGCTTGACTACCAGCCAATTGTTCAATTTGCAGTTTCTGACTCTTTTGGATCTGGTCCAGAAGGTTGTAGTTGTCCATACTCTCTATCAAATCACTAGCCCCTTCGATATCCATACTAGCTACTTGTAAGATATTTGAAGCTTTATTTCTCTCCTCGAAAATCGAATCGGCTAGGCTAGATAACGATCCTGCAGTACCGCCGCTAGAATCAGAAGGTACGAATTCTTCTGACATGGCGCTGTCTGGTTGGCCAGTTATTAAGTCCGCGCCCGTGTTTATATATGGCTGTAGTAGTTCAGGACGAGAGTATAAAGTCCGTGATCTTTGTCTTGTTGGGATCGATGCTTCCATGTCCATAACATGTTCTGCAGGCTCTGGCTGGAGCGGTATCGGTGGACGAGGATTATAGACGGCCTTAGATCTCTGTCTAGTCGGCACATCCGTGACATCTCCAAGTATGTTTGGGTCTACATCTGCTGGTAAAAGCTGAGCCTGGGCCTTTTGTTGGAGTTCTATAGCTTGAAGAGCTTCATCTTGCGACAAACGAGGCTGGCTAGGTGGGGGCCTCCTCGTGTATGAAACTCGACTACTCCTTTGGCGGGTGGGTATGGTGAATTCTTGTAACGTATCATCACCTACCGCAGAACCACCATAATACTGCCCCAGCGCTCCGTTTTGGCTATCAGACCTAGCGTAGTCGGGTATAATCGGGACTCTTCTAGATGACTGGGAAAGAAAGTCCGCCAAGGGCAGTTCTTCAAACAGGACTACAGCCTGCTTCTCGAGAGCCGAAACAGGATTGCTGACAACTGGAACAGTCTGCACTAGTTTTTTCCCGTTTGGCTGGGTGATGATCTGAACACTGCTGTATATTATCCTGTTCGGATTTCTAACCATCTCATAAGCACCATTTGGTACGATTTGTCCATTCGGCCCTTTAACCATTCTCCCCAAGTTTGGATTCCAGACTGGTACGTTGAGCCAGAACGGTGGGAGCACCCATTCTCTAGGATCAGGCACTGATGGTGAGGATGTATAAATTTGATAAGATTTGAGTTTCCCCAAATTCTTCTCTCCAGGAAACCTCTCTAGAGATTTGACGGTCTCAGTATGGAATATTGCTCGCGGATCAGCTACCGCCGCCAGCCTATTTATCGCATCCTTTTGTCGACTGGTGCTCCATTTCAAGTTCCTTAACCATGAGCTTCCAGGAGTACCTAGGATATCAACCATTAATTGGTAGAACCGGGCGTACTCCTCTTCTATAAGATCGAATACCGTTGCTCGGGAGCTTTCCATCAAAGCGTACGGTATAAAACTCATGAATGGGTCCGACTTTTGCTCTCCTGCGCCGTTCCTTTCGTCCAACTGTACGTTGATCATAGGAATATCCCAATACTTATAGTCAGACGAACTGGGACTCACTATTTTCTTCCAAATATCATCCTCTTTCGTCGGAAATATCTCTCTGAAGCTTCCAAACGGCTGGTGATAGGGCGATCCAAACGGACTCGCTAGCATATTCTTCTTGACGTTTCCGTTTTCAGGATATTTTTGTAAGAATGCATTAATAGCACGCGTATCTTCTGGGTCTATAGCATTCCAAAACTGTGGCCTGGCACTATGATAATGTGAATTCGGATCTTTCTTTACATCAAAATCGGAAAACTCAAAGGTTTGTGCCCATTTGTACCAGAAATTTTCGACCTCTGTTGGGGATCTGAGGATTTCGTAGCGTCGAGAGGTAGGGTAATCCATATCGAAGGCTTGTTTGGGCCATATCAGAAATTTTGGTTGGTCTTTACAGTTATCATTGCCAAAGAAAGCGATACCACGGGCTGACCGCGGATACGGATGGGTGAAAGGTGGGATATCTTTGTTTGCTGGTATCGTTTGCGGGGTTTGCGTGATACGAATCGCTTTAACGAAACCAGTACGACGAAGGTAATCTTTGTCGCTGCGGTTTTTGGCTTGAGTCCATGGCTGAGTGATTTGCTTACAGGTCTTTTCCATGCGGTTGTGAGTACGATCTGTGGTGAGGAAGAAGGTTTGTTGCAGGCGTGGAGCTGTTTGGTTGTAGAATTCAGACTCGGGTTGGAAGGAACGAAGATCTTGAAGAAATGGGTTTGAAGTGCCCCATTGTATGTCAACCTGAACGGCGACGCTGCTGACTACATAAACTACAAAGAGCGAGATTCGATTCATGGCGACATTCTAGAGTACTTGAGTGCCCTACCAACGACACTGGCGAGGAACTTGCTTTGGGATCGTAGACTGCATGGCCTTTGTGACACCAACTATGCGAATATATGAGAACCTTTGCGTCATAATGGTTGTATTTAGTATTTTACATCGCTAAAATAACGGGGTATCATGGATAAATAAAAATAATATCATAAACGTCAAATCGTCTGCATTAAAATGCTAGCCAGCGGCAAAAAGGGTAGTTGCATGTTGGTAATGGTGGATTATGATTCTTCGTCTTCTTCGTCTTCTTCTTCGTCTTCTTCGTCTTCTTCTTCGTCTTCTTCTTCGTCAGATCCCGAGAACCCACCCCATTCTTCCTCGTCGTCATCATCCGACTTGCTACTCTCGCCTTCCTCACCGCCCGCCTCTTCACCTTCGATCTCATCGGCTTTACGTTTCTTATTGCCTTTCTCGCCTAGTTTGCCCTCCCGTCCAGCGACACCGGTCTCACCGTCGGCCACTTCGCAAGGTGTGAACCATGGTAACTTTCCCCTTAAAAAGTCGTTGATGATCATGATAGCAACGCCGTCATAATCAGGTTCACCGCCTTTCAGTAGTCTTCCTCCTTTTCGAGCCAACATCTCCAAGAATTGGTTTGTGTCTTTCCAGCCCTTAATCTCATACGTCCTCTCCACGTGGTGTTGCTTGCATTTTTTGAGCAGTGCGGAGATGTATTGAGCAGGATTCTCCACCTTCTCTGAACGTACAACACCACGCAATAAAATATCCGTTGCAGTATCGTTATTTGATGGCGGTACGATACCAGGACAATCGATTAAGAATATTTTCTTTGTTAATGTGACATATTGCCACACTTTGGTTTCGCCGGGAATAGGTGCGACAGTGCAGACTTTCTTCTTCCTCAGGGTATTGATGATAGATGATTTTCCACTGTTAGGGTATCCTATCAGACCTACGGATATCTGTTTTCTATCCGAGTGGAGTGACTGGAACTGCTGTAATATCGCTATTAAAGAACCCTTTCCGAAAGAGTTGTTTATCGAAGCATGAAAGGCTAGGGTAGGGTATTCTTTTGATAATGTTCGTACCCATGCGGCCTGTCAATAGACTAAGGTTAGAACTTGCTTCATCCATTGACAATTTTGAGAATAGAAAAAATATATGTATGAAGCGTTACTAAGAAAGTCGAGATTATTGGACTGATGGATCTGCTCGAAGCACCATCCTCGAAATTCAACTCAAAACGAAACATTAAAATCCCATGGGGTGTTCCACGTCAAAACGACGAAATGAACGAGAAGATATTCGATACAAAACGTATCGAAATCAAAAGCGGGATACTCGATCTACCAAAGTTGTAACAGACCTCTTCGTTGATGGCGGCAATGAAATGCGCTGAAGGAAGACATCCTGACAGGAAACGATGGAACAAGGTGCGAAGGAAGAAATGCGAGATGAAAAAGAGAAATATAATGATATAAGACTTACTGCAACTCCTGTTGGAACCAAGTCGCATTTGTTCAAAACAAACACGAGATGTTTGTGAGGGCACTCTTTCGACATATACTGTTCCACTGAACGACAACGGGTACCTAGAGGGTTTCGCGCGTCGAGGACATGAAGTATAACATCGGAAGAGTCGATAACCTTGTAAAGCTCATTCCAGATTCGTTTACTCTGTCCTTTCGAGAAGACTGCCTCTCTAGCTTCTTGGAGCCACCCATCCTCCGCCGTCCCGTTTTCGATAGCCTCCTGAATCTTGTCCTCGTGCTGAGTCCGATTTTTCTCGGTTTCTTCCATTAAAGCTGACATACTTTCCACAGCCAATTTTGGTCGTTTTCGCTGGGCTTTGGGTCCAAATGTCTGAGCGAATGGCTCTGTTTCGACCTTGATCTTATTGGCTTCTTTATTCGAGGCCTTTGCATCGGGGTCTTGTATAAGAGACATTGGTAGTTTGTTACGTCGTAATAAGACTGAGCGAGGATCTTTAGCTTGCTCCTTCATCGCCGCCTGGAATGCCGACAGGGCTTCTTGTGAAATCGTTCGGGTATTTCCTGGATACGGATGAGATGTTAGCATCTTGAAGACTCGCAAGCGGGGTCTCAAAGTTCTTACCGAACCATTTTCGATTTGGCTCTATCCGGGCTGATGGCACCTCTCTTGACTGATAGCTCGCCGCTCTTGTGATGTTTCCCTGCGAGTCTCTTTGAGCCTTCCCCTCCTTGTACATCGATAACCGCTTGAGCTTCTTCGCATCTCTAAGAAGAGACAATAGTTAGAACTCATATCAATTGTATAATAATTGCGAAAAGACTTTTACCTATAAAAGTTCTCGCCCTTGACCTTGACATTCTGCATGCCATCACTTCCACCTGCAGCCTCTACCTTCCGGGCCCGCCGGTTAGACTCTTTCTTGAATGAGCCCATTGCGAATCTAAAACCACCGATAGATGCTTCTCAATAACGATTGTGAAGGCTGTTGGTGGTTAAAATGAAAATTTTTGAAGATGGTGGTTTTGGGGTGTGAAAGAGGATGGAGCGCACCCAATTTTTTTTTATGAGCGACAGGCAAAAATTTTGGTAGCGTCTTGGCATTTTGATCTGATAAGATTAGATTTGACGCTAACCTCAAACGGCTAGACTATATTCGCTCGTGACATCGCGGGCTCAGCGCATCTCATTGACTCACGTCCTCCCCTTCACCACCCCCTCACCGTTCCTAGCTGACCGCAGCTTTACTTCCTCGGATGACCATACAACCTCTGGACCGGAGAAAATCTCTTCTCCAAATAACGCTTTCCCATAGACCGCCGAAATGGGTGTCACCGGCCTTTGGAGCGTTGTCCAGCCATGCGCAAGACCTATAAAACTGGAAACTCTTGCCCAGAAGCGACTCGCAATCGATGCTTCGATATGGATCTATCAATTCCTCAAAGCGGTCCGTGATAAGGAAGGCAATGCGTTGAGAAATGCCCACGTCGTGGGGTTCTTCCGACGCATCGTCAAGCTTTTGTTTCACGGCATTCGACCCGTATTTGTCTTCGATGGCGGGGCTCCGCTCTTAAAACGACAGACAATTGTGAGTTCGGTTTCAAGAAAGTGGCGTTTTAGGGTATCTAATGCTAATCATCTGCCTAGGCGAATAGAAAGTCACGCCGTCAGGATAGAAGAGAAGATGCCTCGAATACTGCTCGGAAGCTCCTTACCATGCAAATGCAGAAGAGGGCCAAGGAGGAAGTAGAGGAGAGACGGCGAGCAGCGCAAAAAGTAAACCATATACGAGAAGAAGAGCCCGTTCCAGAAAACCCAGTCTACGCCGAACAGTTATTCCAAAGACCGGAGGAAAGAGAGCAAAGCAAAAAAGCATTCCGAAAAAAGGATCAATATCACCTCCCAGAGATGGATAGCGGCTTTGAATCATTGCGAGGTATACACGATCCTCGAATTATGTCTATGGAAGAACTAGAAGATTACGCCCGGCGATTTGGTGGTGGCGAAGATACCAATCTTTATGACTTCTCCAAGATCGATTTCGACTCTCCGTTTTTCACCACGTTACCAGCAGCAGACCAGTACAACATCCTTAACGCTGCGAGAATAAGATCCCGCTTGCGTATGGGCTTGTCGAAAGACCAGCTCGAGCAAATGTTCCCTAATCGTCTCGAATTTTCCCGTTTCCAAATTGAGCGTGTTCGTGAACGAAACGAACTAACCCAGCGTCTGATGCATCTTAACGGTATGAATGACGATTTGGTCAGCGTCCGCCGCGTCGCCGGAGAAAAGGATAGAGAGTATGTACTAGTCAAGAATGAAGGGGCAGATGGGGGTTGGGCGCTAGGTGTTGTCGGTCAAAAGGGCCCGAGAGAAGGCGAAACAGCTCACAAGGCTATAAATCTAGACGAAGAAAAGAAAGAAGAGGAGATCGACGATGATGAAGATGACGAAACGGACGTATTCGAGGATGTCCCAATCGAAGGTCTGAACCGACTTCCGAAACCGAAGCCAGTGGCAGCTGCATTTGAATTTCCTCGGAGACGACAGACTTCCGAAGAGCGAGATATACAACAGGCCATGAAGCTTTCTAGGCAAGAGCAACAAAAACGGACTTTGAAAGATTCCACAGGAGCAGCAGTGTTTATTCAAGATGATGAGTTGAGCGAGTTCAACGACGCTGACAACGAGTACGACGATCTGTTTGAAGATATTGATGATTTAGATCAGGATCCTGAAGAGGAGGACGATTTACGAAAAGCAATCGCAATGTCCCTGGAAAAAGAAAAGAAGGAAGGCGAAGCTGAAGAAAGAGCACTGGAACTTGCACTTAAAATATCAATGTTGGAAGACGGCTACGAGGATGAGACTCAGATTAACAGTAGCCAAAGGTCTTTGAACCCATCTAAGGCACCATTCGTAGAGCAGCCATTAAATACTTCGAAGCCGAAGTTCATTGAGTTTGACGAAGTCGGGCCCTCGAATAAACCCAGGTCTCGTTTTCTTAACCAGCTTACTGACGAAATATTCGATCCGTCCGAGGTGGCAGTCAAGTCTCCCCCTCAAAAATGGCAACGAGTAGCTCCAATAAATAAGATAAAAGAAAGACTTACGGAGAATAAACCTGTTGAGTCATCAAATCCTTTTGCAATAGAAGGCGACGGTTTTACATTGGAAGAAACAATCGCAAATACATCCACGGCTGAAAAGCCGCCAACAGCTTCAGCCAAGCCGATTGACTTCAGTTTAGATAAAAATTTGTTACCTTTCGAAAGCATGAAACTAGGTGGTCTTTCGGGTCTAAAGAAGCGTCTCGATGAAGAGAAGGCCGAGAAAGTGAAGGCAGTAGAAGAGGCGGAACCACCAAGAATCGACTTACCTCCCTGGTTTGCTGGTAGCGAAAATGCAACTTTCAAAACAGGCTCTACAGGCTATAGGGTTGACAATTATGACCGTGACGACGAAGTCGAAACTATTAAGACTCATATACCGGAGCATCTTAGACCCATTGAAGAACGAATTTCCATACAACCAAGGACAAAGCCCGTAATCGTTCTATCAGACGACGAGAGTGACGATGTTCCGATGGTTGATATACCACTTCCCCCTAAACCCCAGGAAATATTAAATCCTATTCAAAACGAGACGGCTGATCCGAACCTCGAAAGCTCCCACGCCAGTGAGCCAACACCAATTGAAGGACAGAGCAGCGATAGAGAGGTATCTTGGGAACCGAGCGACACAGAAATCAGACAAATTGATGCTCAGGACATATCCAATCACGACATCGAAGTCGAAGATGACATGGGAATGGATTCAGAAGAAGAACAGCTGGTCCACCAGATGGAAGCCGAAAATGCAGAACACGCGAGATTCGCATCTACATTTAATCAACGATCTACGGAGGAGAACGCGCTCGACTATGAACGAGAACTCAAAGCCCTGCGAATTCAACAGAAGAAAGATCGTAGGGACGCCGATGAAGTAACACAGATAATGATCACGGAGTGCCAACAACTTCTGCAAATGTTTGGAATACCATACATCACGGCACCGATGGAAGCTGAAGCTCAATGTGCAGAACTTGTTAAACTCGGACTTGTTGATGGCATCGTGACGGACGATAGCGATATATTTCTGTTTGGTGGAACGAGGGTATATAAGAATATGTTTAATCAGGCAAAATTTGTGGAATGTTATTTGGCAAGTGATTTGGAGAATGAATACAGTCTCGATAGAAAGAGGTTGATACGACTGGCTCATCTTCTGGGCAGCGATTATACTGAGGGCCTGCCCAACGTGGGACCTGTCACAGCACTCGAGATACTTGCAGACTTCGGAGGTGGCGATGACGCATTACACGAATTCAAAGCTTGGTGGACAAAGATTCAATCGGGAGTCAATTTACCGGGAGATGACAGATCCAAACTGAAAAAGAGTTTGGTAAGATAGTATCTTTCAAATGGAAAGCTCTCTTAAGTACTGACAAAGATAATATAGAAAAAACTTGCAGACAAGCTCTTCCTCCCTCCCTCATTCCCTGACAACCAGGTAGATATTGCATATCTGAATCCTGAGGTAGATAACGACAGCACTCCCTTCGAATGGGGTGTTCCAGACCTCCAGGGTCTTCGCAATTTTCTGATGGCAACAATTGGCTGGACATCAGACCGAACTGATGAAGTGCTAGTACCCGTGATACGAGATATGAATCGCAAAGTTGCAGAGGGGAACCAAGTCAACCTTACAAATTTCTTCTCTGGAAGTACGGGCGCTGGAGCGTTCGCTCCTAGAATTAGAGAAGCCAATAAAAGCAAAAGAATGGAGAACGCACTCATGAGTTTGCATAAACAAGCTATGAAGAGACAAGGAAGCAATATTAGCGCTGATGGTCAAGAGGAAGAAAAAGTCCGAGAAGATGATATGAGCTCCTCTACCGATGAGGAGCTTCAAGGAATTGTAAGTTTGAACGGGAGGGTGAGAGTTCCAGCAAGTGGAAAGAATAAAACCCCCGCAAAGAAAAAGAGGAAGACAGCGGTGGATGGTGGCGATCCCGGAACTAGTGAAAGTGAGGTCGAGGCTGAAGAGATTGAGACCCCAAAGACCGTTGGAAAAGCTAAAAAGCCGGCAGCCCGATCACGCAAAGCCTCTGGACGAGGAAGGGGCAGAGCAAAGAAAAACTAAATAACCTATTTGAAGTAGCCTAATATATATCTCTCGAATTACCATACTTTGGGATGACAATATTGCTGAGAGATTTGTATCAGGAAAAATTACTATGCATTTTGAAATATTCATGTACATACTCTAACTCAGTTATCTATGTACAAATAATTATAAATCTAAAATTTCAATTCCAACACCGCCTACAATCAGCTTGGTACCACCTTTCTCTTCTCCCTGAATGAAAGCTAGACCTGCCACGTCAGGAATGCCAACATAAACATCTTCCAAAAGTCGGACGTCCGGTTCCGTGAAACTACTTAAATCAAGAGACCATCTTTTAACCTGCTGATCGATCCCGGAACTCAAAAAATCAATCTTTTGATCTGCGACCGACACGACTTCGATCGTCGTAACCGCGGAAGCATGAGCTCTCTCTATTGATTTCGATGTTATCGAAGCAGCGTCACTGCTCCCCTTCTCATTATTAGCGGCAAGTTGCACTCTAGAGATACATATCGCAGTATCATCGCCACCTGTTAGTAGTATAATCTCGTGTGTCCCTATTTCTACAATCTTTAGACACTTGATGCTATTTCGATGTATACCATGACACAGTATCCACTGATTCTGGTGTAGCTTCTGCGGCGTCAAATTTTGGAGGGCAGCATTTGGAGCTGATAGAGCCTTTGAGTTAGCCACGATCCCGCAATTGACAAGTGTATTTGTAATATCCCAAATTGTAACAAATCCATCTGTTCCAGCAGTAAACATCAAGATATTGTTATCCGCAGTGAGATGGAAGCGTATTTGTAACAAGCAGCTGGTCTTATAGAATCCCTCTGCGATTGTGACAAACTTTTTCGTAGATATTTGATAAAGTGCAAGCTTTATGGATGAGTCCGAGCGGACCATGCCAACCAAGAAACCAAGTGGCTCTCCATCCGCGTTATGTACCGTTATAACATCGAGTCCGCAAACACGAAGGTCTGGTAGGTTATCGGTACTAACATCGTAAATTGCTTCCCTTAGAACACCGATGTTGAGGTCATCATTATCAAGGTCGCTAGGAATGCGATTGATCTTCCAACAGTAGACTTCTTCGATACTACCAGATGAAAATAGCCAACCGCCGCAAGAAGACCAAACAAGGTCTTGAAGACCGGTTGTGTGTGTTTTCCGGGACGTCAGATTGACGAGCTCGTTCGTTTTCGGGTGAACGTAGGAGAATCGAATGATGGTATCTTCGGCGCCAGTTGCTATTATTTGATGTGGGAAAGCGGATTTGGGAGAAGTAGCAAGAGTTTTAAGTTCCCTTCCATGGAAAGGAGCTTGAAGCAGGGGGTCGTGGAGGATATTTAAAAACCGGACGATATGACACTTTTTCGCTTTAGTGAACACAAAGAGACCCTCGTCCGTTGCGGTTTTATCATTGCCAAAGCTAAAATCCCAACTTCGGTTACCTCCTTCGCAGTCGTAACTTGCCGCTTCGATACCCAGACTCTGATTCCAAAGAACGAAATCTCGACCACGGAAGCCATGAATCATTTCATACTTCCTATTTGAAGTTTTGTCTGAAATAACCTGATATTTTTCAACCCGAGGGACAGCAGCAGGGTATAATGAGTTTGTTTCTTTCAGATCAAATAGATCTAACTCGCTGCCAATGCAGAGTTTGTGGAACTTGTAGGCACCGCTGCGACCCGTGGATACCATTTCAACCTCTATAGCATTATCTTCTGTATATTTAGAGAGCCTAGCGCTGATGAAATCCAATGCCGTAACAGATTCGTCATCATGAATATGTCTCCAGACTTTGATGGGTAGGAGTGTCTCTTCCGTATCCTCTGGGATTTCATACACGGCAAAGGCGCCATGACGAGATCCCGCAACTAGTAAGTCTCTACCACCTGTTCGATAAAACATAATAGCAGTAAAAGGGAAGGTATCAGGTGGTGCTAGTGACCAGGTTTTTTCAATATTGATCCCGCTTATTTGTAGAAGCTTGATAGGTTCGTCGGGTTTGAAGGTAGTAACGGCTGCATAAACGCTTGAGGGACCTGTTACTTCATGGCAATTATCGCACTGACTGAAAAGTATATCAGAAGGACGGCTCCCACATATCGAGACCCATTCATTTGTACTCTCCGGTGGTGTAACTAATCCTTCCGAGTTAGCGCGAAGAAAGAGCAGCCTTCCATCGTTATCTCCTAACGCAATCGTGTATATGAATCCACCTTCGAATTGGAGCTTGGCGGCCCCAAGAGCGGATGTGTTCTTTATTTGCGACCAAAATCCTAACTTTTGCCATGTTTGTTTATTCGGGTCGGATAGGTCGCAGTGTAGCAGCCAGCCAGAAGACATCGCTACAATGAATGCGCGACTACCAAGAGTGACATATTTCCGAGGCTCATCTTTCGTCGCTTTCTTCCCAGGTGGAAGGTTTGTCGGAGGTAGGATCTCGTCCAGATTCACAATCGTCTCTTGGATTTTAGGCTTTGAGTTACAATATGGAGCCCAGTTCGATCTCGTATCAGTGTCAGAATCTACTAAATTCCACGATGCAATCCCACTGTCGGCGCCCCCTGTAACAAAGATTCTCTCAGATGGGTGGATGGCCAGAGACCATAGATTCTTCCCGCTAGCCGAATGCAAACTCTTGAAAGTTTGTGTGCAAATGAGTGACCTCTTTGTGCTGTTCGTGCTGAAACTCCATGTTTTCGCAGTGAGATCTTCACTGAAGCTAAGAAGTCTTATTTCGTTCTCGCTAGATTGAAGAAATCGAACCCCCCAGATCCTGGCTTGGTGTCCCCAACCAACTGCCAAAGGCTCTTTTACCTCTACACACTCCTCTGATTGGCCATTTTTTGTATGAATTTCGGTATCCCAGAGTCGTATCGTTCTGTCGTCGCTGCAGCTGGCGGCGTATCTGAGATCTGGTGACATGGAGACCCCGAATACTGATCCCTCGTGGGAGAGATACCGACCACGTAAGTTTACCCTGGCAGGAACTTCGTCGTCGAGGGTGTTTAGTTTCCACAATAGGACCTCTCCGAACACTGTGCCTGCCAGTGCAATCAAATCGCCAGTATTGGAAACCGTAGTATTGTTTATAATATTCGCAGAATAGAGCAAACATCTTTCGGGGCTGGGATAAAACTTGAATCGTTGAGCTACCGGAGCAGCAACATTATGCGTATAGGTCAAAATGGTGTTGTGAGCCGTGATGATTGCAATCTTCGGAAACTCGTCTTCTGGTTCAAGGAATACTGAGTTTAGGATCCAATCTGGCGCAGGGATTTCATCTTCGGGGTCGAGATCGAAGCTGGATTGAGAAGGGCCTGGTGGTGAAAATAACTGGAATTTCTTTCCACCCCACAACAAGATCCGGGTGTCGTCCGAAGTACCCTTTTTCGCTGCTTGAAACTGTATTCCTTGAATACGCTCTCTTTTGAATGCTCTCTTTCTCCATCGTAAGGAAAACCCTGAGCTAGAAGGGCTGAACAGCTTGAGGTCTGAGCCGTGGCCGACAAAGAGGTCATCTCCGAGGAATGCCAGTGATGTTACTGGTCCCACATAAGATCGAGATTTCATTGTTGGCTTTTCGGCTCAGTAGACGCTATATACAGGGCCTAACGTATTCTTGAAATAGAGATCTGCCGTTTGTTTCTCCGTGCACCTGAGATGTTATAAGTTAGCAAATTGTGCAAGTTTCTAAGCTTCTAGAATTTTAAGAGAAAAAAGTGATATGAATGGACAAACTTCAAAAAGAGTCAAACACCAATAGTATACTAGTATCGCTAGCGCTATCGAAATCTTGTGGTGAAACCAGGGAGGGAACGTTAAAATTTAAGGTGATGAAAACTAAAATCGAATCATATCATGCACTCTGAGACTCATCATGCATGCGTAGTTATGCTATATGGCAAGAACCAAATTTTGTTGCAGGGTTAAGCTAACTGAGATTCTCCCGGGTGAGGGGCAACATTTCTCCGGGTCCTGTCGATCACCGGGCTCGTCCCGGGGTACCTGGGCTTTCCAGTTTTGGACGCACCACGGAAAGGGTGTTGTTTGCAGCTGGGCAACTGCGCAGTCCTTACGAGATTCAGACCTCCTCCCAGCCGCTGCCCTCATGTGCATGCATCACTAGCATTGGAAGCAAGTATCTTATACTGGTTCTCTGTCTCTCACATAGCCTATGGCTTTGATAGTAGTTAGCCATCTATAAGGTTATGGAATTTCCGGACGAGGGTTTGCTGGGTATCGGTCGGCCTTTCAACTCAACGCCGTGGTCGTCGTCTTCGTCGACGCGACCAAGCGCAAGCTGTTCAGCAAAATGTCACAAACCTCACAATCGAGCCAGGTGGTTCGCAAAAGAGGGCGACCACCATCCAATAACCCCAACCGCAACTTCAAAAAGATGTCACTCGATGCACAGGCCAAATCCAAACCCGTGACACAGATTTCAGAAAATATCCTAGCTTGGAGCAATTCTCTTCGAGCACCCTCCCAGAGCTCCAGCTCTACCTACGAAACAAGGCAAGGCACCCGCCAAATAAACAGCACGAGATCTAGTCGCCCAAGACCTACGGGTAATGTCTACAGAGATCATATCTGTCTCATCTGCTGGATGCCATTCTGCACCAGCCATTCTCTGAGAGCTCCAGAGAAAAGACAAACAGTGGAGACCATCAAGTGGGTGCTCAAGCGTGAGGATATCTCCGAATCGCATCTAGCAGACAAGAGACCATCCTTCCAACCATGCTCGCATGAAGGGTCTTGCGACCCAGGCAATCCTGATTGCTCTTGCAGCGATGAATCTGTTCATTGCGAGAAAGGCTGCGGATGTCTATCCACTTGCCCTCGTCGATGGAAAGGATGTCAATGTAAGAATGGGAAGTCATGCTCTGGAGAGAGATGTCCTTGCATCAACTACAACCGAGAGTGCGACCCTGATCTGTGCTCAGGCTGTGGGGCTGAAGAGCAGCTTGATCCTCTGAACCGAAGGGGCCAGAGTAGTAACCTCAAGTTGGAGTCTGATGGGTTAGTGGTTCTCACAAGAGAAGAAGTTCGAGAGACGGGCTGTCAGAATGTATTTCTTCAAATTGGCGAGCCTCCTATGACGAAAGTTGGCAAAACAACCATGCCCTTCGAGGGCTACGGGCTCTTCGCTATGGAAAGGATTGTCAAGGGCGGCTTTGTTGGGGAGTACATGGGAGAAATCATATCCGATGAAGAGGCGGATTATCGAGGTTCGGAATATGATCGTGGTGGAATGTCGTTTCTCTTCGCAATAAATACGAGTACGCCTTATTCATCTCCCTCAAACTTCCTACATTGCAGACTAATACAGATATTTTTTCAGCACATGCCCTTGATGGCACAAAGTTTGCAAATAAGACTAGATACATGAATCATTCTGGGATGGAACCGAACTGTGAAGCAAAAGTTCTTTTCGTCAATGGGATCCACAGAATTGCTTTTAGGGCATTAGAAGATATTGAAGTTGGAGAAGAGCTATTATTCGACTATGGGTATGATAATCCAACATTATTCACAAATGAACCCCCTTTAAGACTTTCAGAGGGGCCTTATCACTAATGCGAATATGGTCTGATCTAGTGACAAATTCTTTGGGTTTGATCCAGTTGAACGGGATGGTGCTCAAGAGCGGAAGAAGAATAAGATTTATCTCTCGCGACTTAAGGAGCAACGAAGAGGGATCGGTTTCGATGAGGTAGAGGATGAAGAAATGGAAGAAGAGAATGAGCAAAATTCCCATGTAGAGGGTGATAAAGAGCCAGATGATGATAAACAAGACGACAGCGAACATGATGGAGATGATGGGAGAGAAGACAAAGATGAGAATCGAATGGATGAGGAGCCTGACCGAACTACTGAGAAAACTGCAGTCGAAGTGAACTCGATTACCCTTATGGGGCCCCCTCCCCCTCCCCCTTCGCTTCCTCCCCCACCCCCTCCACCACCTCCGTCACAGTCTCTATCCTTGTCACTGCCACCGCTCAAAGAAGTGACAAAAGAAGTCCTGCCATCTTCAGTTCCTACTTCTCCGGTGTCACCTTCTCTAGTGGTTCGCAAAGCTATCAAAACTATGCGGAAAATACCGCCGAAGGAACGCAAGAGTCTTCCTGCTGTAGCTGCGCCATTTATCAGCTCTGACGATGAAGCCGAAGCCCAAATTCTCCGGGAGGGCCACTTCTTTCCACCATCATAAACTTGCCACTGTCCTTTCGTAGCGCACGCTGGCCGAGCTTTTTGAATGACATGGTATTAAATTTAGCATGTGTCGTATATTTTCGAGAGAGGCTATAGCGAATCAAGCACGCACAGCAATTATCTGAATTCGAAGCAAGTAAAAGTATTCGCCCATATTGAAAAGATCCATCTAGCCGTGTAAATTAGCAAGCCGTGATCGTTTGAATATATTTGTGTGCCAAAATTGATGCGTGCAAAAAGAGCGAGTGAAACACCTCCAAAGTCTACGAGAGGCTATCCGGCTCACCAACTGTCTCCATTAATATCTAGTTTCGTGACTTCGCTGCCCATTCCATCCACTCCTGCATCCTTCAACCTTCTTCATCGCATTTACTAACCGAACTATTCTACCACCTAGTTCCCGTTCCAGTTCCAGCAAAATCCATCATGAGTTTCCACCGCCCTGCAAATGAAGTAGCAGGTGCCGGACTCTCAATGTAGGTTTCTATCGCTCCTGCTGATAAGGCTGCATATCATCCTGGCTTTTGGTATATCTAACACACTCCATCAACATGCAATAGCCTTCTCAGAAATAACAAATATAGCGACCTCAAGTTAATAGTCGGGCCTCAGGAACAAGAATTTTTGGCTCATAAAAACATCGTCTGTACTCTCTCAGACTACATTGACAAGAAATGTATGAAAAATACACAGATTCAAACACCAAGCCGACCCACAGCCAAGCTCAAGTCTAACCAACAAGATCAAATTACGGAGATCCGCCTCCCAACCATCCAGAATCCAGAAACAATCGAACTCATCCTCGGATTCATGTATGGTCAAAGCTATGATCTCCTCAAAAAGAGCACCCAAGCCAACATTAGCATTTTTGTTACTGCTGATTTCCTTGGCATCCCCGAGCTCAAGCGTTACATGATTCACGAATACACTAGAATCTTTAAGGAGAAGCAAGGCAGATGGGCCCACACTGACATAGTTCTGATCATTGAAACCATCATCCGCAAGGAGTTCACTAGGAGCTATGATGAACTTGGCGAACACCCTGATACCGCACAATTCCAGGTCGAAACGATGGAAATGTTGAGCGAATTGATCAATTTTGTTGAGCTTCGAGATTTGATTTACGTCCCGGAATTCCAGCAAATGCTTGAAGATGGCACTGTTGCCAAAGTTGTTGCTGTTGCGGTGATAAAGCGAAGGTGGATCTGCAATACTTGCAGCTCGGAGCGACAGATCGGGTCAAATACAAAGGTCTCCTGTTCCAAGTGCGGGGAAGTACTTCGTCTCTCGGAAGGGTTAGCTAAAAGCACCAGCGATAAAGAGTGAATACGAACGACTGTAAATTTTCGCGAGATGGGTACGCGGGAAGGAGGGTTCTCACTTAGTGCGTTTTCAAGGCTGCCGTTTTTCTAGAAAGCTCTATGCTTTCAGAGGATACTGGTACTATATTAGCATATTGGCATAAAAACAATCTATTGATTAATGGCCATATGGATATATCAGTTGATTCAGCTCGATACGTTCGATCTAGTTTTAAGTGCCTTTCTAGGACCTTAATTGAAGATAATCGTTATAAAACTTTGAGCCATGAGTTTACGAGATGTATATTAAAATATAAATATTAGATACTTCTCATAGTTTCTGAGGATTGCGTATGGAAAGTGTTCATAGTCCTAGTCTTGTACAGCTAAAAGCAACCAGCAAAAAACAGGGAGAATGTGCATTAAGCATATATAAGTGCACAATAAGGCGGTTGAACAGCCTATAGCTATAGGTGTTTTATACGCGAGCAGCGATATGCAACAGACAGAACCCATGCACAGGTTGTGGCATACAGCACCGCCAACACAGCTAGCGCGTATCCAATTTTTGGATCCTTATGTTTAACAACAAAACATTGCATTGAGACTCGGAACCTCGCTATAAATACTAGGGTTAGCAGAACCTGTCTACTTTACAATTTCAAACTTTTATCTTTCTCATACCATCTATCACAATGGGCTTGTTTGAAGCTTTTAAAAATGGCTCTGGCGATGCTGTCGACTTCGTCCAGGGAAACTTTGGCAGCATGAAGGGTGGGATGTATACTATAAAGAGAGTTGCTAGCCTTTTCCCTTTAGAATATCCAGATCTACTCGAGTATCCTCCAGAAGAGTTCAAAGATATAATAGAGAACCCAAATACCGATATCCACGAAGTCTACTCCGCCGCCAATCAGTATCTGGCTACATTAGCGAAGGAAACATGTCCGCCGCCACCGCCAGAGTTGGCTGGCCTAGACGACGTCACACACAAAACGCGCGATATCTCTGGAGTTTGGGACACGCCAGCCAGTCTTGATTCCCAAGGAAATATTCCAGGTCCGTTGTACCGCGATCTCGCAAAGATTTTAGGCCAATTCAACTTTCCAATCATTATACAAACTTCCCCTGAGAGTCATGCAGATGTTGCACTCCTTGCTGGCAGAGAAATATTTACCAAGGATGGTGCTTTCCGGCCTGCTAATAGTGTGGTTGCCCGAAAACCAACTTTTAGCATCAGTAACAAATCAGGCACCATAAACCTCTCCGGTTGTCATGCTTATTACGAAATCTACATGGGTAAAGCTGCCAAGAGCATAAGTTGGCACTCTGCCATTTTTATGCGTCTTACTACCACTAAGGCCGGAAGGGATGAGCTCGCCGCAGACCGCTTGCTTTACGGCTTCAACGACACCATGAAACCATTATACAATGACGACCCTGTGTGGCTAGTCACCTTCGAGGTCTGTTGGGATAGTGTTACGAATGCTGTCTTATATAGCAAGCCATTTATAGACTATTTTAAGCAACATTATGAACCCGAGAATTATAGAATTATCTGGAACAACTATACCGGATCGTCGCAAAAGATCAAGATCCAAGCTCCAGATGGCGTCTCTCCGGCTACGACTCGCGAGGCGGTCACGGCCACTTTGGCGGCGATTGTAGGGAAGACCTCTAATCCTTCCATTAAATTCACAGAGGAAGGTTCCGCAACTGCAATCTACCAGGTTTTTATGATAAATGCTACCATCAATGCCTAAATTGCAGGGATTACACTTGCAAAAATAGGGGGGGAAATTTCTTGCGGAGAACGGACTACACGCAAAATTTTTACTCCATTATATAAGTATATATTAAAAGAACAGACAATAGCTGCGATATAAGGTGCCTTTCGAATATAAATTATATAAGTCCCCAAGTGCTGCTACTGATTGATTTTGGTAATTTTGTTCACCAGCTAAAACTTGGTTTTCAATTTCCTTCTTTTGTCCCTCTCTCTTATAATAGCATGTCTTGAATGATCTCTTGATGCCAAATCTTGCTGTTACTTAAATTTACTCTGGATCTATTTTATATCCATGGCCGAGTTGCTCATATATCTTACATCATTTATCAAAGAGTTCTGTTGCTTCTCAACGAGTGTCCATCTCCCTACTACGCACTCGTTATCTAGTTCAGTACTAGTTATACAAAAAAAAAAAAAAAAAAAAAAACTATTTTTAAACCCCTAAAATCGAAATCTTTTTCTCGTCATTGGTGTTCGGAACCCATCAACGAACCAAATTTTTGTTATTTAATATAGCCTAGATAGTGAAAGGCTATTGAGGGACTGTTGCTATCGCAAGCTCGCATAGGATTGCTTCTCGCTGCATTTTTGGGACGAGATGTAGTATTTATGTGGTTACACCAATCGCATCGCACAAAAGATTATAAAAAATCGAATTAAATTATACATTATATATTTACGATATTTCACATTTTCATCTTATAAGCTGACCGAAGTATATCTAATATACCCAAGTGTTATCTATTTTATCTGCTTTTAAGGCGCACATGAAGCCTACACGTCGAAAACGGGTAATCATAGCGCGAGAGACGGTTATCCGTGTGCCACCTATAGATTGGTCTCGTTTGCCTCTGCAACCTTCGCTTGGCTCTTCGTTTCGAAAATAAGATGGTTGGCACCACACAAGAACTACACGAGGCTCTCTTCATTCAAATAACTTTTTGAATTTTTGATTTCCTCAGAATATTTTGGTTTTTACTTCGAAAAGCATCAATCGGTAGACAAAATAAATAGATAAACAGAAAATCTCGGTCTTGCTCTCTCTAGAGGATACGATTACCCCTCATTCGCTCTTCAGCGGGTCATCATTTACATGCCTATAGGAATAATCCAAAAGTGTAACATGCATTCCCGCTTTGACAAGAGGCAAACTTGACTCATATGTGCATGACGATTGACCTAGTAGACGATTTCTGGGGAATTGCATCAGCCTGTGTATTCATCCATGGTAGCCTCGAAAGGCTCCAGCTTAAGATATGCGAATCCTCCACGCATTGTCGTCTTTTTTGAAATCAGATAGAAGTATAAAATTGAGCCGCGATCCTTCATCAGGCCGCTTGTCCAACCTGATGCAAGTCTCCACAGTGCACTGTTTGTCTTCAGAACTGCGGAATGTGCAAACAATCAGGATATTCGATTTAAAATCAAGGAAAATTATAACAAAATTATTTAAATAATCGGAGCCTCACAAGTTCTCAGAAATCACCAGGAACTTCGATCCGAGATTATAAAAACACCTCTCAAAATGGTTGATAGCACGCCAGCTACACCGGTCAAAACCGACTCCAAAACCATCGAGATGCCCTCATCTCCAATCTTCAACGGGTTTCCCAAGTCAGTTTGCCCTTGCACAACACATAACTGATTTGATCTGATTTTCATGTCCCTCTCGTATCAGATTGCTAACCGCATCGAGGGTGATGATAATCTAGTAGGCTGCTCAAAGATCCCAAATTCTCAGACCTAACGGTCAGCGTAGGCACGAAACCACCAGTTGAGTTCAAGTTACACAGAGCGATTCTAGCCGAACGTTCTACGTTCTTCAACCGACTTCTTCATAGCGCCTTCATCGAATCAAAAACCCAAGAAGTAAAACTCCCAGAAATCAAGCCGAGGATATTCACACTTGTGGTACGGTATCTTTACACAGGTGAATATGATGACAAAATTGAGCCAGACGAAATGGTGGGGATATACGAAACAGCAGATTATTTTGACATCCCAGATCTAAAAGAATCCATCATGGATATTGTTTGGAAGAAAGTAGAGAACTTTGCAGAAGAATTAGACGTCAAAATTGTCATTGCGGTTTTAGGGATGCTAGCAAAGACAATGTACGATACAGTGAAGCTAGAGAAGTTGATTCAAAAGCTATTGGAAAGGAAAAAGTTGGGGTATTGGATGGAGAAGCCGAGTTTTAAGGAATTACTAGATACATATGGGATTCTTGGAAGGCTTATTATTGAGAATGGTCGGATTCCGGGGTTGACACCAGTGCCGAAAGGCTGGGCCAAGGCAGATATCAAGCCCAAGGTGTTCTGCCGGGCTTGCAGTGCCATGAAGAATTTGGCCAGAGATCACCCAAGCCATACTTACGAACTAGCTTGTGGGCATCAAGCTAATATTTAGATGTGTATTAATAATCATATAATCTAAAGACGTTGGAGCTTCTCTTTTGACTACAGAACTATTCAACAACCGACGCTGTAAAATGTCATATTCTGGAATTAGATTAAGTTCTTAAATTTTGTTCACTATTGAGCAAGCTTGCAAGACCATTGTGACTTAGCTCCCGAGGTTTCAAATTTAATCGCAAATATACAGTTTTGCTCTCGTTCTCATATGTGAGCGCTATTCCTAACATAGAAGTATATTCGGTAACCTCTCCATGCTCACTTCTTTGCAGCAAGTTTCTTCTCCAAATCTGTAACTTTCGACTCCAGGTCCTTCACTCCATTTTTCTCCTTTTTCAAGTCATCCTCCACCTTTTTATTCTTCTCCTTTAGCTCTTTAGTGACCTTTTCGCTTTCTGCGAGCTTGGTCTCTATATCCTTCTTAATTTTAGCTTGAGAATTAATTTTCTCCGTGTATTCCTTCTCAGTTTTCTCTCGCATTTTCTCATTTTTCAAGACGAACTTTTGCAACATCATTCTAGCCATAATAGCATTTTCATCCATCATTTCAACAAACCTCTTCGACTGGACCCAATCTTCAAACCCTTCTATCATAACAATTGCATCAAAAAGTAAATCGAGTCTTTTCCAAGCCCAGGGAGAATTTGTGAATTCAGCGAACCCTCGCAACATCGCAATGACGTATATCTCCCAATCGCTGACTCGGGAATCTCTCAAAGTTATCTCTTCTAAGAAATGTGAAATAACGTGTTCTTCGATCCTTGGTATACCCAAGTAACGGGCCTCGTTGCAAAGCCTTGCGACAAGTCCGGGGTGTTGTGAGTGTTTGATCTCGCCGGTATATAAATACCTAAGAAGAACTTCGAAGGTTTCGGCGTGACCATTTGGAAGAGTAATCTTAGATGGTGTATCCGCTGTATTTTCAAACGCCGCGTCAAAGAAGGATGACTTTTCGCACAAGATTGCGCGGTGTGCCTTGAATACTCTTTCGGTCGTGCCAACAATGACCCTTATGTCCGAAAAGCGAGACGTCTCAAGAAGCCTATTGATGAAGATAAACAGAATAGTTAGAACAAGAGCTATTATCTAGGACCTTGCTGCGTTCTAGAAAGCATTATTTCTTACTTTGGGAGCCCCGCGGATGTACATTCTTTGTGGATAGGTTTGCAATAGGTTAGTGGTATTAGATTCAGCAATGCATCTTCATCATAAAGAGGAATCAGGTCGAAGTCAGATTGCAACTTCAACCCCATTTCCAGTTGAGGCTCAATATCTGACATAACAGTGCTCTCTGGTGTATACATCGTTTCGTTCTTTAAATCTGGTGCTCTGATAGGATCCAATGTCGCCATGACAGGATCCGATATTGCCATGATGTATCTATATACTCCGACACTGTGGATTTAGATGCAAGGATTGAAAATGAAGCAGACTAAGTCCTATGTAATTCTGTGACGTGGCCGTTGCTTTGGCCAGGTATGCTCAGGTTGAGTATTCGGGGTACTCAGATGTGTTTGAGGAAGAGTCCTTGTACGAAGTAGAGTTCTTGTACGAAGTAGAGTTCTTGTACGAGGTAGAGTTCTTGTACGAGGTCTCTTGAAGCCAGCTAGAACACACAGGTGGGTTCGATATTCGTGAGGTATTGAGGACGAGATGCTGAAGTGTCTGAAAATGAGAGATAATAGGACCCTGATAAAGACAGAACAGGACTGCTATAAATATGTTACGCTAGACAGCAAGGTGCCTTCGGATTCAGGCAGCGCATCTCAGGTAGGACGTTTTTGTCAACGATCTGCATTTCCGTGAATGTATTCTGGGGCCATGAATGTATCCCGTTTCTCTCTGACCAATCCGTGTTGCTGGGTACCGAACTACTGACCAATCCGGTACGACGATTTCCCCTTCGGGAAACGAAACTTTTTTATCCAAATGCATTCGGTCTAATACGAGGGCAAAGTTCTATTAGCTTGGAATTGGAGACTGTCGTTATGTTTTCCAGTTCATTTCGGCTGATCAGGCAGGGTAGAAGTTCCGTCTTGCATTAAAACTTGATATTGGTAATTCTATACTATAGATCCTAGGATTCTTACTTAAGTTCAAGCAAGTACTCCATGACTTACCACTTTTAAAACTAACAAATACCAAATGAAACGGATATGATACGATGAAATGTATAAGCTTCTAGCTTGATAAACAAGGACCGTACAAAATTCATGACCCGGGAGATCTTGTGTAACGTAACTCCGACTATTGGTATCAAATCTGGAAAATTGCTGCTAAATACGACAAAAACCTGCATGTTGCGAATGATAGCGAAATGAATATACCGCGAAAACTCAAAATTTCGAAGAAAACTCCAATGATGCGAAAATGGCATGCAGACCCAGATTGACCAAATAACAATGCAATGAAAAACAATATAAAAACTAGAACGCAAAGAGAATGTGAAATATGCCAAGCGCTTTACTTCCTAAGGTCGTGCAAAAGAACCATAAATCCCATCTCGCACCAATCGTAATTCAATAACTCCATTGTAATCTTTTTGTAATCTTTCAACTGTGTGAGCTCCCCGATCCATTTCGCAGTCCAATGCAGAAATTCAACGACTTGCATCTTCTGGAGCTCAGGGTGCTCTGCAAAAGTGAATGTGAACGTTAGATCGTCCTCCGTTAGAACGTCATTCCCGTTCTCGTCTTTCTTCATGAAATGTTGTTCGTAGCCGCTCTCGGACATCCCGATCTTGAATGTCACCTTATCGACCTCTTTAACGTCACTCTCTGAGTCATGGGGTGTATGTGAAAAGAGTGGGTCTTCGAGGATATGGCTCTGTAGGAGGTCCACTGGTGCGTACTTTTCATCATCCTCGTCGTATCCATCTTCATTCAACGACTTGATAAGCTCAACAATATATGTCACCGATTCCATCTTTCCGTCATTGATAGCTAACATCCAGCCGCCATCGGCACCGAGTCTGTGCATTCGAGGGCAGTAGTTTTTCTCCGAAGTGAAGTATCGGTGAGATCGAAGATCCGTTAGAACTTTCATTTGCTTCCACATTGGAAAGACCTCAAAGCAGTAGAAGTGATACTGCCAGGGTAGGTGTGACAGAATTTGAGTTTGGATCTCGATAGGAAGATTCGTAATCGTCAATTTGTTCTTCTCTTTAATCTCCCTTCTGGTGCGTTTTAACCGACTTAGTTGGCCCTCCAATTCTGTTAATCTTCTCTCGAGCTTGCCCACTCGTTCATCCATGGCGTTTTGCTTGTCGGTTATTCTCTTTTCTTCTTCTGAAATCTTTTCCTCCAGGTCGAGAATATTTTCTTCGTCTTCGAATAACTTTTTCCGTTTTTCGTTTATCCAACGTTCCTGCTTGATCATCTTGCTCTCTTGTTCGAACATTTTCTGCTCCTGAGCTAGTATTTGCTGACTATGTGCTAGCATCTTTTTCTCTTGTTGCAGCATGTTCCTCTCGTGTTCGAATATCCATTTCTCCTGGCCGATCAGCTTGATACCGTCATCTTCATCCTCTTCCTCCATTACCACGCCTTCGTCGACATCCTCGTTTTGTTTAACGAACACCATTGGCTCGGTGAGCATGTGTTCCAGCTCAGCCATTTCCTCCTCGAGAGTCCGGCTCAGATCGACTTCATCTTCCTCGGATGCCGACTCTCCGACTGTACTCGGTACATGGACGTATTCTTCGTCAGACATCTTGAAATAAGTCGGCTCTTTGGCTAAAGGGTCGTTTGAAACCTAATATTCTATTGTTTTATATATAAAAGGTTTGGGACATAGGTATCGTATTCGAACAAGCTTCCAAGAAACCCAAAATAAAACGAGAGGATAAGAAAGAAACCATCCACCCGTACTACCGGGGCAGCTACAACGTTATAACTAAACGGAGAAAAGAAAAAAAAGGAAGAACCAAAAGAATAAGCAAGGGTATCAATGACTTTTGGTATCGAAGAGAAAGTGAGGGATTGGGATAATATAACAGAAAAAACACCCCACCCCCCAAGCAGCACCGGCCATCCTATCAGGACCTGGAACTCGTAAGCGGACATATTGAGCCATCGTACAGCCCACCGGAGCTGCATAATCCCCTTTGAGGAATTGGAAGCGTTGCGGGGTCCCCTTCCAGCTGCACAGGACATAACACCTAACCGTAATCATCGACCTTTGCCTCGCCAGATAAGTCAAATCTCCGTTTTGTCGCGGGTAGCCACGAAAGGTCCGCACCTTGCGGCATCTGACGCCTTTTATTTTTCGCTCTTAGCCTCTTCGTTTGATATACCATCTTTTCTTATGCCTCATTTCCACATCGGTCAACCTTAACCAACCTTAAAGGTCGGGGTCGTGTCGGGCCAATGATCCCTCCTGTTCAACACGTTTGGCCCCCAGCTAGCGTCCTAATTCCAACAAACCGCCCGCCCCTTGGCTCCTTTGTTGCCGGTGGCATTTCGTGCTGGTTTCCCACCCCACCGCTTGCACATGCCCATGCGTGGAATTCAGGTACGGTATCGGAGCAATTGGCTTGAACAGACCCACTGAGGGACGGAGTTTCTTATCGTGATGGGTAATCTGTACCCCTTTCAGAGCTGTCCGACGCGTGCTAATTTTCTTTAGTTTTCGCCCTCGCTTTTGCCGTGTCGTCGTGTTTTGGAGAGGTTCATGCTGGTTGGTCATTTTAATGCATGCATTTGATCAGTTTGAACGCATTTCGATCGCGAGAGATGTTCAGGGGTACGGGAAATGCCAAGGGGGTTACCGGTGGGTCTGGACTTCGTGCATCTCGCGATTGGCGGTCTGATTTTAATCTTGACAAGGCCCGAATCTCAAAAATTGCGATCGCATTGACAACGGGCGATGCTAATGCCATTTCGCGACCGTCAGCGGCGTTTCACCCGCTATTTGGAATGACGATTAAGCCATTAAAATGCTATTTTTTCATTTTACTCGTTTACAATCCTGATTAATCATGCTACTACTGCGAATCCGTATTTACAACAACATCCCGCCCGTCCTAGAGACCCGCCTCAGATCCACCTCCTTGCTGAGGCTCCGACAAATGTGACCAGCAGACCATGCAAAGTTTTTCGAAATACCAAGTGGCTTGGCTGTTCAGATCAATCTCTTGACGACATCGTCAACCACCTCCTGCGTCTTTGCCTTGCCTCCCATGTCAGGGCTCAATAATTTACCTTCTGCAAGGTTCGCATCAACTGCGTCGTAAATCTTCGCCGCGGCGTCTTCAAGCCCCATGAAATCAAGCATCAAAGCCGTGCTTCTGATCGTAGCGATCGGATTCGCAATACCCAATCCCTGGATGTCGGGCGCGCTGCCATGACACGGCTCACCGATCGCAAAGCCTTCGCCCACGTTCGCGGACGGGACGAGTCCCAGACTACCTACTAATGCGGCAGCACCATCTGACAGAATATCACCGTAAAGGTTCGGTGCTACCACGACGTCAAACACTTCAGGTTCTCGGAACATGCGATACACCATCGAGTCTACAATTTGCTCTTCCACTTTGATATCCTTGTAGGCGTTTGCACCTTGCTTGTCGGCTTCATAGACCGCTCTCACGGTTTCCCTGAAGAGACCATCCGTCTGGCTGAGGACGTTGCTCTTATGGGTGATTGTCACTTTGGCTTGTTTGTGTATCGAGGCTGCAGGGTTGGCGAGTCGCTGTCTGTTCCTTGTGGCTGCGATCTCGAATGCCATTTTGCCAATATTCGTAGATGCGAACGTGGATATACGTTTAATAGCTTCGGCGACTGGGCCTTGAGGGGTATCGTATGTCTTCTCCTCCTTAACGTACAGATCCTCGGTGTTTTCTCGGACGATGACCATGTCTACTGGACGACCAACACCAGCTACAGACTTTACGGGACGGACGTTGGCATAGAGGGAGAGTCTTTTACGGAGAGCAACGATCGGGGACGAGTATCCTGGGACCTTGGTCGAAGGTGAACTGTTTGAGCTGTTGTCAGCACAGTTTATCCGGCTTGTGTAGATATGAGCAATCCGTACCTGATAGCGCCAAATAGTGCACCGTCGCAGTCACTCTTGAGAACTTCAACTGTGTGCTCGGGGAGAGCTGTCCCCGTCTTTTGAAAAGTTGCCCATCCCGCTTCAAGATCAACAAAAGAAAGCTTAAGGTTGAATTGGGAGGCAATTGCTTCGAGAACTTGTCGGCCGGCGGGTATAACTTCGAGACCGATGCCGTCGCCGGGTATAAGACCTTGATATTAATTGTCTCGTTAGCAGACTGACAACCATGGTAGCATGTTGGAGGGGACCGAAGAGGGAAGGTACCCACCTATTCTTAATGTGCGAGCAGCAGCCATTGTGTCGTGATTAGGTCAATTGAACTTACGAATATGATCCTATACAACGGAGAGAAATGAATACAGATATGCCAAACAAGCCACCGCTTGAAGGAAAGGAATAGCTCGGATAATGGAATACTGGGCGAATGCCGTGAGCCTCCCGATATCGGGTGGAATGTGCAAGTGAATTCTGCTGCGAAGAGCAGGGATTCCGTGTTGGCAGGGGATATATGCGCCACAGTTCTGTTGTGGGGAATGAAAGATGTGGCTGACGACACGCCGGAATGTGTTGTTGCGCACGCGACGAGATGAGTTACCCGATTCGGAAATACTCTCAAGGACAAACGCCAACGCGGTCAAGCAAGCCTCCCAATTTTTGGGTGCGTTTCTCGCGCCCTTTTTAATTTACGCGTTGTTGATGCTCCTTTCGGCTAACAAATGGGCTTCTTATAAACATCCCGTTCATCTCATCTCTTCCCATCCACCATTACTACTTGCCTTCCCTCTTCAAATTCACCGAGTTCTCAAGACATTCGCCTCGGTCTCCATTTGTATATCCCATTCTATCTCGATCAATCACCGAATAACCTTTATCACTCTTATTCCATCATCCTTCAACCTCATGGCAATGGTTCTCAAGCGCAAGCGTTCCGAAGATGCCATGTCCATCTGCTCTGCTTCCTCCAGCTCCTCTTCGACTTCCCCGTTTTCGAATAATGTCATGATGGTGGATACGGATGCTATTACACAACATCATGTTCCGTTAGGGGTGCATTCTCGCACATTGAAGAGATGGAGGAATCTAAGACCGGACGAGAAAAGCGTCCATGGTACGTTGAAATCGATCCGCTAATATCCCACTGATTTATATGTTAACGATATAATATAAATAGACTATACTATGTCCAAGCTCTTCTCAGCACAGAGATCACCCCATCAGCAAACGGCACCCCAAAACTCAATCTCGCCGTCATTTACTCCCGTCACCCACGCTACGCAACCTTCACAGCGAAACATTATGTCTTTCTTCACACGGTCACAAGCAAATCCGAGTGTACCAATGACGAATGGAATGGGATCTCAGCGGTCGACACATGCAATCTCGTGTTCGGATTGCGACTGCTCGATAGAAACACCATTTGACGACGAAGAGGGCGAATGCTATGCCTGTAGGGGGTGCTACAAGAAAGTTTGCGGAGGATGTTCGACAGGCGGTCAAGAATGGGGCATGGAGAGGCGGTGTTTGGAATGTGCGCTTCGATGAAACTTTTCTGTTTTGTTTTACCAAAAAGAGGGGTTCTTCTACAAAATCCCTTGTAATAATTCCATTACGGTCTTTGTAAAGCTTCGCTAGCAAGGTTAATGGCGAAGGAGAAGCAGCGGTGGCACTGGCATCTAAGCGGTAACCAAGGCACCGGATCAAGTTCTAGGTTATTTGGCGCATTTATGTATATATCCTTCAGGTTATTTGGTGTTGGAGGCGTTGACGGCATTGCGATTTTTTGGTGTTCGTGTTTAGCGCAAGACTATCTTTTGGAACACGGAGGGTTGCATCGCATACCCGATTTTGTTTATCCCGGGAAACTTATCGCGATACAAACAAAACTGTTCATTTACCGTACTATATTAGCCCAATCTATGGTTATCTCTATTCATTACCTCCTGCCTTACCATCCTAGAAATCTTATCGAAGTTTACTGGCATCGTAGTCAGAGAACAAAACGAACATTGTTCTCCTGATGCTTTGATACTCATCGGAAAACACTTCTGAAAATTATATTGGTCTATTGGATTACTCCCAGTCTGCGCAATTTGTGTCACTCTTTGCGCTCAAGAAATGCGTGAATCGATGAGTTCGTCCTTCAGTGAACTCGGTGCACTCTGGTCAGGAAAAGATGGCAACTTCATGGGGCTCAAATTCGCCAGCTGAGATGCCAAGACCAGTAATTCTAAGAGCCGTCTTTCCGAAACCGTGGATTTCGCATCAACTTGCAACGTTCAACACCACAAACCGGCCCAACCAGCGGCTAAAACTCAGGAAATCATGACTTGTACCAAATACGCTCTCCGGATATATATATCCTCTGCTTGGCTTGCCAAGATTTTTAGCAGGCAGCATATCATGCAGAATGGGAGCGGCCGAATAATAACGATTCAACAACTCTCCAGCAAATGGAAACGAAGGACGGACCTAGATTTCGGTTACACAATCCAAATCTTTACTTTGGACACATCGCCAAGGCGTCTGATTACCCAGTCGGCAATTTTTGAGTTGACCAATTTCATGCAAGCATGTTTATTACAAACCTAGATATTCGGACCTTCGCATCGGCTTGCGATACGGATGTCGATTGCTTTGACATGGTAATTTGGGGAACTAGTAACCAAGTGCCTGGGTGATATTATATCACATAAGATATACTCAGATCGATTCCGGCATGCGCTCTAGAGCGGCCTGGTGATTCGCGTGTAGTATAAATTAACTATAAGATGCGAAGGTAGCCACCCTGCAGCTGCAGAAGATTTTGGTGTGCCAGAGAATCTTGTTCTGTCGGTCTCTGTTCATTACTCCTTTGTCATTCATTCCTTTCTCTTGGGATCCTTGCAGTTCTACGCTCCGTATAGTTTTCTCTAGGACTTCAACGGAATTTTAGGCGCTCTCGGATCATTCGGTCTTTACAAAGGGTTTTCACCATTACGCCATGATGCAGATCAATATATTCGCCTTAACGGCAGTGGTTTTTGCGTCTAATTCTTTAGCAGCCCCGAGTGCTCAACTGTCTTTCCCTCTCGCCAAGCGAACACCTGGTGATGGATCCACTTACGGCACTTGGAGCGCTTGCACTCAGAAAGTTACTGCCTATAACTCCTACGGGTAAATATAGCAATTACCAATAGCAAATTAATAACTTGGATTCTGATGATGTTTTATCGCAATAGTTGTTACACCAACAACGGCCCAAGCCCCACTCAAGGCGGTATCCTCGAGTATTATGTTCCAAACAACATGTTACCGGCATCGATGTTGACGAAGCAGAAATGCTACGTCTTCTGTAAACAGCTGGGAACCCGTTACGCTGCCTTTTTGAACGGCAAAGACGTCAGTTACTCTTGTGATCTTAGCTCTAAATACATAACTATATACATATTGTTATATCTGAGTACGTCCTCACGGTCCGGTTCATCTAACATATATTTTCTTGATGTAGTGCTGGTGCGGCTCCAGTCTCAACGGCAAGAAGACAGACTCGTCAGCTTGTTCTGTGTCCTGCTCTGGAGACGGATCTTCGAATTGTGGTGGATCAACTGCCTTCTCGGTTTATCAAGATCCAACTCTACCAGCTACCTTCGATGCTACAAAAGAGGCTACCAATTACCAATACCAGGGCTGCTTCTTTGATGATCCAGGTGCGTTAATCTTCCCAACCCATTTCGGTATATATTTGAACCGAAAGCTTAACAACTCATTCCCTGAATAGAGCGAATTATCCGATTCGCCTACCCGGTTCTCGACAATCTCAATAATGCCGGAACCAACACTATGACCATCGAATCCTGTTTGGCAGGATGTGCCGCCAAGGGATACGCTCTGGCAGGCTTAGAATACGCAAGAACTTGTAAGTAGTCTATCCTCCTCGTATGTCTATTCAATAGTTGTTTCCAAGTGTTTGCTAACAATTCATGGTTTCGTTGTAGGCTGGGTAAGCTAACAATTTATTTACTACGATATCGGCTTCTCTTCGTACGTGTATGGACTAATAATTGATTTGATTGATAGTGCGGAGGGAACTTGAGACCCGGCGCTGCAAAAGCGTCTACCATGTCCTGCAATATGCTTTGCACGGGAGACAAGACTGAGGGATGTGGTGGAACTTGGGCTATTGACGTTTACTACAATCCTAATTTGGACAGCTCCTCGCCTTGCCGTCCCACTATTTCATCTTAGGAATACTTTGATATGATGGGTACCTGAACTACGTGACCGAGAATTGCGTGTCTTTTTGGGTTCTTTTATCCCGGGGTTCGTGTGGGAAGGTGGAGGATTGGAATATTTTTCTCAAAGGCGCCGGAGTTGATCCTTATGGTTATATTGGCGTTAAATTTCCGGGGCATCTTATGTTGCTATGCTAGAGCTATAGAATGGTGTTTGAGCGAGGGTATATCTAAAATTTTGGGCTATTGTATTTATTGCATTGGAACATGATTGATCAATACTATTTGGATTTACTAGTATCTTTTTTATGACAACATTCTCGATTTTGGCGTAGCTTTCCCCGTAAAATATCGGTCACGAGACCCTATAGTATCAATACAAAACTCGCTGCATATATTTCAAGCAGCTTATTTGAAGAAATAAGTACTTTGTAAAGTGTGTTCAGAAGCTCAGTGCGCCACGATGTTTTGTTGTTCGTGTGGGATGAGCACGTCGTCTTCCTAGGATCTCCCCAGGATGCTCCCGGAGCGTCCCCGGTGTCCTCGCTAGCAAAAGACCCTTGCAAAAAATTTCCGAACTTTTTTTCTGCTGTCGCAAAACCTTCAATCTCTTTGCACAAAACAACATCACCAATTTACAGTTCAACTACCTCCCTCAGCTCTTCAGGAGCTTCTTCCTCCATCGCCATGGACATCCATCGCTGTCGCTTTGTCGACTACATTCCTTCCAAAATCCACGCCCTCGCCTTCTCCCATCCCTCCGAATACAATCCACAATCCCATCAACTACCGCCTTCTCTGCGTCTCGCAATCGGCCGCTCCAACGGCTCCATTGAGATCTGGAATCCCACCACCTGGTTCCACGAATCAACCCTCCATGGCGGCCAGCATCGCAGTATCGAAGGTCTAGCGTGGATCCGTCACTCACATTACTCCGTCAAACATACCGAGCTGCTTCGTCTCTTCAGCATTGGCAACTCCACCGTCGTTACAGAGTGGGATCTCGTCACCGGTAAACCGCTCGCACATTTCGATTGCGGTAAAGGTGTGATATGGAGTATCGCCGCTCAACCGAGAAAATCCTGGTTTAATGAACGGACTCACTCGCAGGTACCTAAAAAGTCCAGCGAGACTGACGACACAGAGGAGGAAGATTCCAACGATGGTATGCAGCTCACCGTTGGCTGCGAGGACGGTTCCCTCGTTGTCCTATCCGTCGGCGATAGTCCAGGATCGCTCTCCCTCTCCAAGATCATCCCACAGTCCAAGCCATGCCGTGTCCTATCTCTCGCGTATCAATCCCCCACGACAATCATCGCTGGAACATCGGACTCCAAGCTCCGAGTCTTCGATACCATCACCGGTCGACCAATCACCACCATGTCCGTCGGTCCCAAACTCAACAACAAACGCCAAAATGCAAAGAAAAGGGATACGTACGTCTGGTGCGTCAAATACATTCCCTCGCACGGCGGGTGGATCATTGCCGGCGACTCTCTCGGTGAGATCAGTCTGTATGACGGAAAACGCTACGCTTTGCGGCAAAAGTTAAAGGCCCACGACGCGGATGTGCTCACATTAGAAACAAACGCAAATGGCACGCAATTCTTTAGTTCTGGTGTCGATAAAGTAACTGTCAAGCACGAACTCATCGGGCACGGCAAGCGAGCGACGTGGACTCAAGTTGTCAAAAAGAGATTTCACAAACATGATGTTAGGGCTATGGCGGGTTTTGAAGCAGGTCCGTTCAGTGTACTAGTCAGTGGAGGTGTAGATATGACTCCCGTGGTTGTCCCGCTGCGAAAGTTCGCGCAAGAGTATCAGTACACTTTATCGGCGTTACCTCAATCCCAGGTTGTCTCGACGTCTAGCTCGGTGGAATCAAGGTTGTTACTAGCCAAGTTTGACCGAGAGGTGAAGATATGGAGGGTTAATACTATTGACGAAGTGGAGGCTGCCGACGACGTTGAGCTATATGGCGCCGTAGACGAAGATCAGGGTAGAAAACTTGTTGGGGGAATTGTGGTTAACGTAAGACTATACTCATACAGAAGGTAGGAGAAGGGCAAAATTACTAATTTACTACATGGCTTTTAGACTGACGAAAATATCTCATCCGCTGCAATATCGCCCTTGGGAAACCTTATCGCGATTGCTACTATGGCGACTATAAAATTATTCCACCTCCGGCCTAGGAAATCAACTATACTCCTACGAATCTCCAAACTCGAGCTACCCGAGAAAATTGCCAGCATTGGTGCCAGAAAAGTTCTCTTCTCGCCTGACGGTAACTTTTTAGCATTCATCGCTCCTAATTCCGAACCATACATCTTCAAGATCACTACAGACGTTGACGAAGACGGCAAACATACATTTGAGTTTGGAAATCTCCAACACTTGGATAGAAAAGAGAGGGAACCAGCAATCGCGAACAATAAAGTGCAGAGAAAAGATGGGGTTATCGCTCTAGGACGAGGCTACGAACGACAGATCAACCAGGTTTGCTTTTCTCCCAAGGGCAAGTATCTGTTTGCCGCAGATGTGGGAGGTTGGATGGAAGCCTGGATCGTGGAAGATAGCAGAAAGGGGAAATGGAAACTCCTCAAAGCCAGTTTGCCGCGACTTCCATTGTCATCAGTTGCAGTAGGGTTCAGGCCTCTTCTTATTGATAACACAAAAAGACTAGAGGATAGCAGTGAGGTCTTCGTTATGACTGCAGACCACACGCTCCACGAGTTTGATGTTGCGAATGGACAGGTTACTGCTTGGTCAGCTCGGAATTCGGACAGACTACCTAAACAATTTCTTAAATTGAAAGACCGATGTTTCGGAATCAGTGTGGTTGAAGAGAAAGGAAAGGGTAGGAGGATGTGGTGCTGGGGACACGGATGGGTCTTTATGTTTAATGTGGATAGAGACTTGAACGTTGTCAAGTCTAAGAAGGAAAAAGATACAGAAGACCAGAAAGGAGTGAAAAGAAAGAGAGGAATAGTAATGGTCAGCGGAGCGGGAAGCGAAGCTATCAATGCGAGAAGTGATATGGTTAAGAGTAGTGAGGTTATGTTGGTGGGCAAGGCGCAGCACGAAGGTGAAGATCTCGAGATGGAGGACGTGGATAGTGACGAAGAATTCCTAGTAGATAAGGTTAGGAATGATGTTAGGAGGAAAGGAGGGGCGCTCGAACTAGTACAAAGCGAGAGCGAGGATGATAGCAGCAGCGATGAGGAAGAGGAGGATGACTCGGATAACTCGAGTTCTGATTCAAGCAGCAACGATGACTCCGATGAGAACGAGGCAAGCGACTCTGAGCTTTCTACGACCGAGCATCCCGATCCCGAGGATGGAGGCGTCAAGCTGGACACTGAACAGATGGATATAGATACTCCGGCATCTAATGCTATAACTACCGGCGCTACGGTTGCTGCCAAACGAGGCGTTGGAGTTCCGCATTGGCACACGTTTCAATATCGAAACGTGATGGCATTCCTACCAATCGGTGACCCCAAAGAAGATCTGGAGATTGTGGTCGTGGAACGTCCTGTCGCCGATATCAAACTACCGCCGGCGTGGGTGCCGAAGAAAGATGCTTCTCGGGTCCAGAAATTCAGGTAAGATCGGTGTAGGTTATGAGAGTAGGCACTATGTTGTGTTTTTGTTATTAGGAGTATATTTCGGTATTTAGAGTGTAATATAGTCAAAAGTTTGAAACGAGTGGAAATACAGTTGCACTCATTGAATACCCTGTTTTCAATCTTGCAATTGGTCTATTGTCATCACTAAACCATCTCACTCCTAATATACATGTAAATCGAAGACTGCCATCGCCATCGCAGCCAGTCTAGTCGTAATACCTAATATCGGCATCCAAACCGGCCACAGCCACCCTGCTTCCCTCCTGCGGATGCCACGCAGCACAAGTAATAGCTTGCTCACTCGCCCGAATTTTATGATACATCTTACAAGTCTTCCAATCCCAAAAGCATACCCACCCAAGACTGTCACCACTCATCAAGAACTGTCCGTCAGGACTAACGTCCACATCGATAGCATAACCAGCATTGTTATGCCCTCTAAAGCTCTTCTTTCTATTCTGCCTGAACCTCTCTGTCGTCGCGTATACCACAACTTGGTTATCCGCGCTCTGCAGGGCAACATATTTGCCATTCGGATGCAGCGCGGATCGAACCATAGAGTACATGTACGGCTCTGCAATGAATTTGATAGGTACAGGGATACCGTACTCCCAGGCGCGCAAACTCTTATCGTCCGAGGTGGAAATAAACCGTCGGTTCTCGTCCACGAATGTGAGTGTATTGACGGGTCCCAAGTGATGGTCGTATTCTTGGACGACAGCGGCGGTTCGGGTATCGAACTGTACGATTTTCTTGTCGCTCATACCGGCGATGAATTCGTGGTGCTTGGCTTCGTCTGGGTTGAACCGGATCACATGTGGGATCTTGCCGGTGCTGAAGCGATTGATGCATTTGCCTGTTTCGGTATCCCAGAGTTTCATTTGACGATCGTAAGAAGCTGATAGGAATTTGTCTCCGGAGTTTGTGAATGTGATGTCGTTTACGGATTTGGTGTGGCCGTCGAATGTGCGTAGTAGCTCGCGGTCGTGGTAGACATCCCACAACTATCATAAATTAGCAACTTTTCTCTAAATTCAGGCAATTGGTAGAATGGGGAACATACTTTGATCTTCGCGTCCGCAGAAGAGCTCAGCAACAAATGGCCACTCTTTGGGAAGAACCGCACCGCCGTAACTGGTTTTGTATGACCTTTCCAGGTATGTATGATCTTCTTGGGGATGAAATTTGGCGTGCTGCCAACTTCTTTGCCTAAATTGATGTCCAGATCCTGAGGTACATGCATATATGTCCGCCCCAGGTAATCTCTCTCCTGGCTGCCGTGGAACGTCGTCTGCTCCACGCCAGAGGTGTTGACATTGAGATATTCTGCTCCGGCTTTGTCGATAATCGGATTCGATACGGGTGCGGTTTGCTCTTCCTCATATTCCACATCTTCGCCAGCCGCTTCTTCCCCTTCATCCGATTCAGATTCGTGCTTGTACGATGCCCAGGGACCGAGATACTGCCCCGGCCCTTCTACTATACTCGAATCGCCCTTCTTCTGCCGCCGCCGTTTAATCTCCCGCGTCTCTTCTTTGCTAGGACGATATTCTACCGTATTCCTTCCACCAAACATCGCAGCACTAGCTTGGTCGCCGACCATGTTTGCAGGATTGCTGGGATCTGCCGCGTATCCTAGACTCGTGAACGTTCGGTGGTGTGTCGTAAATGTGGCGTCGGAGATTAACATCTCTTCAGCGTGTCCTGTGAGTAGGTTTTTGCGTTTTAAATTGCCATCATTCGATGTGAAGGGATTGGCGGGACCCGCGGCAGGCTTGTAGAGGTCTGAAAAGGTGGCGTTGTATGACATGGTTTTATCGGTAGGTTTTACGATTGCTAATTGCGAGGTCATTGGGTCCTAGAAGAAGGGAGAAGAGGTCAGAATAAGGGTGCACATTGCGAGGAAGGAGAGACGGACATACGTCGAGGCTGACATCTGGTGCAGCTGTCACTGATGGTCCTGCCTGTATCGATGGACCGACAGCTGGTGACTCGTCGTCGCTGGAGCCGTAGTCGACAAGGGCCGCCATTCTGAAGAGTTACGTCTGCGCAGCGGCAGTATTATATAGGTTGTATCCGAAGGTATATGGATGTACCAGTGTAGATTTGAGATCGATCCGTCGTTGAAGTTCGGAATACCAGGGTCAGCGTCGCGATGCAAGAAAAGTGATGCTGTGCGACGGTCCGCATCCACGTCCCTCGATCTTCGCGAGCTTTGCTCTCACGTGATCACTCCAATTCCAACATCTTCAACGCAGTCTAAGCTACCGCTATGCACGAGGCTATTTAAATATATATATCTACTTGAGTACACGAAAGTGAAATCGAAATACGGCTAAATAAGATTATACTTAAAAATTAGGTATCTAAGAGTCATACAGACAAGTTTGGTAAAATCATTTGCCCAAGTAATTATTTATTTATATACTATAAAGTTTGGTTCAAAATAGTAAAATTTACAAGTAATATTGAAACGCGAAATGCAATGCTAAGACCAAGGGGAACTTAGATTTCAAATTTAAAAGGAAAGGGCAGAATGTTGACTACATCAGCCAACAACCCGATTATTCATCGGTGCACCTTGATTACCCGGTGCGCCCTGACTACCCGGTGCGCCCTGACTACCCGGTGCGCCTTGATTACCTGGCGCACCTGGGTTTCCTCCATTGCCCTGATTTCCTGGAGCTCCTTGATTTGGTGCAGCTCCTTGATTTGCTCCTGGATTGCCCGGATTACCTTGATTTGGAGCATTATTGGGGTTCGCTCCAGCATTTCTATTCGCTGGATTGGCCCCAGGTGTACCCGGATTTCCATTGAAAGTTGGAATGTGACCTTGCACCAACTGCTGCACTGCATTTTCAAACTCAGGTCCCTCAGGGAGGTGATATAGGTTCACAAAGACATCGTCTGGAACTCCCTCCAAGAAAACAATAGCATTTGCGGGTGCACCTTGTTGCTTCGCTTGGGTGAGGAAATCTTGCTTTGGAGTGGCGGCTTGACCAGGAGTATTAGGTGCAGGATTACCAGCAGGCCCAGGGTTTCCCCCAGTATTCGCTGGTGCAGCTCCATTAGGTGCCTGGTTTCCTGGTGCAGCAGCAGCGTTAGGCATTTGATTTCCCGGTGCAGCTCCGTTGGGCGCATTTGCTGGCGCAGCATTGGGCATAGAATTCTGCACAGTGGCTGGTTGGTTAGTCAATTGGCGAACTTTCACTCTCCTTATCGCAGGTTTCCCAGCAGCAGGAGCACTTGCGCGAATCTGAGCCAGATTCGGTGTTTTACCCTGCTGGAGTTCCGCCATAGCAGTCATGAACTGCTCGTCAGTAGGTAGATTGAATATTTCCTCATATGTCGCATCGGGTACACTTTGCAAGAACGAGATGACCTCTGGAGGCTCGCTGCCTGTTTGTGCCGACTGAACCACCTCCTGCTTCGCTGACATCGGCGGCGCACTTCCTGCTTGCTGCTGCTGACGAGCTTGAAGTGTCCGGCCACTGCCTCGACCGTTCCTCCTTCCGCGATGGTGGCCACCCTGTCTGCGGTTATTTTTCCGGGTACGAGGCCGCTGGCGAACATCTCGCTTCTCGTTTTCGTTCTCGGTTTTAGACGTCCAGATAGTACCCGCGCCGATGGAGTCCAGCTTCTTTACCAGGGCGTCTGCGCTGAAGGTTGCTCTCTTCTCCTTATCATCCGATTTAGTGTTCTTGATACCCCATATCGTATCGGCACCGATAGAGTTCAGTTTCTTAACCATAGATTTGGCGTCAAACTCCTCCGATCTTTTAGAGGCCTTTGCACCCCAGATTTTATCAGCACCGATAGAATCTAACTTCTTGATCAACGCATCCGCGTTGAATGTTGTTCTCTTCTCTTTTTCGCTCTCGTGTTTCGAGGCCCAGATTGTACCGGCGCCTATGGAGTCTAGTTTATCTATTAAACCGGAAGCGCTGAATGTTTCTCTTTTCTGGTGTGGAGCGTTTACTGTTGACTGGTTAGGATGGAGTTCAAAATTAAATTTTTAGAAGGAAGGAAGGACAAAGGGGAGGATATGCTTACATTTTCCATTTAGTCTAACAGCAGCACACTCTACCGACGCGGCGGAGATAGCAATTGTGGTAACAATAGTTGCAATCTTCATCTTGTATGGTATTCGTAAATTTCAAAAAACCTGATAGGCGGGTTGGTCTACAATAAGATACTATTAAACTGAGCGTGGCCAGCACAGCCCTACCTTCCAGAGGTTAGAACTGAATGAAAATAACTGAGAAAAAAACTCTAGTAAGCGTCCTCAATAACGAGGTTGTTAGTTGATAGCAAACAAAAAGGAAGAAAAGAAGTCTTGGAACTTCCAGAGGATGTGAAGACTATATATTCCATCTTCTCCAGAGCTCAGCTTGCCGTCTTCTAGAAGTGAAGCTAACGCCGACCGGAAACAAAAGCTAAGCATATTTCTGACAGGACCGTTTAAGATAATCTTTGAACTATAGGAATCACTTAAGGGAATACCAGTAATAGAGTCGGAGGAAATCGAAACAGACGGAGCCCTGTGACGTTTTCCAGAGGAAACGTACTTCGAGTTGTATGCATAGTAAAACAAGCAGTAAAGTAAATGCTAATACTAGTCGAGCAATGTGAGGCAAGCTGGTTTCATAAGCCTGGTTTCAGGACCAAGGACGTGTATATTGCGTGTTCCGGGTCAGCCCAAATATGGTGGCCCTACTTGGCGCGGAGTATTACCATCGCAACCCATCACCACATTGGGGAAACAATATCAGCTGATTCTTATTACCTCCGAAATATTAATATACCAGTCATCTTGCTGGAAACCAAGCCAATCAACCGGTTATTCAGGCGCTGCGGCAACCGGAAACATGTTTCTGTTGTATGGGGTATGGAGTATTGAGGTCAACTTCAACTCGAACTTCACGATAGAGCTGTAGACACCTCATTCCCGGACGATTGCGGATCGTTTCTCTAAATATTTTCTTTTCAACGATAGCAAATATTCATTGATATTACTATGTCCCATAAACGCAGGCTAAATATTCTCAAAGTTCCGCCCCAACACCAGATCGAAGTATAACCTAAGGATAGATAAAATACTACTAAAATCGTAAAAGAATAATATTATACACACCCTAAGAAACTTTTCTTATATATCAATTAAGCTCAACTACTATGTAAGTACTTACTTGATGTCTTTCAGAAAGTATTAACAGTACCATCCCACATCAGTCATCATACAATGAAATTAAAACCAAAATACAAAAACAGAAAAGCAAGAGAGACAAAAAGAAAAAGGCATAAGCCCCAGTAATTACTCAGCGTAAGTAGCAAAGCAAATCATGGCTCGAATCGTTAGAAAAAAAAAATCCTCCGTAAAAATACCAAATGCTAAAATGAGAAGAAAAAAACGAATGCGAACCGAATCGCCTGATCCAAGCCTGCAAAGGTCTAAGACGTAAGAATATCAAAGAATATAAGAGTAAAAGAAAGAAAGAAAAGTAACTCTTGCACCATAAAACTCCAACGTAAAGAAAGCAAATGTGACTGCAAGGAAGGATACATCATATTAATCTCGCAGACAAAAAAAAGTCCACCCCCAAAAATGATACCGTATTCCCAAATTCCTCCTTTTTATATATCTACAGAGTAAGTTTATACGCTTCTCAATATTTACCTAGCCAGACAAATATTTACCTCAGAACCAACTATCATTCTTTTCAATTGAGGTCCAATTTAAAGTCCGAGCCTTAAAGCCTCCTTCGCGTTAACATCGAAAATCCGCATATCAAACTTTTTTCCTGGTGGGTGGTCCACAATTGTGACATGTGGTGCCAGATCAGGATAAAGCTCTGTGAACTTGCTCCCAAGACTCCAATTTTCGATCTTTCTGATATGCGCTTCAAAGACTGGGTTGATGATGAACTCTCCGGATGGTTGCTCCATCACGCAGTCCCTGAGGTTGTACGGCCAGTTCACCGAGAGTGTCCCTGTATAGGGAATGCTGAACTCATTGTTGGGGTATTTCTCTGGGTGTTTAGCCATCACATCACGGGTCATGGGCCTATATTTTTTCCAATCAATATACTGTTTCAAGTGGAAACTATATGAATTAGAAAGGAATGATTTGTTTTATAGACTTACCAAGGCATGTGATCAAACCAGATTGGTCTTGCCGTGAATAACTGTGAGGGGCGTGGTTTGATATACTCTGGCATATTATCATAACTCTCTTGCGTCGGGTTTATAGCCCACTAAGTAAATCAAAGTCGTGAGTATTGGAAGATACGATCACAGGAAACGTGGGAGGCAGATGACTAACCCTCATCCAGATGTAAAGCACATAAACAATGGCTACGCGCTCCGGAAGTTGTACCAAATCCCCAAAGGTATCCACAATAGCAGCCATAACTTGTGTCAATCCATTTCTAGGTGGTCTAGAACCGGGATTGACAATGAATGTGATGTCGGGTTGTGGTGGGCCAGCTAGAACCGACAACGGTGTTCCATTAACACGATGGAGTCTAGCTTGCTCCTCAAGAAATTCCAAGTAGACTCTGTCGAGAATACAAGTGGGTGGAAGATGGCGTGGCATGACCTCCCAATGTCCATTAGCACGAACACAGTATGTCCCAGGGTATTGTACACTCGGAATCGAGTATACTGTCGATACTGGTGAGCTGGTCAGAAGCGATTGCGCACCTGAGATTCGGCGGCGGACCTCTGAGTTGGCTAAAACTTGGAGTAAGTATTAGCTTTTAGAAAGGATTTGTCAAATAAAAGAAAAAAGAAATTTCTTCCAAGAGAACAAACACGGGTGGAGAGAAGACACATACCATCACTAGATGCACTACTTGCCAAATCCGCCAATGAACGTTTTCGAGCCGTATATTCGTAGGGTTGGTCCTGTATCTGCCGATACCCATTGGGCTTAAACCCTGTGTGACATACGAAATCCAAGCTCATGGCCCCCGATGTATCCTTCCCATTAGCTGAGAGTGCTATACTATCATTACTTTGTTCAGTCTCTGCATAGGCACTCGGAGTCGATACGACATCTCCTCGTATAGTAACGGGAGATTTACTCGTCACACCCATAACTGGCCTCTGCATACCGACGGCAGAGGAGTGTTGAGGTTGCTGGATCCCATTCCGCTTGATATTATCCAATGCTTCCAGCGCGTTTTCGAGTTCCTTTTTCAACTCTGAAGTCTTGAACTCCCATTCTCCCTTCTCATTCTCTAGCTCCTTGACCCGAGTTTCCAATGTTGTAATCTGGTTCTTGGTTCGTGTTCGGATAGCCCGTTGTGCATCTCTATCATGTGCACGTTTTCGAGCCAATTGTTCAGCTGTTAAGCTTGATATTGTTCGAGAACGGGTCTTCTTCTTGGGAGGTTGAGATGCTCCTGGAGAGGAGGAATCGATACCACCGCCAGTGAGACTGGGCGGGGAATGTTCGGCACTCAAGGTGTCATCTTGGATATCGGAGCCGTGAGGGGAGTATGAGACACGCGGAAGGAGGGCATCTTCGGACTCGCTACGTTTAAAATGAAGGTACGGAGAATCACTCATTCCAGCGGATGAGATGGGAGGGGGAGGGGAGGCTTTTATATCAAAATCGGGCCCTCTCACACACACACAACTGTTGCTTAATCTTTTTCTTTTTCGACGGCACCTCGTATCCTTGGACAGGGTCACCCTTTGGATCCGTCCCGAGACAGTGGGTCGGGAACCGACTTTGCGGTACCGGATGTCTGCAGGTTTCCGATAAGTCCCGAATGGGACAATTAAACCAAATAAAAAAAGAAAAAGAAAAAGAAAAAGCGTCGACCAGAAAAAAAAGCCTATCAAAGGCTCAAAATAACCAAGAATAGAAAAGGAAAAAAAAGGAAGGCGTGTATATTGGGCACCCCTAAACGAGAGTGTGGAGAACAGCAAGCAACGGCGTCTCGGCTTCTTGGAATGGACCGAAGAAAAAAAGCGAGCGTTGAACCAAAAGGGCGCCTACACAAGCGGAAGGGAAGCCCTGACCAAGCTGTCGATTGGTGGATTATTGCATGAAACAAGGGAAATCAAAAAGACGAGGACAGCAGGGTCTACTGCGGGTCCACCGAACGGTGCTGGCCGTACGAGAAAAGGTCTTTGAGTTTGGCTCTTTGGGTAGCAGCGGTGCACGATTCATGCACACACCTTCTGAAAGTGAGTTCGAGGGGGCTCAGAAAAGTTAATCCGGCGGCTACGGTAATTAGCAGCGTGATCGCGAGCAAAGCCTAACAGACTAGACGATCGGTGGAGATGAAGCGTAGGACGTGGTTCGGAGGAAGTCAGCAGATGGGAAAGAAGGGGGAAGGAGGAGATTCCAAGAGCTGAAACGGGGATTTTTGCGCGATGTGGCAGGGCTTACAAGCGAGAACCTGACTCGTGTAAGCTCAATCGTCTACCATGGCTCAAAGAGGGTTAGATTGATTGATAAGATGGAGGTTGGTCACGGAAAGTGGGTTCGACATCGACAGGTTGAGGACAGGGGAACCGGTGCTTGGAAATGCATAGAGTCGGGCTCATATGCATCGCCAGACATCAATCGTCTAACTATCAGGCCACTCTCAAAGTGAACCCCGGAATTCCCAATCAGATCAATGCCAAAGCGAGGCTCGAGAGCTCGTAAATTTCCATCAATCAAACAGCTTCTTAGAAGACCTTTGTAAGCGAATATCCAAGCACGAGAAAATGCAGTGGATGAACTTGCGCTCAGGACTACCCACCATAAAAAAAATCTACCGGCTAATGCTGTGCCAAACTTTCGCAGCGTTGGACCTCCTTTGGGCCAGAACATTCTCTTGAACTTTTTCTCGAACTCAAGTTATAACGTTATCCACCGACGGTCAAGAACGGTTTGGCGTCCTCACGGGCATACGTACTCTTTTCTGCCCAATGCAAATCATGTGGCGCTACTTGCACTAGCGGTGAGTGTGAGAAGCATACCAAGCCGAGGAGTAAGAGCCTAACCGTCGACAGTATTTGCGAGGTTGGTATTCCCAAATGCATTGTTTGGCTCCATCTGCTTGGCGTGTGAATTGAGTCGCGAGATGTAGATTCGAACCCATTGAGATTATTGAGATGAAAATATATAATATTCAGGTAATTATTGATATTCTCCACGTCCCTATAACGACAGCCCTACAACACATACCAAAGTCGGATATATGGCATGCTTAAGTAATTGTCGATTTGAATTTTGGTTACATTACAATACTGCAGCCCGGGGGGCTCTGCAGAGTGGAGTACATTGAACATCCCTGTATATTTACCCTACCTTCGGAGACTCCGGCACTAACAGATTGTGGCACGTCTGGAATGATGCTAATGTAAGGAGTACCTTTTATCCCATGTGGGATAAGCTATTTCAAGTCATCTACATGTGAACCCAAACATCCTTCCAGGTGCCAATTGCCTTAATCCGTCTCTTCCACCGATATCGCAGTTGTGTATATACCGTTTATACAAAGATGCACATTAAACACCATACCCTGATCCTAAAACCAAACCAGACACCAAGACCATTATACTCCCAAGTTTGCCCGCAAAATTACTAACGAGTTCCCATGGTGTCTTCCTCTTCGCTCTCCGAAGGTGTATTCCCGGGCCGTGCCTTACCCTTCAAAGGCTTCTCAATAATAAACAAACTCGACAAAGCCGCAAGAGCACCAAGAGTCAAGGTCATAAGAAACGGCTGCCGAAGAAAGAAATTAGCAAGATCTCCAAAACTTCGCATTGAAAACCACCAAGAGACTCACATATCTAACCGCCCCCTCATAAGCTCTCACCACAACCTCCTTAACATCAGGCCTCAACTCCTTCAAAAACTCCAAGCTCCCCGTCGCCTTCCTCACAATTTCCTCAATCTCCCCTTCCTCAACCACGCCCTTCAAACTCCTCTTCAATGTTGTCCTCAGGTCCCCCTGCAACAGCGTACTCGACACACTGATCCCCACCACGCTCCCTAAACTCCTAAACAGATAACTCACAGCCGTGCTCACAGCCAAATCCCTCGCTCCGCTATACGCGATCAACCCGACCAACGTGCTCGTGACTCCAATACCATTACCGATACCCTCCACCGCTAATCCCAACCCGATAGCAGTGAAATTCTTTCCCACCACGCCAGAGAATAACACCACCGGGATAGAACCCAGCGCGAGAAGCGAATACGCTGCCGTAGTGAGAACGTAATACTTGCCCGTCTTCTGCATTATCAAACCCCCAGCGAGACTCCCCGTCACACTCCCCATGATGGCAGGCAACATTCTCACCCCACTCTGCGAAGCCGAGAGGTTAGCGACAGCTTGAAAGTACAGCGGCACGTAAAACATTGAAGAGAAGAAGCCTCCGAATGCGAATAAATTGCACAAGTAACATGATAGGAGACCGCGGTCGGACACGATCCTCCACGGCGCAAAGGGATCTACGGCGACGTATTTTTCAATTATGCCGAAGCTGATGAAGAGGATGATGCCGAGAGGGGCAGTGATCAGGACGGTTTTATCGGACCAGGAAATGTTGCCGCCGCGGTCTAACGCGATTAAGATTGAGAGAACAGCGAGAACGAGAGTTGTCGCACCCGTGAAATCTATTCGTTTGAATTTTTCCCAGGTTGAGCGGTCGTTGGCGTCTGGGTGGGTATGCGGTATGTTCAGGAATATTGAAACGAGTAGAGCTGCGAGAAGACTGGCTGGAACTTGGAATAAGAATGCCCTAGGATTAACAAGTTAGCTATACAATGATACCCTTAGATATCATTTGTGAAGAATATGGGCATACCATCTCCAACCGATACTATCGGCCAAAAGCCCACCCAATGGAGCCCCCGTCGATGCACCAAGCGCATACACAATATTAACAATTCCCTGCCATGTCCCCCGCTTATGCAATGGTACGATATCACTCAGTAGGATAGAAACAAGCGTAGTCATCCCCCCACCACCGATCCCAGCGAATCCCCTAGCGATAATCAACTCATCCATACTTCTAGCAATGCCACACCACCCGCTACCGATCGAAAAGACAATGTACGCGAACAATAGACATGCTTTACGCCCAAACACGTCGGATAGTTTACCGTATAGTGGTTGGAAAGCGGTGGTGGTAACGAGATATGCTGCGGCTATCCAACTTGTTTTAGAGAGTTCGTGGAGATCTGAGCCGATACGACCATAGGCTGAGGCGACAATGAGAGTGTCCATTGCGGCGAGGAAGACTCCGATCATGAGGGATGGGACGATGGCGGCCAGCCTGACGTTGGGCATGTCGGGGAGGCCATTTTCCTCGTCATCGTCGGATTTACGGGTGGCATCCGAGAGAAGGGGCGCGGTAGATGTGTCGTGATTATGATTGTTTATAGAATTGTGGTGAGGCTCGACACGCGAGTCGGCGAGGAGTGGCGTTGTTTCCGCTGAGGCCATTGCTTTTGCTTTGCTATCGAGATTTCATGACATAATTCGAGGTATCATGAATGATGGTGCTCTGTCTGGGCGGCTTGCTTGTTATAAATGGAGTGCCGGCTGATTGCATTCATTGGATATTAATGAGACAGGACCGGTAGTTCTAACATTCAGCGAGGCCGATAACGTTAATTGGTCAGCCACCATCAATCAGTCCCATCCATGTGTCCCGCATGCGTGTGTGTTACCAGCGAGCATTACCCCAGCCTCGCTCACGTGATCATCTCGGTCGGTGTCGGAGAAACCGGGGACCAGCTGCGGACGTATCTCAAGAGAGCAAGATCACAACCAAGTCGGCATGGCGAAGAGAGACTCACTACCCTTTGGATTGAATTTGAGAGAAAAAAAAAGACACAGAGAATCCAATGTTCTCAGGGGCTCACTGAAAGAAAGAATCTGTCATAAAATAACAATACTGAATAAAAAAGACGAGAGTAAAAGTTCATTGAAAGCATGATAGTCTTCTTAAAAGCACAAAAGGATGCCAATAGAGCCTCATCAGAGATGTGTATAACTCCACATTATCATTACCACTACTGCTATCTCTCCTCTTCTCCATTCCATTGTTTATGCTGTGCTGGGGAAGCTTCTACGCCTCCTCGAGGTGTTTCCGAACACCCTTGACGTCCTCATCTTCATCGTCAAGTTCCTCTCCGACCTCTTCTCCTTCTTCGTCCTCATCTTCGTCATCAACATGACGTTCGTGCTCACCAGCGGAAACCCATGAGTTCCTATCCTCAAGGCTCACACCCTCGGTTTGCTGGCGACGCTTGTTTCTTTGATTACGCGTGCGAACACTAAGCGAAGACTTGACAGCAGCGTTGCCAGGAACCCAGTTCGAAAGCGCATCCTCGCAATCTTGAATGATACTGCAGCGGTAAATCAAAAATTTAGCAAACGATCCATATAGTTGACATAGAAAAGAAAACGTACTGCTTGCTAGTTTCATATCCGTCATAAGCCGGTCTCGTCTCACCAGGAGTAACTGGGTTATCATCCACAAGCTCGAGCAAGTGTTTTCCAAAGCCAGCGATCAACGCCATCTTTTCGTTGTGCTCTCGCATTGCATCAAACATGTACGCGAAGGCAGCCTTGAGCTTCTCGCGGGTGATGTTTGATAGCTGAGCTTCGGCGACGAGCGATTCGGCTTCGGCGCGGACGAGCTCCTGTTCGAGAACTACAATCTTGGGGGAGTTTGGTTCCTTGTATTTGAGATGGGCGATTTGGTCGGTTATTTTTTGCTTGCCTGGTGGGGGGTTGGGAGGTTGGGTGTTAGCGGAGAATATACTACTGTAGCATATGCGTATGCATATGATATCAACGTAAACGGGTATGAATAGGCGACGTACGATCACGCGATGGCTGGACAGAAGCTTCAATGTTTCTGATGGACTTGATGGTGACACGGTACTGGTCGTATCGGTCGATGAATTGATCTTCCAACTCTCCAATTTCATAGATGAGGACACCGAGCTTGTCAGTGACGTCCGAGACATCATCATCGGCTTCCTCGCCCCAGATTGAGAGTTGTCTCGCGACCTCGCGTCTTTCACGACTAACAAGTTCCATGGAGCGCATCAGGTTCTTCTCCATCTTGACGAGCTGGGAGAGCTTCTTCGCGAGGTCTGGGCCGCTGGGGGTTTTACCGGATCCGTTAGCATTGCATTCACATTGACTAGCTTAATTGACCATATGAGGTAAAGGGTAGCTTACAATGCACCAGCCGCGCTTCTTCTGAAGGTGTGGCCTGATTAATTTGAGCATTCATCACCAATTAGCTTGAAGATCTTCATTGTCGAGTCGTCTTTGTCCCAGCCCTCTGTGGTTGGAATTTCCAAATGGAGCTTACCAAAGTTGGTCTTGCCGAAGAATCGACCGGATTTGGTCGTGGACATTGGAGGAGGTGGGTTCTGGAGCTGCGACTGGGTCGGAGCCCGAGCGGATCTCATGGAATACGTGCGATGCATGTTGGGCGGCTTTTGATTCTTCTCAATTACTCGAGCGAGGGTGAAGTTGATGAAAATTGGGAGAAGATGAAGATGAGTTTCGAAGCTGAGAAAGTGGGCTGACCAGCTGAATTAAGCTCTTCCACGTAAGGCCGAATGTAACAAACAAAATCAAAAGGCTAATGGTCAGCTTAAGGAAAAAATGATGGTGGGAGGCGGTTTGCGGGGGTAACTGCAGTCTCAGGTGCAAAGCAGGAGCAGTGGTACCAGTGATGGTTATTGTTATTGATAGAATAAGGAAGAGGGAGAAGAGAGGGAGAAGAGGTACAAGAGGAAGAGGAAGAGGTTATTCTTAAGTATCTCCAACCTCTTCGACGGAGCTAAGCAGCCTAGCAAGCAAGACAAACTCGCTTCCACCCCGCCAAAACAGACTCCTCGCGCCCGCACAGCTCCGGCGATTTCCACACCAACTCGAATGATAACACTAACGGCCAATCCAAAGTCGCGCGACTAAAAAAAAACCGGTTGCCTCAGAGGGAGCTATCGTCAGAGAGGGGGTGTGCGAATCGAATGAATGCTGATTGAAAGCGTGAATCTGTGCGGCGCCCAAACACCGGACGATGACGTTGTCCACAACCAATCACACAAGCAATGATGCGGACAAGCCTTCCACCGGAATGAAGCTGATCGTGCTTCTCTTATCGCTTTGCACTGCCGCAGGATTTAATTATAAAACATAACAAAGAAATAGCGCCAGTCTAGACCGTCAACTGGATAAATATCCTCGACGAGTTTGTCGCGACTAGTTTTTCGGGCTGGTCGCAAGACAGCGGACATACACAAATGTCGGTCGACGAGTAAATATTAATCTCCGACGGGCCCCACAATTCGTCTGAGAAGCTATCTTTTCTCCTTGAACGCTAGAAACTGCATTCTGCGGAAGGTTTCATTTAAACTTTTTCACCGCCAGGCATCCCAAATCAGTCAACCGCGCGAACTGACTTTAGCAATCGAGCCCAGAACCCGCGACGTATATACGTGACGTCATCTTTGGCAACCTCCAAGGATCGTCACGTAGCAACAACGAACGGCATGTTCACAACGCAACACGCAAACACATCTCACCGCAGATCCTTGCGCTCAGAGGGGAGTCCCTTCGATTCGACAGGCTTTTCGCGTGGTCTCTTCGATCGGCAGGAAATTTCTTAGTCGAAAGGATTATCCAAGGCGCTGGATTCGATTATTGCTTTCCTGTCCAGGCTTGAATTTGATTGTCCCTTCTGCATTCAGTTGGGGCGAGGGCGACCGTCTATCAAACAGACCTAATCCAATACAAAGAAAGCTTCCAAAGCTATCTCGACAAGGGAGGCTGGGAATTGAGGCGCTTCATCTGTCGCGCTTAAAATACCACATGCAACGCATACTATACCCTATAGCTATGTCCATAGCATTGCGATACGCTCTTCATACAAACCATGAATATGCTTCTTTATTCCTAAATAAATGCAGGTGATATTTAGAGCAGTTTCGCGACCTTTTTTTCGGAACTTATTCCTGATACCATAGATGCATATCCCAGTTTTCTAGTCTTTGCCGTGTTGCATTCATACTTGAGATGAGGAAACAAAATCTAAACTATTATTGCTTACACGTGTATTAGCTATGGGATATAAGTTTCACCGTAAATTATCTCCTCTAAATCTCCAAAACTATATATGTAATGAATTTATAGAAATCTACTTTGAATTCTATAATCAGATATATCTAGGAAGGTTACCTAGTTTTGTCTAGGTATTCAGAACATTGGATCCCCCAAATGTCCGATTCCAAGCCACTACCCCCCCTCCCCAGCAAAGCCTCCCTTAGCAACCCACAATTGGCCCACCTAACCACCCTCTCCGACCAAATCAAAAAAGTTTACTGTATCAAATCTTCCTTCGCCCCCTATCCACATGTTTTACAAAATGAAGATCTCAACGCGGAGGTGATTGCAAGTCCAGTAATTGCAACCTTTTATCCATTGTTCACTGAGCTTTTTAACATTAAACGATATACTGCTATATGGGTTGCTTTTAACGTTGGTTTATTGAGGGCGTGGGATATGGATGATCCTGACGGGGCAGATGAAAATTTCTGGGGGGCTGTGAACCTGTTTTTTGAAGTGCCTGTTGATTCTAGGTATTCTTGAATCAATAGATGATCTCAGGGAAGCTGATTATAACATTGTATGCAAGCTTGAGTTGCGAAATGAGATTTGGAACTTCTACTGATACTTGCTTCTATCGAGATATTCGAGTGTATTCTAATGTCGTCTACTGAAATATAGGGTATGTATGACAAGGTATGTGTATTGAAATACATTGCAGCTATTGCGCCAGGTTTAGGATAGTAGCGTCAAGGAATCAACGACTAGTTCTTAGCATTGACTAACCCCATCTAGATATCCCCATTCTCCTCCTTTCAAGTCATTTCATTGTGACATTCATCTGTGTCGTTTGACCACCCCACATCGTGCTTGTATCGCTTACATCCCAAAAGCACTCAGATCCTCACCCAAAACCTCCTCCCCAACCTTGACAGGCTTCGCCGCCATCGCGACAAAAAACACCATCGTCTCATTCTCCTTGCTAGGATTTCTCCACCCGTGATAAGTTTCTACCCGCACGAATCAATCCCAAACGTCAGCATCTCACCAAAACCAAGCAATGTATCTCAATATATCATATCGAATCAAACTACTCACCCCTTTGCACTATCACATCTCCCCGTTTAAAAATCTTACTCTCCCCATCGCCATACAACAACTCCAACTCTCCATCCACGACAACACCATAGTCGATAGTTCCCGTTCGATGAGCAGGACACACCGCCCCGGGCATAAACTTATTCATCACCGCCACGGTTCCATTCTCCACGCCGATACCGTGGGGCACATAGCTCTCATGGCGTTTGATGTCGTCATCACCATCGAGGACAGTGGGGAACGTGTGGGTCGTGTAAATTGACCCCGCGAATAGGGTGTTTTCCGGGGGGTTTATTGGATAGAATTGGATCGGGGTGGATGAGTGGATTTTGACCTCGCCGGTGGGGCTGTGGGTCGTTATTGTTTGGGTTGGGGTTAGGCCTTCAGACATTTTTGAGTTGGCTAAGCTTTTGATATGGGTATTGTAGGGAATATTAGAAGAATAGTAGGTGTTCTAGTTGTAAATGGGTCGGTAATAGGAGGAAGTGGAGATAGGAGAGGTTAGATTGCGGACGTTATAACGTTGGAGATCTATGAGGGACGCGTAAGCTATTGGAGGTAGTTTGAATACGAGGTTTGCTCCTCTTTCTGGGAGCTTCCAACTGATAACGTTATTATTTGTAATATGGCAAAAAGTGGAAGGAGAGTTGTGTAGATTGATATAAATATTTGACAGCGGTGAACAACATGCTTTTAAGATTTGCGGCTGATACATGGCTCTGATTATGCGGGAGCAGGGACCTCGGGTCGACACAAGCTTAATATTCTTAAAGGTATGGCCAATCGATCCACCCACGCGCGATAACGCTAGACACGTGGAATGGATATCGTATTCGCCTCCGATCCTAAATAGTCCCGGGGATCCTAAAAGGGTCTTCCTATTTCTGTTATTAGTGAACCCTATGACCCCGGCGGCGGCAGCCAGCGTATCGAGCTTGTTATTGTGTCGACATCCATTCAGTAAAAAGCTTCAGTCGGCTGCGTTTCCACATTTTTTTTAAATGATTTAATTCACATGGGACACTCGCACCGACGATAATATTACACCCTAATTCTTGACTGTAATTAGCAAGGGTTAATAGTTTAGGATCTTTGGTCCCAAAAGGTGTTGTCTGCGACATGATCTTCCTGTGTTTTTGAAGTTGATTTTGAGGTCTGTAGATTTGGAAGAGCCCTTCCCCTTTGTTAGGCGCAAGCTCGCAGCATATTATTATATGAGCTAGTAGATTCGAATTTCTTCAAAAGAAAAGGAAATAAAAGTGGTGATTTCCAATTTATCGTATTCTTTACTTAGTCAACCTTTAGTCTTAGGATCTACTATTCGCGCAAACTAGCGATTATGTTGTATCCTCCTCGACTTCTCATCCACCATCGCGCATCGTATTCGCGAGTTTGGTCCACGGCTAGAGATTACCGACCTTGCATGCGATGTAACCAACAATAAAAGCACCCTACTCTGCATCAAATACCCCAGTTCCCCTTCCAACAATGGAGGTTGGCCGTCTCTCATAGAAGTAGAGGAAGAGGACATATCGTCTAAACTAAATGTATACTTTGACCGTCTGCGCGAAATACCATCTCCAGGGTACTATGAGAGCATTGGAATACGGTCGCCTTGAATGGGAATATTTTGTACGTCAAAGCTGTCACCAGCTGTTGACGGAATTTGAAGTCACGCTAATCGATTGGGCATCTTCCGGGTGGCTCCCTACTTATTGGGGGTATTCGGCGTCCCTTATTGGGCATAACTTCAGAGACGACTGGGCCTTTTGAATTCAAAAAATTCTGACATCGTTTCATTCTGAATATCCTTAGTTCCGGATATTATATTTTGATTTATGGTCATAATTCGTCTCGTAGACAAGATGAGAAGCATGAAATCATTGTATAAATGAATGCCCTTCGAATCAACTTCTTTGTACCTTACGATGACCTACTCTACTCTGGTTCACGAGACATATGAGACCAGTCCACACTCTAGCTATATGCGCAATGTTATAGGAGTTACTTAGAAAATTTTAATCTACGAAGACAAACCTAGCAAGGTGTTAGAAGAATCTAGGCCTTTTTTCTGTTGGAAAACTTTAACTTGGACCTGTAGCTGCGGCAAAATATTTCGATCTTAAGAATGTTTGTGAGGAATTTCACTACGAAGAAGTAATCCAACGATCTGAAGAGTCTTTGCTTAAGGGAGCTCCTCCGAAAATATGGGGACTGGGTAGACGGTGTTTTCTATGTTCTTGGAAGCGATGGAGTATCGGAGAGTCAACTGGATTGGGTTGAATGATACCAATATACATCTTAGCCGTCCTTCGGTATGAATTGGTATGTGGGAGTTTCCTTTCCAACGCCGCACTTCGCGTTGTATTTGGAACAAAATATGTAGAATTGGTCCAGTCAGAGGCTCTTCCGGTGGAGGAAAATATGGGAAAAAGTTGTCTCGTAAACCAGCCGCGAAGCACGAAGGGGAAAAGCCCAAAGTCCAACTTGTGGAACAGGTGCCCTATATAATAATGGGACCTTGGTGAATACTCCTCGGCTATATGGTTCAAAGCCATCGTTGTTAGATTCCATGCATCATAAATACTAGTCGGGAAATCTAGCTAAACGTTATCGGCTTTCGATCTAAGTTATGAATGTTAATATATCGCACTACGTCCGCAAATCTTCTGGGATTCTTGTTAAATTTGCTACAAGACGTTCGGCCCCGAGGCTGATATAATATGACTAGGAGTTGTTGTTCCAAAAAAGATTTTATATATTGAGGTATTTATTGATTTCTACACGGTCAACATGAGCTAGTTTTATCCTAGTTTTTTCAAACCAGAATGCGCATTGCAAGGCCACGTGCCCTTGTCCGGTTGCGTAAGAAGGCGAGTAGGCACTTGCATTATCTGAGCCTTGATATCTCAGATCCGTATATCCGTGATTCACTTACTCAGCCAATCCAGTATTCCACCCCACTGTACTATATCTGAGAGTATAACAGTGCATAGATTTTAAATAATTCAGTAGCCGAGGCTGTATATTGATATCCACGCAGAAACCTCTTCCTGCTAGATGCATATGTAGAGACTACTACACAGGTTACAATAGTGCTGCGAAAGAACGGATTAGAATCTAACTTTTTGATTACAATAAGAGTATGTACTGTGATGTAGTTCCATACCTTCATTGCTATTATAAAATTCTAGACATATACATATACCCATACCGATAGGTAGGATACAACCTCCCCAAAAGGTACCCCCGCGTGCGTTGCACAGGGAGAGTTTTCCGAGACTGCCGCGTGGTTTTATTGGCTGCCTGCGGTTCAATGACAAGAAAGCACAACATGTTGCAACACCATGTAATGGTGCAACGGCGATGCATGAGTCGTGCCTTTTATGCTTCAGATCACCAAGCGGAAACTACAAAAACAGTCATATATTACAAATCTGCTATATCTCTTGCGGCCGAGAAGAGAAGGAGATTTATAGGAGATTAAATAGGTATCTAGATCTAATAGTTTTTTTCTATTAAGCCGGGTATTTGTGTTTTCTAGGTCGGCAGTCAAAGTCGGATCCTCATACTCCGAAACCTGGCGATAAATTTGACACCATTGAACATTCAGCAAGTGCACATGTGCACATGATGTCCAGAGAATGATATCTACCGCTTATTGCGAAACTTTACCCCAAAGGTTCACTCCGAAAAATTTTTTGAATGAGCAAAGTGACAAGGTTTATAAATTGGCCCCACCATGGTTTCGGATCTCGCAAGTCAAGGTTCCCCAAGTTGTCAACGTCATTGAAACAAGTTTTCTATGATCAGTATCTCGGAAAACACGTTGTAGTATGGATCACAAGTCAAGCTTTCGCTTGACCCTAAGGTTTCTACTAGTATCGAAGGCTCTGTCTCAAAGGGACGGGATATAACCCTTGAACTAAGCATGCGCGGGGAATTTAGCCGACGGATGTCGACACCGACGGAGCGAGCAGCTTCGAACATCCCATCTTTTTATTGCAGGGGTCTTCGGATCGCTAAGGCCGAGCCCTTTCGTCTATATAAAGGTACTTGATGCATCCCAATGAAGAAATATTATAAACTATCGTCTACCTGGAAATGCCAAGGAGGATAATCTATCGATCCTGAATCGCCAAGATCTTCTTCCATACGAAAAGAAGCCATTTTGCAAGCCATATCCTTCCACTTTAAACGTTCAAAATGAAGACGACGCAGGCATTATATCTTCCCCTGGCCGCCTCTTTGGCGCTTGCTCATTGTATGATCTTCTACCCAGTTCGATTTCTCTTGTGTCACCAAGCTAACTAAGAATGAACAAGATACTTTTCCCGACCTCATTTTCAACGGTCAAACCTCGTCGGATTATCAATATGTCCGACTGACGACCAACCATTACTCTAGTTCTCCAGTCACGGATGTAACTAGCAGTGACATGACATGCTATGCCGATCCTTCTCATCCTTCCACATCGACCGCCACCGTAGCTGCTGGTTCAGTTGTTGGTTTCACAGTAAGCCCAGATGTCTACCATCCTGGTCCTCTATTGTTCTACATGGCAAAAGTCCCATCTGGCCAAACTGCTGCGAGCTTCGATGGTTCTGGTAGCGTGTGGTTCAAGATCTATCAGAACGATGCGACCATAACATCGTCATCTATAAGCTGGCCTTCTGGTAAGTTTCTCTTAAATCCCAAAGTTGGAATCATTTAGTATGAGTCTTTGGATACTAGCATACTGAGTAACTATGTTATACAGGCATGACAACTGTTTCTGTCACAATCCCTTCCTGTATCCCGGCCGGAGATTATTTGATCAGAGTTGAGCATATTGCCTTACATTCAGCTTCCACCGTCGGAGGTGCTCAGCTTTACATTGCATGTGGACAACTTACTGTCACCGGAGGCGGCAGCACGGCTGGAGGTCCTACCGTCGCAATTCCTGGTGCATACAGTCCAAACGACCCAGGTTTGCTCATCAACATCTACTATCCAATCGTAAGCTCCCACATCCGCAAATTTATAGAGAAAATAAATCTGTGCCTAATGCAATATACTACATTAGCCTTCAAGCTACACCCCACCTGGACCAGCAGTCTTCAAATGTGGCGCATCGCAACCTACGACCACGCTGAAAACAACTACTAAATCCACGACTACACCAGCTGCTCCTCCTACCACTACCAAAGCAACCACGGTCATGACTACGACCAAGACTACGACCACACCTGTGATGACAACGCCTAGGACCACTACTGCGGCATCTACTGGTGGTCAACCACAATACGGTAAGATTCCGAAACAATAATTTCTCTGATATCTATTGATCAATTGCTGACAATTTATTTTAGCTCAATGCGGTGGAATCGGATGGACTGGATCAACTACCTGTAAGTCATATCTAGGGCATCGCTCCTAACCCCCAAAACATTCTCCCTAGGCTCTCTACCCTTTCAAATTAAATCATTCCACGTTATATCATAATCGGCCTCCGGTTTGGTCAACGTGTTTCAATAAAATCATAGCACAATCGCGCATTGCATATTCTACAAATACGTTGGATGATTACTAATATTTTAATCCGACATATAGGCGCATCTCCCTTCAAATGCACTTCAGAGAATGCATACTACTCGCAGTGCCTCTAATCGAAATGTAAATAATCAAATTCTTCTCAATTCCAAGGTTTCTTATTCCCTTAGTTCTTAGTTTGAATGTATTCAGAAAATCAAATAATAAGAGCATATTTTTATGAGATAACCCTTTTTACTATAGCCATCTATTATGAATGGGACTTTGAGATAATCGCCAAATATCTAAGGGTATTAATCAAACCAAAAAACTTCCACAGTTGATTTCAAAACCTGCATGCATAAAAAATCGTAGCTTTACCAATACACATTAGCAATGACGCATGGAGATAGGGTTCCACCAATCCTCGGCATACACTCTAGCGTATGGTTTTGGCTGTGTGTGTAACATTTTTAAACAAGATTGAAAGTTTGGCAAGGGCATAGACGCATAAAGGCACATTCGTTGAATGCAAAGGTTAACAGAAGCTCGTAGTGCCCATATGCATAATTTCGCTCTTCTCTAGTCAGTCAGTTTGCACCACTACTTTAAGATACTCGGAGATAGCTAAAAAGAAGCGTAAAATTGATCGGTATCTTCCAACCACACAAATTACATCTTTTTAGCCATTGCAGGTTAAAAATATACAGAATCGTAGTCGGCCGCAATCGCAATCGATATCGTTACCTTGAATCCATTTCCAGTCAGCTTTACAACCCATGCTCTGTTACACCTTTTCACACGGGCACAACTGCATGTTTGGCCCAAGTAACGAGATTGCAGCTGTGACACGATACACAAGCATCCTTGTATTCGCTTGAAATCAAGGCTCGGCACGCTAAATATGCAGAATCGTATTCGCAACACACTCGGTTATATCTTTTCAGCTCGTAGACGTCTTGTAAACCCTTGTTGCTGAAGTGTCCATACCTGAATATTGTGAACCAAATGCTTATTAAAAATTCAATCGTTGCTTGGTAAATAAGCAGAATCGCAATCGTCATCACAGTCGATAACGAAACCCATGCTTCGTTAGATGAAGCGACTGGCTCGCTCGGATTTAAAGTGATAACTTTGACCCTCAGGAATATATTCGAATACTGCGAGGCTAAGATAAGGACTCCAGCCAGCTGTGAACTTTTGAAATATAAAAGCTACTCCATCTACCCGCCAGTATCTCGACATCCACAGATCTACACAATAAAGTCTCCTCCTCGTATCGTTAGAACTATAAAATTACAATCCTAGCTAAGCTCATTAGCATATTACTCGTCCCATCCTATTTGTCAATTATCACCACCATCGTCATCAAAATGAAATTCACTACGTTCTTGGTCGCTTTCCCAATTTTGATTTCAATGGCTGCTGCCGCTCCTGCCGCCAATCCTGAATCAAAATCTCAAGTAACTCGCAGATGGTGCGTATCAGGCAAGTGTCATCTATTATTTGCGAGCATATGTAATATTTGCTTCGACCGAATACCCCCTATAATTGGATACCAGTATTCGAATTGTATCTGTTCGAAGTTGCTAATATGGTGATATAAAAGCCGACGACAACTACCTGAACTCAGTTTGCGAATTTGAGCAATGTAATGGGGATTGTGGCTTTTTTGATGGTCTCAATATTGGTTCATGCACTGGCATGCAGCAGCGTGATTGTCGTTGTGCGGGCTCAAGCCCTTATTGTTAGTAAATTTACCATAGACGCAAGATGACGTGCGGTCTAGGGTAAAATCATGGAGTGGGCGGCGACTTATGGGGTGGAGTTTGAGCTCAAAGTTCGAACATTGTGCTTGGTTCGAAATTTCCTAGCTAGTATACGTCACAGAATTACAAGAATTCACTAAATCCCCAAGAAAAGACAATCAAAACTTTCAGAAATGTTTCTAGGTATTATGACTGTTACGAGATAATATTCCGGTCTAATAGGCTGTTTGACAGCTGACCCAATAAAGAAAATTGATCTACAATAAGGTGGCTCACAATCTAAATATTCGGAGCTAAAATAGGAAGAAATGCTATGTATGAAGTAAATCAAGAAGATTTTACTCATTAATTACAGAGAATTGTAGCAATAATATACCTTGAAGAATATTTGTCAGCTAATTGTCCTAAACTAATGAGTAGATATTGAAAAGCGCTGTGACAAAAATACAACAAAGTGTTCTTGTATTTGAACACAAATGAAGTCAGATTCTTGGAACAACTATCATTTGATAGCTGAGAAGAGCATCAAAAGATACATATATGTCTCAATATATAAAATTTAATAGATAGCCTGTGCCCATCAAGCTGTAAATGCATAGATGTCCGTTGTATGTTCATACCTATTTATAGAACGGTATATCCGTATTCACTCTTGCAATTCTGACCAAAATTAATGGAAAGACGTGATATTAAATATTGTTTTACTTTCATTGTGCCAAATATTCTCTGGTAATACTGGTTTAATAGTCAAGGAGTTTTCTTTGGTGTATCGATGAGACGGATTGATCTACACCATTAAGCACGAGTCATCTCTTTCACGAAAAGGATTCCTTTCATTTCCTCCTACGGCTTTTCTGGAACACTAGACTTCAATCCATTCGTGTCTCTCCATTTCAAATAGGATACAACCAGTATTCGGAGATGGATCCCACCCTCTAAATATTTCTTAGACTCGAGAAGCCGACACAAACATCACGGACTAACTCATATTCTGTCTTCTCACTGGGGAAATCGTTTCTCATTCGATTGTACAACTAGCTCACTCTCATCTTGACCCCCGAGCACAGGTGCCCGCTCTTTCCCCGGATGAATCGCATAAGGAATACTACTTTCAAAGCGCCACAATCATGCATCATATGTAGAGTTCTTCACTAGGGCGTTTCATATCTTCAAAGTTGTAGAAAAAAGTACCGGTACATTCGATATATCTCGCAATTTTGGGACATCGAGACGGTTGGCGGGTTTTGAATTTTCATTTTACTATGCATTTTGCATTGAGCTCATGAGTATTTTTCAATTGATCAAGGGGTCAGATGCATGGTAGCATGCATATCAATTCATGCAGATGATCTCCAAAAATCCCCTCGAGGTTTAGATGCAGATTGTGATACCGTAGTCAGCTCTGTGATCCTAAATTCTTGGCTGGATGAGAAAATTTGAAAAGGGTTATTCCAGCCCCAGCAGATATGGACTCAATAGGGAAGCTTCACAAGGCATGTATTATATCAATCGAATGCGTGCAAATAAAAAATTTTTCCAACCATGCTCTTCCGGTTTCATTAGCTTTATGAATATAGCACCGTACATCCGAAAGCACACCACAACTTCCGTTCAAACTTCGCAACAGGCCGAGGCAGAAGAAGCTGAAAGGTAATTGATTGCGTGTACCCCGTCTATATCTCCATCGCCAAGAGAATAGGCTACACTGATGACCGGGTAGTATATCAAGCTGCCAACATATCCCATTCGCTAATTCCATAAATTGATAAAGTAGCTATCCGGATATGGAGCTCTTATCGATGAGAAGACTAGGTGATGGATAGGGATATACGTAAGCTCGTCTTGGCTTTTACAGAACCCACCTCCCTTCTATATCATGTTACCCGGTGTGTGTGTGTGTGTGTGTGTGTGTGTATGTGGATTGTTCATGATATGGAAGGGAGAAGCTAGAAGGATGCGTAGATGCCTAATGTGTACGCTCTACCGTAGTCAATCTGTGGAGCTGACCCGAGAATAACCAGCTAAAACCAAGATATCTTCGTTTTCTTTGAAAAAATTTTCATCTCGAGACGATGAGTCCGGATGTATATACTACGGGCTAAGTTTCCTAGACACTGATGGGATTACTTTGTTCACGGGGGCCGAGAGCAGGCGTCGACGTAATTGAACACTGGTTACGCAAGCACTTTGATTCCGTAGGCTCCTCCCTTCCATCCTTCTTTCTTTTTCCTGGTTGATATATCCGCATCCCTCGTGAAGATGTTAGGATCTTGCAGACAATCGGCTCGTGAAGATGATATATCCGCCATGTAACTTGAGACATTTGGCTAGCAAAGCACATTTTATTGATCTGCGTACGTAACATCTTTTCGTGAGGTTATCGGGATCATGACGGATGCGGTCAGAATAAGCTGTCGAGGGAGGGCGAGAAAGTTAAGGTTGGTGTAGATGGCTTACGAAGGAAGGTAGAAACATGGCTCGACATACGATACCCGGATTTAATATGGTATAGATTTGGAATCTCGCAGGTTAGTTATATACAACGGAGGGATATCGAGGACCGAGATGAGATGATAACCGATCTCTAGGGCTTGGGTGTTCTAGACCCAAGCCCCCGGTGGCAATACATATTGTGGTATTCTTGGTAGCTTGGTATTTGGCATGCACGGTGTTGAGCTCTCTCTCCAATCCGGGCGTAATAGAAAAAATATAATTTTTATATAATTTTTTTGTTTTCTTTTTTGGTGTGGATGATGTGTGGTATTGCGTACGTATGTGCGGCTTTTAGCAGCTTGGATATATAGATGGGGTTGTGGCATTATATTCGAACTTCCCCGTGGATCCGACGGTGGCCGCGGATGTTAACGCGTCTGATGCCGGGCGGACCCGCGGTTTTCCATGCGTCCAAAACGCATTTTACTGAGAATTATGGAAGTACGTAGTGCTTTTCCGAGTCAAAACTCGATGCTGACATCCGCCATGACACCGGTACCGATGTATTACCATCCTCAAACATCCGCGAAAGGTAAAACAAACAATACCATATGATCAGGATATCCTCCAATAAGGAGAGAAGGATTACTGTTCAAGGATTGACAACTACGCGTTTGCCACGAAGAATTGCTCGAAATCAAAAACTTCAATGTTCCATATCAACCAAATCCAACATGTCCTCCCGAGCTGGACCGAGCTCTTTTATCTTTTCTTTTCTTTTCTTTTCTTGTCTGATTTGGGGCCCGGGTATCGATATCATATACGGTAAAGTTATTTATCCCGAGCGATGCGGTGCCGACAAAGTTAAGTTTAAAAATCAAAAAAGAAAATGTGAGAACAAGTTGACGGAACCCTTGATTTTGACACGCCATGCATGGCGCTATATGCGAGCTGCGTTTAATCCCAAATTTTCTTATCCTTTCTTTTTTCTCCCCCCCTCGCTGCTGCGAGGAATGAGAGCGAAAAGGGTATAGTGCCTGGATGTGGAATGTAAGTACGAGCGTGCAGCGAGAGCTGACGCGTCACATTTATTGGCGTTATCAATATCGAATTTTCAATTGCGGATGACATATATGTGGGCGAGAGGGGTGAGTGATCATGCGGCTTATTGGCAATGTGGTAGTGAAGAAAAAATTTTCGTTCTGGACGGGGTCAATATTCCAATTGGGTCGGGAAGAACCGCTTGATTGGGGTCTACAGAGCCGCACAGAGCCTTTTCGTGGATTTTTGAGTACTGTACCTAGTTTTAAAGAGGCAGAAGCATGGAATTTACCGGAAGCAACGTAGGTTTTGCTGACGAACCGTTTTTTTCTCTAAGGTTGTACAAGCCGGAAGAGACATATGCAACTTTATCGGGGATTGAGGGAGTAGTATCTCTTTTTCGCATCGATGAGCTGGAAAGAGACATTGTAGTTCACCAGAGGCGGTGAGGAAGCTCCACGCCGGGAGAGTGTGGGACAGAAAAAGTGTGTTGTGCCTGCATAAAATCCAACAAGGCGAGGCCAAAACGGGTCGGCTTTTTGCTCTGGAGGCTTGTTCTTGGCGTTACGAGTGATAGGCCGGAGTCCACGCAAGCTCAGACAAGCGAAGGGCATTCCTCCATTTGGGCCAGAATTCAGAATTTCAAGGCCAGGCGGGCCAACATCACATGGGGAAGTCATCCCAGGCCGGCCTTGCCAGCTAGCCCAGCAGCTAATTGATCGATGTGCAAAGAATTACGAATTTTTGATGGGATGTTCGGCCTGCTTGCAAATCACTGGTTGTGTGGCCTTTTCATCCTTCATTTTGCCATTTCCTTAGTCATTCAGCAACCTGTTGGCAAAGAAGAAACGAAACGGGGGAAAGGGCAGAGTTTGGAGTGTGCTCCGTACTCCGTATGCACGTCTGTGGCTTGTATCAGGTCCGTCTCTTTTTTTTGGCACCTCGGTGTAGATGTTTGCCATTCTGACCTGAGTTCAGGTTCAAACGTTCAAAGAAGGGGTGGCGAATGCGAGAGGCTGTGTCTGGGGATTGCGAAAGAGAGAAGGAATCAAGGATGGAGAGGATCCCTTGGGGTGTCGGAGGAGACCACTGAATCTGGACGAAATGCCCATTCGAGTGCGCAAAGGTCCGATTAGGGAGACTGGTAGGCGCCCTTTTGCTCCGTACCCCGACCTGGAGGGGTACATACATCCAGACAGAATTACCATCGCACCTCCGCTTGTGCTGCCACCCGCTTGGCTTGGCTTTTCCGGCGGGTGCATGCTTCAGGGCTTTAGTTAGGTCGATTTTTCGCACCGGAAATACCAGGAGGGAAAAGGGCCAGTTTTGGGTGTGGATTTTATGAAACGGGCGAGAGAAAACGATGGTCCAAGTGGGAGCAATTCAACCAAAAAAGAGGGCTATTCTGGATTCGAAAATAGTAATCGGTGCCAAGACCACGGATGAAAATTAGCTTGGGGTCGTGGGTGGTCCACCGGTTTAGCTGGACCGAGAGATTTGTACCTACCGACCAAAAGGTACATGTTTCGACAGTGCAGATATTGAAACAAGTTGGGACTTTTCAGTGATCTCTTTCTGTACATTCGGGGGTTCCACAGTAAAACAGAAGAATTGCGATAATAATATATGAATCGGCCCTTTCCTTCGCTATTCAGATATATCTGTCTAAACATTTTGTATTATGGTGTAGACCAGGCTTATTTGAGGCCAATGCAACGCTCTCCAACAAAACAGCTGTGACAGAAAATCAATTTCCAAACTGTATCAATTCGATTTTTCAATTCCGAGTGCGAAGCGAAGTATCATAGTAAAATAAAAGAGAGAGAGAAAAGGAACCTTCGTCCCCTTCGTACAGACAGTCGAACAGTGGTCTGGGTGGAAGAGGACGCGTAATTTTGGCCGTCTGATGGGAATGCCAAGAAGCGTAGGCTGCAGTGGGGCATGTTTTCTTTTTGCGTAATTGCGTGTCCTCCGCCACACCAAAAATTTGGCAGACATCGTCCTCTGCGTGCAGTTGCGTAAGCCTGCGAAAAGAATAGAGAGCAGAGCAAGAGAAACGAGCAGCGGTGCAGCAGGGCCAGGCAGGCAGGCTATGCTTGGCTACGGAAACAAGAAGAAAAGACGAGCGAAGAGGGCATTTCGGTAGCATGGCCACTAAGAGGTAACGAGTTCAAACGGGTCTTGTCCTTCAGTCTTGTCTTGTCTTTCTTGATCGAATTGGATTTTGCCTCTGCCTTCTTCTTCTTCTTTGGCTCTCTTTTTTGCTTGTCTTACGAATTTCTCACAAAACCGCAGGCCCTGCCCCCGGCCGGTCTTGGAAAGTTACTACGTACGCACACTTATCTAGCATACTTACTCTATCTATCTTGAATGACTACCTGTTGAACATACTCACTTACTCCTCTATTCTTTTTTTTTTTTTCAATTCTATCACCCACTTACGAATTATACACACATACGAAATTATACTCACAACATCCATTCATCACCTGCATCAGCCTCGTTCGCTCGAATCCGTCGGCTTCCTCCTTTCGACCAACAGACGACCACAACAACCTGTGTTTCCGATCTCCCCGATCATCTCCCATCCCGACAACACACTAACCATCCTCTTCCCTCTTCTCTTCCTCCTCATCGTCAACCTCAACCTCAACCTCAACCTCACCGCCCATCGCCCTTTGTGATATTGCTGCCACTGTGTGATATATAACATTATCCTCACTTCGTCGTCAGCCCACCGCCCCCCGACAGGTCATCAGCTTCGTTGATACTTGGCATTTTTGCCTTTCGGAGGAATTAAAAGGATTTGAAGACAAAATCTCCATTACTTCGGTGTTTATGGAGGACTCGACCGTCTGAACAAAGGGCTTACGACTTCCCCGGGCAACGACATCTGGGACACGCCCTTCCCTTTATACCAATCCATATGCGCATGATTGCTATCTCCCGATTACGGTAACCCGTCGTCGTCGTCTTCCTCGTCGCTCGTGAATAATCCTCCCGAGGAAGTCGTCGTCACCCTGGGCCCTTGGCCCCCCCCCATCCCCGACATTAGCAATTCATCCCATCTGCCATATCGCTCAAATACAAACTTCCACCATCCCCCGATTCGTTCCCCTCCTTCTTATCCCCACTCTCGTCTCGATCCCTTCTTGTCTCTCTTTCTCCCAGTACATTGCATATTGCCTTGCATATATCCCTCTTTCTCCCCCGTCATATATAGGACGACAACTATATCTTCTTCTACATCATGGATCAGAACTTTCGAAATAGCGATCCGGTAGAGGTGGAGGCATGGGCGAAGGACCTCACCCATCAATTCAGCCAACTGTTAGCGACACAACAGACAAGACGTGCTCAAGAGGCCCTAAGGAAAAGAGTCCAGTCGACATCAAGATCGCGGAGTAGATCGCCAGTACCCCCCTTCTGTTCATCGACAAACTCCTTCTCCCGCTCCCTCTTCGGCTTCGTCTGCCGCTCGATCGCCTAGGCCGCCTCCTGTACCACCAAAGATTCCCAATACTCAACCTACCACATCCTCATCAACATCGTTACCAATGTCTCCCTCTCACCCATTTCATCCGTCGTCATCGTCCTCCTCGTCGTCCTCCTCTTCGAATCACCTAAGACCACCATCGACCCCAAGACCCATCCAAAGGGTGAACAGTGCACCGACATCTTCCGCCAACCTCCCACCACCATATGTTGCAGTCCGACCAGTTCCCAGACAACCTCAGGCTCCTTCCGACAGTGCTTCAACTCAGTTCAGAAATTTCCTAGTTGGTCTATCAGAAACACCGGTCAAATACGAAAACCCTGGTCTGTTGGATAACGCTCTCAGTGTCATTCCACTGGATCAAATATATGGTGAAGCCGAAGAAGAACATATGCTCTTCAAAGCACAGGCTCAGAGTTTAGGCCATTTTAAAGAAGAATGGGGCTACCAGGACTGTGTTATCAGAGCCCTATTAAGGTAAGATATCAATTTATCATGCAATGCAACAAAGTCCATATTCTAACTGTATCCTTCTAAATATTAGATGGTTTAAGCGAGTCTTTTTCACTTGGGTGGACTGTCCGATTTGTCCCAACTGCAGAACTAAGACTGAACTTCAAGGTTTAACACCACCAAACCAAGATGAGATCGTCAGAGGTGCGACAAGAACAGAGTTATATAAATGCCCTAAGCCTGAATGCCAACGACACGAGCGCTTCCCCAGATATAGCGACGTTTGGGCATTGCTTGAGGCGCGCCGTGGCCGATGCGGTGAGTGGGCGAACTGTTTCAGCATGCTGTGCAGAGCTGTCGGCGGGCGGGTACGTTGGGTCTGGAACTCCGAGGACCACGTCTGGACCGAGGTTTATTCGGAGCATCAGCAAAGATGGGTACACGTTGACGCCTGTGAAGAAGCTTGGGACCAACCTCGCCTATATACCGAAGGGTGGGGTAAGCGAATTGGGTACTGCATCGCATTCTCGCACGACGGTGGCGCCGCAGACGTCACCAGGCGGTACGTTAGGAATCCTCGGCTTCATGGCATGCCAAGGACAAGGTGCCCCGAGGAAGTTTTGCTCTACATCATCGATGAGATTAAGGGAAAAAGACGAAACAGCCTTAGCGACTCCGACAAGAAGCGATTGATGAGGGAGGACATGATGGAAGAACAGGAATTCAAGGAATACGTTGCTGCTGTTCTTGCTGCCGAGGTGGGAGCTGGCGCTGCTGCACATCTGGACCTACAACCTCCGTCCGAAGCCGAGAAGCGGCCAAGAGAAACTGGTATGTTAGCGCCTCACGAAATTACATAATCTTCTCAATCAGGTTCTAATTATCTATGTCTAGGACGAGGAGAGTGGACAAGAATGCGAGGAGAAGACGGCTACATTGGTCCTGCCAATCGTCCAGGTGGACGTGGTGGACCGTGAACGTGTCTCCGCCATTCGCTATCGATCGTCCTCTTCGCCATGCACGCATATCATGCGATATGCCTCTTGCCTTCGCTTCTTCTTTGTGCTGTAGCTTTCGACGTTGCTTGCCTCATGCGCAGAATGGCGCACCGACTGCTTCCGACAAATCCTCGCCACCACCCTTAACTCTTCAACAATCCTTCTTGTTACCCTTTACATCAATATCTACCCAATCGTCAACATTCTCGTCGACAACATATATTCTCCACCACAACAATCTCTCTGATATATATTCTTTCATTATACCACTTGTCCATACGCACTAGATCTTGGATATTTTTAGACAGAGAAAACTTATCTGAGCGTTAATGCTTACTCAATACGTTTTGCCGCCTAAATATCCCCCATTCGGTCATCATTTTCTTTTCATATATATTGTCAATACTTTGTTTGGGTTTCCTTTTAATATCACGCATGTCATCACAGGTCTTTCCTTTACGCCGGGGTATCACATTTCTTATGTATCATTGTCAGCGTCGTCATTTTACTGTTATCCTACTACGGCTGGGGTTTTTTGTCGTATATTTATCTTTGTAAGATTTATCTATTTCCTTTGTTAAAAATCTGGATTTTTTGGACTTGGGAATTTTCTCTTTTGGTTTACGAAAGATAAAATGGAGGAAAGGGGAAAGGGTACAGGGAGCAAAAAAAAAGAAGAGCAAAAAAAGCCAAAGAGAAACCAAAACTGGGCCTTTGCCGTTTTTTTTCTTTACACTCCGTCACCTACGGAAGCATCATTGTCACATAATTTTTATTCATTATTATTATACCCGTCTCTCAAAACCACGTCTGAAAGATTACGTTTGGTGAACATGTCACACTGACGCTAAAAAGCTTAACGTGGAAGATATAGCTCGTAAACTCACCCGCGAGTGGGATAGACCCCAACATTGGTTATCCCAACCTGACCCACTCAATAAATCTAGACTCTCAAATGCTGGAAGGTAAATGCTTCATATTTCTTTAAGGTTATGTTTCCCTAAACAATGGATCAATGCATCCGGTGAACGAAAGGTCCATAAACGGTATAACTTTGATAAATTGGTCCGTTCTAACAATAGATTGATTACTTTTCACCTATTCTATTCACCCGGAACCGAAGTAAATAAGTATACTTGGGAATCCAAGGTCTAAGACTCGGATACCTAGCCAGCTGTGCACTTTGGACTGCTGCTCTTCATGACGCTACCTACACGTGATGGATACTCACTGGCATGGCATGCTTCGAGGCCTCATCGCATCCTTGCTGCAGCGCTCTACGCGGATATATCACCCCGGGTTTTGAATATCAGGCCGTCTTATTAATTAATGCACTACCTTTCTAGTAACGAAAAGCCTGTCTCAGTGGGGCTGAAAAAGGCAGGTTCCGTGGTGTTATATTTTCGAGGGTAACAAACCAAAAGTTTCCTGCTCCTCATCTATGGAATTCTTCTTTAAAAAATCAGCTAAGGGCTGTGAAGACTACTAAATTATATCAGCTGAAGAACGACGATTCCGTCGGTACTTTCGATAAAATTCAAATTCACCACCCAAAAGAAACAATATCTGACCACCAAACGAGAAAACTAAAACAAAATGTCTTTATCTAAACCCTTACTAGCTTCCACCATTCGCAATATCTCAATCACTTTTCTCTTATCCGGTTCCAAATACTTTGTCTGAGTTTCTTGCATCTTTTTTCGCTCGGTAAGGGGAATGGAAACCCTGAAAGAAGACAGACGAGGGTTCGGAGTTCCTTAGAGAGGAATCGGGACTGGGGGTGGATGACGCGTCAACCTTTTTTTTTTTTTTTTTGTTCGAGCCGCTCCCGATTCTGGAAAATCGATATTGGGTAACTCTACTTATGTAACACGCACACAAAAACCCACTCTTTACCTTTTTCTCTCCTCCTCGGGCTCCACCGGGGTGCGAAAGTTGCTCCGTTTTTAAGCTTAGTGTCCACGAGGGGCTACGCTGGATTAGGCTCTTAGAATGTTTTTTTTTGTGCACAATATCAAGTCCGGAGGGACGAGGAGGACGTTCGGCATCCATTACGAGACAGCCTTAAACGGGCCAATGGTTTTCAGGTTAAGTCCCCCGAAATTTTCTCCAACTTTTTCTCCAGTTGGACGAATTTGCAAGGGGTCGTTAAGCCATCCGTATATAAGTGTAAGCCATGTATGGCTGGTGTCCTAGCGGAAGGGAGGGCCTGAAATGAGGCGTTGGGGCTAATATAAAATGTCAGTTGATCAATTGACTCCCGTTGAGTATCTAAGATTGAATATATCCCGTTTTTCGTAACGCCTCAAAATGGTATGATAAATTGAGCGAATATAAAGAGCGAGCGAGCGACTAGATGGTCTGTGCAAACATTTTAGGAGAATACGACTGTATATGGTATATGAGATATTGACGTCTAAGGTTAAATTCATCGCGGACTAATATATTCGCTACCCAAGCTTTTCTTGGCGAGGGGTTTTTCTCTTCCATCCGACAATTTCATATAATCTATGATAACGAGTGCTGGTTCGGGGTTCGATATTGCATCGTTACGCAACCAACGGGAAAGGGTCTTCTCGAGTTGACATGGGGTCGGTGTGCCGTGATATCCGGAGTTTTGTTGCATTTTGGGGGTCACAATTTGTTGTAATGTGGTTTTTCGGCATGGAAGAGGCAATGATTTTCACAGCGGAAGTCGGGTATTACCGATTGAAGTTAGCTGGGAAGATTAAGATGGGATTGAATTCTGTCTATCTGAGTGTCTTTCCAGAACGTATAGATATCGTATTCTGGTTTTTCTCCATGCCAGGAAAGGTATGATGAAATCTTGTTTTTTTTTTAAGCCTTCTGTGGCCGGTTGGTATCAACACGGTAAGCTTTTTTTTCTATTTTTCTCCGTCCGTACGTACATACGTTTCCGTCTCGCTAATCGGGAGTATTTGCATATGTGGGTATACGTATTGGAGGGGTTGGGATTGGGGTTGATGTAAGGTGGGTGGATTTCACGGAGAGATCCACTCCGTTTCCGTTGGGGTGAAATTGGACGGATATACCTAACCCAGGACCCGGGTTTCGGAGTTTTCTATTTTTTTCATTAAATAACGATATCACCAGCAGAGATAGATCATAAAGATTAAAGGCTAGTAGGCGAAACAGATAATGCCTCGAGATATACGGAGTACGAATCTTGTAGTAACGTGTTGATGCTTCGGATATATACCATCTGCGAGACGTTCCGACCCCGCGACTAGCATTCCTAAGTCCATGCAAGCAACTAGAAGAGATCCCAGACAAAAATTATTTTCTGCTGGATTATCTCGCTATTTTTAGCGTAATTGACTGCTGAGACCTGTTGAAAGGGCATATTCGACGGTGGGCGTGTCCCAGTCGACGGTTTTACAATCATGATCGGATATACACAGGCTATTGTATATAACCTTATAGCCGCAACGATAGTCTAAGGAAATTTAAAAGTATGCATTGCATTCCTCACAGCATGTCAACCGTTACAAAATGGCTAATCTGATCAGCTGATGCCAATGCACATAAAAACCGTTGACCTTATCGCAGTCTACTACTGCACGTCGACACCAATTGGCGTGTTAGCCAAAGGAATTTGTGGCATACTTTTAGGATATGTTGATACGGCAGTGAACAAAGTGAGTTGAAGTTTCGGAAGTTTTGTGAAATGGTAGATAAAAGAACGAGGCCATTCTTTGATGCTATATGCTACTCCTCTCTGGATGTTATATTTAATAGCTAATCTAGAATTAATATTTATAGCATTTATATTCCCCAAGATTAATTCTGGGCTTTGGGTCCCGACGTCAAGTCGCAGTGGTTACCTGAATATACATGTCCAACTCAACTATATATTCTTAAGTTTTTGACAAGCACAAAGGTAATACGTTTATGGATCTAGAGAGTGTGAAAATAATGGCAGGTCCATAATAAAGGCTATGTTACCTAATAGCTCATTGTCATCCAATAACCATCTGTGGTTAGACGTATATGATGTGCATTCGAATCGGCCGATCGATGTTGTTGCGTTGGTTTCCCGTTCCGGAAATGCCCAGATTCGGGTGCCCAGCTCGTCTCCCAACTTCAACCCTCAACCTTACCCCGCCACTCCCCGCAATCCCGCCTTCATCAATTTAGATAACCTTCAAACTCTGAGATATTGATTATCACAAGATGTCTGGTGCTCGACCCGCGAGTCATGCAGGAAGCTGGTACACCGACGATAGGGAAGACTTGGACAGCGAACTTAACGGATACCTATCTAGAGTTCCGGATTCGATAGATGGCATCGCTATACCGCCGGACGGTGCCCGCGTCATCATCGCCCCGTATGTCTCCCCTCTATTAATTTTGTATGCACTAGATAAGCATACTACCATAGTGAATCGTGAAGCTAATCTGGTGCCTTGTGGGGATATATGATAGACATGCAGGGTACAGCTACTCCGGCCCCGCGGCTGCATGGGCGTATAAATCATTAAACCTCAAAGACATGTACGAAACATCACACTCGATCGAACTATTATAACACCTTCATACACGCATATTTGAACGGCAAAGCTAATTTAAAATAGAAAACGAGTCTTCATACTTGGTCCCTCCCACCACGTCTACCTCGACGGCTGCGCGTTAACATCCCATGCAACCTACTCCACTCCACTAGGCCCCCTCCCCATCGACCTAACCGCAACCGCAGCCCTCTCCCAAACCAACAAATTCACCCGCATGTCACCTACCACCGACTCGGACGAACACAGTATCGAGATGCACCTCCCGTATACCCACAAAACCCTCATAAATCACTTCAGCTCGCAAGATGCGATTCCACCCGTAGTTCCGATCCTAGTGGGTGGTATATCTACCAGAAAGGAAAAGGAGTACGGTGTACTTCTGGCGGATTATCTAGATAACTCCGAAAATGCATTCATCATATCATCCGATTTCTGCCATTGGGGTGACAGATTCAGTTATCAGCACTATACCTCCTCCGCTGACCCCTCAGCCACACCAACCCAGCTTTCGAAATACGGTAAGGCGCCGCAAGGACAGCCGATTTGGAAGAGTATCGAAGCGTTGGATAAGAGGGCGATTGAAGCGATTGAGACGGGGGTGCATGACACTTTCGCGGAGTATTTGAAGGAAACAAGGAACACAGTCTGTGGAAGGCATCCGATTGGCGTTATCATGGCGGGGTTGGAGGAGGTAGTGAAGAGACGGAAGGGGAAGGGGGTGGAGGTTAATGAGGCGACAGGGAAGTTTAAGTTTGTGAGGTATGAGCAGAGTAGTCAGTGTACCAAGGCGAGCGATAGCAGCGTTAGCTATGCTAGTGCCTTTGCGGTGTTATAGACGGCAATATTGATGGCTTTTCAGGGCTTGGAAGCTGGATCTCGGGGGATTCGACTATCATGAATTACAATATGAATTACAATATGCAGCGTAGACACTATTTTTTATATCACAATTACTAGAAAAATAATAGAGATTTTCTTTTGTCAGGTTCCTCGATCAATAGATTAATGCATTTTGAAGGATCATTATCAACAATAACCCATGTATGCTAAATGTAATGCTACCATTTTAAGCCCAGGAATGAGAGAGAAGAAGTAAAAAATAATGATGAGAGTTATGCTTCTTTTGTTTTTTAATGCAAGAATACCGGGTCGCTGAGAGAGATTACATGCTAAAGAGACCAAACACACCCCGTTCCACAATTAATGAATGTATAGTATAGAATATCCGCGGAGCAAAAGGAACCGGTATGAAAAAACTCAAAAACGCCATCGTTGCGCCGTTATTAGGAAAGCAAAGGAAAAGAGAACATTATGATTCATGCTCATGATATGCTTTAAAGCGGCATCTTTGGTTGGTGAGGAGAAAATGAAACGCAAGCCCACCAGTAATAACAGAAACGATGTGATAGAGAGAAAAGGAGATGCTAATACAATATATCCTACAATGACTCGTCTCTTCTATGCGGATCCCGTGGGCTCATGGGACTACCAGGATTGCTGGCACCGATGACCCTCACCAATGGAACGTTCAATCCGGGATGTTCCCGCTGACTGCCTTGTCTCGCAACCGATCTTCTCGTCGCGGATGTGTCGCTGCGGCCAACAGGACTGATGGGGCTCATATATGGCGGGGCCTCACCCCAATCCAAACCATCATAACTCGGCGGCAACCTCGCCTCACCGATATCCCCTCCACTAGTCAAGATCTCAGCCGAATCTCTCCTCTCCATGCTAGCTCTGTCGTTCGAGCCAGTAGTATTCAGCGACAGCATAGAACCCGCGCGAGATCTTCTTCCGGCGCCGCTAGCATTATCCGAGAGCAAAGGCTGCGAATCCGATGTGGTACTATTATTCCTATTTGACGACGAAGCTCTGATCCTGCTACCATCATGTCGAGCGTAGCCAACCTCACCGTATGATACCTCCGATAACCGTCTTGTCCGATCGTTCAAGATGGCCGCGGTGAGCTCACTGGCGGTTCTCCCGCTTCCACCGGCTTCCATATCCATAGCTGTTAAAGAAACCGAAGAACCGTTGCCGTTGCCGTTGCCGTTGCCGTTGTTGTTTTGCGAGCTAGCGTTGGTCGTACTAGTTAAAGATGTCACGCTGCCGTCACGTCCTCGTTCCCGTGCCTCTCGCGCAGCTCGTTGGGCTCGTCGCTGCAATCTGAGCTCGTACATCGCCTGCATGCGTTCCTCGCGTCTGGCTTCCTCTTCATCTGCAGTTTCTGGGAATTGAGTAATAGTGTCGAGTCCATCACGCTCACCCTCGCGACCGATGGTGCGCTCGAGATCCATCTCTGCCATTTCACGGTATGGCGGAAGGGTGATGACACTCCTGACGCTGTTTTGACGATCCAAAGCTCTGTTTATTTCAATGTTGGCGCGGCTACGGGCGACGCGATTGATACGGGCTTGGTTCGAACCGCCTGCGCCGTTTTCGGTGGCATGATAGCCCATTACGTCCCAGTTTGTCCATTTCTTTTTCAACCATGAGCCTGGGAGATATTTGGGATCTTTATAGCGAACACGAAGGGATTTGAGAATAATGTAAAAGACGAAGGATGCTATCACGATGCCGATGATTGCGACAATTGTCTGTAGGAAAATTTAGCGAGTTAGCTTTGAACTTGTATCATGGGGTATATAGGATTCTGTTTGTCGCATACAATTACGATTCCGGATTGAGCGCCGGTCATGCTAAAGCCGCCGCCATTATTTTGAGAATTGCTCTGAGATGTAGGTGATGGTGACGATGAAAGAGTTTGAGTGGGAGTTTGAGTAGGAGAGGGTAAACTGGAGCTAGAGGCACGGGTCCCCTGGAAATCTGCATTTGGGGATCTTGACCCCGACGGAGCTGCGGGTGACGACGGTGTTGGTGGAGTTGGTGAAGGGACATCAGACTGCCGCGGATCCAAATTAAACTTTTCAAACAAATCCTCTCGTCGCTGGACCGAATTCGGTAATAATGGAGGCGCCATTGTGAAAATATTGTAAGCTAACTGGCGAAAAGATGTCGTAAGAGAAGGTAGGGTGAGGAGGAGGAGAGGGAGGAGAGTGAACGAATGAAAGTTGAAGCTGTTGTCGAGGTTGAAGTTGAGGTTGAAGATAAAGTTGAAGATGAAGGGAGGTCAGCAGGCAAGCTGAGGGAACCAGGAAACGCGGCTGACAGGCCCCCTTCAAACCGTGCGCTTTCAAATTATCAACCACAACCACAAATAACACTAATGAACTGCACTGTCTTTCAAAGCAAGAAAAAAAGTTATTAGAGGCCGAGGAAGTATTTGTCGGGGCTGAGAAGCACAAAAATAAGCAGCGGCTTTAAGCGAAGGGACAAGAAAAAACGGCCTAGTCGGGTTTCTCTTGTCGCTGCCGGGGGGATTCTTTTCACGAGCTTCCTCTTTGAAAACGATAAACCGTAAGCCTCGTTCAATATCCCCTTTTGATATCCGAATATTCTCTGAGACTCGTGAAAAAAACGAAGGGGGAAGAGAAGAAAGACAGTGACGGAGGAAGTAGGCTATCGAAAATGGTTCTCCGATCGATTCACGATATCTTCCGCTTGTTCACAACTGCCGTCGTTACGTCGCGAATGGTTCAGTTATAAGTATAAGGGGAGCAGTCGTGCTTATGGAAGATACAAGGGCTGTGCTCCCCCACCAAATAAAGCAGCAGCGAAATTGCAAGTCCAGTTAATGGGATTCTCGTTTCGTAGTCCGTTTTTAGGCGGGCTTTCCTTTGGCCGGGTAAGCTATGCAAAGCTGCTCGTCAAACGGCGGGTGGTCGATGGGAGTGAGCGAGTACCGCCACTTGGAAAGGTCTCCTGGCCGAAAGAAGGGCGTCGTTTATCTCCCCTTTGAACAGGACGGTGAGGAATTGAAAGGAGAAGAAAAGAGAAATAGGTTAAGGATAAGAGGGAACGAGGAGTATGTTTTATGAAGAAGGAAAGACAATTCGCAATCCATTGTCGAGAGCAAAAAGGAAGCAACAAAAAAGAAGGCTCAGCCCGAAAAGGCCCTTTCCTTTCTTTCCTTCTGTTCGATACAAGCAAGACAGAAGCTAACATGCTAGCTAACAGGGCCAAGGGGGGCACGGAGATGCTGGCGTTTATTGGCGAACCGACCGGATCTCTCATGCAATGAATCCATTGGCGTATGTAACACTGCTACGACATGATACCAGTCTAACTACGAATAAAATACCTGCCGGAATTAATCAATGATTTGAGAAACCACAGAGAACAGAACATTCTTGTTTCGAGAATGTACGAAAGGGCTACTTCGTTGGCGTTTTTCGAGGGTTTGAAATAAAGGACCCCGCGAAACTCTTGTCGGACACTCGAATTTGCAGCGCCTCGTCGGATTCGCGAGAATTGATGGATTGATGGATTGATTAATTAATCAGACACGGAACTGTATCGATGCAGCGACAAACCTGCCTGTGCAACCTGCACGTCTACGAGCCTCCAAATACAAATCAAATTGGTGTGCTAGCTTCAGATCTGGCAAAAGGTAGGGCCTTCCCTGCCAATTTTTGTGGCCCTTGATGCTCTGCTCTCCAGTGAAGCCCCGGAACCGATGCAAACTCAGCTTGTTTTTTTTTTCCGGTGCATGGGGGGAGGCGCAAGGGCCCTAAGACGCTGACGCCTTTTCCTTCGACACATTTGGGTTGCAAAGCACGATAACTCAAATACTTAAATGGTCCCAAGACCCGGATTATGAAATATTTACTGTTCTTGACCGTTGGTTACTAAGAAACCATTCCATTTGGTGGTCTAGAAGGTCTTCTTCAGCTAGTGAAAGAGCGCAATTGCAAAACGCATGCGTAACCGTCGTTTTTTAAAAATTTGAGGCTTCAAAGGCTTTGGATTCGAACGCCTGAATACCATCGGCGGAGCTTGCCATAGAGACATATCAAGATATCCTTACTATCGAGCTCTACCTTCATCGTGCAGCCGTTGATCCATTATGTGAGGTCGCAAGATGATTCGGTAAGCGCCCACGGATATATAATCGACGTTCTCAAAATACTCGCCCATGATTTACTCTGTTGTCCCTCGTTCTGTAAATACATATATGGTGTCAAACCAACGTCTCCGCTTTTAAATTTCAAACCTACACCCCTTCCGTTGCCTGCATGGCTGTCATATCAAGAGCCCCAACCTAACCAAACCAACATGGCACCCGCCCTCCTTTTTTCATTTTTGTCATTTCTCTCGCGTCTGATGCCACAAGACTTACAAAATGCTTGTTTGTAGATCTTCGTACCAACAAAGTAAAGCGAGATATCACACGGGCCATGGGGTGGTAAGTCTAAGTTTCCTTTTTATTCCATCGTGGCTCAGCCCGCATTACACTTACGAATATCACCATCACGGAACCGAAATCGCTTGTGATCGCTTTTTGCCCCACTGGCCACCACCCACATGAGGCCAAGCTTCTTTTTTTTATTTGTAAACGGCGTGCCGACCGCCTTAAATTTTTTGACATTTGGGGCCGGCGGGCGGGTCTATCGTCATATGGCCCCAAAATTGTTTGAGAAACGATCAATAATCGAGAATCCAGGCATCGGTGTATTAAATATGACTGACTAAAATCAGAACCTATACCCGAATAAATAACGATCCTCAATTCCACGTTTTCTCCCACGGATAAAAATTATGGCATGGAAATATAGTATAGCCCAGCACAGATGCGTGTAGGCCTTGCTAACCAGCCCTAAATTCGTAACAAATCTCAACACAGAAGAATGGTCAACCCCACCTGCCAACAAAAGCTGAGTCGAAGAAGGCCGAAGGAATGACCAAAAAGAGAGCTTCAAAGGGTTAAAAAAGAAGTTTTCAACAGCTTAATTGCCGTCACCCTGAATCGAACAGGGGTTACATCGGCCACAACGATGTGTACTAACCACTATACTATGACGGCCTTGACCGAGCGGCTTCGAAATGTCGAATATATTCCTTCGCGGACGTGGTTGGTGGATATTTCGAGTATCCGGGGTATTTGTCCACCATTTCTCGGCATCAGAGATCCTCATAATGATGTATTGACCATGGATATGCGGATTGAGATCTATTGCGATTGCGATTGTCAACATGTTCTTTCTCAAAATGAGAATGCGTGTTTAGTCACGTGCAGATGGCTGGTTCAATGGTAACTACGAGCGGGCGGTCGAGATTGGTTCACAAAGGTATCAACATCAGCAAGGTGATAATCTTTCAACGTCACGTTTTCTATTCTAGAATTTTGCCATTTCACAATTAGAAAAGCGATATTCACCATCCCGACCTATCAATTAAGTCCATAACTGAAGTCGTATCTATCCGCTGAACGAATATTAAAATCCCGATCCAATGCATCGAAACTATATGGAAAAATTCTATCTTTAGTCCCTGCCCGCTGCCTTCCAAGCTTGCTCGCGGGATATTTCTCCTCGAGATCAAGGTTCTCCCGATGCGTTTACCCTAGGGCCGGCCGTGGATCGTTTCTTTCTGCCTATCCCAATTCTAAAAATCTGATAGGCTAGTTCGATTTAGACAATCGAACTTCGTGGGTCTTTTGGCTCGATCTCGCATTGCCTCCCTGACAGGGCTAAATATAGAATTGTGGAAGCTTGTTTCAGGATCGCATAATACCACACAGCACAACGCGGTTGTGATGTTGATTACTTTTAGTTATGCATATTGCATTCAACACGAGAGTTGGAGTTGAAGATACTCGTATTCTCTAACAAACGTAAGAGTAGTGGATACATATGCGCATGTAGATATAAAGTTAAGTCGTGCGGGGATTGAATTTACTGTACTGTAGTGTACATCCCTTGAAGATGTCAATATTATTTCCAAGCCTCTGCGCTGCTACTGCTGGCGATGATTCTCCAATATTATGGCTAAAGTCGACAGCGGATTGTAGATACTACCGATTTTGTGTAACCTTGTGGAAATCTTAGTGGATTCATAATGATTAGAGCCGCGAATATGAACTCAGTGATTTTGAACTTGAGTACTTGATCGGATCAAGAATATGCGCTATATTGAGCCTCTTTACTCAGAACTAGTAATTTATCTCTCAAATTCTCCCCCCACATGAAATCCATGGGGAATTCCGTGGGAGAAGGTCGTAGCCATGTGCAAAACGTCTTTTAATTTATCGAGGCATCTAAACTTTGAACCTTTCGATAGAAAGAAGCCAATCGTGGAATTGGCCATAGAATGCGCTGGATCATCTTCTTTACCATCTGGTGGCTCCCAATTGCCTACGGGCAGTGGGCTTTCCGGTTCGCATGGGACACTCCTTACTCCTCCTCGAACCGCAATTATGCCCCAGTCCTCAACCCTCCAAGGCACTGTACGGGACTCACCGTACGAGACGTTATAATCCAAGACCACAGTGGATATGGAGGCTCCCGCCGTCTTTCGCGCCACCTGGCTGGCATGTCCATCACACAAGGAGGACTTACACTCAATGAATCAGACCAAGTACCGCAAAAGCCAGGAGCGGAAGTCACCATCCGCGTCGCCACCATGGTCCGCTTTGTCGGTTTCTGGTCCCGACAACGCTGCTCCCACCTCCCAACCCTCATGATTTATTTCCACCCGATCCCCGGCACGCGGCAGATTGCAGACCTCTACGCGCTCGCGAAGGGTATCCCGAATTTCAACCTTAAAGATTATAATTACGGAGCGTGGGCGGAGATTCCAGAGGGACCCGAGATATTTCCTAGCATCGAGCCCGGTTCTATCGTCATGAGATTGAACAGACCGGAGAAGGATTACCCCGCCTGGGAGGGCGATTATGTCATTTTGAAAGATGTCATAGCGGTCAAACCTCGCGCTCAGGGGTCGCATCAATTCAAAGATTTGGCTAAATGGGGCACCTCGGATGCGGTACCGGAGTATCGCAATATTTGGATACCTAAAGACGAATGGCTGGCTCAGAGGAATGAGGAGATACCATATGTGCCGTTCGACATTTCGAGGGCATCAACGAAAGTTTTCGTGCCCGGGGAAGATTATATTGCCCATCTGTATGGACAGGCGGGAAGACCTCAACGCCCGAATGGTAAAATAGAGGCTCCGCTCGGAAAGAATATACCGCCACAGGGACTTAAAGAATCGGTCCCAGGGGCTACGCAAGCTCCAGCTGGTGATCAGACGCCTGTCAAAGGCGCTAGCGGCGAAACACAGGGAGTTGTAAACTACAACCAAGGTGAAGGCGAAACGGAGATTCTCAGAGACAAACCAGTTGATAATGAGAAAATCTCCGACTTTGAGATAGAATCACGAATGCTTCTCCAAGCTCTTCGAGAGGAGGAAATTAAAGCAATCATGAAAATGATATTAACAAGTGGACCACAAGCCATGCTCGAATCCTTGCAAGACATGATGGCCGAACTCAAACTGGCTCGAGAGATGAATCTTTTAACTGAGAAAGAGCTCGTCGAGGTGAGTAAGAAGTTTGACGATGAGGGGTACACCAACCGCCGACTTGCCTTCTACCTACAAAGTTATCGTATCGGGAAGCTTAGGAATCAACTGCCCGAAAACGAACGCGAACAATGGTTCCAGCGGCAGCTGAAGCAAATACGATACTCTTGGGATGCCCCCTCTATACTTATCACATTGATGTTGCATAAGATGGAAGATCTTGGAGTACTAAATGATGAGAGTGAATTCGATTCAAATGGTTCAGACCCAGGCTCGCTAGTAATGGATTTCCTGCAAGGAATTGAAAAAGAGGTGCTTGACGTGGTTAATGCGATTGAACATCAGTATCAAAATAACCCGGATCTTATTGAATCACCGGCCTCTATCGCTGAACGGGAGATTAACCGGGGATCCTTTGCTTTGGTATTAAACAGAATAATGGGGTTGGAGAATCTGGACGACCTCGAAGACGAAGAGTCCCAAACGGAAACCGAACTGGTCTCGTACCCACCCGAACCACTCGCAGTACTCGAGGAACCTCAGATCGAACCGAAAACACCTGAAGAACTTCATGTGGAGCCTGAAATGCCTGAAATCTCTCAAATAGAACCCGAGACACTCGAAGAACCTCAATTAGAATATGAAGTGGCAACTCCAGAGCTCGTTATCCACCCACCCTTTTTTGATGAAAATCTCGATCAATTAGAATTCGAACCTAGCCCTGCGTTATCTCGCCAGCCATCCGCGACACAGGAAGATTCTGTGTTCATTGCACGAGTCGAAGACAATAGAATACCTGAAGTCTTAACAGACGCCCAACGATTGCAAAATATATTAGATGATATCGACCAGCAACCGGATCAACCGCAAGCAAGTTTTGGGTCTGCCGAGATGGAATTGGAAAACGAGGAACCGGAACAAAATCCAGGAAATTTTATCGATGAGCAACCGGTGGTAAGCAATACGATACAGACCGACTTGCTCCGGCAGCTTGGGAACGGCTTTGAGCCAGAAGAAGATAATGAGATTCAGTATTCCTCTACAACACGAAGACGTAGACCCGGTGTTCAATATGCTTTCAATGAAGACTCTCCACGAGGCCGGCCAATGACTTCTTTTGGGCGACCTCCCCGGAGCCAGATACAAACCACGGAGTATCCTAGCGAAGGTCGGAATGCAATGGAACTGGAAACTAATGAAAAGGCGTAATCTTCATGCATTAAACATTATTAATTTCATAGTCTCTATGTATCAGTATATTTACATGTTACAGGCTGTCAATCACGTAAATCGAACGAGATTCGAAAATTAAAAACGCACTCCGTTGTTCACAAGAGGAGCCTGGCTCCGGGCATCTTTAACAACATTACGGATTCCGGTCTTAACGAGGTGCGCTTTCAACGCTCCAGGATTCTCCTTGAATTCGGTGTTTCTGGAGAGCAAATCAGCAACCATGCCAGCAACTAGAGGTGTAGCCATTGAAGTTCCCGATTTCGGCACGAGACCACTATTACTCATATGTTAGCTCAGATGAACTTTAATCGGTTGATTTTGTATTTGCACTTACGTGAAACTTCTATAATCTGCGCTCATGATTCTGACACCCGGTGCATATACGGTCACGCAAGGACCGTAGTTCGAATCGAAGGCTCTTTGGTCGTTTATATTGACGGATCCGACTGTAATAACCGGTAGCTCACGCGCAAAGACGGCGGGTGAATAATTACAAGCGTCACCCTTATAATTCGAAGAAGCGATCACAACGTGTACACCAGCTTGCGTAGCTTTTTGAAGAATACGTTTTTGGAACTCGTCCCGTCCTGGACCTCCAATCGAAATGCTCATCACAGAACCTAGTGACCACTCAATCGTTAGCGAATGCACCTTCTTCTAGGAGAGTAGTACAACTTACCTCGGAAATCTGGATTATTCCTACGTTGCATATGTCTGGAGATAACAAATTCAATCCCTCTAGTAAGACTACCTCCCTCCGTGCCGGCACCCCTGGCCCCTGGTCTCACCCTCATCACCTTTACATTCCAGAGATTGGCGTTCTTAGCCGCTCCGACGGTTTCCCCACCGACAGTCCCAGCACAATGAGTTCCGTGACCAGTATCATCGTCATGGCTATTCCAGGCAGACCAAAGTCTGGTGGATCTCCTACCAAACTCTCGATGCCTATTGATCCCAGAATCCATAATATACACGTCAACACCCTTCCCTGCCGCCGCATCGAAAGTGTAACGATACCCTAGCGCCATCGCACCCCCTCTAACCTGGTTTACCGATCTCGAACTAGATATCCGCTGGAGACTATACGGCGCATTAAACTGTACTTGCGGTACCTGTTGATTCCCATCTTCGCCCTCTTGCTGCTCGTAGAGCACATGCTGCCCTGTCGCTTCCATTTTAAACATTGTCTCATTCGCCTCTTGCACATGGCTCTTCGAATAGTCCGCATACCGCACGTCACTCGCATTGTACTTCTCCGGTTCGGGTAAAGTGTACACGTACGGTTTTTGGACTAGAGCTACACCTTCGATTTTGCGCATATCCTCGACTTCATCAGCGGCTAGCATCATACCAAATGCTCGGAAGGTCTTTTGGGACCCGAAGGAGCGGAATCTGACAGTGTGTTTCATTTCTTCGAGGTTTGTGTGATTGTATCCCATATCGCCGAAAAAATCGCTCCAGGAGCGGGTTTCGTTTGTTTCGAGGAGGATATTATAGAATTCGAGCTTGTCTTTCGGGTGGATTGTGGCATTTTGGGGTTGTGATGCTAGTTCGATTGCTCGTGGGACACGCATTTTACGAGGTTCTGATTCGGATCGGGTTGGGGCTGCTAGAGTTGTGGAGAGCAGCAAGCCCGCGGAGAGAAATGCTACTGGCTTCATTTTTGGTTAAATTCTCCGTTGATTGTTATTAAAGTTGGTATATACGGTCGATTGTTGCAAAAGAGAGTATTAGTATGCACAAAATCACGCCCTGCGTGATCAATGGGACCTGCCACGAAATTTTGAAAGGAGAGAAAGAAACGAGAGTGATTGCAAAGCAAAGAAGAAAGATCATGGAGCCGCAAGTGCGGCGGGGGACATTGACTAATTTTATCAGGTAGAAATGGCTATAACCCCGCTGGGGGGCGGTATTGGAAAGCTTCAAAAGTAGGGATGCGGCAAGTCGAGCAAGGCCAAGAAAGCCATCGTGCCGCATCTTCTTCTCGACTTTACCAGATACGATAAGATATCGGTGACGAAGGGCCGAAATAAGCTCCCTTGGCCCGTAAACACCCGTCTGGGTTTAAAGTCAGGAAAAAGTGTCGGCACTAGCCATCGTTCGACTGGTGTTGCACGTTGTAAACGCTCCTGTGTCAAGAGGTGTTGGTTTGAAGTCGGCTCCTGGTTTGAGAAAAGTTACCCGAATAGGATATCCCGTTCCTGTATTCGGTCTGGTTTATGGAGAATCAGCAAGGTCATTGGTCCGGCATTTCTGCTGCAGTTTACAAAACGAGACCGTTGAATGTTCAAACGGCTCCCTTGGTATCCTCGAGAAGCTTGAAGCTCAAGGTGTCAAGCTGGCCGGGTTTTGTCTCGTTTTCAAATGCAAAACCGAACCCACCAATGCAAGTGCCTTGACATACTGGTGCTATGTAACTCTACAGCCGATGAACTAAGTACCGTCATATCGGATAGTTTCATTGGCAAACCCGAGTGAACGGCTAGCAGCGAGGGGCTTCTAGAACAAAGCGCCATGCAAGAACCAAAAACGAAGCAAGACGTCCGAGAATCGAAAACAAACAAGGAAAAGAATTAGGATCTAGTCTAAAGTCTATTTGTAAAACTATAATCAGTACAAGCGAAGAAGAGTATATATATAAACCGGGTATCATCAGTCTCTTGGTATCCTTTTTTCCCTAAATCCACCATGGTCATAAGTAATTATCCTCCCCTTCATCATGTTTCCTCAGTAAACCTCTAAAACTCTCGCTCTCGGCTACTAACTCCTCATAGCGCCCTTCATCCACAATCTTCCCAGCTTCCATGACTAATATTCTATCCGCAATCTTCATCATGTCTGGCTTATGAGTGACCATAACCACCGTAGTCCCCGTCTTCCCCCACCCCCTACTGTGCCTTAATCCAGATATAGTATTCCTGATGACATTCGCGCTCGGCAAATCTAACCCACTAGTGCATTCATCCAACAGTAAAATTCTCGGATTCCTCACTAACGCCCTCGCTATAGCGATTTTTTGAAGCTGACCTCCAGATAAACTCTCATCCCCCATAGTTAACAAGGTATCATACCCACCCTGCAAACTCCCAATCCACTCCTCCAGCCCCGCAGCTTTAGCAGCAATCATTATCTGCTGCAAAGGCGGACCCGAACTGACACCGCTACCCGCGGTTCTATCGATCCCGTAGAGAATATTGTCCTTCACGGAAGCCGGGAAGAGGTAAGGATGCTGCGGCACGATTGAGATCTGCCGTCTTAGTTGCTTCACGTCCAGCTCCGCTGATGGATATCCAGAGTATATCACGTCACCCGAACTGGGAGCGTATATCCTCTCCATCAGCGACAGGATTGTAGATTTGCCCGCACCGGATGTGCCAACGATTGCGATAAACTCCCCCGGGTTGATTTGTATATTGATCTTTTTAAGCACCATGGCGTCTCTCCGCGTCGGGTATGAGAAACTGACATCCCTAATTATTAACGACCCGTCTAGTTCGATTTTGCGGGATCCTTGACTTTCGTGACTGATGTGTTTTAGTTCGAGTAAACGGAGCAGCCGCCGGGCCGAGTCCTTGCTAGCGGAAAATTGGGGTATTATCCGTAATATCGCCGCCGTATTTGAAAGACTGAAGAGCAGCATGGCGAATACCGTCAAGGCATCTTCAATACCGAGATCTTTGTAAGTTATCAGTCGGGCACCGTACCAGACCAGAAGCGCTAATAGTGTAGATAGATAAATTAGTAAATTCCCTTAGATAATGTAATAAAGCTAACTAGGAAACCTACCCGTTGCTAAAGATACCGCGGTATCACTCAATCCAACTGTTAATCCGGTAAAGAATGCCCTCTTCCTCCCTACACTCAAAGCGCTGCGCAGCAGCCCTTTATGCTTATGATCAAAATACTCCTTCAGAGCTAGAACCCTCACCGCTACCAAGTTCCCTAAAACGTCTTGTAGAAAGGCACCCAACTTCTCAGACTCCTCATTCCCCTTCTCCTCGTATCGCTCACTAACCCAGGTGAATAGCCTGAGCACTAACAGTAACGCAGGGACAGCTGCTAACCCCACCGCCGTGAGCTCCAAATCCTCCATGAAACTCCAGCCGACGCCGGCAGCCAGAATAACAAGAGCATTGATAGCAAACCCCATATATCTCCCCAATAGATTCCTCATCTCCTCAGCGTTCTGTTCCAGATCTTGTACGATCCTACTAACTTGATTTTTATCCACATCAAACCAAGATCTAGCCTGGTTCATAACCAGACGGTAAGCCTCGCCTTTGACTGAATCAACCCATTGCTGACCGACATACTCGAGAAGCCAAAGCTGTAAAGAAGCACTGATAGAGTCCGCAGCGGCAATGCCTATGATTATACAAGCCCAAAATGCGGCAGCGGTACCCGTGAAATCCGAAAAGAAGGCCTCGACGAGCCTTGCGAGAGCGTAAGAGAACCCTGGTGTCGATGCCGCGCTAATAACACAGCATATCATACCCACTACCAAAGCTGCCTTTTCCCTCCTATTTGTGTGATCTCTAACCGTTGAAAAAATATAGCGTAGACCGTTATTCTTTGATACTTTTAGCTCCGGTGTCGGCGGAATTTCTTCCATACTCTGACGTGTCCTTCTAGGTCGTTTTCGAAGCTGACTAACATTTCTAGTGAGTGTTTGGCGGGTTTGCAAAGGTGAGACCGATGTCCTAGCATTTGGTGCGAACGTTACTCTGTGTGCAGATTTTCTCATATTCGAGGGGGCTAGAGAGCTCCGAAGCACGCTGACAGGCTGTAGATGCATCCTTCGATTCCCCTTGACATTCCCACAAATGTTTTCTTTATTCTCATCACCCATATAGTAATCCAGAAAGGAGTCCCGATAACAGTCTTCTACCCGCGGTCTATGCTTTTCATAAGGCTTATCCACTTCCCTTAAAAGATCATTAAATGATCCTCTGTAAGTCGCCTCCAGAGTCTTCCTATCCCCTGCTTGCACCACCCTCCCCGCATCCATAACGTAAACCCAATCGCTAGGTCGAATATCAGCCAGATTATGTGTGATGATAATTGTAGTTTGCGATTTACGCCACGCGCGCAAGTTATCCATAACGACAGCTTTAGACCCTTCGTCAAGTCCCGTGGTAGGTTCGTCCAGAATCATTATTGGTGTGTCTCGAAGCCTCGCACGAGCGAGGGATATACGCTGACGTTGACCGCCGCTGAGGTTTGTGCCGCTCGGGGTCAATACCGTTCTTAACCCGTTAGGTAGATCGGAGAGAAACTCGCTGAGAAATACATCGTCGCAGGCGCGCCAGAGATCCTTCATCGTTAGGTTGTCTGTGTCTTTTGTGCCAAATCGAATATTGCGAGAGATTGATTCGTTGAACAGTGCGGGCCTTTGAGGGACGTAGGTTATATTCTGACGGACCCAGTCACGGCTGAGTTTGTCCAAGGGATGCTCATCGATCAAGATGCTACCAGAATTGTGTTTCCAAACTGTGAGTAGTAGATGTGCGAGAGTACTTTTACCACAACCTGATTTGCCCACGATGAAGACCATATCGCCGGCGTTAACTAACATCGACAGACCATTAAGACCGGCGACTTCTCTGCGCGACGGATACGCGAATGATACCTAATTCAACAATAAGGTGTTATAAGCAAATTTCTGTTATCATAAATTGACACTTTTGAGTAAATAGGAACACATACATTATTAAATGCAACATAACCTTTACAACTTTTAGGTTGAATCCCCTCTCTGTGAAGTATATCATATTCTGTATCGGGTGCAGTTAACCTCCTTAGATTTGATGCCGCTACTTTCCCCTTCTCCAACAAGATAATCAGAGGTAGGATAGTCTCAATCTGCTGACCAGCGATAAGACAGGCCCAAAAGGTAGTCATATAATCTGCCACCACACGTATTGGCGTATTTTCTGACACGAGCGTACTCGCGTACCAAAGCCCTTGAACGAAGACCATAAGTGTGATGAAGCGCAAGATGCCATTTTGAAAAGCAGCGTGCATGGCAATTCTATTATATGCGATCCCCGCGGCTCTAATGGCCGTTTTGTAGAGGTTCGTTTCCCATTCTTGTCCGTTAAAGTATTTAACCGTTTCGATCCCCTTGACCGCACGGGAGATACTCTGGTTTGCTGACCCGAGCGCGAGTGATTGCATGTCGATTCCACGTTCGATGCGGTTTGAGAAATACCAAACCGCTAGGGCTGCGAAGGGTGTACCGGCGAGACAAACCAGTGTCAGACGCCATGAACAGTAGAATGCGATCCCTAGACATCCGAAAGTCGTCACAGCTGATTGTATTAGTAGTCCTAACGGTTGTGAAGCTGCCAATTGAAATTCCCTTATTTGACTGAGAACTCCCAAAATGTTCAAATTAGTAAACGTCGTGTGTGTGTGAATATATAATCATAGAAATGAAAAACCGTACGTATGACACCTATTCGCTACCGTCACAATATCGTGCTCCGTGTTATCAAACCACTCTAGTTCCTTCGCCATCAATGCGTCATATAGAACCTTCCTCGCACTTTGCGCTTGTAACTCTCCATACCATATCCACGAACAGTAAAAGAGGCCATATGATAGCCACCCGCCCCCGGCGAGTATCAAATAGTATATAATCCATCTTGTGAGATTTGGTAATAACTCATCCGCCAGAATTTCCTCGCGTGCGACAGCCGCAAATTCGCCGAATATCCTCCCTAGCAATATCGAAGATAGTGGGAGAACAGCCGCAGACACGACAGCTGAAGCCACGCCAAAGAAGAGGACGAACCCGTGATCTTTTCTTGTGAACGCAAAGTATGACGCCCAGGTAACATATCTTCTCATCTCTACAACCTCTCCCTCCGATGGTTCGAGGGGTAGAAATAGCGATTTTGAATTTCTGTTACAGTTACTCGCAGGACTCCAGAACGGAAACGTAGGCCGGGTAAGATCCTCTTCTAAAGACCTCCTAGGGCTGTTTACTAATGTAGTCGTATCCGAATCGTCATCGTCTTCTTCCACCACAGTATCGTCGTCGTAATAGTCGGAATCAAGCAATGGAACGGTGTTAGAAGTAGGAGACGGGCAGCACAAAGTATTGCTCGGAGTATTGGCCCCTTCTTCTTCGTCGTGCAAATCTTCGATACCATCGTTATGTATTTGTAACGGCGGCGGCACCGTTGTCTTTCGTTTCGGTCTGGGTATCTGGATTTGGTTTGATGTGGTATTTGCGGCAAGGGAGTGCACATCGGTATGTGAATCGGTTGGGCATTCATCGATCAGGTTGCATCCTGGGTCACCGCCATCCTCGGATATGAGGAGGGGCACCAGTTCGGAGCTAAAAGCGTCCGGTATCTCAAGTTGAAATCCGTCCAGTGTGTCTGATATAGTTGCAGATATATATAATGTGTAGGTATAGTTGGTGTCTAACATGGAGACGTCGCAATGTTGGTTCGCAATGTGAGTATATATAGGGGTTTGAGGTTGATGTAATGAGAGAAGTTGTGAAGAGGATCTGAGAATAGTGCCAGAGAAGAAATATTATATTATGAGCAACTCTATCTCCTCTAATTCCCAAATTATGTGCCATTGTGATAGTCACTTTTTGATCCATCTGTAAAATGTATAGAAGTGGGAATGGATTGCGCAGAGTTGAAGCCGGTGTTGACATCTGTGAGGGTTGATAAATGGGATGTGTTGAGGCGTTGTTTCTCGATGAAACGTTGTGTTGGATTGATTGTGTTGTCGTCTGATGTTCCCTTTGGAGATCGAAAAGCTAAGGTTGAGGTACCTGATTGATACAGCGCTGTAGGTGCCGCTATGGTAACTGATGCTGGGTTTATTTTATTCGATATCATAAAATGCATTATAAAATGAAGCAGACAGCCGACCGAATGGTATAAATGATGTATACATACATTGTACTTCACACAAAGGTACATTTTTCGAGATGCCAGGTAATAGGAAGTCTTCACTGGTCGCCAGTGACACTTCTTGTAACTTAGTCGACGTCTCTAGTCGGTCTTATAGCCCGATAGAGATTAATAGATATCTTGGGAAGGTATCATCGGTTATTATGACTATCAGCGTCTTTACACAGTTATAATTCAACCTGAGAGCCAACACTCTCACGAGCTCTTCTTCTTCTGAGCATCGTCATGTATCCAATCGTTCAGACCAAGCTTATTTCTAAAGATAACATCCTCTAGTTAGTAAACCCCGACAATCAATTCATATGAGATGAGAGACAAATATCATCATGCGCACCTAGCTATTTCAATGGCATAGAACTGAAACCATGATAGCAACGTGGCGTAGCAAGTTAGTTATCTCATTTGAACCGACAAGTTAGATAACGACGAGGCACTCAAATGCATACCTGCATTCTGACAGCTATGAAACCCACACAACTCACGGTTAGTTTTAAACTTTTGTTTCTCGTCGAAATTTCAACGATTCGTGCATGACCGAAAGCGTGGGATATAATGTTATCTTACCAAATATTGTTGTATCCTGCTCATAGCCAGCCTTGGGGCTATTCCTCAACATTGTACCAAAGTTAAAATCTTTAACCTATGCACATTCCCAATAATCATTAGCACGCCATGTCGTGGGCTCCCCTTAACGAACATAGGTTTCTATATTTTTTATAAAATATTGTCTACCACGGTCCAGCTTCTTGGCCACCATCCTACACCCCCATAACAGCAGTACCACAACCACAACCCAACCAAGAACACAAAGAAAGAAGGATATAAGTACCTTCTTCTCATACAGATTGATGAAATTCCTCCACTTCTCCTTCCCGGCTTTACTCTTCATTTCGTCCTCATCGATCTTCTGTGAGACGTCCAGCTCTGGGAAGGTTTCTTTGAAGTGCTCGAATATCTCGTCGTCGATCTTTGTCATTGTGAGCTCGCTGCCGCGACAGGATTCGAGGAGATTCCAGTGTGTTTCCATGTACATGACAGCTAGGAGGAAATAAATTCTATTGGTGAGAATGCGAAATCGAGGCGAACGTGCGGATGGATTGTAACGTGGGAAGCGCGGGACGAGACGTACTCTTTACTGCGAACTGTTTCTCGATCTGTGAGTACGTTCATGGTGATTAGCTGGAGTTGCATGTGAACTTGATGGGGGGGCAGACCTCTTCATAGTTATCCGCCTCTTCGGCGTTAAATGTGGTCGCCATCTTTTTCGGACTCTCCTCGCGATGTAGTTTGAAGATATGTGAGATATGGAAAGTGTGTCGGTAGAAGTTGAAGATGATGGCGGGGGATGAGTCGATTCGGTTTGGATGGGCGCAGATGGAAAAACTTCAAAACACCCCGCTGCTGTGCGCCCATCGCCTCACAAGCGGCTCTTCAACGGCAGACTCCGCCTACCTGGTACCTTATATCTCAAAAAGCGAATATGAAACTTGAGAAACTACTCAAGCACTTAATTTATCTCTGTCATACAGTGGCGAATATGAAATAAACAATCAGTGCATTATTTCAAGTAGAACCTTTACTATCAAGCTCCGATGATGCCGCATACACCGTGCCTGCTAATGCCGCACACCTCGCTAAGAAAAATTTCGGTCCAACTTTTCAAAACCTCGAAACCTCGAATCGATACTTCCTCGTCCTCGACAACCACCCCGTCGTTCTCTACGCCGTCCTTCGCTGCCCTGGTCGGCGAACACTCTTAAAATGAAAGCCCGGGCACAAATTCTCCGGCGCCAATGCCGCTCCTTCAGCGTCCTGGCGCCCGTCCCGCGACCTACACCCCTCCGCTCCCTCACCCCACGAGCGACGACGACGGCTAGAACGTCAGCTCTAAACAGACTGCCCTACCTCCCAAGATACTCGCCGTCGAATGCCAGACATCAGAGTGCCGCTGCAGCTGTGTATGCCACCAATTAACCCCGTTTCCCCTACCAATTACTCAAAACCACCTTTACTAACGTTCCATTCGAACACAAAGCCTAGCAGAAGCAGCAGAAGGCATCGAAACCATAACTGCAGAATCTATCCTCTCAAGAATGGACCCCAAAGAACTCTCCAACCTCCAACGTATCCGTAATATCGGTATCGCAGCACACATCGACTCCGGCAAAACCACAGCCACAGAACGAGTGCTATTCTACACCGGCCGAATCAATTCCATCCACGAAGTTCGCGGCAAAGACTCTGTCGGCGCAAAAATGGACAGCATGGACCTGGAGCGAGAAAAGGGAATCACAATCAAATCCGCGGCCACGTTCTGCGATTGGGTCAAGAAGGACGATGCGGGTGTGGAAAATAAGTACCATATAAATCTAATCGATACACCCGGACATATCGACTTTACCGTTGAAGTCGAACGCGCGCTGAGAGTACTAGACGGCGCTGTGATGATTCTTTGCGCTGTGGGTGGAGTGCAAAGTCAGACCATCACCGTGGACCGTCAGATGCGACGGTATGATGTTCCACGGATTTCATTCATCAATAAATTGGACCGAATGGGTGCCAACCCGTTCAAGGTTATCGATCAGATGAATGCGAAACTCAAGATCCCCGCAGCAGCGGTGCAGATACCCATCGGCACCGAGGATGAACTACGAGGAATCGTAGATCTAGTTAGATTGAAGGCTATGTATTTCGAAGGCCCGAGGGGTACTATCGTTAAGGAAACGGATGAGATACCGGACCGGGTTAAAGATTTGGTGAACGAGAGACGGTCGACATTGATCGCTGCTCTGGCAGACGTTGACGATGAGATTGCAGAAATCTGGTTGGACGAAAAGATCCCCACGAAGGACCAGCTCAAGGCCGCTATCCGACGGGCGACGCTGTCGCTCAAATTCACACCGGTGTTCATGGGCTCCGCTCTAGCGGATAAGGGTATCCAACCCATGCTCGACGGTGTCATAGATTACCTCCCCAACCCCGGCGAGGTCAAAAATACAGCTTTGGATCGTAAAAGGAACGAAATGCCGGTAGCATTGGTACCATACAACAGTGCACCGTTCATCGGATTGGCGTTCAAACTCGAGGAGAGTAATTTCGGCCAGCTCACTTATATCAGAGTGTACCAAGGAACACTGAAACGAGCGGGCTTTGTGTATAACGTCAGAACCGGCAAGAAGGTCAAGGTCCCAAGATTGGTCAGAATGCACTCGGACGAGATGGAAGACGTCGATTCCATCGGTGCTGGTGAGATCTGTGCTGTCTTTGGCGTTGAATGTGCGTCCGGTGATACCTTCTCGGACGGACAGCAATCTTACACCCTTGTATGTTCCCCTACCATCGTCCTCCACTCGCTCAAATCATGAAAAATAGCTGGCTAATATAATACATGTTAAAAATGATATAGCAATCAATGCATGTCCCAGAACCGGTCATATCCCTCGCCATCCGTCCTAAATCGAACAACCAAACCGCAAACTTCTCCAAAGCAATGTCCCGTTTCCAGCGCGAAGATCCAACCTTCAGAGTCACCCAAGACTCTGAATCCCAGGAAACAATCATCTCGGGTATGGGAGAACTCCACATTGAAATCTACGTGGAACGCATGCGGCGTGAATACAACGTCGATTGCATCACCGGTCAGCCCAAGGTAGCCTACCGCGAGACCGTCACGGAACGGGTCACATTCGACCATACTCTCAAGAAGCAATCTGGTGGTGCTGGTGATTTCGCCAGAGTGGCGGGTATCATCGAACCCACGGGCAACTTGACCACCAATGAGTTTGAGAACGCCGTATTTGGCGGTGCGATCGATGAGAAGTATATCTTCGCATGTGAGAAGGGGTTCAGAGCGTCATGTGATAAGGGACCACTGTTGGGACATAAGGTCCTGGGAGTGAAGATGACTATTAACGATGGTGCTACACACGTCGTCGATTCGTCCGAAATGGCGTTCAAGACTGCGACACAGCAGGCGATGAGAAAGGCGTTCAAGGACGCTAGAGCTATTATTCTCGAGCCCATTATGAGGGTTGCTATCACTTCGCCCGCGGAGTTCCAGGGTGCTATTGTCGGATTGATGAATAAGAGGAATGCAGTGATTGAGGACACGGAGGTGGGTGTGGATGATTTTACAATGTACGCGGAGGCAGGGTTGCATAGCATGTTTGGGTTTTCGAGCGTGCTGAGAGCTGCCACGCAGGGGAAGGGGGAGTTTACGATGGAGTTCTTAAAATACAGTCCTGCTCTGCCGCAGCATCAGAAGGAGTTGATCGATAAGCATGAGAAGGAGATGGCAGCGAAGGAGAAGTAGAGAAGAGTTAACTTTGGCATACACGATACGATCGATAGACATCATAGACTTTGCGTCTTACTTTTCTTTTCTTTTCAATTTGTTTCTTCTTCAACACCACCCATTCATATATATTGTAAATACACTGTTTGAATTAGACCTTGTACGATATCAAAAAGAAAAGTTTAGGGTGGAGTCCAGGCTACCTCTTTGTCTTTTGCCCTTCTTTTGTATATATACACGTTTTTGGAGAGGCATGGAGAGCACGCGGGGATGCGGGGATGCATGGCATGAAGTTTATGTAAATAAGTCGACCAACGTCCAATCTTCACTTTCCTCACGTTTCTTTCTCACAAACATTCAAAGTTTGTTAAACTTGAGTTTTCCAACATTGTGTACTTTTTATATTTCTTCCGAAAAAAAATCCTCCAAAACTAAGCTAATAGATGGTGGGTATATAAATATATATCAAAAGAGAGTTCATAACAGTTGGTTTTTCGTGACAATAAGAGAAAAATAAAAACAAGAAAACAAAAACGCCTTTCTATAACGCCGGTTGCACACCCCCCAAAATGAAAGAAGAGCATCCCAAAAAAACAAGAAATCTGATCCAGGAAAAAAAGGATCATAGAGATCGTGAAGAAGTATAGCAACCTCACTCCAAAAACCTTCTGACTGATTCGACCCCTTCCGAGCAGAAGGAGCAATCACATCTAGCGAACGTGGAGCTACCTTTCCACGCCAGACCACACCCCTCAATTATCATTATTCATTACCAATGAAAATGATGCAAAAGAATAAAAAATGGGTCTCGTAAACCAGAGGTTCAAAATAATGCAATCGCATGTTTATTTTGGTTGTCCGCTTAAACCTGAGCGTGTCTCATTGGTTCATAGCCGCCTTCCTTACCGCCATAGGTCATACCGTACTGCTGTGGTGGAGGTGGAGCTGGTCCGGTGTTGTGTCCCATATAAGGCGATGCGACTCTCTCGTATCCCTTGACGGGGCTAGCGGATCTCCTCTCTCCCTTCATGATCTTGTCTCGTCGTCCGCTGCAGCAGCAGGTGGACAATGTCCAGAACAACATGGCACCCAAAGAAACAGCCACACCGACAAACATGATGGTGTAGACGTGTCTATTGATAGCACCGGATACACCAAAAGTGCCGAAACTAGCGTTGAAAGCCTTGCTCATGGTGCTGTAGAGGGCGATATTGATGACGGAGGCAGCGAGGAGGGCCCAGAAGGCAAAGATGGCGACAATGGTGGTCACGCAGGAACCCCATCTGGAGAGGAAGGCGAAGATTCCGAGGACGAGTTCGACACCGGTGGCAATGATACCCGCAACGAAGCAGACGTATTGGGCGTGGGTTAGAGCTCTGACAGCCTTGAAGGCATCGTTAACGCCGCTGGGGAAGGTGAGGTTCTTGCCAGTGTTGGCTTGGGCGTTGATGATGTCAATGATGTTGAAGACAAAGGAAGCGGAAGAGGAGGAGCAGTTATTGACATTATATGATTGGGTAGCGTTGTCGTAGGTTCCGGAGCAGTAAGAGAAGAGACCGGCCTGGTAGAAATCGGCGACACCGACGAGATTGGCGGTGTTTTGGATAGACAGGTCGATACCTACCTTGCCCTCGAGGAGATTGTCGAGGTTTGTGCCGGGAATGTCTCCCAGTTCGTTGGGAGCATTGATGTAGCGGGTGTCGAGACGGAGGAAGTAGAGGCTGTTGAGGAAGCCGTTCTTGGAGTTGGTCTGGCCAATGAAGGTGGAGATGACGATGAGAGCGGCGGCGGCGGCCGTTGCCATGAAAGGCAAGGAGACGCAGACTACTCTACCAGCTCTGCCCATTTTCCCGACTTTTCAATTGAACCTTTCTTTAAAAATGACAATTCTTGAAGTCCGTCCGTCGTTCGTACGTCGTGACGATGTTGGATGGGTTTGCTTAATGCGAGGTTGGGGGAAATGTGTTGTATGTGTGGTATACCCCGTCGAATTGAAGAAAACGAGCGATGATATTATATACACCCACCGAAAGGAATCAACGAAGGAGATCGAATTAGTATTACTATTTGCCTGTGTAGGATATACGGATACGCCGAATGCGCAAGAAGTGGGACGACAAGATAGGAATTTGGAAGGGCCCCGTGTCAGCTTATATAAATCCGAAGGGAGAAAAACAACGGTTGCTAGTTGGGTGTGGGCGTGTGTGGTGTGTGTGTGGTACGCTGGACTGGCACAGCCGATGTATCAGATAGAGTCGCACTCCAAAGTCAATCACTCCCTTGTTATTTTACCTTGTTCGCAGATTCTCCTGACCAGAACGGACCTCTGGGACTGCTGGATTGCTAGGAATGGTCCCTGGGAAAGAACGAAAAGTGACCTTGCAATGGTGACGCTCAACCAGGCAAAGTCAACCTTCGCCTGGGCAGGGTGCAAAGTCAATCTTTTTCCACTTCGTCTTCCTTTTTCGCCATCTTTCAGCCTCACCGAAGGAAGCATGAGCATGGCTTCGTGCATGGATCTGTCTATCCAAGCATCCAAGATTTCTTGACTGCTCTCAATCCACCCTGCTATTATTAGAGCTATCAAGCTTCTGTCCGGTTGCCTCTCTTTTTTCGCTGTTCTGCCACGAAAATGTGCGTAATCCGCCAAATCGGGGGCTGAGCCTTTTTGCCCTCCACACCTCCACCTCCACACCCACTCACCAGCCCGCAAACAAAACAAAAAGAAAGAGTACCCCTCGATCATTTCCCGCCCGATCGTATGACGAACGAAGCAGAAGAATAAGAAGCTCTCAAAATATACTTCCAATCCTGTGGAAGGGGAGGGGAACATGTTCGAGCTTGCTTGCTTGACTGACCCGTCTCGCCGAAAATTATGGTTCTGTCCAGTCAAAAAATCCCTGTGATGCAGCCTGCATTTGCATTTGCATTTACCCCATCCCCAAAAACCGATTGCCCAAAATCTCGCACGCCACACTCTTGTCGATATGTAGTGTTTGTAGATGCGGACGATAGTTCGAATGGCTCCACCTTGGCAAAAGTCAATTATTTGTCACCAAATCCCTAGACTACGAGCCGCTTTTTTGGTTTTCTGCGAATCTGTTTTCAAATGGTTTGTTCCCTCCACGGATATCGGCCACAGATTACATAAATGTAGACGTACAAAAAATATTGATAGTGGGGTCGAGTATTTGACTCGTCCTAGGTACAATTTTAGACATTTCTCGTCCGTTGATGCATGCACTTATGCGGCTGATTAGATTGACTGCAGACCGTGTGATAAAAATTTTTTCTATGTCTGGATTATCACAACAAGCTTGAATTAAAGCTACTTGCTTACTTAGCTTAGCTGCCCTCATGCACAACCTACACGAATCACAGACCTCCGTTCCTCCAGCTGCACTAATGGGTGCGAAGATGAGAATGAAAAGAATGAAAAAAAACCTGGTAAGCTTATGGATCATAGCACAAAAGCTAGCTTTGAAGCTTGACAAAACAAAAAAGAAAAAGACCTCATCCATTGTACGAGAGACTGAGACACAATTCTCATTCTAGCAGTCGGTGTTACATCCAGTGGACACTTAGGAACCCCAACCACCAAATTATAAGGCGTACATTTGATGCTATTTCGACAAGATACTTCTTCGCATTTTTTGACACGATACCATTGAATAATGTCTTGCAGGTTTGGCATCTCGCATAGGAGTTACTATTTCAGTCTTATCTTTTGGGACCTTACATCTTCGGCCCGGAAAGATATTTTTCAACCGAGTGAGTTAGCGTTCTGAGAGTCTGCCAGCTTCCGCAGTCGCATCCGAAACGAGACACATAAAACTTACAACCGCCAAGTCATCAATTTCTACTATTGTCCTAGTCGCCATGTTTTCTGGTTACATTTTTAGTGCCAAAAAACAAAGCGTAGTCGGAGTGCCGAAAGTGGTAACCGATTTATATCGTGTGTTGAGCCACTCGACTCTGACGACGCCTTTGATTCTCAGTGATCTCATACCGTAGCATTCACTTTCGATTATTCTATATATAAATTCCAAACTCCTGGACATCGTAAACATAAAGAAAGGAAGCAAACTCTAGCAAATAAAGCAATTCCTCCGCATTAAGACATTGCCGCGAGACGAACCACAACATGTTATCCTGTTGACGTACAGCCGCGAGGCGTTGCAAGGCTCACCCGCTCACTTTATTCCTCTCGAGAATCTGAAAAGAACCGAATTTTCGTTCATATGAGGAAAACTTCAAGGGGTAGCTATAGCTTACGCATAAGGAAATGCCTGCCTAGTTCTACCCGGCTGACAGTTCCTTTGATCTGTACGGCAGATCTATCCATCTCCTGATGCTTATCGATTATCATGATTAAATGCTCCGAATCGCGCATCATATGGTCTTAAAGCGCCGTTTCACAACCATCCATATCTATCATCTACTTCAGACGTCGCAAATAGTTTACGAGAGATCATTGCCCATCTCCACCCCATTAAAGTTTTCGTCAGAACTTTTTTCCCATCTCAACCTTTTTCATTATAAACAACCTTGAACACTTTCTTAACTACGATAATAAAGATCCTTTGGTTTTAAAATCCATTAGTCCAATTCATCAAGTCTAGTATAATGATAACTCTGCAACTATCCAAGATATCTATCAATAGGCAGTGATTTATCGACCAAAGGTGGGTTATTATGACGCAATGCTACATATGTAGTGTTTCATCAGTACGACCAAAATATCACTTTTTCTTCGCGGGATTCATTATCAAGATGTATTCAAACTACCTCGTAATACTAGGTACATGCACCCCGCCCTCCACTCTCAAACTAGGAGGAACACCCAGCTTAGATGATTTAAACTCGAGATAAGCTTGGGATTGCCCAGTTCGAATATTTTCCCAGCGACAAATCACAATAATATATTGCCCTGTTCAAGCTCGAAATCCGCCTAGAATTCTCAGAAACCCTTGCCGACATTAGTCAAGTATAGAGGCTTCAAACTCGCCCTTGGTACTCCCAATACTCTTTAGAATCGAAGCGTTATTAAGTGTACCATCTAGAATTAATCTCTTATGGTTCTCGCGCCTAGAAAGTCCAGATATATCCTGCCGAGGAAGTCGATTGGCGGCTAAATCTGTCTTGAGTCCCGCATTGGAGCCATCTAGGGCAGGTGCTAGAACTTCGGGGGTAGGGAGTGATGCCACGATAATAGTGAAAAGGGTGGCAATAAGCATGAATCTCATTTTTGAATTTCAAGGCTATAGATTTAATATATAGCTATCTGTCAGCATTGTCCTTGGCTAGTTGTTTCCGTTCTGCCGTATACCCAAAGCTTCTGTAGTTACGGAGGAAAGTGTACCTTAACCTAGAGGAGAGAAATCGTGTAGTCGAAAGGGCTTGGTTGGATTTTCGAGACCAGGAGAATCTGTAGAATCTTGTAACGTAAAGGCGATTAGTGGTAAATTTTAACTGCTTGAGGACGCATGTTGATATCAGACTTCCACGAACCGCGTCGCGAAGACGATTTATACTCAATTTCCTATTCTCAATAAAACACCTACGTAGGGGTACTATTTGTTCTGTTCTTCTAGTTCAATTTCCATAGACGTGGAGACTAGGCTGCGATTCGTGGAATTTCCCCCTTGCAATCTGTAAGGAAGGCTCTCGATCGAATTGATCAAGGCATCTATGCATGATAACGCCGATCGCACCTTATCAACCAGCTTAAGTTAAATTTCATCGCTCGGAGATAGCTGTTTAAATCGCCCAAACCTTTAATTAATCTCCAAGAGCCACATGAGAGCCTTATGCAAGGTGGGGGGTTTTAGATATGGTCTCCTTACTCCAAAGCAAAGATCCAGATCTGAAGAATTAACGACTGAGACATCCAAACAGGATATTATGGATGAAATACCACAGCGATTGATTTCTGATAGCTAAATATTTATAGACAACATCCCTCCGACCATTCAAGACCTCGACAAGATTTCGCAGCGCAAGCAAATTTGCTTTTCGATCCACAGTAGTGTTGAGGTGGTGGGAGACTACGGTGATAATTATTTGGATCGCGATTTTAGAATGTATCAGATCACCGCATTTCGGGACGCTTTTCTCCTTCTCTACCTCGCGCCCCATCACAGCTAGTTTCTGAGAAAGCGTTACCCATCTCTATCTTTTGCAAGTTCTCGCCAGAACTCTTATTCATTCATCTCGGTGTCTCGTGTTTGAACGCTCATCTTTGCTTGACGTGGAGATATCTAGATACGCAGTGAAACTGCTACATAGTGGTGAAAAGGAGCCTAAAAATACTGGAATGGCTATCAACCAATGGTATGCGTTCTCAAGAGGCAAGATGCTGTATATATTGCTTCATCAGGACAGTCAAAAATATCGGTTATGCGTGGGATCTACACGAATTTTGATACATTCCAAGCAAGCTTTACACTGGATGTCATGCTGACTATTGAAGGTGGAATAAATACCATAGATAGCCTCCAATTTAGAGACGACTAGGATATTGTCAACCTATTGGTAGTTGGCATATAAAGAATAGAATGATGCGTAAAGTATTTTTAACCTCTAGAAATACACTAGAAATACACTTCGGAATAGTAGGTACAGGTTTTTCCATATCTCCAGCCATAAGAATTTAACAGCTCTAACCAGAAGTTCTTTAGCTCCGGACTCCTCTGAATAAAATAATTCGCAGCCTCCTCTAGAACAGAAATGTCTAGGCTGCTGAGTAATTTAAGCTTGAGATTGCCTACTGTTCAAACCTCTCTCAATGTTGCGGATTGCAATATATTCTGCTGCTCAGGCTCGAGATCTCCCCTAAATTATTTTGTCATGAAAGCTAGCTTCTGCTCTCGTAGCTTCCTCTAGGGTCATACTAGGTGGTGGACGGTTTGTACCCTGGCTCTTGCCGGGTATGAATTCCATGTTTAGACCGTTACCGGTAAGCATCTCTAAAAACCTCTTGTTTTTCTCGCGCCTTGCCTCAATTCCAGTGACATCCCGGCGATGAAGCTTATTGCCTACTAAATCTATTTTGAGTCCGGCATTGGAGCTATTTGGGTTTGTTGTGTCGGGAGTAGGGAGTGATGCTGCAATAGTAGCAAGGATGGCAATGATAACGATCTTCATTTCGAGGTTTTGAACTATAAATTGTAGTTCTGATTAGTGAATACGATCGCTGAGAAATTTTTGAAGCTCTGCCCGCACTTCAGCACTTACTTGGGAGGAAATTGCTTTAGATAAAATAAATCAAGAGAGATAAAGTATCTAAGACTTTGGAATATAAAGTGATAGTTTGTACTGGAGGTCTTGGAGGATGTATGTTCTTGATTTGAAGAATATTCGTGGACTATGATGCGGAGAAGATCAGTTTATATGGTTTTCTAGTCTCCATAAAATATCTACTTGTGGTATTGCCTATTGTTTGTATCTGGCTAGTACAATCTCCGTATAATATCGTCTTGGATGCTGGAAAATTGCTCTTGCAGTTACTCTCAAGGCAACTACTGTAATAACGCTGATCATGGTCGCGATTGATTAGCTAAGTTAAGGTAAGGTTTGTTCCTAAAGATCGATCGCCTAAAGTTTTAGTCTCCGAGATCCATCTGAGCAGGAAGCCTTATGTAAGGTTGAGGTCTAAAATTTGATCATTGAGATTGAGGCTGGAAGCAGCATTAAAATCGCAATTTCTCGTTAATGAACTAACGCACAATTTATGAGAACACCTCTCCTTGTGTCTACAACGCATGAGCATATATACGTTAACAAGATTCAAAACAACAGAAACCATTTTATCCAACAGCAAGGTACCGAGTTTACCAATTCGCAAAATCCATGGATCCAGTCTCTCAGACACGCAGGCGACTTGTATTCCCCTGTAATTAGCCATCGCCTGGTGCTCGGGGCCACAATCAACTATATAGTACTTCGTCACTTGTGCTGGATACGGGCGTCAAAATAGCCTCATATTGAAACAAGATTAATATATTTTGGTGATAAAAAACAATAATTAATCTCTTATGGTTCTCGCACCTAGAAAAGTCCAGATATATTCTGCTGAGGAAATCAATTAGCAGCTAAATCTATCTTGAGTCTTGTATTAAAATTATTTGAGGTAAAATTTATAATTTTGGGGATAGGTAGTGATGCCACAATAGTGGTAAAGAGTGTGGCAATAAGGAGGAATTTCATTTTGACTTTTGAAACTATGGATCGAGTTTCTACAAGTCAGCATCATGCCTTTACAATTTCTGGCGCTCTACCCGACACTTTAGTATTTGATAAGGGCAGGAGAATTACCTTTTCAAAAATTCCCAGTAAGATCGAGTTAAAGAGAATCGCGCTTTGTGATGGTTTGGTTTCGAGACCAGCAAGATCCGTTAATACAATTCATAAAGCGAAGGGGATATCTTGAAAATTCGGCGTATTTTAAAGTACAATAAAATTTTTCCCGATACTTTTATATCCATGGGAGAGAAGGAGTGTCAATAAAATACATGCGCCGAGATATTATTTGTTCTCTTTGTCAGATTTAATTTTTGGAGACACGGAGACTGCGATCTCGCGGAATTTCTCCCTTGCAATTTGAACGGAAGGCTTTGAATTGAATTGATAAAGGCAACTATGCAGGATAAGGCCGATGGCGACTAGTTGACAAATTTAAGGTAAAGTTCATCACTCGAACATACTTAGCTATATAGATCGTCCAAAGTTTGAATTGATCTCCGAGAGGCACCTAGACGCCTTAATTATGCAAGGTTGGGGGTCTAAAATTTGACCATTCCAAAGATCTAGATCTAGGTCGAGAATTAGAAGAATTTACTGGCCAAAACCTTTATACCGGAGTGTTATCGATTTGTCTCGTAAACCAGCCGCGAAGCACGAAGTTATTGATGATATGTTACCGCGATTCTGATAGCTAAGTGGTTATAGGCAGTCTCTTTCCGATCCTTTGAAGCCTCGACGATATTTCACAGCCTCAGTAAATCGGATTTACGATTTACAACAGTGTTGAGATGGTTTTAGAGTCGGATGATAATTATTTGAATCACAATTTTATAATACATTTACCAAACCATAAACTGCCGCATCCTGAAACGATTCTTCTTCTCTACTATTATCGCGGCTAGTTTATGAGAATAAGTACCCATTTTCACATTTTGCAAGTTTTCGCTGGAACTCTTATTCAATCATCGTGAAATTACTAGACATTAGTGAATGAAACTTATATAGTTATCAACCAATGGTATGTATTTTCAAGAGATGGGATGCTATATAGATATATATTGCATCATCAAGAAAAACCAAAACATAATCAGCAGGGTGTGGTATTTACAAGAATTTTGATACAACCAGAGCAAGCTTTATAATCGATGTCATTCCACTATGGAAAGCTGGGGTGATACTGTAAGGACCTCCGGTTTAGAGATGACTAAAAGCTTTTCAAAAAAGACAGTTAGCGTATGCTATGTATAATAGGAAGCACTTGATCAGTTAATTATTTTGGGTTTTGCTGGTTGATGACGAGCTACGAAACTAAGTAACAAAAGCTAAGGGTGCTTAAACTGTAGCTCACTTCTGAACCAATCTTCAGGATACTAGGTACATGTTCTCCATATCTCCAGTCATAAGAAAATAATAACCAAAACCAGAAGCTCTATAGCTCTAGATCTCTCTGAATGGAATGATTCACAACCTCCTCTCTCAAACAGGGAATCTCTCAGGTTTGGTAATCTAAGCTTGGGATTTTCGATTGCCCTCTCAAAGTTGCACTTTAAGGTAAATTCTACTCTGGCGAGATCAGGATGGCGACAGGCTTGCTTCCGGGAATTGTTTTGAAAGCCAACACGCCGTTTTTAATATCAGTACTTGAAGTATCCGGGCCCTCTATGATTTCGAAGACCTTTTTCTCGCCGACCTTGAGCCTGCCACCATCAACAAAAACACCGCTTACGTGATTATTCACAAACTTCGTTGCATTCCAGTACTTACTACGGGAAAATTGCTTTTGGGAAGCCGGAAGGGGAACCAAGGGAAGTATGGTATCTAAAACTTTATAACGTAAAAAGAATAGTTTGTAGTTCTGCGTCTTCGAAGATGTATCAGACTGACTTCAGAATAGTGATGGATCATGGCGCGGGAGAAGAAAGTTTATATAGTTTTCGACGTTTCAAATCTCCAGAAAATATCTACGCGGAGGTATTGTTTTGAATGGAGTGCTCTTAGAGCAACTGTGATGGCGCTGATCACGCTCGCGATTGATCGGCTAATTAATTTAAGGTAAGGTTCGACCCGGAAGATCTGATCGATCGTCTAAAGTTTTAGTCTCTCTAAGATCCATCTGAGCGGGAAGCCTTATGCAAGGTTGAGGTCTGAATTTTGATCATCGAGATTGAGGCAAGGGGTGATATTAAAATCACAATTTCTAGTCAGTTAGTCAAAGACCATTTTGTCTAATAGCAAGGTACCGAGTATACCAATTCGTAAAAGGCACGTCTCAGACCCGTAGAGGAGGCGCATTCCTCGATAGTTAACTAGGGTCTGGTACTCAAAGTCACGATTAGCTTCACGTAGTATGACATCACATGTACTCAATATAGGCGTCAAAATAACATCCATTGAAAAGGATTAATATACTATCGTGTTAGGAAAAAATTTTTAAGAAAAAAAATAAAAATACATAAAACGGCAGACAATATCGTAAAAACCATCCTATTAACCCAAGCCATTAACCTCAAAAAAATAATAAAAATAAAAATAAAGACAAACAATAAAGTAAAGTAAAGTGAAATCCACGCATCCATTATTCGCCATCCCATTTCTAAAAGCAAAAGCTGAAAACAATTAGAAAATAGAGAAGGAACAATCGTCCCAAAACTTGCAAAAAGAAAATATAATCATGCCTTGATGGCATTCATAATCCAAGCATCGCAGCAGAATAAGTATAATACACCTCTCTACTTCCCGCCAGCCAGCTGCTTCCCCAAGCTCTTCATCGCCTCTTTCCATCCCATCCCCTCACCTTCCACCACTCTCTCCAAATACTCATCCAACTTCCACCCACTCATCCCCTCCCCATATACTGTCTCCGCCCGAATGTCAACTCTCTCCATCACATCCCTTGCGACATTAAACCTGACTCTGATCTTTGCTTTCTTTTGCAATACCAGCATGTCAGCGGTGAACACCATCCCCTTGTCATTGACAATTGTAGTGGTAGGATATGGCCCAGCCACCTTCTCCATCCCGGCGATGAGTGATACAGCTCTATCCCATCGTTCGGAAACATGCTTCAACAAGTCTTTAAATTTCCCAAACTTAGCCTCCCGCGCTGTATCCTGAATTGCCTCCAGGAAGAAAAGCTGCTGCATAGAGGGTATTGGTGTCTTCAACCACTTGATCGTGACGGGATACTCCTCACTTCCCGGTTCATGAGCGTCGAACCGAATTTGTAGTGCCTTCTTATACACCATCTCTAGAAAACAGGGGCTCTCGGCCTTCTTGAGCATCCAGCCCGTCTTCTCTTCTAGTTCTCGTACACGTTCTAAAAAGAACGCCAGTTAGCAAGGTAATCCATAACGCAAATGACAATTGGTGAATACATACCGATGGTACCCACGACTTCCTCCTCTGTATGTCCTTTATTTGCTTCCGCGACTCGCTCCGCGTCCTCAATAGCACTCAAACACCTCTCCCTTCTCTCCTCTCTATCCTTAACCTCCCGATCAAGCACCTCACTCTCCTTCAGTGCCTTCTCCAACTCCGCCTTTTTCTCCTCTAGCTTCTTCTTAGAAACTGCTAGCGCGCTCCGCTTCTCCTCCAATTCCTGCGGATCACAGCTTTCAATATCCTCCTTTCGAGCTCTAAGAATTTGAACCCGCTCCTCTAGTTCTTTATGCTTAGAAACTAGAACAGGCTCTAAAGCGTTCACGATCTCCCTCTGCTTCTCTAACACTTTACCATCCTCCTTCAATGCCTTGAGGTTCTCTTCAGCCTTGGCCTTGATGGTTTCCTGTAACCCCTGTCGCCAGGTATACCAATCACCACGGGCCTCCAACCTCGACGATGATTTGATGTTCTTGAACTGTAAATCCATAACCGCGCGAACATCAGGTGGTGCGAGGACGTATTCGCGGAACAGTCGCGGATTCTCTTCTTTTACCATTTTTTCAATCTGCTTAAACATCTCTTTACCCTCCTTATTTGAACGCTTAAGCTCTCTTTGTAACTATAGATTAAACCGAAAAACAATCAGCAAAGTTGTATTTTATCTAGTTAGGAATGGTAAACTCACGTGTTCGTATAGCTCAAGGAAGGGTCGAATGGTAAGCTGCCCATTAATCTGATCGGCGATCGAGATCTCTTCATCGGGCATTTCAACTCCAAGTCCTAATATCGCACCGGTCTGTCGACGATGACGGGTAGATGTGATCCCATCCATGAAAGAAATACCAATCATGCTCAAGAAATCCTTCATTCCAATCTTGGGCACATCGACACTATCACCCTCATCATCGACATCCATAGCTTCAGATTCTGTTGCAGTGGTAGGAGTGATGAGTGTAGCCTGTTTCTTCGCTGTGGCAGGTGTGGTGGGTTTCGACGGGCCGAACACATCTTCGTCTCTTACGGGCTGGTCCTTCTCTGTTTCTTGGACGTTAAACCTAACTACTGGTTTCTCAACCGTAGCTGCGGGCTCGGATTGCTCTTCCAAGCTCTTTCTCTTTTTTCTCGCAGGACTACCCGTCACACCCTGCTCTAAATTCTTTGAGACAGCGGAAATGCTCGCGGCAGCGGCAGCAATCAAGTTCTCCTTCACTGCGTCAAAAGTACGCTTAGGTCTAGCTGATGTCTCTTCGCCTCCAGCTATTCCATCCAGGTCCTTCTTCTTGGGTGTCATCCGCTCCAGCATTTCTCTAATCCCCGCTGCTCCCTTAGCAGCCTCCGCATCCGCATCAAAATCGGGCTTGTTGTTCTCGTTCAGATCTTTCAACAGCTGTGAAAGCGGGCGAACACCAGGGGAGAACGGTTCCATTTCTTGAATTCCCATGCTCTTTCTGGCGCTTAAAATTTTTCGAACAGATGGGGATCCCATTCCCGCCTTTGAAATTCCAACACCGGTGGCTCGGGCGCTTGGAGACTTGGTGCCTGCGTTCATATTGGTGAGATGCACACCTGGGGATGCGATCCCGGCAAGACGTCGCTTGGCGGAGAGACCATGGTCTAGGACAGCTACTTTGCCAGAGCCGGCCAGAGTTGTAGCTTTAGGTGTAGGTGTGGTCTGATGCTGCAGGGGAGTTCTGACGCTGCGTCGAGGGGTTGTAGGCTTAGGAGTCGCAACCTTCGGAGTAACGGCCTTAGGAGTTGGAACACTAGCCTTAGGAGTCGTGGTTTTCTTAGATGGTGCGGACTTTGGTGCAACAGTCTGAGGAGTCGTTGCATCTTGGGAAACTTTGGGAGTAGCTTTTGGCGTCGCAGCTTCGGCTTCGGCTTCGGCTTCGGGAGCCGGTTCTTTGGTGGACTCGGTTTCAGATACCTCAACTTGCGGAGTTGAGGTTCTAGACCTCAAAACTCTGCCCGTAGATCTCGGAGTGCTCTCTTTGGCCCTGAGCGGCGTCATAGACTTTCTAGGCCTGCCTGGTGACTTCGCGGGCGGAGTGCTAGTGATGCTTGCCGATCTAGCTCTAGCTTCTGCTACTAACGCTGAAAGCGATGGGTTCACACTCATTGTAACAGCAGCGAGATCCGTATTAATAGTAGGGCTCTGAGGCTCGGGCTCGGGCTCGGGCTCTGCAACAGGCGCTGGTGCTGGTGCTGGTGCTGGTGCTGGTGCTGGTGCCAGCCTAGCCTGCTCAATAATGCCACCGATAGCCACCGTCATATCCATATCCATCGAAGCAGTATTCTCGTCTTCTGATTCTGGGAGTGACTGTGCGCGGTTACCAAGCACGCCTCCGATAACATTCGTCAATTCCATGCTCATTTCTTCATCTTCAGCGTCATCGTCTTGTTGCGGTGAGCGGGTAGATTTGATTCCTCCAATTGCTCGAGTGAGCTCCATTGTTTGCTCTTCTTCCTCATCGTTTTCAGGGCTGAATCGCGGCAAGGGGGGATATGAAATCGTTTGAGTTTTGGCTGATAAGAGCCCAGGTCCAATAGCCCTTGTGATCTCCATCGTCATATCTTCATCGTCAGTCACCTCACTAACAGTAGACAGTCTACGATTAGACAAGATTCCTGCACCAAGAGCCTGTGTGAACTCCATTGTCATGTCGTCGTCCATGGCATCGTTGGAAATTCGTGCAGGAGAAGGGCTAGTAAGCACGCCTTTCCCAACAACTCGTGTGATCTCCATCGTGGCTTCATCCTCATCTTGACGCATCAGCTCTGCCTGTCGAGGGGCGGACGAGAAGCCGGTTTCCGGGTGACTGAGTCGAGGATGGTCGTGTCTACGTCCCGAAAACGGCATCTCTGGGTTTGAATCTTGCGGTCGAGGCGGAGCAGAAGTGAAATTTGTCTCTGGATGGCTTAATCGTGGATGATTGTGATCGCGAGCGATCCATGGTGTAAATGTGGCAGTAACTTCATTTTCATCAACAATATCCATATCGTCGCTATCGTCGTCCGAGGCATCGGTTCGGGCAGTGACCGATGGCGAAACGACGGTGATCAAACCAGTGTCATCTTCGTCGGAGCTATCTTCAGGCGCCAATACGCTCTCGGCATCATCTGTCATGGGGGACGAAAACGCGGAGCTTGGAGTCGGCGAGGCAGTAAAATCCTCGGTATGGTCATAGCGAGCCACAGGTGTCATTGGCTTTCGGTTTTCTTTTTTGTGCTCAAGCCTTGCGGATTCGGGCTCCGGTGCCTGATGTTCTACTTGTTTCTCCGGAGTCGCGGGATGTTCTGCATCACTTGAATCACCCATTTCTGATGATGCCGCTTCGCTGCTTGTCGAAGAGAGTGCATCATTATTGGCGGGTGTAGGTGTAGCGGCTGCGATGGATCTAGCGCCTGTACTCGGTGTCTTTGTGCCATTCGAATCGGTAGACGGTGGCGTATTCGAGACGCGCAATTCCTCCAGGACGTGCATCGTAACTTCCGGGTTAAAGCTCACACGACGACCTCCTAACGACTTTCGACGCTTCTCTCTGTGACTAAGGGCAGCCGATCGCTGTGCTTCTCTCTGTTGTCGTGCTTCTTGTTGCTCTTTCTCCGTCTTCAACGGCACTAGAATTGGAGGAGCAAGAGCCTTAATTTTGCTACCTTTGCCATTGAAAACTGGTATCTGTTGGAGAGGGGAAATCGGGATAGCTGGTTGCAATATCGATTTTATAATCTAAAGATATATCAATATATTAGCTGCGCATAAGTATTATATATCCTCATATTGTGAGCGCACCTTTTCGGTGTTTTCATCAGCAACGACGCTTTGGAGCTCTCCAGGGCCAAGAGATTTTGAACGCGACTTCTTAGATTGCGCAGCTCTGTTTCCACCGTTCTCCTTATTATCATCGGTGTTGGACTGCAGCAGTGACGATGACGGTTGAAAGGCAATTGATTTTCGGGAGCCCCGCTTTCGTCCCACTAGTGGGTTCGACATGATTGTGGATTGAGAATTTTTGATAGTAAAATTATTGTAGTGTATATCGATATCTAAAGTATGCTTGCAAACTGAATGCGAGGATGCTGTTGTTTATATCGAGAATGGTAGGTTCTGGTGGCGTGACAGTTTCTAGTGGCGATTTCGAAGGGCAAGTCGTTGAAAATAGCAGACAGACTAAATCAAGTTGAAAACAAGTAAATAACAGGCCGATACAAGGCGAATAACTGGCGGGACGAGATGACGAAGCAATGTCGTCTGGTGGGCTGATCGCAGGGAGGAAGTTGAAGAGGTTGCTCCTGTCAACACATTTCTGGTGATCGGCCATGGACGACGCGCTGTGTTTGTTGTTGTTTTGTTTACATGACGTTGGAAAAGCGCCTGTCCATGCGCATCGCATTAATTAAGCTCCCAAAGAGGAACGATAATAATCAAACAAACTGAGCAACGCATCTTACCAGCACAACACTAGTTTGTCAGATAGCTTCCTCCCATATCTGTCGATGCCCTAAGCCCTAAGTCGTGTGTTGCCCTTGTCGCCCTTCGCCCCAGCAAAATTTACTAGCGAAACAAGCCCGAACCTCGAAAATAGCTGGATAGCCTCACATCGACAAATTCCGAGAAAGAAACCTCGAATCGACTCCGACATCCGACCTCTCTCCCCGTCGACATCTCCTTCCAACCTCAATCGCAACAATGGCTACCGAATTAACAGTCCAGTCGGAACGTGCTTTCCAGAAGCAACCTCACATCTTCCTCGCCCAGAAGGCGTCCACCCTGAAGAAGAAGGCTGGCAAGGGCCGAAGATGGTACAAGAACGTCGGATTGGGCTTCAAGACCCCAAAGACCGCCATCGAGGGTGGTTACATTGGTACGAAATCGCATTACATCCTATCCGACAATTTTTAGTAGAGCATATCAAAAGAGGTGGTCAACTTTGAATATCAAATGGAAATTGGGGAATTAGATATATGCTATATTAGGGATATTAGGTTATATTGAAAGGCGGGATTGCTGATCCGCGATGTGCAACTCTACAGACAAGAAGTGCCCTTTCACCGGCCAAATCTCCATCAGAGGACGTATTCTCTCCGGTACCGTCATCTCCACCAAGATGCACAGAACCCTCGTCATTCGCCGACCATACCTCCACTTCATCCCCAAGTACAACAGATATGAGAAGAGACACAAGAACGTCCCAGCCCACGTCTCGCCGGCGTTCCGTGTCGAGGATGGTGACTACGTTACCGTTGGACAGTGCAGACCATTGAGCAAGACTGTACGTACAAAACTATAACACGGAATAACGTGGTCATTCCACAGCATTGGAGCTATATAAGCTATATGGGATTTTACTAACAAAACGATGATGCAGGTCCGATTTAACGTTCTAAGAGTGCAGGCCAAGAGAACCAAGGGTTCGAAGCAATTCTCCAAGTTCTAGACGAATTCCTTTCTCTTTTGGGATTATGTTCATTTAACGGCGTCGTTGAGAACTTTTTTATTTTTCTTTTTTCGTTATTAATATATACTCCTTTTTTAACGCCCTTTTCGTTTTCATCCTCCGTTGTCCATATACACCATCCGTCGTCACCAACATTATCTTCACGTCCGACTGTCATGATATCAGGGGGGTCTTGTCATCGTTGGGATGGGATAGGATTCGATCACCACGATTATACATACGCCACTAACCACCACCTCCAACTCTCTGTCCGTTCACCCGCGAGCATTACTGTGTTATAGCTCTTTATATCATTCGCTCTCCGTGTACATCAGATTCTACCAATACGAACAATACCGGACTTGCTCGGGAATTATGAATCATCAATTGAAGTTGGCGCTTCTCTGTAGACGCTAGATTGAACAAAATATGGGTGCTATTATCGTGATCTCATTTGTCTGTCCTATTGTCATAGTCTTGCTCCACTACTATCGTAGAAAGTATACTTCCAAGTTTAGGGAAAGTTTCGTTGTCTGTATGTGTAAAATTCAAGGGTATCAGAGGTACACTATCAACAATCCGCCGCGAGTATCATAACGCCAAACGGTCCCGAGACCAGCCAAAACCATACAATGTCATCATATATCCCACAACCGCATAATAAGCAAGTATCTTGTATATATCAGAATATGCACCGCCTTCACGCCTCCATAGCCGTTGCCTCCAAACTCGAATTTCCAGCAACACTACTACTTCCAACAAATCCAATCCCCCCACCACTCTCCTCCAGCTCAATCTTCGAAATATCCACCCCCATAACAACAACCAATCCTAAAAACCTCGACGTCAAGTCTAATTTCCGGCCTACATCCTCCGGCTTGAATTTCGGTAACCGGTATTCGTGAGTTTGTGAGAGGATCAAGTTTGATTCCTATGATACGACAAGAAACAAATCAGCTATCCATTCTATTCTATTCTCAACTTTGCACAAGTTTTGCGGTTTGGTGTATTTTCGAGTGAGGTCGTGGTAGGGTTTTGGTGGGGGACCTACACGATCAGTACACTTTAATTCGCCGACAAACATGCGCGTATCTTTGGTTGTTACGCGAAGTGTTTTGGCTATGAAGGCTTGTAGAAGGGCGGAGGGGGCCACTGATAGGTCCATTTTCGAGTTATGTATGATTTTGATTGATGAGACGAGGTGAGGCTTGTGAAGCTGCGCATATGTTAGAGGGATGCGAAGGTTTATATCGCGGATTGTTGGATTTTTGGTGGGGCAACACAGCCATGGGTGCGGTAAAACGGCGCTTTCTGTATATGTATATCTAGAGGTTATAACTTCCAGACTACCCACGCGAGTAAGTAAGTAATATTTTTAATTCTTTTACGATTTTTCGGGTGCGCTTTGAGTCTTACAAAATTCTGTTTTATTTATGAAGAGAAAGCGCCACCGATCGATCGAGCCATCAGCGTAGGCGCAAATGATATGTACACAAGATTCGAAGCTACAAGTCTCGAATTCACTAAAAAATATATAGTAAAAAAACAATAAAATACCATGACAATCATCCCGCCGAAATCGAGGTGCAATTTCAACGCCGGCAAATACTAAATGCTAGTTATGAAGATAACAATACCGAACCCACCTAATCGTCATCCCCGAAAAACTCCTCCCTCTCCCTCCTTCTCTTCTCTTCCAAACTTTCTAAATCAGATTGATTCAATTCATCTTCAGATATCTTCAGCGCCCTTCGAACGCCTGCTTTACTAGATGCCACTGCGGCGTTAAATTGCTATCGCAAACATAGCGAGTCAGCCAGAATTCCCACCAATCACAATCATCCATCACAAAGCGACAAAGTGTAACAACGTACCTTTCCTAAGAACCTAAAATTCCGCATCGCCAAGCTTTCGTCCACTTTTACCACCTTTGTGTTTCTGATAATCCTTGGCGACGCCAGCGAACCAGCTTTGACGGGGGATGACTCCATCTCCTCTGCTTTTCGCTTACTCCCACCAGGAGAAATAGTGGGAGGAGTAACCGGACGGTCGAGCTGAGAAGAAGATATGACACGCTGCGGGGAGCGTTCCTCCATTTCTTCTTCTTCGCGGGTTTGGCCTGACTGGTTTTCTGTCGCGGTTTCGAATTGAGTTGAGTTTTCTGGTTCGTGGGTTGTTGTCTGCGTTTGGAGGACTTGCACGATGCTTTCCATTTGTCCTTCGGGCTCTTCTTCCTCGGTTTCATCATCATAATCGTCATCTTTGTTCTGTGCTTCTTCTTCTTCTTCTTCTTCTTCTTCTTCTTCTGCTTCACCAGGAGAATCGTCAACTATTGCTAGTACTCGCGCTGTAGTCGGGCTAGGACTACGAGCAGCACCAGGTAGCTGATTGCTAGCACCCAGTGCCTTTCTAGAACCCATAGGAGTATTAGGAGTGCTAGTCGGCGCTGGCGATGACGGCATACGATATCCAGGGATGTGAGCTCTAGGAGGCGAAGACTTAGGCATCGCTGGACCACTCGAGCCTTTTGTTTGAGCCATAAAATTTTGATGTTCTTTCTGTGCCAAAAGAAGCTCCGCAGGAACTGCATGCTGTTCCGCGGATGACGCTGGAGGTGGTTGGTCATTTAGATAAGATTCCGCGTCGGAGTCATTGTCCGACTCCTGTCCTTGTCCTTCCTCCTGTATCATATTCACCTTCGGATCCTTGAGTTGTGACTTCGGGGTAGCCTCCCACTCTATTTCCGCTTCCTCCTCCTCCTCCGGCACCGGTTGGTTGGTCAGAGTAAACACATGTTGTTCTGGTGGGTTTGCAGCAGTGGTTGTATTCTCGTTCTCTGACCGGTGGGTGGATTTATTAGCTGGTTGATGTTCCTGCGCATTCGTTTGGGTACTCTTTGTAGACCATGTTTCAATCGTAGAGTGATATGGTTCAAAATCTCGAGGATACTCGAGCGTTCGCGGAGGCATACCTTTCAATCCCAATTTCGGTTGCTTATGAAGGTGCTTCTGAAGCTCCATTTTAGGGGGCGGCCAAAGAGCTATCAACAAATAACTGATTAGAGTGGATTTCAAGGTCACAATAATATTTGGAGGGGCATTACCAGAGTTTTTCGAGAGCATTTCCGCTTGGTCTTGTGGGACTACGGCACGATCTGGAAGTATCTGTTATTGAATTAGAAATGTTGAGAATCGTAAATTATATTTTGGAGTACTACCTTGTCATATTCTTGCTCTTGACGGATGAGATTCAGCGTGTTAGTAATACAAGTCAACAAGTCTTCAGGTTCGAGCGATTGTGTCGTGAAATCAATATTCTCCACCGTTAGATCTCCAATCTCTGGTTCTATGCTCGGAGAAGGCGCCGGAGCGGGTTGTTCGACCTGCATTGGTTCGGGTTCGGGTCGTTCCACTGGGTTATCCTGTGCAAGATCCATTTCAACCTCTTCAATCTTTATTTTTGGCGAAGTTACTTTCTTCACTTTCACTTTAGGTGGTGGTGTTTGTGGAGTCCGCATGGAAGGTTGGGATTTCTGTTTTCCTCGCGGCACAGCATGGTTTTGGGTTGGGCGAAGCGGTTCTAGGACTATCTCTGAAGAAATTGGAGAAGAGAGGCGCTCCTGTTTCTTCTTCTTTGTTTTGACTGAAGGCAAGGGTTCTTGTTTTGGGGTATCAACCACCTCTGCTTTTATACTACCGGGTGCTTCTCTATTCGAAGCTTTTGTGAAACTAGGAGCATGGGGAGGATGAGGAGGAGCAGGCAAGGAAGACCCTCTAGACGAGTTGGTGGGTGATGGTTTTCTGGGCTCCCCGGGCGTCGAATTAATGTCTTGAGCTATAGAAGTCACCCCGCTCTTCAGTTTAGACGATTTCTTGGATGTTCCAGATTTTAAGTTCGAATTGCTCAATCTAGCTAACCTCGCAATTAGGTTCTCTCTTGATATCATCGGTCTTACTCCAGAGTGTGTCATAGTCGGCTCTTCCCCGGACGGTTCATTTGGAGGCGTCGATTTAATATCTTGAGATTTCTCTAGTTGGGCATGAGAGGGTTTCTTGGTTGGCAATTCTGTCGACCTAATGATCTTTTTCGTGTGGGAATGTTGTGGGGCTTTATGGGTAGTCCTTTCGATCTGTAACGTGCTCAACGCTCGAGCAGCGTAAAAGTCTAGGATATGGTCGTGAATAGCTGTAACGCCCTTTTCGCGAAGATGTCCATCTCTAGCCTCTTCGTAGAGACTACGTATAATCCCAGAGAATGCTGCAATTGCATTCTCGTCGAGTGGCTCCAGCTTAAAATTTCGGATTGTAAGCTCCAGCTCAGGACCACTATCGGTATTAGTGCTCGATCTAGAAACTTTGGAGTCGACAGGGAAGAACTGGGTTTGGAAGGTCTGGGTTGTAAAGACATCTCCTTGTGATGGTGATGCGTTCCGGGGTGGGATATTACGCCGGCGGGGTAAAGGGCGCCTTGTACCTGGAATGAGTGGTATTTTCTGTGGTGGATCGGGTGACTTGACGTCGAAGAGTTTTCTGATATCTTTGAATGTCTGTCTAACTTCGAACAATCGGGCGGCGATTCCGGCTTCTTGATACATGGGTTCAAAGACAAGCTTTGTCACTTTCCTGGTGGCATTCAAAACTGCCCTTCTACTTGGTTGGAAGTTTTGAGTAAAAGCAGTCTTGAGATCGGCGCCGTTTCCAATTCTCTCAGCTGATAAGGTTTGGGAGAATTTTAACCATGCGATCTCCATGTACCATATTTCTGCTATCACTTGGACGAACAAACGAGACCATTGCTCCACTGACGGTATCGACACGGGCGAGACCGGAAGCGCATCGACACAAGCTTTAATAGCCGGTATTCGTCCAACCGGTTCCAAATCTCCATACATGTGGTCATCCCCACCAAGAACCGTAAATTCATCGACTTCCAGACAAGGATCTTTAGCGCGGGGCAGGTTTATATTGTGAAGGAGAGTACTAATCTCCGCGACGGTTGAATAGAAACCTGGCACTTTTACTTTTGCAGATCCTCCTGCTTCCCCCACTTTAGCTAAACCGAGCTGGTCCCCTCTCCTGAGGCCCTCTGAGAAACCTTGTCGACATGTTCCAGGGAATCGAAATCGATATTTTCGGAGTTGAAGAACAGCTCCCGGTTGTATTTGCGACAGAGATTCCAGAAATTTGAGGTTATGATTTGGTTTGACACTGTCGAGTTTGAAGAATGCATCGATTGAGACGAAACCGTCGCCGACAAGAGCGGAGAATGATTTGCCTGTTTCGATTTTAGTGTTGACCTTTTCATTAATGCATTATTATATTAGCGCCAAATGCTCATTGAAGATATGAAGTAAAGATTTCTAACTTACTCTAAGAATTTGGATATAGGTATATTGGTCCCTTGAGGGAGAGGCGATATAACGAGGGGGACTAAAGTCGACGAGTTTGACGAGCTTGTCCTGGTACGTGTAAATCGCAGGATCATTTACCCAGGTTTTGTAGCTTTCGGCGATAGGTTGTATAGCAGGAGCATGGGTGTTCCTTCTTTTTATACGAGCTTCTTTATTCTCCTCGAGCAGGGTCTTCAGGTCGGAGTCGAGATCGTGTCTGATGAATTCACGTAGGAGGTTCATCGTGGGATATGTGAAAGACAATGACGATGGATTGGACGGGAAGGGTCGAGAGCATGATATCGTACAGAGTCTGGTCTACAGGCTCAGATGCTTTCGTCTGTACGAGGTTTACAACGGTTGCTGTTGGATGCTTTAGCGGTTGCTTGTTTGGTTGGTTTGTGCTCTGCTGTGACGAGCTAGGTTTGCTAGGAAGACGCGACGCGGGCGGCTTTTGGTGGATCTTATTGTTGACCTTGTTAAACCAAACCAGGATACAGTATTATATTCGTTGCACCTCTCTTCCTCTCAACCAAATAAGCTAAGCTATGTAAGTGCAAAGGCATTTTCTACGGTTATTGGACCTTAAACATTTTAATTTTCGGCTCTTTAGATCTTGGACCATTTTAGTCTCAGCCCCAGAGCATTTCCGGCTGATTCCGATAGCTCGTCGATAAGACTTCGCAATATATGTATCGTCACGTGACATATATCTTTTTGACGAACCTACAGTCGAGTATTTCAAGGTGATGAGTCAAATCGATCTAATTTGGCATGTTTAACTTTCAATCGCGACTTAGCTTAGACAACAAGCTATTCGTAGGCTTCAGCTGGCAGCAGCAGCACCAGCCTGGCCGCATGCATGGACATGGACCTCGATTCGAATCGATGCCTGTCTAATGATTTCAGTCGTCCATGCCTTCGACTTGACTCCCCTCTTCTATTGTGAAACATTCATAATAAAAAGCGTGGAAACCTGTAGATTTATTATAACCCTGTCCAGTGAATTTTCCTTTTTGGCTCTCGTCGTTTCGATATTGATTGGGGTCTTGGTTACACTTTTGGTTGTGACAAACGGTACCTTACGTTTACATGCGCCCAGTTCGCCACCGCGGAACTCTAAACCCCATCGTCATCACCTCCATCTTGCCGCCACTATTCCTCTCCACTACCTTGTATATATCATACCCGTCTCATGGCTCGGAAAACCAGCAAGTTTCGTGAAGCTAGTGCGTTAGATCAGGGTTAGCTCAGTTTAGCAATATATTTACGCTTCAACACTGAATAAGGATCCTCTTAACCTCTCAGTCGAAGCTCAGCTTCAACACCCTGGTACTCCACACTTGGCCTACCCTCCCAAGCTTGCAGCTCGCTGACTGACCTTGGAGATGAACACTAGCTCCTCCTTCCATCCGTAAACCATGGAGCGTATAACCCAACGTCGGCCGTCTCTCGATAGCATATCCTCCGTCCTTCTACAACCCTCCCAGCCCTTAGATCCTGCCGTCCTGGATGATATTCATGCCCATGCCGCAAACTCCACTTCGCTGACAAGCTTCTCCCTCACACCGTCGAGAAAGAAATCTATAGTCCCCGAGCAAAGCAGCTTGAATCGTATTTATAGTCTCGTCAAGGGTGTCGTCGGGAGTGGCAAGGATTCTTCAGAGTCTCCTCCAAAGAGGTCGCGGTTCGACACTTCCAACAAGAATGACGATGCTGCCAGTATCAGATCCGGATATTCGCATATCGAGGCTTCCAATGATGTTTCTCACACGACACCCCCCATAGCCACCGCAAATCTACCAAAACAAGCCGACTTCTCTCCTATGAGCCCGTTCCAAGAACTCATTGCACCTATCAAGGGCCCGATGAGAAAGACAATACTGGTGGACAGAGCGGCTGCTAGGACACCGCAACCCGAAGAAAGAGGCCGCACAGGTCGAGAGAAGGTGTACGACGATCCGAGTAGAGCAGGAAGCTCTAAGTCTTTGGTCTCGATGGGGCAACGAACCCCGGCTTCTGCAACGTTTCCTCGTACTCCAACACCCTACCAGAACCACGCTCCTTTCGAAATCCCGAATCCCGAAGCTGGGTCTGGCGACGAACAAGATTTTGGCGACGAGCAGGAGTATGGGACAGTTGTAAACTCTCTGAATGAGGGTTCCGCTATTTTGGTTGACTCACAGGCCCGCCAAGGCCACTCTCGGCGTGAGAGCCTGATGAGCGTCAAATCTGCCCAATATGATCCCCTGTCTTCGAAAGCTATCGATGGAGATATCGATAATGACGACTTGGATGGCGATCCGGATAATGACAAAGTCAGCGAAATATCGACAGATGATGATGATGCGGTTATTGAGATGGGAGGTTATTTGGGCAAGGTTTCGGGGTTGGGCAAGGCGCTCAACGACAAGAATATAGAGCAAGCGTTGGCCAAAGTCGAAGCTGTAGCTACAAATTCTATTACCCCTGGCAAAGAAGTTCGACGGACATCTACCTCAACTTCGGCTATTCAATCACCAACTGCCGCTGCATTCTCACCAACCGCCTCAAGACATCAATATCGAGCATCCATTGACAAGACGATGGAGCTCCCTACGGATGACTTGTTGGTCAGAGAAATCATTGCTGAACCTCTTCCCCATCATCCTTCAATATCATCCCCTTTGCTAGCAACGGAAGAAGTTCCTCAGGAAGATATTTCACAAGAAGATGCTTCAAGTATCTACGATGGCAAAGATACAGGCTCCCAGCACAAACCCGATGAATTAGCCGCTGCAATACTCGATCTTGATGAAACCTCTCGGGTTCAAAAGCCAAGATTTAAGCCTGCCACTCAGCACGGTCTTCTGCAGCGAGGCTCATCATCATCTTCTGTCGCAACAGGTACCACTACAACTGGTAGAGGCGACTTGGGCACTGCAGAAATGTCTCGTTCCTTTGGACAAGACGGATATCTGAGACAATCACAAGCATCTTCTAAGCTATTCCAAAATGAAGCCAAGGTTGGCGCTACTTTGAGGCAACTCCGACAAGGGAAGGGGTTGTCTCGAGACTTTTGGATGAAAGACGAAAACTGCAAGGAATGCTTCATTTGCCAAAGACCATTCACGACCTGGAGGCGAAAACATCATTGCCGTAAGTTGCACGAACTCTTTTCTCATATCTGGAGAATGGTACTAATAAACTCAGGTACATGCGGGCAAATCTTTTGCTCTAAATGTACAACCCTCGTTGATGGCGACAAGTTCGGGCATAATGGCAATATGCGAGTGTGCATCAACCCATGTCTTCAAATACTCGACAACTACCAAGATGATGATAGCTCGGGAACAGAGGCAAATTATTCTTTCAAGCAAAACCGAAGGGGTCCCTCGAGTAACACACCCAAAACACCGAAACTCGGCCGCCCAAAGTCCGGAGTGTTCGATCCTCAAACTACAACTCCGAAAAAACGACCCAATCGTATGGGAAATAGGCAAGGTGGCACCATGGACTACGATAATTCTACTGTTGCCAACCCAAGTCGCCCGAGTAGCGCAAGATCAATGCGCAGACCTGTCAGCTCGTATAATCTACTGCAACAAGGGCAGCAACCCGGAACACCAGTTTCTCGTCATCAGCACACAAAGTCGCTAAACAGATGGTCGATATTCAGTCAACTCCAAAACCCTGACACAAACAACGAAGATCATCGTGCGCCCTTCCAAGACCCGTCCAACGATGCCTTCAAACTTTCTATCAAAGACAGCATCATTGACCCTGAGCTTGCACCCTATATGAGTGATGAAGACGCAGATGGCGAAGAAGAACCTATGGGGATCTTTGCCACCATAGCACCGAAATTCCAGAGCCCTCAGGAAGACGAGATGCTCAGGCAAATCTCCGCAAATACAAACGCTCTCTCAAACGCCTTTGCTGAAGGTAACGGTGGTCCAAGCGAAATAAAGGCCATCAAACCTCCAGTACGTCACAAAAAGACTGTGTCGATATCAGCACCTCTGCCTCAGGCTGGCGCACGAATGCATCCTCTACCACTTCCTTCTAATGTACCTTACCCGGGGCACAGGAGAAGGAAATCAGGATACAGCATGGGCCCTCAAAATCCTCTGTTATCATCCAATTATCTCTCCATCCTCCAAAAGTCCAACAATAAGCAACTTCTTGTACCAGGCAACAGGAGCTCATTTGGAGCCCTGCTGGGAGCGCCTCAACTAGACCCCGGATTTGTCAAACAACTTAAGCCAAAAGTTGAATTAAATCCAGCTTCTGTCGAACACGTCAAGCGATTGCTTCATCAAATGCTCGAGGCAGCCAAAATCGACAACATCAAATCGTGGGAATCTGCGTTGTTGCCAGCAATCTTCAAATGCACGGACGAGGTCAAACCGGATGTTCGTAACGGGGAATCGATCGATCTTCGACATTTTTGCAAGATCAAAAGAATAGCTGGAGGAAAACCAAGTGATACTCACTATGTCAGTGGTGTCGTGTTTACCAAGAATTTGGCACTCAAATCGATGCGAAGGTCGATAAATCAGCCTCGGATCGCAGTCGTCGCTTTCCCTGTAGAGTATCATCGTGGCCACCAAAACCATTTCATGAGCTTGGAACCGGTGATAGCTCAAGAGAAGGAATTCCTCCGCAACATGGTCAACAGAATCCTATCCCTCCATCCTACGATCGTACTCGTTGAGAGAGACGTCAGTGGCCTCGCCCTCGAATATCTCAGACAACACAATATTGCCGTGGCCATGCGTGTCAAACCAAGTGTAATTGAAGCCGTGGCTCGCTGTGCTCAGGCGGATATCATCATGTCCGCCGAGGAAACAGCATTCAGATCGCACCGGGTTGGGAAATGCCTGTCCTTCGATGTTAAGACGTATGCTCATAAGGATATCACAACGGCTAGCCATCGAAGGACCTATATGTATTTTTCAGGGTGCAAGAGTGACCTAGGATGCACGATTGTGCTCCGAGGTGGAAATGCGTCAACTCTGGCAAAGATTAAAAGAATCACGGAGTTTATGGTTTATGCCGTCTACAATATGAAACTCGAGACGTGTTTAATGCAGGAACAGGGTGCAATCATTCCAGCTTCTATCCCTGAAGGCTCACTTGAGCGGAGTGGGACTTTGAGACCGGATAGGCTGCCTGAGAGAACAAATACGGAAATGCCTACTGTAAACTGTGTGGATGCACAGGGTGAGCTCAAGGTTGCCAATAACATTGTCTCTGCAGAGATCTCAGAGGAACCGGCAGCTATGGATGAGAAGACGGAATTGAAGGAGTGTGAGGAGCCTAAAGCAGAGGATACCCAAACTACTGACAAGAGCCCTGATGGCGAAAAACAAAGGTCGTTATCACAATCCGCGAAACTTATCCCAGAATCCTCTGAGGACTACCCGGACGACTTGCCCGCCCCCAACTACTATAGTGAATACGTTAAGGAACACGAAGACAAGATACTATCCGTCTCGCCCTTCATCAAATTTGCTCAGCCGCATCTTCTCATGAGGGCCCGTGATTTTGAGCGACGATTAGAATTTCTCAAAAGACAAATCAAGCAGACGTCCGCCGAGGATCCCGAAAAACGGGGCGATCCAGCCGACGAGATGTTCGAACTCATCACGCCAGAGATGCTCCACGGCCAATTCGCTAGCAAGAGCCACAAGATGAACGAGCTAGTCCGCGCAGTCCACGAAGCGGAATATGACAAGGTTTTATTCATTTACGAAACTCAGAAGAAGCAGTGGGAAAACTATCTTGCGCAGAACGAAGATTTGTTTGACCCGCTTGAGCACCAACGTATAGTTATGCTATACAGTATGATTAGCACGGATACGTCAATTCCCTGCCGTGGACCAGAAATGATCCTCTTCGAGTATTATAACGACCAGCAAGATGACACGGAGTATCGAGAAAGAGATTACTTTAGAGAGGCTGACTGCACCTTGGGACAATATATTCACGATCTAATTACGACAAGAGACTACCTCTGCGACACAGGATGCAGCAAACGAATGATGGAGCATCATCGATCGTACGTGCACGGAGACGCAAGAATTAGTGTGCATGTGGAGGAACACAAGTGTCCCGTTGAAAGCGATGAGGATGAGATTATGATCTGGAGTACTTGCAAGATTTGCACAGACAAACCTCCGACGACGCCTATTAGAATGAGTGATTCCACGTGGAGATACTCTCTAGGGAAGTTTTTCGAGACGTCCTTTTGGAGCACCGGCCTCAAAACTACGATGGAGGGGTGTACGCATGACCTGCATCGTGAGCATATTCGCTACTTCGGCATGGAGAACTATGCGGTGCGGATTGAGTACCTTCCCATCGATCTGATGGAAGTGATTGTTCCTCGTCCGAAGGTTACCTGGAAACCCGAGATTGATCTAAAGATGAAGAACGAGATATATCATACGATGAATCAAAAGATCAATCGGTACTGGGATTCAGTGGTGCAGCGCTTGAAGAGTCTCAACGTTGAAACTGTGGCGCCGGAAAATCTTGAAGCTTGCAAGACCGAGATCAACTCTCTTTTAATAAGGGCGGAAGAGGAACGAACCTGGTTGGTCATGAAGCTTCAAGAGAAGTACACAGATTCGAGATACTACGAGGTCATACCATTGAATAGGGCTATGAGAGCCTTGCAAGAACGAGTCTCGGATTGGGATAATGAATTTACTGATTTCTACGAGAAGTTTTTCCCGTCTGAGAAGGATATCACAAGGATGGCAACGGCGCAATTGAAAAAGCTGTTCTTGGATAGGAGCTCTACCGCAAGCTCTGTGCCAACGGATACAGAGTCGACTACTACGGCGGATAAGGAATCTATACAGTCTGTGATTATGGATGATGGAACTGGGGTTTCGCCTACTACTGTCAGACGACCATCACAAATGAGTCCTGAGCACGCGCAGGAGGTTTTAACATCTGTAGTGGAAGACGAAAAGGGACACGCGCCTGATGAGAGCGAGTCTAGGCAGAACAGTGTATCTGAGGCGAGCGGGAACCCCGCGGATTCAACAGAACTCAAACCAGAGGGTGAAGCTAATAAGGGAATGGAGGTTACGGGACAGGATGATGCTAGCACACATGGAACCTCTCCGGAGCCGCCTTCGAGTCCGGAAATGACGAGGGCAAATTCGCTGTCGGCTAGTGTCGCGACAATGCCTTCTGTCACCGATGAATCTTCGGTTCCGATCAGTCCTGCGAATAGCAGCCCTACACTTGAGCGTCATCCTGCTCCACAACAACCTAGAAGGGAGAGCTCCGAGCAGTCTTTGATTTCACCCGCTGAAAGTAACCAGAAACTAGACGACCCTAAGCAACAGCAGAATGAAGAAAAGGAAGTAAAGCAAAAGGATCCGAACGATACTGCATCGTCAAGTGATGCTACTACTCCCACACCACAGTCTGCAATTCCAGTTTTAGCTAAGAACGCTGCCGCACAAAAACGAAAGGGGCCATCTCCTATCCCTCCTGGCCGCAACCCTGGCCCCTATGGAGCCGGTCGAACATCTGCCAATGCTTCCACCATATCATCGACTTCAACCACTCGTGGTTTGGGTCTCGGTCTATCCATGCGCCCCACCGATCCTCTTAGAAAGAAGAGCGATAAGGGCAAGAAACTCCAAAAGCCTCCACCGGAACCCAAGCCTGAGCGTCAAAAATCCGAGAAAATCAAAATATCAGACCGTATGAGACATGTAACGACGAGTCTTACGGGGAAAAGCAAGCCGACACAGCTACCCATTCCTCGTTCTCACCCGATTATCCCCATTGGAGGCTCCGGACCTCGAGTCTCTAATTTGGCCAAGAGGTTCGAGGAACTAAGCAGGGAGTTCCAACGGGAGCGGGAGAATAACGAGAGAAGAACGCTGGCGAATCGTCGATCCCGTGCGTTCCCTGTTGTTTCGATGAATCCCATGGTAGAGGTGTTTAGGGATATCGAACAGGCTGCGCAGGAGGTTTCGGATGACGAGATCGATGATGTGACAGTCCCAGAACCGAAAAAGGTAGCCGTGCCAGAGTCGAACAAAATTGCAGAGAATATGAATGCTCTTCAGCACACAAAGCCGAGTCCGGAGATCCAAGCAAATAATACGCAGTCTGATACGACTCCTGAGACGAAGGAAGATCAGTCTCCCACGAAATCGGATAGTCCTACCACTGGGGAAACTGCTGGTGAAACTAGTGGAGAAGCCAGACCGAAAACTTCAGAGAATGAGGTTGAAGCGAGCGATACGGAGATGTCACTTGTTAGTGATAGTGAATCCTCCAAGATATTATCTGCGGTCGCCGAAGAAGTTCTCAGAGGTCCTGATGTCTCTGATGAGATGAAGGCCGAAGTCGAAGCCGGACTGCAGCGAAGCGAACGATCATCTTTGATGAGATTGCTCACGAACTTTTGGTCCGAACGATCCGCCAGCGGTTGGAGTGCTCTAGAGTACCCGCTCATGCCGTCAGATCACGTTTTTATCGACTCAGATGTCATCGTTCGCGAGGATGAACCGAGTTCTTTGATCGCGTTCACGTTGGGAATGCCAGCGTACACTCAAATGTTGGAGAAGCTGAGAACCGATGCTATGAACAGTCTTGAGAGCTCCGTTGGGACTTTGATCCACGAGGGAACGACACACCATCATCACCAGCATTCAAACGAATTTGACCATGCGGTGCAACGTTCACTACTCAGGGAGACCGGGACGCATCTTAGGTATCAATTCCCCAAGGGCAACGCGAGAATGTATTGCAAAGTCTTCTTCGCAGAGCAGTTTGACGCCCTGCGTAGGAATTGTGGGGTGGCCGATCGATTCATCGAGTCCCTTTCCAGGTGTGTTAAGTGGGATTCCAAGGGCGGCAAGACCAAATCCGTGTTTCTCAAGACGTTAGATGACCGTATTATTCTCAAACAACTGTCACAGATTGAAACTGCGGCATTTTTGAAATTTGCGCCGTCGTATTTCCACATCATGTCAGAAGCACTGTTTCACGAGCTTCCAACAGCTATTGCGAAGATGCTGGGGTTTTTTACGATTTACATCAAAAATCCGAACACTGGTACAGAATTAAGGTGGGATTTGCTTGTTATGGAGAACTTGTTTTATGACCGTAAGATGTCGAGGGTAAGTGAACAAATCACATTATCGGACAATTTAGTGCGGCAAAATGCTAATGCAGGTGAATTCAGACATTCGACCTCAAGGGCTCAATGCGGAACCGGTACGTTCAAGAAACCGGCGAGCAAAACGAGGTCCTTCTAGACGAAAACATGGTTGACTATATTTGGAAAAACCCTCTTTTCGTCCGCGAACACTCCAAGAAGCTCCTCCGCGCTAGCTTGTGGAATGATACTCTATTCTTGGAGCGAAATCAGGTTATGGATTACTCACTCATGGTGGGTATTGACGACCAGAGAAAGGAGTTGGTGATTGGGCTTATCGGTAAGTAAAACCCGCAGCGTTTCTCGGATCTTACTGTGCCAGCCTTTATTTCCCAAACAGGAAGTATGATTTATGCCTAACAACTCTTTTTCCTGCACAGATTGCGTGAGAACATATACTTTCGACAAAAAAATCGAAAATTATATCAAGTCGACAGGTATTGCCGGTGGTCGGAATAAACCGACAATTACAAGTCCGAAAGAATACAAGAGGCGGTTCAGGGAGGCTATGGAGCGGTATGTGCTCGAGGCGCCAAAGTATGTATCCCTGTCCCAAACCCCACAAAGCGAGGTGATAAACTGCCTTCTGAGGCAGGCAGACAAGCCGCAGCGCTTTTGTAACAAAAAGATGCATATTGCTAACCAATGTCGTTTTTCGATGTGAATTGCAGCTGTTGGAGGCAGCCTAGAGTTACTTGGCTCAATCCTGTTGGGATTCCGTTTGCTGCGAAGAAACAAATCGAGGAGGCTCAGAAGGAAAGTGTCGTTTGAGGTAGCTCTGGGGTTCGTTTGAGATGCCTCTTTACATAATACAACACGATCGGATGATGGATAAGCACATCTGCTGGGGCCCTTTCCTCTTTCCCTTCTCTTTCCTTCTTTTTTATTTACTTTTATACGAATTAAATTCGACTATTATCTTGTACAACATAGCCTACGGACTACGCGGTAGCAGGTGCTTGGAATCCCGCCGCTGAGGGCTTTTTGAGAAGGTTTCCAAATTTCATCCCCTTGCATACACATTTGGTTTTTTGGGATTTTACCCGAGATGATGGATTATCAAGGTGGAGCTAGCTTACACAGCATCTACCGATAATGATTTTCTGACAGGAATATTTTTTTTTTGTTTGGTTTCTACGAGGCTTTTAGCGAGGTGTTTTCTGGAAAGGAGCAGGTTATTTTGGGGCGTGGAAGGTCTTTGTCATCTTCATTATTTTTTTGTACGGTATATCTTTGTGTATGGTTTTTTTTTCTTTCTTTAAGCCATGCTATAGAATACAAATGAAAAATCTTAGGAGTGGGTATGGAGTTCAATATTTAGTAATTATTAATTGATAATAATGTAGTCAACATTTTTAACTAGGTGGTTCTATGGATCTGAGGCCTTTGGGAAAGGTGGCGTGCTATACGGCCGATAACAGCTGAGAAGCACGTAAGGTTGATGAGCAGGCATCACATCATATTATTCATCGTCGACTAACAACCCGTGTTACATGTTACCGCATGTGTTTAGTACGTATGTGGTCTTATCCTCACCTACCTCTTATGTCTCTAGTTGTTTGCTCTATGTACAATGCAAACTTGATATCTTCGTTGAGCCATATCTAGGTGATCACTATCATTATGGGGAAGTTTTGAAACAACAAAGAGCTGATTGAACGGCTATTCTATCCACTTTTTCTAATTTCTGAAAGGGGAAGTATCGGCCGAAGTCTAGATCTTACTCTTTAGCTTATTGAAAATAAGACATTACAACACGGAAAGGGAGAAACTAGATGACAAAATATATTGTGAAGGTGTAATATCAAGTTTACATGTTCTTAATGCGCACTCGGACCTCTGTGCATACTCCGGATTGCTACGCTTTGATTTGAATATCAGATAGGAATAGTATGATATGTTTAAACTCAAATCAGAAGGGGTTCCCGGTGTGTCTCTGGGCCGGTAGACGGGAGTACCGTCGACGTCTACGGCGATTATCCCGGATCATGACGGTTGGTTCGGGGGACTATACCGTTTGAATGTGATATCTTGAGACATGGCTTGAAAAATTCAAATCGGTACCTGATTTATCATGAGTCGAGGGAGTTTGCTTTTCTGTTTGGTGTTTACGATTGTGGTTCGGTTTGGATGGCAAAATATGTTTATGTGTGTCAAGCCCGTCTACGGCCGGAGAATGAAGATAGAGGTGGTCATTTGTATTTGGCGGATGACTTGATTAGTTTTTAAGTTATCTTCTTTTGATAATTTTGCCACTTGCATTGATATCTTGGGTTAAACTTGTTTGGAAGTTGAATAATGCCGTCGCTTGTGTGCTCTGCTTTTGATATATTGAAGTTCGGCATGACATGTACATGACACTTTTCCAATGATCATATTACGATTGGTACCCCGCTAGAGGTTTAACTTTTGACACCATGTACGAAGTACCTGCGTATACGTCCCTGTCCTGGTTAATCCAGCTCGAATCAAAGGATCGTGGATTTGAATCCTTGTATATTCGATAACAGCTATTATTTGAAAATTCATTTTCGAAGAAGTGTGGGGTGTGCCTCGATTCAGTGACCTTGCATGCAGTTGCAGAGTGGCTGAGGCGATATTTTTCGGGGTTAAAGCCTCATTTGACCGGTCTATTTAATATTGAAATTATTTCTTTATGGACTCATGAAGGATGTGCCACTGCTCAAAGGTCGGCTGACAAGATTCATCTAGGCCCCTCGGTGTTGAGAGCGTAGGCACACGCGGTGGAGTACTCGGGTTATAAGTTACAGTAGCAACAGTGGATATCTGTGATTTTACCATTCTTTCTTTTTGACAAATATTGCATGCAAGAACGGGAGGTCTACAACCCAATGTTATTTGATGAAATAACATGAATTTGTGTATCCACGGCACAACTTTCATCAAACCAATTTATGTTGCTAGTGTGAAATATTGGAGAGGCAAGAAATTGGCAGCTAGGCAATCACCATGCATGAGGTTAAGGCTACCAAATCGATCGAAACAACGTTGGAAGGTCAGAGCAACCATACATTCAATGCGAATCGAAAAGGTGCTCCCTCAACTCCAAGCCGTGTGTTACATTTGAACATTTTCGGACACCGGTTCGTATTCTGAACGAGCTTTAGAAGAAAAAATAACATCAACAACTAGCTAAAATAACACTAGCTTGAACAACCTCCTCCGTTCGATCACGAAATAGATGATCGAAACGTACCAACGAAAAAGGGCAAGTGTCATCATCTTTTCGTCAGCGTAAGACCTATTTACCCGGTGATATGGAAACTCGATACCAAATATTGCAATCCTGAGAGGAGCAGGAAATGTTCAGCTCGTCGTAAAAATCGGAAAGGCGAGGGGCTGCGTTATGTTCGTGTCTGTATTCGAATGTATATTGCATATCGTAATTTCGTTTAATTTCTGCATATCATCAGCTAAGCTAGCTCGGTCCGGAGTTTGCTGATGGTTTATTTTCTTATGTCTTTCTACGCATTGACGGTAAGGTGGTTGAACCAACCCGCTTACCAAGGAAATCCGAAATGGTGGAGCTGCTATTTTGGGATACTTCGTGTCCAGACTATTTTTTGCTTTGTCAATGCAGTGTTTTTTTTTTTTCGTCAGTTGGAGCTGTTGGAGGCAATTGGCTGGATCCATTGGATTGTGGGTTTGGATTCCAAAGCCCTGTTTTCTGGGTGGCTGTCAAAATAACTTTCACGGTGGCATGGGGGTCGCTCAAGCGAGCAAATCAACGGGCTGGAATCCGATGCTGCTCTCTGGGGGAACGGCCGCACCAAATTTCCATATTCGCGCGCTTCTTAGGTTCTGCTGGCGGCAAACCTGAAAACCAACCATTTGATGGCGGGTGGCTAAATAATTGAGCATATGCTGTCAAAAGTCCGAAAGATTTCGAAAGAGGTTGATCAGTCGGATTGTGGGGTGAGAGAATCCCCTTGGTAATCTCCTACGAATCAATTACGAGGAATGTGCAGGTGCAATTAATTCGGCATCAATGAGCTCTTGGATTCTCGGAGAATAATAAGAGTGCCATTTCGGGACGTTCAATTGACCAATTGATGCGCCCTTCGATGCAAGGTGCTTTACTCGTAATAACGCTAGACCATTTTATATCGTTCATTAATCTCAATATCTTTCGCCCTTGATGAATCCAGGGAACAGGATGTACTGGTTACATTGGTTACAGGCGACCTGCATTAGTAAGGTAATGTACCAGGTACTATATTTATATACCTAAACTTTCAATTACGAGACGAAATCGTAATGGTATGAATCAATTGATCTTGGCTTTCCCGCGAGCTGGAGGAACTAAGGAATCAGCAGATGCCGTTCCAAACAACCCTTTTGTTCTCAATATATTGAATATTTGATGGCTGAAATGGGATTGGACTTCTCATCCAATCAGACCGACGCATTGACTGGGAAAGGGCAAGTGGAGCTCTTTTGGGAGATGGGGGGCTAGAGCCTGATGGGTATGGCATCATTCGGCATCGGAATACCCTAACCTCAAAGGACCTGGGTTTGCCCCAAATACGTCTTCCAACATTTCGATCCACTTGTGATCGACGGTGGAATATTTGGTATGAGGACTGGAAAGACTATTGAATGATCTCGAAGGACGAGGTTGAAAAGGGTCCTCTTTCAATGATCCATTCTTAGGTGGGTACAGCAGGGGTCACGGGCTTCAGTATACCAATTTCTGGGTTCGAATTGAAAGAAATCTTGTTGTTTATACCAATATAAGCATCGTGCATTTGATATAGATTGCCCGCATGAATTTTGCAGTATTAGTTTTGATATACAGGCGCTCTAGAAGGGCAGATTATCCGGCGAGATATCGCGGGAGGGATATAATTTGTTTTTTCTTTCCTGCCTTCGAATTTTCAAACTCTTTTTAATTGCAAGATTGAGCAGATGAATATATCCTCGGCGAGCCCATTATGGTCGCGCGTCTACCGACTTGCATGTGCATAGAATGCAAGTGTGAGTGAAAATGAAGAAGGGCATAACGAATTGCGTCTTGAGAAACCTGCAGAGCCGGGCTCGGGTTCAGCGGACGGTGTTTTGGAAACTGGTGCCGCTTAACCCTCCACGGGCTCGGTTCCAACTGAAAATCGGTTGACCAGTAAGAAACGCTAGACAGCCTGGGGAATATCTTCGCGAGATGAAGGAAACAAAAATAAGATGGCCCGGAGACAGATGTATTTTTGACCTGGTCATACGACATGAAAAACGATTGAGTATCCGAGAAAAACGAAATCTCACGAAAATTTCTCGAAAGTAAAAAACCTGGAGGCTCTCTCTCATAGAAGAAAGCAAGGGCACACCCTGTTGTTAGAAGAAGAGAGAGGTCTAAGATTACATTCTGCATTGATGCCAAATAGAGAGAGAGAGTCTGCAAACTGTGCATCGCCAGAATTATTTTGGGGTACACAGGAAAAGCACCAAGAAATCGATCGATGAGGAACCAGATCCAAAAAAAGGAGAATTACGTACAGGGAGCCCGCAGGATGGGCTGGTAGGCACTGGCAGGCCTCGTTCGCTCCTCTTGTCACAGTTGACGTCTGCAGTAGACGGTTCAAGGTGTGAGCGGCGGCATTTGGGGGAAATCTGGGTGCTTGTTGGAGCTGGTGGCCAGGGCCAATAGGCTCCTTCAATAATAATTTGGACTGGCTGCACATTCGAGAGAGCAAGATGTAAACATGTAATGTACGCCTCCTTCCCGACCGGGGTCTGATTAATTGCTGCTATTGTTATTCCGCTGGGCTGCATTCCTTTGGTCGTCACTGCTCTTCGCCCCCCAGGGCCCCACACCGTCCCACCCACTCCGTTTGATTGACCGAGTCGAATGTTGAATGCAGCGCAGAGGGAGGCCTTCTGGAGGATGGGATGGGCAGCAGGCAAGGCTCGATTTCTGGGGCTCTTTTTCGTTGGAGGCTAAAAGTGTCTGAAGCAGCGCCGGGCAGGGTCGAGTTAGGCAAGTGTATCACTTCGCTCTTGGAAGGGACCCTCAATAATCATGTTTTCTTTTTGGCGAGGGGCGGAACAGCCTTCGAGTTACGGAGACGTATGAAAACAGATTAATTGATGTTACCAGATGGGAGTACAGACATAATAAGGAATATTAATTATCTTTCTTAGTTTGGTGTAGTTATTCGGAGGGAAACATAAAGACGAAGGGATGCCCCTCCACTAACCGTCCATTCGCCGTTTTCATCTCATCTCATCTCTTTTCAACAGTAACCCCTCGGTCCAGTCCACCGTCTATACAGATACACATACATATTCTTACTAAAAGCATCTACGTATATAAAAACCAAAAGTATATAAAAGCGAATAGTCTAGAACACCGGTTGTTCCTATTCCTCGTTTTCGTGACCATCTTTGACTCAATCCCAATTCGACCCTCGGCTCCGTCTAAATATACCCTGGCCTGAAAGAAAAATCCAGTCACGAAACTCACACGTTCGTCTCGTCTGGACCCCGTTTTATACCGCATTCGTCCACCTGCAGAACGAGAAGGATCCTACTATTTTATTACTTGGCCCTCGAGTCTTTCTCCTCTCCATTTCTTACTCACATTTATAAGAGTATCGCTTGGGAACGCGCGTGTCTTGCATATTTTCCATCTCATCGTCATCGCCCCCTCGCATTGCAATTACATACCCACTCTCTACTAGTACAGACGAGTAGGATTCGGCCATATATAAGAATATAGGAATATACAAGAATATATAAAACATGGAGTACTCCACCCGACGACCAGCCCTCCCTTCACTCCTCAACCAACAGCGTCGCTCCTCTGTACCGCGACTCTCAATCATCATCAAGGACTCGCGCTTCCCCGACACCAAGCATTTGATCTCTCCAATCTCTCCAATCTCATCCCCGCGAGGCAGATCGAAAAACATTGCCACCGTGGTGGTTATGTCCCCGCGCCTCTTCTCGCCTGCAAAGACTCCAACCAAGATTCTATCACCAGCCAGCTCTCGCCGCGGAAGCGAAGAGTCATCGTCCAGCCGTCGAGCATCTCGAACATCAATCAGCATGGGTTCCACTCGACGAAGAGAAAGCATCATCTACAGAAACGAGCAGGAGTATGACTCCGCGACCGCGATTGTCGAAAGAAAAGTTACTCCCGAAGACACTCCCATGGACGAAGACTTCCCGTCCACCGCGGGTTCGGTCGCTCCCATGGTCACCAAAGTCAGGGCCTACTCGATCGCGACACTGAAATCCAGACGGCGGACAACACGCAACGCTTGCATGCAAGAACAAACCCCAATAATGGTCGCCGGCCCCAGAAGACGGTCCAGCATCGTTGTCGTCCACAACTGCTCGCCGGCCGCCTCTGCCCAACGGGAATTCTCCGAAATGCCAGAGGAGAGCGAAGATGAGGCTTGAAGTAAAACAGCATTCACCTCTTTCAACTTTCCGACCGCGATTTGAAATACCTTTCACATTTTTTTACTTCATTGTACATACGACCCCTTCACGCAACCTGGGTGGATCAATCATCTTCGATACTCTTTTGCTTTTCTGGTGTTTATATATATGGCCTTGGTACACGGATCACTGGGCCGGTTTGGGATTCTATTTCATGGTGGTTTCGTTTTGGATACGCGCACGGACTTCTTACTATTCACGCCTTTTAATTCACGACACTTCACGACCTTACTTTCTGTATCATATCTTCCACCTTTACGACCTTTCAATGCCTTCGGTGTTTATATTTGTTTTGCTTCTTTCTTTTGGCTCAAAAGGTGTTCATGACATGGAGTTTCTAACGGGTTAACTGTTTCTTCCTTTTTTTTTTTTTTAAATTTTTTTTTAAATTTTTTGTCACGACTCAAGTCTTGCTTGATTTGATGTTCATATTTGCATGTCTACTTTTCTGTAAGAGAAATCTACAAACAACCGTCTTGACGATGCGAATGAAAATGAAATGAAATTTCATATGACAAAAAATTTTATGGTGCATCACACCGTCCCGTACATTCCGTAGACCCATAGCTCGGCAAGTCCGCTTTGACGTCAAAAATTCAAATCTTTCTTGTCCTACGAACGAATTTTGGCGGGAAAACCAGCTAAATCTCCCCTGGTCTAGTTTCTGCCGTGCATGAAAATGCCACACTAAGCGTCCATATTCTTCCATGTTGGACCGGAGTTCCCAACTGCAAAGTACGTACGTCCACCCAAATATCTGTGGTGTTTGTTAGCATGTTGTACCACCTACGAAGCCCATCCATTGAGAGTGTCCAACATGGAACATGTGAGTGTTTTAAATGTATTGCATCGGACGGGTGGCTTATTCGGAAATCCTATGAAGAGAGACATGAGAGAACGGGCTCAGATCTGCTCAGCCGTACGTACTACTGCAGACGTCAATCATAATTTTCGACGAGCCCGTGTGCATGTGCGCGCTCGTTCGTTCGTTTAATTCAGCCCTCCAATCTGGGTCGTCTACATGAAACATGTCTGCGACCTCCGTCGACCCCACGGGTACACCGGTTCACCCTGAAGCGAGCAGATTGAAACATTTGTACACAATGAAAAGTAGATAATGTCGGCATGCATATATGAACCCGTTGCATTGCATTGTGTCGATGATGGGACACTGTAGGGTTTGTTATTGGCGAATCGAGAGGGATGCCTGGATTCGAGTATCATGAGATGAGGAAAACTGGAGAATTGGCGTGCTTTTTGCGTGCTTCGCTAGCTTTGTGCTGAAACATTCGAAGATAGGATTCGTTATTAAGCTATATTTTTGGATATATGATCCATCTAGATCTAGACTTATGCATATGATTCCTATTATCGATATCATATCCGTATCTTCAAGAACAACTGTATAATAGATTCACGATCGAAATGCCTCACAAAACTTGGTGCCGCATATGTGGCAGACTAATCGGGACTTGCAACGTTACAACACAAAGACAGCAAATTTTGTACCAGGGTCCACGAATGCATTCGAGCGGTGGTGAACTTTGTCATTCCAACCAGTCTCCCGGCTACTATAAACTAGGGTTGACATGTCCTAGCATCATGGATTGACTATAGATCATATGCTCATATACCTTATAGATGATTAGTTTAACAACAGACAAAATGCGAAAATGTGTCATGATTCACCCTCGTACCCGAGTTCCTCCCATTTATTTGAAACGATTATTTTCTGGTTAATATTTTCAATAACGTCGGTCATTTTTGTATTGCCAACTCTGTTGCAAAGATGTTACTAACAACTAGGTGAAGAACTAGTAGCAGGGGGGACCATATAACTTTATTTTAATGGTATCGGGTGTCGATGTGACTCCGCCGTGACACCGTGTCAAATTCCTAGGTAGAGACGAGTTGGTCTCTGCCCATAGTGCAAGCAAGCTCTTTCGGTTTGTTACATTGCAAGTGTCTACAAACCGCCGGTCGCTCACTAGATACCTCACTGGCTCCCGAAGCAAGGAGCATGGGTGTCAGTATATTGAGCGAGTACGAGATTGAACTCGTTTAACCATACTGTGACTCTATGCCTATACCTATGCCTAGGTGCCTGGATACCTGACGGCGCTCATAGGTACAAACACCATGGAGCTCGGCAGAACTTCGAGGACGGATAGATTGAGACGACCAGATAAACTTTTGTAGGTGATATGGTCTTGTGACGACTTGTATATGTCCGAAACCGGGGACTGTGCTATACATACGCGGTCCTAGCTCCCTTGACAATATCTTCGGGAAGGATATGCGGGTGTACGATAGACGGCAAGATGCAGCATGGGTATTTAGTCTTTCTTCCTTAATGGGGTATATCTGCGATAGGTCTTTGGGGAATATCTTAGGTTATCAAAACATTACGAGTCCCTAGAAACTAGCTACTCGATAGGCTTTTCGTTTTTATTTTTTAAAAATCTTGATAAATGATTGGCTATGTTGAAACTATAGTCTTACACATGTATGATGCTGATGCCGAGCTGAGTAGCGGGATACCCCTCCCAGTTGCCTCGTAAACTAAACACTTGATGTGAAGCCTCGTAGGCTTCCAAGCTGCCGTCTTGTTTCGTAAGCCAGCCGCGAAGCATGAATCTGTCGTCAGCTCCCATCTAGTTCACATGTTTATCTAACATTTCTGCGTAAATGTGTTTATGACACCACCGGTTCCTAGGAGTGCCAGGGCAGAGCGCAGGTTGGATAACGTATTCTAGCATATGACCTTTGCTGTTGATCAAGAATGATTGTTTCATACCGCCCGATATTGAGTCATCTATACGAAGATATCATGCCGTGCTGGAGATATCTCAGAACTTGAACCGGAGCTCTCTCAAAAAACTTTGGATTACTTGTGAGCCATGAGTTTCTGAACTCCGAGACAAACGCCATCGAAGAAGACTCATAAAACTGTCTCGTACCCTGGAATACATGTTGCATCCGAGGCCACGTTTTCACCCAGATTCGAACAATGTGTGTCTACAATGCGAATCGAGCGGGGATGGTCTGTGCTCCGATCCGGCTAGTGCCGTTTCGAGGAACTTCGCAGCAAATAATTTCGGTGTATCGTTATCACATATCTTATCGATTGCGGTTCCGGTGGCAAAATTGCGGTTTTGGTAAGTCTGGCTCACTGCGGGACCAGTTTTGGTCATTTTGTCGCTCCAGCCATGCGCAATCGGCGCACCTGAAAAGTCAAAACTCGGTTGTTGTTGCTGTTGGAAAATCCCAAAGCGCAGAACCTGAGCTGACGAATGAGTCTTGCGAGCCGTCTTTCGAAGAAAACAGGGGTGGACAACGCTCGTCTCTTTCCTATCAAACTCATCAGGCAAGCCTGGCCTACTGCGAGACGACTGTCAGGCCCATTTTTCCATTCGTCGCCTGCGTGGGGAGGTATTTCCGTGTTTCTCGCTCCTGCCCGAGATATTTGCGTCGCTCATTTTCTAGATTTAATCAGCATTTGTCACTGGTTATGAATTCTGGTTTGAATCGCGCCTGGAGGCCGTTAACCGTCATATTGCCAATATTAATCGTACATCAATGCGCTGCGGAGGTATCGCCAGCTAAATCCCTCCTATCCGGAAGGGCTCTTTTCAGCGCCGCCTTGAGTGATAAGCTCGGATCTCGGGTCAAAAGCTCTGTCTTGTTGCTCCCGCTGAATATCCAGCAATACGTTAACTTCTGTGAGGCTTTTCGATAATGATTCGGTGTTGAACTTTTGAATGGCGGCGGCCAAGTGTCTTCTTTCTTCGCCAAGTTTGCATGTTATCTACCAAGCGATTCCCTGACTTCATGATGGCCTTATATTCGGCTATTCCGGTTGATTTTAAGTGGCGCCCAATCTAGTAGTTATTGGGAAATCGGACAGAAGGCTCTCGACCAACGTGACCATGCGGGACACTCTGCATTTTATTCTCGCCCAGAATCTTGGTGTCTGTAGGTCGAACGGCTGGCTGCCGGTTAGAGGGTACCAAAGCTTGACGAAGCTTGGCCTGACGTGACATCGCCCGTTCACCCGAATCACCGCTTGGCGATGTTGGTGGCTTAATTTGCGACGTGCGTTGGATTTACTGACGACCAAAGTTAACGTCGGCGAGTTGTTTTGTGGAAGAAAACTTCGAAATTCAAAGGCAGACATACCAACTGCAAAGACGTGATAAAAATAGGAAATATGTAGCGAAGGGCAAACTAATTGCACGCTAACATCAGGAAAGTTAGAGTGCCACCAATGAGAAAACCCCGGGGTGTCCAATGCAATGAATGCATTTTGCGAATTCCCTCCCAAACCATGCCGACCATATTTAGAGAAACGAATGAGAATTTTCGTTAAATTCCATCCCTGTATACCTGTATGTGTGGTCTATATAGAGTTGAATACACGTGCGTACCCTGTGACCTAGGATAAGACATGTTAGAGTCGATCTGACAGTATCAAGCACTCGGATTACTAAGTAGTTAAAGTAGTTCCAGCTTCGGTCTCACAAAGAAAGCAGAAATTTTAACTAAATCATCAAAGTGCCAATATATACTCACATATTAAGATTCTCTTATAGTGGAACTAATCGTTAGGATAGGCATCCACTATCGCGGACCAACGAATATACATGGTCTCCGAAGTGGAGCACGGCCGGCAAGGGTATGATATTTTGACAGCTATAGAGATGCAGCCTGTATCTAAAGCATTCATGATATTGTAGAACCAATGATATTGTAAAATAATGCACTATATTATTGTAATATCTGTTCCCGATATAACCATAATCGGAAGACTACCCAATTGATATTGAAATCCAGGATCGAGCGTTTCATCTTCTGAGATCTTGCATGGACAAAAGAATACCGCCAATTTGAAAAAACTGCAGAATTTAACTAAAATAGTGTCGTCCCAGAGAGACTAGAAGGCATCTCATTATCATAGGCATCCATTCCATGGCGCATGGCGCATATATATGTAGGCCGAAGCCTTGGATGAGTTGACTTCTAGCTGCGGTTACGCATGCGCACATGCCTCCCGCTTATAAGCTTATGGTTACACTGATGTAGAAAGATCGATTTTTCTAGTATATCAGAAACCGTTAAGCCTAATATACAACAATTGATAAAGGACAACCTCTATCTACTAATCGGTAAAGCCTGTGGAGCATTCTCTCGCTAATCGAAATTTCTTGACGGGAAATTTAAGTCCAAAACTCAATATAATAAGCGGGAAGGGTCCTTTGCCTGTAGATAAAGTCGAAACAATCTGCATGTAGTCCTAGGATCATCGCTCTCGTTACACCACCGTTAGGCAACTTTATCTCGTCAGATAAGGTGAAAGCGGAAGCACATGCACCTCAGAAGCAAAGAAAAATTGAAACTGCTATTTTCGTGATTACTTCATATACACCTAGTAGATTGATACTTTGTATGCTGAGATTCGAATATTCGTTCTGGGCAGGGTTTGTTCAAATCAAGTACTCGGAGAAATCAATTGGAGGTGAGGTATCATCGATTATCCATGTACGTCGGCAGCTGGTTGATAAGGAGGCTATCATTGGTCTGTGCATCAACTCGGGCGGAGCTGCACAAATATTAACTTTGCGTAACTTGAGTGGAGCCTGGGCCCTGTCTATCACTAAGGGAAGCACCTTGAACCCTGAGATAACTGAGCTCCTTTGCTGGCAGATGCGGGTGCTTAGACATTACTTTGTAATTCGATACGCTCAAATACAAATATTCACCGATTTTTTACGCCAATTTAGAACAGCTTGGTCATCTGAGAAGGGCTTGTGATTCGGGTAGAAATGGCTTTTCCTTCCTCAAGGAACCAAAGGGAGGTCAATTGTAAGATTGTAGCGATCGAAATGCCGAAGCAATATCCTACCGGTATACCGTGGTTCCGCAAGCCTCAATGATTGATCTAATACTCAAATTATACATCTCGACAGTGGAGGTACAACTGTCAAACTGCATAGCTGTGCCAGAAAGGAGAAACATTAAAATCAAACTTCTTATCTGCCGTCCGGATAATATTATAGATTTGATCTTATATCTGCGTGTAAGAGGAGTCTGACCAACTCTCGGACGTGGATGGCGGACAATTAATCAAAGATGTGACCAGGATCAAAAGGCAGCAGCAAAGTTGTTGAGCCGGCTATATGTGGTCTCCATGGTTATAGTCTGCTATTGCTAGCATTTTTAAAAACGGTCTTCGGATTGGCTAAATTCGCTGTTCCCTGTGCCGGCTGGTGGCTGCCGCCGACTTGGAACAGGAAAAATGCTTATATTGACGTTGAATATAGAGCTTACGAAAGTCTCAGGTTTCACATCCATTGATCACAAAACACCAGACGGGTCACGATACGGGTCTCCTCCGGCACAGCAAATCATATTGCGGCGCCTTTTCAGGCTGTTCTTCAATCGAGTCAAGATGCACTTTCTCGACCTCCCAACACGAAAGGGGTTCAACTGGTAAGCTTTCAGATTGAAAATGCTTGGCTGAGGTCTGGAATGCAATGCCAAAGCGGGAGCGTCCTCAGGCTAGAGGAGCCCTCGGGCCTACTTCCTCTTCAAATCCGACTCGCTCGACTCGCATATGCTGTGTTGCCGCTGCCATGCCGTCAGAAAGAGGATTTGATTTGTGCTGACCAATTTTGCATTTGCATGCTGCTTCCTGTATGTGCCCAATACGATCGTGGCTTTGTCTGGCGATCGAAGTTATGCCCATGTGCCCATATTAGCGTGCAACTGTACGCACAAAGGTCCACAATTCGTTGGAAAGTGGATCACGGCAAACAGAAAAGTCCGTACGAGAGCATTCAATTCCAAGATCAAGAGAAGCATCGCTCAGCACTTGACTAGCGTGCTGCACGGGACACTTGTGCGAAGATAGGAAAACCCGCCAGAGAGAAAGAAAAAGTGCGTCAGAAACAGAAAGTCAAGAGCGTCCTCATTCGTGCCTCTGATTTAGCCGGTGGACATGGCGTATGCCAATGCGGGCCAAATCGAAATTACGCCAACGAGAAGTCTTCTTTCTCGATGGAACGCTTAGCCGAAAGAAAAAGAAAGTTCGGAGGCATTCCTTTTTTTGGCGAGGATTTTGGGACCGCAAAATCAAACTTCCTTTTGTCCGACAAACAAATGTAGGTAGCATGCAGTGAGAAAGTCCCTCTGAGGCACTCCTTTTCATATTATTCAACCAGCGTGGCTTCGGACAAATGCAAGAATCTATTGGGCTTGGCCATGGAGCGAGAGTATCGAGGAGGTTTCTCCAGAATCGACTGATTTTGCGAAGCTTGGACTTTAAAATTATTTTATTAGTCTTCTCGTATACATACCGGGTTGAAACAAAAAAGTGACCAATCCTTGCTGCTAGAAAGAAGGTTTTTTAGTTTTTATTTGACTACCGTAATCGCTAAAAGCATTCAACAATGGATTAAGCTTTTTACGCTTGGTAATTTCTTGAGAGGTAACGGTGACTTTATACCGTTTTCGAGGAAGCTGGCCAGTATCTGCCGTTGGCGCTTTCCGAAAAGCTCATATTGACTCGTGTAGGCAGCTCAGAATCGAAGATCTTGAAACTGGAAGCGGTTGGGGTATGTGCAAAGGGCTGGATCGCCAACCACGCCGGCAGCGAAAAAGAAAACCTTGCTGCACACTGTCATCCACTCGTGGTGGGCGTAATCCCATTCCAGGCCTAATATTTGCGGGGATGCTGCAGGTGGATGGGAGGTTTTGGGCGTCATCCCTGCACGACGACCTCCATCACAGCCAAGAGGGTTGACAATTCGGTGCGAAGGGTGACCTTGTTGTTCGAGACATGTCCAATCTCGGACCAAAACAGGTCCGTTCGATAGGCTTTCGTGACGGGTTCGCGCCCTCCACCCAGGGCTTTGGACCCAGTTCTCATTTTGCGAAGCTCCGGATTCCGTGATTCCAGCAAGTACCTGTGGGTCCAATTGCCTAGCCATGACCTCTATTCGTTAGGTTGAGAATCATACGATGGGGTAAGCTAGCGACTATCAAGTTCGTTCTGGAGAAAAGCTGGAGATAATGGTCGATACTCCACAAACATTATTCGGACGTAAACCGGAGCCAGGAATCCGATTGTCCCTTTCTTCCAACCTGTACAGCTGTGCCAGAGCGAGTCCGCACTTGCGGAAATTTTGCATGATCTCATCCTAGTTTGCTTTCATCCCCAGATCGCCGCAAAGGAAGGGTGGGTGCCAGGTATATAAGGTGCGACTATGGACAGTGGATAAATTCATCTGAGATATCCTGGAAAGGCCCTTATCAATTTTTCCTCCATTACCTGGGCCCTGGCGTGCTTCGTCTTACGGTTTCCTTTCTTAAATAAGCCGGTCAGCATAAATAGCAGATAGTGACCCAGAAATATTTATATTCCTTCCCTGCCCTCGAAAGAAAAAGAGAAGGCCTGTCGTATCAACCATTTAAAATTCTCCTGGGAGAGATTTTTTTTATTTTACACTTGGTTTATCTAACGACTCGAGTAATTAATTAATTCCTTCAATCAAAACTCCACAATGGCAGCTGTCGGACAAGAGGTCGCCGCGATGAAGGAGGGCCAATATACCAATGGTGCTGGTGAAACCAATGGCGTGCCCCTCGCGCAAACCCAGACAAACATGTCGATGCTTCCTCCCCACGGTGGTGCTTTCATGCCTGGTAAGTTCCTATGAACCGTTGCGAAGATATATTCTTCAAAAACCCAGCGAAATGTTCCAATTCTAATATACGCCCATGAAAACAGCTCCCTACAAGAAGAAGCAGTTCCGTCAATTTGCCAATCCTGCTCCTCTTGGTCTCTCCGCCTTCGCCTTGACGACATTCATCCTTAGTTTGGTCAATGTTGGTTCCCGAGGAATCCACACGAACAATATCGTCTTGGGATGCGCCTATGCATACGGTGGTCTCGTTCAGTTGCTTGCCGGAATGTGGGAAATGGCCGTTGGTAACACATTCGGTGCTACCGCTCTCTCGTCATACGGTGGTTTCTGGATCAGGTAAAGACACAACCTCAGATTAGGTCACAATTTTTTTGTTGAGCATATCTAATATCTTGGTGTTTAGTTTTGCTTTGATCATTTCGAGCGGAGCTCAGGACTACGGTGTCATCGCCGCCTATGAAGCCGAAGGTCTAACAGCCGGAGAAATCAACAAGCACATTGGATCCGTTCTCGGATTCTACTTGACCGGATGGTGGATCTTCACAACAATCCTCCTCATCTGTACCCTCCGATCCACCGTTGCCTTCTTCGCCCTCTTCTTCACTCTCGATCTGGCTTTCCTCTTCCTCGCTATCTCCAACTTCCAAACCGAGGAGGGTGGTGCACCAAACAAGAACCTTACCATCGCCGGTGGTGTTTTCGGTTTGATGGCTGCATTTTTGGCCTGGTATAACGCTTTGGCCGGTCTTTTGGATGAGCACAACAGGTTCGTAGGATCTATTTTCAAAAACTATAGGAAGACCTATAATGCTAACAATTCTATAGCTGGTTCCCAATCCCAGTTCTTCACTTCCCATGGAGCGAGACCGGCAAGAAGAGAAAGATGGAGAAGGACACCGTTTAATTCCGTCCTTAGCTTTCTTTGCTTTCAGATTCCTCATCGCTGGAAGATATGTAATTTCTCTTTTTCTGTTGGGATATGAAAAAATTCCTTGTTGTCTATACCACACTTATAATTAATTGCAATTTTGTGATTATATCTAATTATGAACAATATCACGAATTCTCCGATATTTTCTTTCTTTCGTCTTTAATAGTCTTATACGGTCTTATATATGTGATTGGCAACATCCCGTTTTCAACGCGATTTAAAATCTTGCCAGCTTCTACATAACTGGTCTCTGTGAAACAGATGAGCCTCAAAAACCATATTGGAGCAGCAAAAATATTCTAAACAAATATTTTTAAATCTAAGAGCTCTAAATGAACTTGCCTCTCAAGCGTCAACAGCTTCGTCAACGCCCTTTGTAGAAACTCTAGATAACAAGGTTAAGATTTTGAAAGTTCGTAGGGGATACCCCTGTTCTACAACCTCAGCTCTCACAAGGAATCCGATGTTTGACTCGAAGTTGTAATAAGGTTACTCGCGTGTGTGATGTTAGACTCTACGCCGACAGCGCGACAGCGACTGCGACTGGATGCATAAAATGTTAACTCCGATCAGACTCTGATTTGTCAATAACACTATAGCCATGATCGCAATCAAAAGAACCACCAAATTTAATACGAGATAAATTAGAATAGGCTTCCCGCTTCTCCATGCATATAACCATCAATAACTCGATGCAATGTGCCCTACCGATGCAGGGTCGATCTCCGTTCCCACCTGCCTGGATAAACTAGCAGCATCGGTTCCTGAAAATGCCCCACGTGGGTGCCACGCTGCTATTTTTCGGTGGATACTACCTGATCGTGGAAAGTTTATTTCAATTAGTCGGAGTGGCCCGAGCCATTCCTAGCCATATTTAGACCTTTCCTATCGCAAGCATTCTTGAATTATGTTCGAGATAACCATAGATCCTAGTATATTGTTAGATCAAAATTGACCGTGTACGTGAGAGAACATATATGGCGCGACTAAGAAGTACACCAACTTGCTTTCATATAAGTTTAGCCTTCAATTTGCCTTTAACTAGCCCTGATTTATGTTGCCGCACGAATACCTTGTGGGGGTGGTCTGGTCTAGTGCGGCATGCCGCTAGTAGAAAGTGTTGTAGACGAATTACACATCAAAATACCACACCTCGGCACCATTGCTTGGCTTTGGGCAGACCGCCAAGTTAACAGCAGCTTGAAACACCCATTATCTATTACTAAAAAATGGCTCGGGACTCTCACTCTGTGATCAAAATTTCATCTAGGGGCTAGATGGCTGGAACAAACTCCCTAGGAGATCTGGGTGCTTGCTGCAAATCATGCATGCTATTTTATATCCCTACTCAAAATTTTTACAAAACTTTTACAAAACTTTAAAAGTAACGTTGTAAACAATTACTGGCTTAGGATACCTTCTCCATTTGATTGAGGATGCATGATTCTTGACCCATGATTGATATCTCACCAATAGCCCGGGGTCCCAGTCGGCCCACGCGCAGATGCCTAGTTGGCTTAGCGTGTATCACATCTCACTTAAGCTTCCCGCTTTGAATGTCGGAACTCGTACTAGCCTAGCCGGAACTCAATGGCGAATATGAATTCGTTGTAACAAGTGCATTGTACAGGGTATTTATTGAAGCAAAATTTGTATATACATTGTCACCATATGCATAGACGCATGGTTAATTTATTTACACCTTGCACCATCTGCCTTCAGAGAAATGGCCCACGCTCGGATCACGGGTTCTCTTTTGATTTCGATTAGTGTCCTGGAAGCACCAGGGACTCTGCTCGTCCTAGATCTCCGCCTGTCATATTCAGCGCTCTCAAAGCTGGGAAGTATCCCACTCCCTTTCCTTGCAGAGTGTTCATAGGACCTGGCCATGGTGGCGAAATCTTGGGTTTATTTGAAGTGGAATGATCAACAGACACCGGCGTGAGTGGATTGAATAGAGCATTGCTGATAGCCTTAACCCATAGCGCCGGTTCAGTGATTCCCTCGCTCAAGCCCGCATCGAAATACTCCCATCCGATGACTCCACCAAAAGTGGGATATGTCGTGCGCAGCTGATGGATGACATCCGTCAATTGGGCCACTGGAACGTATCCCCACCCCAAATCAGGGTTGACGAGAACGCCCAGCACGACACGGGAGGGGTCAAAGGCACCGCCCGGTCCGGCTATAGAGTTGTAGAATTCCTGAGACGTTGCGTCTCCCCAGCCGTTATAGAACTGGCAGTTATACCAATTCACCAGTTTCCCACCGGGGCGGGTACGTGATACGGCTTGTTTGTCGAGTTCGAGGTAATCGAAACCAGAAAGACTGTATGCGTATTGTGGTAGTAGTCCTGATGCGACGGGTGCCATGGTCAAAATAAAATTGGGTCCCAAGTCTTTATCGAGACGACGGAGGAGACGCAGAGGAACAGAGATGTCGACCCATTCCTCAATATCGAGGTCGAGACCGTCTATCTTGTACTTTCTGAGGATAGCAAGGAGTGGTCGATAGTAAGTTTCAAACTAAAGTTTTTGATAAATCGGAACAGTATCAGCATCTCTGACATGATAGCAAAGATATATATCCTAAGACCAGATATATACCAATCTCCGGAGATCAATTTTAAACCTAAGTTAATGGTACCTACCTGTTCATCAGTTCCAGAAAGTCTTACATAGCTCCCTGGGGCAGCTCCACCCAACATCATCATTACTTTAACACCATTCTGTTGAAGTTTCTTGACCTGAGGCCAGACAAAATCGAATAAAGGAGCGCTAGGAGGATAGTCATTCATATGTATATCATTCGGATCCTCGTTAATATGCATAGACGCCAAATATATATGGGTAACTCGAGTCCTTTGATTTAGCAGCTGCAGAAGATTTATTGGCTGGCCATCTGGAGTCGTAAACGTTTGAACATAAACCTGGGATCTTCCATGAGCAAGAATCGGCGGCTTTGGTGGTGGTGGAGGGGGTGGAGGAGGCCAGATTGCAACCGCAGCGCAAAACGAGGGTATAAAGCAAAGAGACAAGAGTAAAGGTAGCCTCATTTTTGCAATTGGGATTTCGATTCGTTAAACTGGAATACCGTATACCGTCACAACCTCAAGGACTGCCCTCTACAGCTTTTACCTCACAAGATTCCCATTGACCACAAAAGGGGGGGCAAGCTCCAACTATATACTGGTTAACCTATCATCCGCGCCTAGTTACCGTGTCCAACATATGAATATTAGGACCGGAATAAATTTGGCTTAATATTCCATGCGAGAATGAGGCTTCATTCAGGGCATCCGCGTTGATGTTGTATATCCCTATTGTGGGCCGTCGGTCCGAGTATGGCCATGTTGATATTTCTCGGCGCCGAGACCTGTGCTTTATTGAGTGATAAATTCACAGAAGACACACGATCGTATACGATGCGGGTGCGGGAGATTGCCAGATGCACAGGGATCGAGGATTAAAAGTCAGATTTATTATATAGATTCTGGGTCCAACTAAGCCCAAAAGAGGCATATAATCGACACCCGCGTCTAAATTGAGATAGTACTTACCACGGTTCTTGGCTAATCTTTGCAAGTTTCGACGGTACTGCACATGTTTAAGGCTACTTTGATAGGTGGAAAGACTGCGGTCAAATATTGTCTTTCCGTATAAGGATAAATCAATCTATAAATCAGCCAGGATTGTTTTGTGGCGAGCTTCGATAGAGCTCGCACGATAGATCTTTCATGCTCATGTATCAATATTTACTTTTAGGCATCGTTCAAGGCAGCATCCACGAGGTTCGAGAAACGGCTCGTGGGTCAGCAGCAATATCGAAAATCTGGCAGGTCCGTAGAACAGGTACACACATAAACCTCTTGGCAAAAATCGATACTGTGATAGAATAACGGTTCAGAATAAAAAATATCCTTGAAATTAACTCGTCTACATAAGTTCTTGAGCACAGATATGATATAATTAAGCCACAGGTGCCATCTCATTGGATATTTGAGGTGCCGTAGCCGAAATCGTCGGTTGGAAAAAGACAACCTTGGTGTTGCAACCACGTTCTGTTGTTCAATGATCAAGTTATAGAAATATTATGCGCAATTAGCCGATACCACTGTTCTATTTATCCTGAATAAGTTGGCAATAACTGAAAGCCTCCCGATATATGTGACTTTTGAAAATGCGGGACAATCATAGGAAGGACATTCTCCGCAAATCCCAACGAGCAACGGAGCCCAGTCGCACGCAATCCCAGCCCCAAAGCATCGCCCGTATTACTAGCCACTCCAATCAACTGAAAGACTTACTTAAATTAGAAAATTCTAGATATAAGCAGACGGTACAATCGACATTTATGCTAAAGGCTCGTTGCTAACGACGGAATCGTGCGCTGCTCATTTGTATTGTCTTAAAATTGGTGTCCCGTCGGATTATGTAAACCCCGGTGGGTACCTGCGGCCGCCGGCGAACTGCATTTGCATTCCAGAATTCTAAAATTACATCATGTATCTCGAGACTTCGGACGACTCAAAATGCGTCGAAATATCTCGCATTCTAGAAAACCGACTGACCAACTAAATAACGATTTTCTTCGGATTTCTCCATAATTTATGCGGCTATATTTTGTGGCTGAAAACACCATTAATTAACAATCGGCACACAACTCCCAGCAGATACAACCCCAAAGGACTGACGGCCCGCCTTAGCGGCGTGCGATCACAAGGCCCCACTTTTGAAGCTAGCGTTCCAGAAATCTGCCGCAAATTCAAAAAAAAAACACGGTCCGGCTGGCAAACTTGATTACCATGGTATAATCTTTTCGCCAGCATGGCTCGACTTTCTCCTTACTCACGACTTTGAATCAAGGAGTGGTGCACGGTGCACATAGCGTCGTATTGTCCCTTCAGTATATAATTTGCAACAAAATCAACACAAAATATGCGTGAACCGAATGCATGTTTTGTCCGGTTCTTGCCTGCTCATATTCTTAAGCATCAAGCGCTGATGGGACCAGTGAAAAAGGCAATATGTGTTAAACCAATTGTAAGCAATACGCAGAGCCAAGAACCTGCGACACTTTTAAAGCTTCTTTTTTTTTTAAGGTTGTTTAATTCGGGATGTTAAGTCGGGAATCCAATGATCGATTGCCTCATTTCCAAGGTTTCATGTTTCGGTCACCGGAACTGTAGGAACAAATTGCAAGGGTAATTCTCGCTTGTGGAGCAATACCAGGCTCTCGACATGAGAGCGCTCCATTCAGGCTCCTGGCTACGAAAGTGATTGGCCTATCTTATTAAAAAAGGCCCTGTCGATTAAGATCTGGGTCTCAGGACCGATGGATCCCACATGATGTTCCTTGGTCCAGAATTCAAGGGATGACCATTAGACATCCCGCATATCCCTGAATCATGAATCAGGATGTGTGATCCGAGAAAGCTAACTTCGGACGTAGATGTTCCGTCTATACGAATCATGGGTCTCCGTGTATTTATATATCGTCGCCATGAGTCAAGTTATGTTCCTTCTCTTCCATAAGTCCATACCGGTTCTTCGTCAAAGAAAAAGATGGTAAGATTCGCAGCTGCCCTTGTGGCACTCGCCACGAGTCCGTTTCTCGTAGATGCAGCCGCATCCCAATGTTACAACTGGAAAAATGTCAAGATTGGTGGAGGTGGTGGTTTCGTCGATGGGATTGTTTTCAATCCTACCGCCTCAGGAATAGCATATGCGCGAACAGATATCGGTGGCGCTTATCGACTTAACTCTGATGATACCTGGACACCATTGCTTGACTGGGTGGACTCTACAAATGCGTATGTTTTCCGCACTTCCGTGACGCGTGTCAATACAATCATGAGATCAATTAGATACTAACAAGACCATAGAAACTACATGGGTGTAGATGCGATTGCCACTGATCCTATTGATACCAATCGACTCGTTCTCGCTGTTGGATTGTACACCAACGAATGGGACCCCAACATGGGATCGATCTTGCGTTCAACTGATCGTGGTGCTACCTGGTCTATAACCAAGTTGCCCTTCAAGGTTGGAGGAAACATGCCCGCAAGAGGTATGGGTGAGCGTCTCGCCATCGATCCAAACTTGAACAGCATTATCTATTTCGGAGCACGTAGTGGAAACGGTCTCTGGAAGTCTACCGATTACGGTGCTACATGGGCTAAAGTCAGCTCCTTCACCTCCGTTGGCACATTCGTTCCAAACCCCAGCGATTCCAGCTCATATAACCGAGACATCGTCGGTATTGCCTGGGTTACTTTTGACTCTACCAGCGGAACAAAGGGAACTGCTACGCCCCGAATTTTCGTCGGTGTAGCTGATACCTCGAATTCCGTCTGGGTCTCCACCAATGGTGGTTCAACTTGTAAGTTGTGATCTGATCTGCATCCACCGAAAGGCTTTTACTAATTACAGACATAAATACGCACAGGGAGTCTCGTTTCGGGCCAGCCCAGCCAGGGCTACCTCACACACAAGGGTGTCCTCTCCCCATCCGAAAAAGTGCTGTACGTAACCTACTCCAACGGTGCTGGTCCATATGACGGCACTCTTGGATCCGTATGGAAGTACAGTATCACCGCTGGAACATGGACCGATATCACTCCAGCCACCGGATCGGATCTCTATTTCGGTTTCGGAGGCTTCGCTGTCGACCTTAAGAAGCCAGGCACAATTATGGTGGCTGCTTTGAACTCCTGGTGGCCTGAAGGAGTAAGTCTAGTTCAAGACTCAGTATCCCTAACTTTACAATATACTAACTATTCATATCAAAATAGCTTATTTTCAGAAGTACCAACAGCGGTGCCTCATGGATCAGAGCCTGGCAATGGAACCCTTACCCGAACGAACAGAAGGTGTTCACTATGAACCCAGACCTTGCACCTTGGCTCAGTGACCCTCTAGACTCGCCTCCCGAGTCCTTGGGATGGATGATGGAAGCTTTGGTCATAGATCCCTTCGATTCTAACCATTGGTTGTACGGAACTGGTGCTACCATCTACGGAGGCCACGATTTGACCAACTGGGAAGCTGGCAAGAACGTCACCATCCGTTCCCTCGCTGATGGCGTTGAACAAACCGCTGTTCTGGGTCTTATTTCTCCTCCAAGCCAAAACTCCAAGCTGCTCTCAGCCGTTGGTGACATCTGCGGTTTCGTCCACGATAACCTTGATACTCCAAGGACTGATGCAAACCAATTCCACCCTAAATTCGCCTCAACCTTCTCCTTCGCATATGCTGGCAACAAGCCATTGAACTATGTTCGCACTGGTGGTGATGCCGGAAATATTGCCCTGTCTACGGATGGTGGTATTTCTTGGTACTTGCATCCTCAGTCTACCAGCACCTCTGGCTCTGCTGGCACCATCGCCTATTCAGCCAATGCTGATACTATCGTTTGGAGTACCGGCAGCACTGGGGTTCTCCGTTCGACAAACAGCGGAAGCTTCACCACCATCTCCTCCCTCCCTGCTACAGCCGTCGTAGCTGCTGACCGTCGCGATAACACAATCTTTTATGCCGTCTATGGAAACCAATTCTACGTTTCCAAGGACACTGGTGCCACTTTCACAAAGGGAGCCACTCTCAGCGGTAGCAACAGTTATTGGATCGTCCCTAACCCTGGAACCGCTAGCGACGTCTGGGTTTCCACTGACGCTGGCTTGTTCCATTCCACCAACGCTGGAACTTCATTCACTGCTGCTACCGGAGTAACATGGGCCGCCCGTTTCGATCTCGGTGCACCAAAGACTTCCGGTGGATACTGGTCTATCGCTGCCATGGCCACTGTTGACGGTAAGAAGGGTCTCTATAGATCCGATGACACCGGTGCAACTTGGACCCAGATCAACGATGCCACGATGGGTTTCGGTACCGCTGAGAGCAATTATGTCGCTGTTGACTACGCTCAATACGGAAGAGTCTTCGTAGGAGGTGGAAACGGCCGTGGTATCTTCTACGGTACTCCATGCAGCGGCAGCGGTACAACCACGACCAAGACTACTACCACCAGCTCCAAGACTACCACCATAGTCACAACCACGAAGACGACTACTCCAGTCACAACCACAAAGACAACTACTCCAGTCACAACTACCAAGACTACCACTCCTGTTACCACCACTAAGACCACAACTCCAGTGACAACAACCAAGTCGACTACTACCACTAAGGTGACTACGACATCGACGAAGACCACCACTGCTGCAGGTGGCACGCAATCACAATACGGACAGTGTGGTGGAATCGGATGGACAGGTCCAACCGCCTGTGCCCCACCAGCGGCTTGCGTCTCTAGCAACCCGTACTACTCCCAGTGCTTGTAAACATTTGAAGGATGGACGCGAGATGTCTCCAGTAAATACTTATTGATACCAATTGTATATAAATAAAAAATCATTGCTTTTGTTAGTTGGATGTATATAGGTGCAATTTCAGTTTCGATTCCAAACGACTGATAGTTCTAATTTTACAAATATCTTTAGGGTTGATTTGGGCCCTTGAAGGTATACCAGTGTATATCTATATGATTGTAAATATGGATGAAGCGACATATAAGCCTGTTATAACAAGTCAGACGTATAGGTTTTCTAAGCTTCGGTGGTTTTCTAGCCAGCATATTGATATATACGTTTCCACGGTTCTCCAGGGATATCTATGAATATAGTGTGAAAAGTAGTACCCTTCACCTATAATCATGGCTAGGATTAAAATAACCAAGTATATGAGATGAAATATACAAGACAAATATGAAGTAACGAGGAGGTCACTTTGAGGCTCTAACAAGCCGATGTTATAATTTGATGGGCAAATTATAATCTCGATACCATTAATAGTTGGCATGTGTGCAGCTCTCTGAAGCCTCTAATTCTCTAACTACCGCGCAAACCTGGCGGTATACTCACCCCTGGGCCTAGCAATGTTTTGATCTGTCAAATGAAAGATAAGGTTTGTGATTTATTGATCGCCAGCTATTGGTGATTTCCAAGTATGTCGCAAAACCGCCCGGATATCCGGATATCGATATTAACGGAAGACAATTAAGCTTAGTATACGAGGTAAGATGGGGCTAAATTAAATCTCATCAATCGATACTATAACGAGTATACAGTACGGAACATGGTTTATTGAACATATGCGGATATAAGATTGACTGACATCCGTGTTTAATTTAAAAATTTTCAAAATTAACCAGCGACTTGCGTTGGACGTTGGAATTAGCCACCACTGGTAGGTCCAATTCCAGCCACGGTAAGGTTCAATCGAGTGGCGCTTAGCAAACAGCGAATTCTCGTCGGAATCACCAATTTCCGTGTATTTTTGCGTGCGCACGAGAATCGCACCTAGCGCCAATCTAATGTTTGAAAATTCACAAAACTTTCAGTAATCAAAGCACGAGGCATTGGAGTTACGCGTGCAACGTCGCGTGCATTCCGTCTCATCAAAACAAATTAACTCGACGCATCGACTTTCGCCCTCGCTTGGTGCTTTGTTGCCAATACGTGCGTGCGTGTGTGCGTGATATGCGGAGCCGAGTTCAGCCTCGCCGATTTTTTCACAATCATTTGGCAATGGTTTGCATCGCATTGGGTGGGCTATATCAGCGATATGGTAAGCATGTACTTGCCCCTCCTTCACTTCTTGACCGGTCGAGCCAGGCTGAACTGGAACATTTGTTGACCGTGCTTTCGCTTTGGACTGCCGAATACGGGTCCTCCTCTCCACACTTTGGTTGACTACTTCGATACTTTTACGTAGAAACATGTGGTTTCTATAACATGTTGATATGTTGGATAGCTCCAAGTCGTGTCCGTTGGAGCCGTGGAAGCGCTGAAGGTTGGATCGGCGCCCCAGTGTCGCTGGATGCTTCAGTGGTCTGGACCCCACCTACTCCCGGTTATCCAACAAGTGTTCAAGAGACGAATGGTTGCTGGAGCCGTATAGCGTCGCTTATAAAAGCTATTCACCGTGCGGCTTACGAAGTTTTTTTGCTCTTATTGTGTGGATTGTGGATGTTGAACAGGCATCACACCATGTTCGAACGTTCGTGAGAAGGGAATATCCGGGCATCTATACATCTACCTGAGACACGGCTTGCGATGGTCAACCTATTGAGCTGTGATCCTAAACTTCTTGCGCCGCTAGTTTAGGGTCGCATGTTCCGGTTCGTTCGAAGGAAGGATAATTTTTTTGAGTTTCCCGTCTACCGTCTTCTGTGACATCAATGGTCTTGAAAGCATCAGTTCTATTATGGTGAATTCCGCGACCCGAAGATTCTTGCGTGAAAAACTTGGCTCAATTTGTCATTAGCAAATCGACGTTCCATGCATGAAAGCCTCAGATACCGATATCCCGAGGATGGGCAATGCAGCGACAAGAGAACAAGTAAGAAAAAAGCCCGCAAAGTGAGCGGGGGTAATCACGAATTCAACAGGATATGATTATCAATTGATCATTGATCGAACCGATATGCCGGAAATAAAAGAAAAACAGTCGAAAGAGAACTGCCACTGCGGTTCATGTCCTGCCAATGGGTAATAGAAACGTCCATTCCCAGCCCTGTTGACCTGGGGAGTTCCCCACCTTCTAGCGGGAAAACTGAGCAAAACCGACAAGGGGAGGCCCAAGCTCGAAGATAGATCTCCCGATTCTGCTGCTCTCTTTTTGATGCAATGGCGTAAGATTCCTTCCTTGGTCTCCGATCTTCGCTCGTGTCCCATCCTTTTTTGGTCGTTCGCTGGAAACTGAAGTTGGTTGGTTGTTTGGAAATGGTATCAATCAGTCAATCAATCAATCAATCAATCGGTGTGCATGATGCAGATGCACCATGCAGCAGGCTGCATAAACCGGTAGTTGGAAGAATCGAGCAAAACGTAAACAACGCGTCCTCCGAGCGTCTATCGACACACTCAATCTCCACGTCCTCGCCAATGTAAACAAACCATAACGCCGACTCCGACACCTCCACTGCGGAGCTGCAAAATTCAAGGTGATTCATAGCGAGAGATATTTTTTCCTTGGAAGCTACTATATATGTCTACAGACAGCTGCCATCTAAACGAACTGTAAACGAGACTGCATATGCATGCCAGAAGCCACGGGATCAAAGGGACTGTTCTGCCGATACCTGAACCTGAGCTCTGTTGTTGTTATTGTCCCTCGGAAAGGCCTTCCTCTCTTGAGAGACCACTCATTCAAGGTCTGGGTATCAAGACGGAGAAAAGGCTCGGATAGTTGGTGCGATTGCTTATCGTTGGAAGTGTTCTAAATGCGGCGGTATAATATAATTTTTTACAAGGGGGTTACTGTTGGAATTTCTGGAGACAGAAACATGAACACGACGCTTCATCCGCTCCTTCCATATCGGAATCAGTTTCGAGGGCAACAACAAACTCGACGGACCCTTTGTGATCATGAATCGAGGGATCGGGGCCGCGTTACTCACCCTTGGCCTCGTTCACACATGAAGCACGTTGTACGTATTGCAATAATGAATTATTATGGTGGCGGGACAACAAATGAGTTTTGATTTCTATCCGCAACGAAGGACATAGAAGTTGCTCTTCGGACGGGAGGTTGATTCAACGACCAGGTTGATGCTTGAATGGACGCTCGAAAGCATCATACATGTACATGCATACCGAAACAACTGTCCGTCAGAGGTTTCACTGCATGGAAAAAATCGAGAATACGGAGAGTTGCTCCGAAGATTCTGTGTAACCGAACTTTGTGATCGCAAAGGGTCTATTCAGAAGTGCTCTTCCCAGGGCTTAGTTCTGCGATTGTCCGGCGAATGAAACCAGATAAGAAAGAAAGAAAGAAAGGCAATCCTTCTGCAGGCGGTGTCCCGAAAGAATAAGAGCTGAAGATCAGCTGCATACGTTTGTGCGTGCGCTTTGTATCGTTCACAGCTGTGCATGCTGAATTCATTCTCGGCGACATGGCGAAAAGCCAAAAAATAGTGAGCCTGGCTGATATTCAAAGAGTCCGGGCGTGCAGACCCATGCTTCCTTGGTTGTCTACTTCCGTTGCCTAAAACGCCCCGTCGATTGCTCAATCGAGGTATAAGTTTCGGATCGAAGCAATCTTTTGGATGGTTTTGTTTTTCCATATCGCAAATCTGATTGTTTTAGGCACTTATATCAGATAGAAGTGGTAACCACTGCCATCCGAATGTTTTCTTTTCAACGTGATAAGAACTCCGACACAAAAAGGCGATGAACGTCATTTTGTGTCTCTTCTAGCCGGGTCTCATGTGGTTACCTGTTGATGCTTCCCCGGCAAGAGCATTCCATCTGCATGCGTCAGATATTAGTTCAGAAATTGTATCCCACTTTCCCGGCACCCGATTTGTAACATCAAACCAACCTGGGGCATAAAACTCACTGTTTACGGTGGTTATGAATATCTGAGAATCTTGGTGAAACGGAAAGGAAAAGAGAGATTCATTCAGTCCAATTGCAAACGTGATCAGGCAACAACCGCAATTGAGCGTCTGGATCCGTCGTCCCAGCCTGTTGCGAAGGGATACGAAGGAACGAGCGCGGACGGCTCGTTAATATCGTACCCTTTTCGACAAATATTTTCGTGACTGTGTCCGTTGAGCTCTGGGGTTGAGGCCTCGGGGATGGCGTCGAGCTCGAAATCAAAAAGTCACTCGACAAAAGCGCAACATAGAGCTAGCTACGCCAATGAAAGGCTGGGAAGTCGATAGCGCGATCATCCAAGGACTTGGATGAATAGCTTAAAAGCGGGGGCGCTCTTGGGGAGTCATGCGAAAAGAACCGGCAGCACATGCTTGCTGTGTGGATCGATATCGCGTGTTCAGCACACACGCGACGCGGGAAAATATCAAAAGAGGTCGTTCAATGCTAATTTTCGTATTGGGAAATTAGAACGTCTGAACTAAAGCCCAAAAGAGTTATCTGATGGAAATTTCCTGTCTTTTTCTGGGAAGAGGAAATCTAAATTTAATGTCTTGGTCGGGACCATGCCTTTTTGAGGGTTCGGTCCCGTTTCGCTTAACGCTCCAATGATATGGGAAGCCTGCATCGCCCGCCATCCGTCATGCAACAGCCTTGTTCTTGAGCCGAGGGTGTTTCAGGTCAACCCCCTTCCCTGACCCGCGGAAGGAGGGAGGTGGATCGTGTGTTCACTCATCTGGTCGAAATTGCTCTTGTCTCCAAATTGGGGGTGTTTGAAGGTATGACGGCTATCCGAGTCCGGCGAAATGAGACTCGCAAGGGATAGATGCCTTAGCAGCCGACGTTTGCTGTCGCCATCTCCGCCGTAGCGTTCGCGGAGGGCAGAAGAATAAGAAGATCTTTATGTTTATCATGTAGGAGAGGAGGAGGCGATGCAATGCTCGATGCTCGATGCGATGGTGGGAAGAGCATCTACCAGGACTGACATGGCATCTTTGGGAAGTTCCGCCGAAAGAAGCAGAAGGCGCCCACAACGGAATAGCAGACTCAGCGCCATGTGGGACTGACGTGTCCAGTGGCTGAGGTTCGCACCAGTCATTCGAACTATCTAACCTTGATCAGTTCATCAACTGTGGCTTTCGCGCAATACAGACGTGCTTTGCTTGCTGAGCCTCATTTCATGCAACTAACAGGCCAATTGCTTGTTGTTTCTGACCCCCGACTCCAAGACTACCCCTGGGCGCAAAGTGGGGTGGCCGAAATAACGGAGGCTGGAAAAGGCCTTTTCACTTTTCAGCTGAATCCGGTTAATTAAGTGCTTTTAGTGGGGTCCTTCGACAGGTTCTCCCTCGCTCATCCTTTGTGTGCTCCATCCTATCAAATCTCAAAGTCGGCTTGACATGAAGACACTCCAGAACGAGCGCCGGATGCAATGAATGCGAATGCTATGGCCACCTCGTCGCCATTATCGAGAACAGCCAACATTAACCGGACGTTGGTTATGGTAGCACAAACTGGATAGAAGACGCGAATCCTCAAAAATAATATCATCCAATGAAACCCAAAAGCTGGGCCTTCACATCCAGTGAACATGTCCTCAGGATTGAACACAAGCTTTTCCCCTCACATTATTCTATGAATTGCCTCCTAAATGCGCAACAGAAAAGGAGACTAAGCTCCGGAAGGAGGAGGAGCATACATTTGTGGAACGCGTAGGAGAGTGATTTGCGCGTGGTAATGTGAAGAGATTTTTTACCACTTTGGCCTTGATTGACTCTTTTTCGCTTTAACCTCATCAATATGCCTATTGTCGCGAGTAGCATTCTTTTGGCTAGCCCGGGCGGGATAAAGCACTCTGGATGCAACATGCGAGACAAAGGAAACTTATCTAGATCCTTTTTTCCTCCTTTAACTCGTGCGCCGGAGGGATCTCCAGGGTGGGGTGGGGACCTCTCCGTGAGCACGCGGAGGGAGTGTTCGTGCTCTGCGGGACCAACCTCTTTGACAGCGCGATATTTTTGAGATTTGGTTGAGAAAGGATGTGCACAGAAAGACGCATGGCGAAGTTTTTTCAATAAATGCCGAAAGCAGGCGGCGTTTCCTTTCTTTTGTCAGAAAGCAGGCGAAACTACGAGCAGTATCAAAACTGGGTTATTCGCTTGATATTGGAAGAAGGCACAGGCAGATAGATACATGCACTCTGGAAACCGTTCAGCTCAATTTCCAGGGCGGGTTTTATGTCAGCCACCAGCGCTCGATTGTGGAGTTTTGGGAGGGAGAAAATTGAAAACGTTCATGGGAAGTGGCAGGAGCTTTGCAATTGGTAATTGAAGACCCTTCGATCTGCTATTAATGAGCGTATGAGGCGATCCCGGACAATACATGTATCAATCAATCGATTCTGGAAAATTGGCTCTCTGATGCCTCTAAAAGTTCCGACTACTCGTTTTCTAAATTTGCTGTGCCAGATGAATGGATGGGATGGGATGGTTGGTTGGTGGGGCTTGTCGGTTGCCTGGGCTGGTGACCTCATCAACTTGGTACCGGTGACTTTGGTTCATTACCCGAGCCACCGTAATCGGTTCTATATCTAGATGTATCAGACACCACTTTTGTAAGAAAATCTCTACCAGAGTCAAGTCATTTTATTATAATGAAAGGCTAGAAGAATTAAGAGAAATAACGAAACATGGATATCAGCCAGAAGTCTCAGCGGCAGGATGGTCTTTTAGCAGGACGCCTACATCGCAATCGGGGCCATCGTTGCTTCTTCGTTCGTTCGCTCTTGCCCCATGCCCAGTAAGCGTGGAGGAATTAATCTAATAAACATACCAGGCTAAGCACCGACAAAAGACACGTCGGTCACCCCTTACCTTGTCCAACCGATTCGCAACCTTGTAGAAATCACCATCGGCAGGCTGAATGAATGAATGAATGGGAGGGTTGGGGAATTTCGAGGCAAGCCAGCCAGACACGGTTAGCTTGCAGAGAACTACCCTCTGAAGTTTTTTCTTGCATCACAATGCCTCTTTTGGAACTTAAGGATTGGGAAAATAAATAGAATAAAACCACGATACAAATACTGACGACAAAGTGATGGGTATCAGTTTGGAGATATTCTTGATTCTTCTTTGATTGCTGTAACGAACATTTCGCGCAGTCAAATAGGGAACAGGCTCAGGCACGGTTACGCCACCAAACACTTGGTCCTCACGGGTCGAACGAAGTGAACATGTTAATTCGCAAAGGAGGCGACGCTTATTTTATCAAAGGGAAATGAGCTTGTTGAGTTGAAAATCTAATACACACAAAGGTACTTTGTTAAATTCCGGCGCCTTGGCTCGGACTACTGGGTCATGGACCCGGGGAGAGGAGCTTCAACTTTCATATTTGATTTTCCACAGAAAATCTCCAACTGGCCTTAGACATACATTCATCTTTGTGAAGTGAGTATGGTTAAGGCGACAGTATCTCGTTTCATGGTGAACGGAGCTTGCGCCGTGTCCTTTCTTTTCGTAGATTAAAGTTAATTGTTCAATTCACTATTTCATTGTCATCATGTACACAGAGGCAACTGGTGAAATGAAAAGAAACCTGGTTTTATCGTCAGTTAGGGGAAATTTCGAAATAACTCGGGTCCGAGTCTACCTAGCCAGAGACTGAACCCCCAACCTGTTACCTTGCCCGAGATGGACATTTACTTGTCAAAGACGTCAAATTCCTTGAGATATTGAATTGAAAACGGGTACCGTTCCTCCAACGTGTAATATAACTGTTTCGTATGTGGACTATTGATAGGACCGCATATTTCATTTTTATTTTCTCATTTTTTTGGCGGTCGCCATAAATGTTCTCCTCGCTTTCCTTTTCGTTTGTGCGCGCACCCCCAAAGAAGGGGAGAAGCGGGTATGTGCCGTAGTAACAGACTGAATTACATGGAGACCCGCACACCATCAGGAAAATAATCCCCATCGGGCTGCTGGACGTGGCCGACTCGACGCCAGTTAAGGCCCGGTCCCTTGTTGTCTGGAGACATGTCTAGCCAGTGTGTATGCGTGTATGTTTGTAGGTACCGTAAGAGTGCTCGCAGCCAAGGTTAACCCTTTTTTCTTCTTTTTCTCTTCTGGTCGTCGTGTGGGTGCCCGGTGTTAATTAATTACTTTTTTTCCCTACCGTACAAGGAAGGGAGAAACCAGGAGAGGCACACCCGTTCAACAGCAGCGGGCAAATGTCTGGCAAGTGCTGGGCCTTTTCTTTTCTTTCCTTTCCCTTCTGACAGCAAAAAATTAGAAAAGGCAGGAAAGAAAAGGGCAAGTAACCAGCAATTGTTCTTTGCTGGTAACCCGCTTCAGAACGCTACTGCGGCAGACCTAGGAGCACTACTCCATATTACCCAGCAAAGCAAGCAAGCAGGAGTAGTTACTTGGTTAGCAGCAGGATGGCGAACTAGAGAAGCGTTCATTCATTCCTATTCGTCGCCCGGCGGTCCCTATTCTTCCTTTTTCCTTCATCATCCACTCATCGTCCACTCTTTTCCCTTTCCTTTTGTTCTCGTCCTCTTCCTCTATCCCTACACTCTCTTCCCTTTTCTCTCTTTTTTCATCGTCGTCGTTCTTCTCTCTTCCCTTCTTTAATCCTCTTTCTTCCCTCGTCTCCGGTCTGCCTCTAATCCCCAGGCATTCCTTACTCCGAAGTGTCAATATCCGACATTCGAAACGAGACGACTATCCGACTACAGATACAAGTTGCATACACCGACTGCAATTTTGTATCATACAATCCTTCGACTCTCGTCCATACACGACATTCGAGGACTTTGGCGCTATATTGAAATAGCATTTCCCTTTTTTTCATTATCTGTTTCAAGTGTAGAGATTCGTAGAGATCGGTGGGATTTCACATTGTCCTCTCCCCGACCACCACAGTCCCTTCATCCTTGGAGCCGTAAATATCAACCTCTCACCCCGCGCCAGACCCGTATCTAGTCACCGATACTGGTCTTTCTGTCTCCTTTGGTTCTTCTGTATCTTGAATTTATCTGCTGGAAGGAAAACTTGATAGCAGAGAACCTAATCGGAATCCTGGACTTTTCACACTTGTCGACTCGATCAGTCTCCTTAGCCAACAGTGACTTTCGCTCGTAACTTTTGGTTGTCCGTAGTTCACGAAATATTTTCTTGCGGTTTTGCATATTTTTCTTCTCCTTCCAACGGGATACTTTGGTGAGCATTTAAACTTTCTTTTCTTTCGCATTTGATATTCCCATTAGCGTTGTTTATAGCTGGGTTGAAAATTTTACCCCCTGGGGTGTTCGCCATATACGGTTGACGAGTTTTCTCCCTATTGCCTGCTTCACTTCCCATCCAACAGGACTCATCAAAAAGTTCTGCACAGAGGACACGCTCATTCGGACTCATCGACTATCTTGTGGTTGGCCACAGTGTTACTACCAGGTGTTTTCTATAAGCTTCTGTCACTGCGTATTATCGCCGCAGTCAGCGATTATAAATCCTGGCGGCGGTGCGAAGTCCTTGTGTTGAGCCTGTAGTCATCGACGGTGGTTGGATGTTGCCAGTGCGTGCAAGAAGGATCTCTCCACCTCGCAGCCTTGATTTGATAGTCTCGAGGGGTGTTGATACCAACGACATCTACAGCGGCGATATCTTTCTGACTCCTTGCTTCTTGTCTCTATTCTCCCTTCCTTCCTTCCTTCCTTTCCTTCTTTCCATCTTCACATTTCCATTCGACAGCCGTCTCCACCTAGCCTTCACAGACGCAGATTTTTTCTCGCAAGGAAAAATAAAAATACGAGCGAAGACATCAGTCATCATCTCTAAAGAACCTAAACTAACAGCCTATCTGTTAAACAGCGCTATCATTGCCTTGTAGCCCTTCACACTCTTTGGAGTTTGCGACAAGTAATAATACTTTGCTAGTATTGTTACTTTGGTTTGGATATTCACGAAACTGCTGTCGATTTTACGACTCGATACATTGAAAAGAGAGGCCTCGGAGACGTTAGCTCGTTCATCCACTCTCTTTTTCGAAGACTGGACATACGACAACCTAGCATCTAAACCTCTCCTCGACACCGAATCTTCGTTGTCTCACTCAGCGTGAATGCTCTCTATTCGACTTTGAAAGCCCTACATTCTCTGGAACAGACCAAGATCTGTAAACAGAGTTTGACATCGCCAAAGTCGCCATATCGCGTCGAATTCAACCATTAAAAAAATCTTCTTCAGTTATCAGGGTCAACCCGTCCAAACTGGATTCCTCCTCTTCTCTCCGACACTTTGTCATTTGCTTCATTTAACTATAGCCACTCTTTTAGCAACATTTCGCTGTCGACCTCGGTCCTTCCTCTCTGATCAGCATCACTAGTAGATCCGAGAGATCCTTTTCGACGTCCATTCTTTACAGAAACCTTAATCCTAATCGTAATCGACTTTTATTCTCCAAACAAACATCATGGCTCAATACTCTGCATCCCTTGGCAACGCTGGCCTCACCGTCCGACCCGTCAATGACCACTTTTTCGAAAGCGACGATAACAACGGGCGTTTCGTCCGAGGCCCCAAGTCCCGAGAAGCCCAACGTTACGCACAAGAACAACTCCAGATCATGGCTGACGAAATGTCCCGAGCTACTGCCGACGAATATCAAGAGGATGTCCTCGATCACATGGAACGCATGGAAGCCGAGACCCTCCCAGACGTTGATAGCATCGATATCCAAACGGAAATCCAATGGTTCATGCGTCCGTATCTTCTTGACTTCTTGATCGAAGCACACATCGCCTTCCAATTGCTCCCAGAGACCTTGTTCCTCACCGTCAACCTCTTGGACCGATACTGCTCCAAGCGTGTCGTCTTCAAGCGACACTACCAACTTGTTGGCTGTGCTGCTATGCTCATTGCTGCCAAATACGGGGATAAGAAGGACCGTGTTCCTACTATTCGTGAACTTCAGAGCATGTGCTGCGGTTTGTATGAAGAGGACATGTTCGTTCAAATGGAACGACACGTTCTCCAAACTTTGAACTGGATCATTGGCCACCCAACCGTCGATAACTTCCTTCAGATAATTCTCTCGGAGGTCAGCTACGACCCAGAGGTTGAAAACATGGCTTTGTACCTCAGTGAGATCGCGATGTTCCACAAGGACTTTGTCAGCACTCTCCCTTCCGTTATGGCTCGTTCTTCTCTTGCCCTTGCGAGACACATCCTAGGACGCACTCCGCCACCACAGTCGGACTGGGCAATGGCTTATGACACCACGACCATTGTCCTTCTGTCGCAGCACCTTCATCGTCCATCTCAGGTTCTCGTTCGCAAATACTCTAGTGCCCACTACGGAATGGTTGCCGTCACTCTCGAAGAATTCATGGCTAAGCAAGCTGCTATTGCTCGTCGTCACACTATCGCTCCTCGTGTTCGTCAAATGGCCCCCCAACCTCAGATCCAAGGTCCGGAATCCTCCCTTGCCCCTCAGGCCCAAGCAGCAGCCACTACTCCAATGACTCCTCAGAAGCCCGGACCTGGACAACCACAGCAGATGCCACACGGTTACCCAACACCGCCTGAGACACCAAATGACGATTATTTTGAACACCAACAAGCCTTGCTCGCCGCTAAAGCAGCTGGTGGTCAGAATTTGGCCCCTCCAAATCCGACTACACCTCTTCCAACTCCAACATCTGCTCCTGTTCAACCGCCTGCCGTTTACCAATATTAAGTCTTTTGATCAACCTATCAGTATCTTCTAGCTTGGACGCATCACTCTATCATTCCAACTACATGTTCTCAATCCACAAAACCACGCCTTTACCAACCACTATCAAACTAAGCATACCGCAACATCAACCAATATCAAATAGAATCCGAACCCGAAAACAATATATTCCCCGACGCCCCAATTTTACGAAAAAGTCATTGTTAAAAGCACAAAAAAAAATATTTCGATTTTCGCCGACTTGTTTTATTACTACGGAGCGTTGTTGTCAAACACCAACCTTTGGCCATCCAGTTTAATATCGTTCACCATTTCCTTGGCTGTATGAACTGGAAAACGGCATCCGTGGGCAAAGAAAGGACCTAATATAAGGCACCATCTTAGCCACGCGGATGGCTTTCGCGGTGCTATTTTTTGATTTTTTCTTTCGGGTTTTTGGTTTCATTATGGCTATCCCCCTTTCCTGCATTATCCTGATATTTAGCGAGTTCTTTTCTTTAAGCGCTTGTGTCTTTCCACCTACATTTCCTTTGTTCATATTGAATTCTCTATCAATCCAAAAAATATATATTTCCCCCTTTAGATGCCCATTGTCCTTCCGTCCAGCATTGCATTTCGTTTCGCATTCTTCTCTTGCATATCAAAAGAATCGGTCGCTTATTGAGGAGGTTAATACTGCGCGTTTCATTTGTACTCCGTTTTGTAAACGGACTTGGCACAAAAAGTGGATGGTCAGATTGTTCACGTGGAGGATAGGCAAATATTCCTCTGACGAAGCTGTAAATAGGCAGCAGAAGACTACTACCTCTTCTCTCAGGTTCAGTTGGAACGGAAGAGGCTGGATAGCAGATCGACGACTCCGGTTTCGCTACCACCAACCCCATCTCGATACAAATTTTCGGCTCGCCTTTACTGGCAGAGTCCCTCCAAATTCCACACATATCCTTCAAAATTTTCCTTTCTTTGTTATCTCCACGCACTCTACTGTGCTTTCTTCTGTTCCCACAATCATCATAAGTCTTTGTGCATTCTCACCGCTTTTATCTTTCGATTTCAATATGTTACAACCACCATCATCAAAACTCACGTCCTCTCCGTACACTACTGTATCATCATCTAATCGTCCCCATCGAGATGAACCCACCTCGACTACTTATAAGAAAAGCTGGTCCCTCGTGTTACTGTTCTTCTGTTTTGCCCAGTACCCTATACCCATACCCCCCGTGCGTTTAATTCTACTTCTATGCTTGTTATTATTCCCCCGTTGTATTAGACCTTCGACAGCTTTTAGATTATTTTCGATTTTTCCTTTGTTTTGGTCGGAAATGTTTGACGGAGCCCGAAGAGGTTATTGTAATAATCCCCATCCCCCTGAAGTCCAACCCGCCGTCACCCTACACTTATTCTATCCACCCCCAAATCTTTCTTTTTTTGGTTTTGCATCGTCGGTATACATGTGGTTTTGGTTCTGGTTCCCCCCCCTGGCCCCTTCCCTCCCCCGGATCTCTGTTCCCACATTCCCTTTTTCGAAGTCGAAGTCATGTCAGACACACAGACAGACAACTCCGTATTCTTTTTCCAAACCCGATCGCTTCTTGTGTATATTATTCATACATACTTTTTTTCCTTATATATTCTGATATGGCGTATCCGTGCAAAACAACTGGTCTCGTGCACCCAATATGTGACTTGAATCGAACATTCAAATATGGTCGGTAACAGTGATGATTCGCAATTGTGTGATGATAAAGCACTTTAGTACTTATTTGCCAATAAAGTAAGGACTTGTTAGGCGTAAGTAAGCCCTTGTGTTAAGATGTGCTTAGCTACTTCATGACGATATTTGTATTCTCTACGAAATAGATGTTACTATTGCGCTTATTGTTACTATATGATCAATTCGTAATGTGCATGTGCATATATACACCTAAATGTGGTCTCGAAACCAAACCCTCTCCAAGGTACTAGGATTTCATGACAATACCAAACATTTCGAGGCTTTTGCTCTTGATAAAATAAAAGGTAAATTTCAATTTGTAGGATACTGGATTATTTCGTATATATCGGTTCTCGAGATGCCATTCAGGATAGGAAATAAAAATAAGTTTTTTCCATCTGCAAAATCACGGCAGTACAAATGAAAGACCACATGCAACCTGACACCTAATTCAATATATATACATGAAGGAACGGGGAGTCGCCCTGCATTAAAATAAATTTACTTGACAATAATATGTGTATAAACGCTGTTATATTTAAATCGGGAGCCTAAGGTAACTAGGAAGGTTCAAATCCTTATAATTTGTGTTTTCATATAGATGTATGGATTGCCATCACTAAATTTGCAGATTTGAACACTAGCATGCTGTATAGTCGTGCATGTATGCATATTTATTAACGAGATTTGGGCCACTCAGTGATAGAGATGGAAAATACCGAATTCTAGAAAACCCTTTTCAGTGGAGGATCGGACTGGTTTTATTTTTTGTAGAAACTATAATCATCCTTGATGTTGCCGTCGGAGTGAGCGTGGCTGCAACATGCGCCATACCATCAGGCTTGAACATGTTTTCATCACGTGATGCCGCTCAACCGCACACCAAAACATCGCGTCAACCCTGAGTTTCATTGGTGCCTTGAAACCTCATCTTAACATCTTTTCGCCATCCACCGATATATACTGCTATGAGTGTATCCTTATACTATTAGAGCCTCTACTTATTGTCGCTTCTTCCCTCTTGGCCACAATGGAGGGCGATTCCTCCAATCCGAGCGATCTTGATGTGGACTTGATCCTTGATGGTCTCAACCGCGTTCAGCGGGAAGCCGTTGTTAGCGACGCAGAAGTTTTACAGATTTTAGCCCCTCGTGAGTATAATAGGAATCTATATAAACTATTCGAGAGCCTAATCGACTAATGATCTACTTTTTTGTAGCGGGATCTGGAAAGACACGCACCCTAACGTCAAGGGTGGCCTACATGCTATCCCAAGGCATGAGACCATCGAATATCATTGTCGCAACCTTTACAAACAAGGCCAGCAAGGAGATGAAGGAAAGAATCTCAAAGATGATTGGTGGTGGTTTGGAGAACCGATTGATTATTGGAACTTTCCACTCAATTGCTACAAAATATCTTGTATGCTCATCCTTGTGCGGCTTTACTTGTTGGTAGCTAACATATTTTACGAATACAGCGAAAATACGGCCATTTGATTGGACTACCGAAAGAGTTTGGTATCGCAGATACTGGTGATACGCAAACCATCATTTCTCGTATCATTAAACGAAACAAATACTCAACGGTTGATGGAAATGATGCTGGGAATATACGATCCAGGATATCGACTCTCAAAGCAAAGATGAAGTCGGTCGACGAATATATCGCTGAGCAGAAGAAGTCCAACAATATCGACGATTTTTCTAAAATATACGAACAATATGAGAAGGATCTTAAGAGTTCGCATCTCCTTGACTTCGACGATCTACTTCTAAGGTGCTTGGATTTATTGCGGGACCATCCGTTATGCGTTTCAAATATCGAATCAGTATTGATCGATGAGTTCCAAGATACCAATCTGGTACAATTCGATCTCATGTGCTTATTTGCGGCGAAGAGAAATAAAATCACGATCGTGGGTGATCCGTAAGTTTCTTTCATAAAGTATTCCCAAATATTTACGCAAAATGCTAACAAATCATACAAACAGTGACCAAAGTATCTATGGTTTCCGTGCGGCGGAAATTGGAAATCTCAACACCATGCAACAAGTTTACCCACAGACAATTGTTCTTAACCTGGAAGAAAATTACCGCTCAGCTGCTGCAATCCTGAACTGTTCATTGGAAATCATACAACAAGACAAAGCTCGGCCCCAGAAAGGGATTACACCAACACACGAATTGGGTTCTTCTCCAGTCCTTAGAAGGCTTCCCAGTCCTCATGCGGAGGCCGAGTGGATCGTGCGGGAGATTCTTCGTTTGAGAGCTCTCACTGGGAATTTGTTTACCTTCAATGATTATGCTATCCTCATCCGATCGGCCAGTCTTGCTAGAGATCTTGAGCCGAAATTGAACAACTGCAGAATCCCATATCGACTCATCGCTGGAACAAAGTTTTTCGAACGCCAGGAAGTTAAACCTGTTTTGGATTATCTACGGGTAGTTTTGGATCCCAATAATAGTGAAGCTTTGGCAAGAGTTGTTAATGTTCCCAAAAGGCGTCTGGGTACCAAATCAGTTGAAGGTCTAGTTGCGGAAGCCCACAAGAGGGGGATAAGCATTTGGACACTCATCAGAAAGGGAGTTAGAGGTGATCTCAAATTCGAAGCACCCATCAGCAAACCAGGAGAAAATAGTCTTTGTCAGTTTATCAAAATAATTAACGACACTCGGGATATGCTTAAGTCTGCGGAGCTGTCTATGAAGCACGACATTGCACCTATCATTCAGTTTTTGTTAGACAAGGTTGGATACAGACAGTATGTCGAGGATTCCTTGCAACACCCAGGCGAAGAAAGATGGCAACATGTGGAGGAGCTTATCGTCCAAGCTACCGATTTCTGTAATAATCTTGCAGCTGGACTTGATGACGATTTGCCTGATAGCGACGCGGACGGCACTGTTATCGAAGAATCCACAATATCCATCGCTCTTGGGAAATTTCTTGCCAACGCTGCTCTAGCTACCGTGAAAGAAAGTCCGGAGGCCGATCAAAGTCAAAATAAAGATGGAGTCCTAACTATTTCGACTATTCACAACGCTAAAGGTATATTTCGAGCACACCTTCAAGCTTATAGGATCTTGCTAATATAATAAAGGTCTCGAGTGGCCTGTAGTATTTGTGCCTGGGTGTTACACGGGCTCCATCCCACATTCACGGTCTGAGGACACCGACGAAGAGAGAAGACTTTTATATGTCGCAATGACTCGAGCCCAGGCTCTTCTATACCTCTCATATCCTTTCGAGCTTCGAGACAGGAAGTCCGGGGAAAAGCGTAAGTGTGCCACAACAAAGCATGTATATACATAAGAGCCATACTAACCCCTGGAACAGAGGAGAGCAATCTTTGTACTTTCCTTGCGGAAAGTAACCTTGCACCTCTAATGGCACCACGAGGCCCGAAGATCATATCAACCAAGATCATGGAATTTAGCAAGATTATGGGGAGAGAATGCCCTACCGCCGAGCAAGTCCAAGAGGTTTTCAAAGCATCTGGTTTGCAATCTCGAGATGACTGGGTTGAAACGGATGATCCTACTGCGACCTATGGATTATCTACGGAAGGCGACTTCCAAGATTGGGAGGGATGCGAAGACTATCGCTCTCGAGCAGCAACCGCCCAAACTTGGCGATCAGCGACTCATACTACAACCTCCGCCTCGCTATATAAAAGAAGCAACTCTTATTCGACCAATAGAACCACAATGTCCTCGACTTCAACCTTTTCAGCACAGGCCACCACGATGCAGGGATTCAAGTCAGCCAATAGCTATATGCATACATTGGCCACCTCACACCTGGAATGCGAAGCTGATACCCGTAGAGCGACCTTAAAGCGAAAGTCCGATGGTATAACCGGGGATAGCAGCGATGTTCAACAGAGCCAACCTAAAAATTCCAAACGGAAGACAGATAAGAATGTCAAAGGAAAGGCTCAGAATAACAGTCTTACCAACTATTTCCGAAAACAGTCCGACGGTTTACCGGAACCTCAAACTCCGTCGGTGCCATTGAAGGATACAACTGGGAATTCGAAAATAGATAAACCTCCAGTCAAGGAGGAGAGGTTGATCTTTTTGTCGTCTTCCCCAGAGCGCCCGCCTCGCAAGACTAATATGATTGCGCATAACGAGCATTTGAAGCAGCAGATGCGTCGCAACCCACCAGTTTCAAGCTTCACTTCTGTTTCAGCCATGATAAATTCGACTTTCTATACGGCGCCGACAACCATGAGTCGAATGAGCGCCAATACTGGAAATAGTGGTCCTGGCAACAGCTTGAATGCTCCTAGGAAGACATTGGGGATGAAGAGAAGTATGAACGGTTGGGCTGATAGACACGGCACAAAGAAATGAACCTCTCTTCTTCTCTATACCTTACTATTTTATCTTATATTCACACTTTTATTTATAATGATTATGCTTCCTAAAGTCGCCTTTACTATCATGTATCATACAATTTTGTTTGGCGTTGAATACTTTTTTCATCACGTTTGTGTATATGGGATGATTCTAGACTTTTGGTGGGCGTTGTTTCTGGAGCTAGCAACGGGACTATTTCTGGGGTGGTTAGAAGGCACACGCGTGGCGGCGTGGCGGCGTTTATGGATCCTTACACTGTTTTCCTTTTACGATAGCGATTTTAAAGATTGTATTTATTAGAGCTAGTGTAGTTCTACTGTGCGATATGGTGAGATATTTCTACACTAGCTTTGTGTACGAGTATGCAGTGGTTTTATTACTTTATTGCTGATTTATCAATGAAAAACATTTTTTGTTCCGTTGGTCTTATCAAAATAATTCTCAGTATTGTGAGGTCTATATACACGTATTTGGATTTTTATATCATAATATACAAACTAGTCCTCTGAGGTCAAGGCGCTACAGCACAGAACAAAGACCTCCAGTTCAATAAAAGTAAGCCACGGTATCTCGCTGCAGCTCTCTGACCACCAGAATTGCTATTTCAACTCGGTGATAAATTCGAATTTAACACTTCATTTTTCAACCTCGATGTCCATCTAGTTGAGAGTAATATGAAGCATATATCATCTCAATCATCCTTGTCGCTGTTTATGCTTCTGATTCTTCGAACAGATTATGTAAAGGTATCCCTTCCTTCGAACGCTCTATTTACCAAAATATAATATTAGCCATCGTGTACCGACACGCTTGACTTTGACTGAATTTCCAAGGGGGGGAACTCATTCGAGAGAACGAACCTTGCAGCCTGTACACATCTTCTTCACCGCACTTCTGACTTTCATACCCCGGATTTGAACCTGAGATGATGGTAGCTGTACACGGGTGGAGAGGGAGAGCGTCGGTCTTGTGAGGGAGACTAGGGCGGATGGTACTCCGGTGGCCGGAGACGAGGTTGTGGCGGTAGCTAGGGTTCGGCGGAGGATGGATGTTGGTGATGGTAGGACGGCAGGTTGTGTGACCCGCGGTAGGGCTGTCGCCGGTAGACGGCGGAGAGCCAGCGAGAACATCTTTGCGGCGCGATGTGCTGGCTAGAGACGGTCGTTTTCTTCGTCGTCGTCTGGAAGATGGTGTGGTTTGCGAAGGTGTGGCGGTTCCGATATTGAAATTTCTTATCACGTGACAATATATAAAAATTACTTCAACCGTCAAAAAACCGGAATAGCGCCGATAAGCTAAGACTGGAAGAATGAATATTAAAAATCGAAGCAAAGAAGGAAATGCAATTGCTCTATCAATATTGTATATTATTCGTAAAATATTTAGGTACATTATATGGTTTTTTTCCAGGATAGTTATAGGTACATGTACAAGCAAAAGAAACGCTAAGAGAGACATTTCGGAAAGATGCACTGGGATCGATATCGGATTCGCAGGTGGAACATTGTGTCGGCATCAAAAGAAGTAATTGAAAACTACAAGTATACAATGAGGCTGTTTTGTATAGCATATAAGTTTAATAGAAAGGGCGAAAATATAAAAGTATATCAAATTTTCAAGGTCGTAACAAGGTGGTATCATTTTTGCGAAAGAATTTTGCGATAACGAAAATGGGGGTATGGGAAATAACTTGAAGTACTTTTCAGAAAAACAAAAAAAAGGGACAAAATGTAAAGGGGTCGTGCTTTCAGCTTACAGGATATGGTGTAAGGTGTCATAAAAGGGAAAGGGAAACCCAATCAGTCGTTAGTTGAAATAAATCATATAAAAAAGTATTGAAGTAAACAAAGGTTGAAGAGTATTTGGGAGACCAATGCTCACTCCCAGGCAATGCTCTTACTCAGCTTGGACTCTTCGAGTTCAGCGAAGTCAATGATGGTAATATCGCCTTTCCGATCAACGGTTATTAATCTGTAACCATCCGGGGAGAATGATAAGGATGCTGCTTCAGTCATTTTGATAGCTCCCTGAACTTTAGCCACCTTGAGGCACCTTGGTCTTCTACCCTCGTCGTTTAGGAAGCCTTGAGGGAAGAATACAACCAAGACATTACCAGAGCGATCCAAAACTGCTAAGGAGTCACCCTTGGGAGAAGTACAACACCCGTGAACTTTATCACCAACAGCGTTCAATCTAGTCACCAGCTTGACTTGCTCCTGTCTACCTGCGGCGTCCAAAAGACCAATGCAATTGTCCACAACAATTGGCATAGCTCCAGCCGCGACACTCGTTACACACATCAAACGGTTTCCTGGGAAGAATTTCACCGAAGTAATGCCTTCCGCATCGTGTGAGATATCCAGTTTTCGAGATGATTTCATAATTAGTTTTGGAGGTTGCGCGGCAAGATCGTAGACGAGGAATCGAGGCTCTCGAAGGGTGCTACAGGCGAGATAGACACCATCTTCGGAGAAAGAAAGAGTTCCGATCGTATCGGTGTACGGAACGATGATCTTAGTTAGCTCAACCGCGCCGTTTGATGAATTCGGTGTTGTATCTAGATGGTGAAGGACAATCATTGTTTGGTTCTTTCCGTGCTCCATGTTGACAACTCCCAGAGCGATAGTAGAGCCGTCTGCAGACATTGCCTTGAATATTTTATTAGCGTGTTATATCGACTTTCGATCTAGAATCAGAAACTCACCAAGCACTTAATATCATAAGTTTCCGAAATATAAGTGTAGGCAGTCTTGCCATCCTCGCGTAAGTCGTGAACTTTCAGGGTACCATTCGTTCCAGCTATAGCAAGAAAACGGTCGTTGCATGCTGCCATTTGATATTCGAAGCGCTTTTGCTGCTGCAAACCAATGGCTTAGTGCTGAATCTCGTTATTTTAGAGAAGATTTATATATACCTTGCTGCTCATAACTCGGTCCTCAGCGGATATGAGGCCATATTGATTTGAAAAAGGACCATATTCCCCGGTGTTCTTGCCTGCACAGAGTAACTCGGGCATCTTATCACTAGCTAATATAGAGAAAACCTTAAATTTCTTCCGTTCCAACAGCACGAATTTGGTACAACTTGGGGATATAGCGGTGGCTACGATATCAGCGAATCGTAACCTTCCTCCGGTAGGTATGTGGTGCACATATTCGGCTACTAGATATTAGTACTGCGATTGTAGACCAAACCATAGAGCTGTAACAAACGCACCTTTGTAGAACGGGAAGTTCTTAGTAAACATATTTTGCCTTTTCTCTTCCTGCTGGTTCAGAGGCGGCCGGATTACAGTATTTTCTTGCGGAACACCTTGGTTTCGATCTATCCAATTAGCAATGCGGTCGTTCCGACCGATTCTTGGAGTTTGATATTCTGAGTTTGACGGCCCCGCTTCATCTTCGCTCTCCAGGGGAACCGTGCTCGGTGATTTAACACGAAGAGAACCCATAGGATATTTGGTTTTCGACGGGTTATCAATTGGAAAGCTTGGTGTCCTGCCTCTCACTGAAGGCGACTGCGACAATCCAGGTCCTTGAATAGGCGATGTAGATAAATTTAAATGGGGTCGTTGAGGATATGAGGCATAAATGCTACCTGCCATCATGCCGAATCCAGTCTCCAGCGGAGATGGCCGTTGTATCAATTTCCCTCTTGTTTGCACAGGTGAGTCGCTTCTTGGAAGTCTGCTTGAGGATATGTTTCCCGGCTCAGTTGCCGGTCCTCCAAAGGTAGACATTGGTCCAGGCCGATCGGGTCGTTCCGAGGCAGTGGTGCTTCTGCGAATAAGCTGCGCGTTTGATACCGGTGCAAGAGGGCCCATATATGTCGGACTCTGAGTTATTCCTCGCGCGTTTAAGCTTCCATGACGAGCTGGTAGTGATTGCGACAATGGAACGCTAAGGTTTTCTTCGCTTGCATTATCGGTTATTGAGGGGTTACGTGATGTGCTATGCGAGCTATTGGAATCCCTAAATATTCGATCAGAATATATTCGCATACGAAGGGGTCAAATGCAAGCTTACCCTGCAGAGCCACGCTGCCCAGTCCTTGGACGAACTGATCCAATCAACAAATCAAAGGTAGATGGCGTGTATTTGACCGATGGACTGTCCCAAGGTAATTCTTTGGGAAATCCACCAATGCCACTTCCCATCGTCATGCCACCGTCCGGTTCAAGTTCGGAGGGACCTGTCGATGCACCCATTTCGCTAGATGCACCATCCTCCACTTCCGGAGAAGAGATAACTACGCTGAACCGATGATTCGAGTTCAATACAGCACCCATCTCCATTCGTTTGGCGGAAACAAGCTTGGCAATCCGCCTTAATTTCTCGGCTGGTTGTTTCCATTCGGTCACCCGATGGCAGCGAGGGCACTAATGCATGTCATGGTAAGCATGTGAGCCTAGATGCATCTCGCAAATTGCAGGGGTTGACTCACGATATTGCGTTGCATTTCGAATCGGGCATACTTCTCCGACATCACACATCCACATGTCATGACACCAAGATCATCCGAAGGTTTCCCATCTAGATTCTCTACATTAGCTAAGCTGTGCTGTATCCATGGTTGACGTTACCGCGTTACCCTTTCTGCCTTCGCACTCTAGCTCCAGTTCAATCTCAGATAGGAAGGTCCTCCACTCATCCAGGTCGGCAAGCAGGGGGACTGATACGTTCGGCCGTGACCTAAAGCTCAAGGTAGCAACCTGTGAGGCAGTTTCTGGTTCAGGTTCTTGATATGGATTGTCGAGCTCTTTGTCCGGCAGTTTGAATATACTTTGATCGGTTTGTACCTCGCTTTGCTCGTCTAGGCGTCGCTTGGTTAGCATAACGGCGTGTGATCGATCCCGCTGCTCTAGAATCATTAAATAGAAGCTGCTGTCCACATCCCAGCTCTTAAGCTCAGCATCCAGCTGTACCAGAGAAAGAACACCTTTCTGCATCAATATAGAGAGAATGTCGAAGGCTTTGCACCGAAGACTGTTCTTTGTCGCCGATCTCACAACATTCATCGAGATTTCTCGGGCTTTATTTAATGATCCTTCACCTAAAGCTCCTAACACAAGCTGTTGAAGGAGATCGAGGGATGAATAGGCAAGATGTTGCGCATCATCGGAGCACTTCTTGACAGCGTCCGCGTCCTTGGCTTCCGGATTCTCAGTATCTTCAGTCTCCGATTCTTCCAATAGAGAAAGCTGCTTTTCCATGACTATCTCGAGTTGCTCCACAACAAGTTCCTCGATTTCTTGAATTAGACGCAAGTTCTCCTCCTGTGCCTCCGGCGCCACATCTTGCGAAAGCTTGGCTCGCTTGTGCCATTCTACCAAGCTCCAACTCAAATCGTCGAGGTCAATGTAGATTTTGTACCAGTTTGTTTGTGTAGAATCAGTTATATCGGGTTGACTTAGAAGTTCTTTCGACTTATGGAGGATCTTTAACGAAAGGTTATCGGATTCTTCGTCCGATAAAGCTGACGCGCTGGTTATAATTTTATTGATTATAGCAGCATTCGGAGTACGGCTTTCCGGGAGGCTCGAGAGGAAATTGCGAATGTAGACGAGTAAGAAGTCTTTCAAGAATCAACAAGTTAGTAATTTGATAAAAACTAATTCGAGCAGGATTATACTAGCGTACCGATATTCCAGTTGTAAATATCACCTTCATCTACCTCGGATCCTTTCCGTCGATTTGGATCCGCAGCAAATGGTAATTTTTTCGTCAGATTATCGAGCAATTCACCATCAAGAGTTTTAAGACCATGGAGTCGCAAGAGCCGAAGCCCACAAACCAACGTCCTTAATTGGAGCTCTCGGCATAGTAGGCCATGGTCTGTATGGCTAGCTATCTGCCAACCCACAAAGTCTCCTTTCGTTATCGTATCAATAATTTTGAGCAGAGTCGGCACGGTTACGATTTCGTCAAGAAAGGTTGATTCCGATACAGTCATGTATCTGCGCTGAAGCTGCAGAATGGCGTTTAACTGGCTGATAAGGTGATAGACGAGGTGGATCTCTGATGGCTTCGGTTTTCTGAGAGCTATAAGGATATTACGGACGATGACGTCGATATGACGGCGACGGAAAAGGTTCGAGCCATTAGTTGGTGTCCTCCGATGGGAGATCCCATTAGGGGCCCTAGAGTTTACGGAGAGAGAACTGCCTCCGGAGCTATTCTTCCTAGCTGCATTGTCTATCGGGGTATCATTTCGCGATCGTGATGATACGGACCTAAGTGACACCCTTTAGCATGCATGTTTCGTGACTTGGAGTGTTCTTGACGGAAAAGCGGAGAGACGGAAAGACTCACATCGACCGGTTCAGCATTGAGCTGATGTATATGTGATTGTAATAGGATGGGTCTCGAATCCGAGCAGGGACTAATCCGAGTAGAAGGTGTTTTGAGGCAAGGATGTACAGCTAATCGAAAAACGTAGTGACAGAACGGACAGCGACAGACGCAGGCGCTGTATCACGGTCCGTGAACGCGAACGGGCCCGAATACAAGAAAACTGATGGGATATGCCGGCCCAATTAGGGAGACAACTGTCCAATCTTGTAACCAAGCAAACAGCTCTGCAGGTGTGTTCTGAGTGATTGGTGTGGGTTATTGCCGTCCGCCGGGCTGAGTCCTTTTGGAACGCTGCTGCATGTGCGCTACAGCTCTCCACAGCTGTTTGGATATCAAACCTCTTTAGGGACCGCGTTTAAGAGGCGATGTTGACGAGCAGAAGCTTGCCAGCCGCTGTCGCTTTTACACAGGTCGAATGAATATCTTTGAGCGATTATGATACATGAGCGAAAGATCTAGAGTCGGATTCTGTGTCGCGTGAGATAAGGACAGAGCCTGACTTGGGACCGGCGGAGAGACCCCTGCTCGGGCAGAGCAGAAGAATACAACAAAAAAAGATATTCGGAACGTCGGAACCAAAGAGATTTCCTAGCAGGAGGGGGAAGACGCCTGTTTCGGGTGCAGGATCGGCCAGTCGAGAGGGATGATGGTATTAACTGCGTATAAGCGGTTGCGGTGCATCGTTCGCCAGTACCCTTATTGCCGCCCTCAGCTTCACCGTACGATCGTGCGTGTGTGTGAGCGATGGTCTTGGATGGACGAATGGCCAGAAGTTTGAATGTCCTAGCTTTGTGGGTGAAATTGGCCCTGACCCCCACGAGACCCCGCCCAAAGAAGGGAGACGGATTTACAGGATGAATATAGCAGGCCGGATTTTCTCCTCGATCCCTCGCCGTATCTCTGTTTCGACCGGTGTTTTCTTGCCAGTGAATAACGCTGTTGGGAGCTGAGTATCAATCAATTGTGACCACCGCCGTCCCCTCTTTCCAGCTCGGAATGCTAGTCGCTAAGAAGATCAGGGAGGAAAATTCCGCCTGCCCAATTCATCCATTTTCCGTCCGTACTCCTTTCGCTGGAGGCAACACCGCACGTGCCGAGACTGGGGCGTTTCCCCTTCTCTTCCCTCTGTTGCTGGACAATTGTCTCCCGGAATCAAACCCATCAAAGCGGTCGAGCGAAAAGGAAGAACGGTACCAGCACGCTTTGGTGTATATCCTTGGCCTAGCTAGCTGGATCGGTTAATCGGATCTGGGGTTTTCTCAATTTCGTTGTGCCAGAGAGGGAGTCGGAACCCTGGAGCTAATTAGCTGCTCAGCTGGGCGACTTTCAATCAGAGCTGGTGATAACCGTCAATTGAACATCTCCCCTGAGTGCCCCTTCTGAAGAGCCACCTTCCGATGCAGAACCCCCAGCGAAGAAGAATGAAAAAACAATGCGCCTGGCTACCAAGAATTGAACATCAGCACCCTTCAAAACCCGTCCATGCAGTCCTTTTAAGCTTAAATCAAGCTCCAACGTCCACGGACGACGGCGGGGCGAGAGCTACATATACTAACGCCTTTGCCTGCTGCTGCCTGGATACCCGTCCGGCATCCCAACAGCTCGGCTGGCAATATTTCGACGCGTGGTCCTCTTTTTCTTTGATATAACGGCCCTGCTGGGTGCTGGGATCGAGCGCCTCCGATCCGTCCGGCCTCGGTCGTTCGTCTTGGGGGGTTATCAGAGCCACTACAGCTCAGCTGCTACCATGCAGGGCTGGTGTGCGCTTTCGCGCTGAACACTCCATCACGTGGAGCGGGAAGTGTTGTTTGGACGTTGGTGAGAGCGAGCATCACAACGCGGAGCTGCAGATCCTCGGTGCATGCAACGTTTGTTCGCGGTGACCCAACTGGCTGCGGGTGCTGGCGTGGGGACCATTGAAACGCCCACTCCAGAGAACATTCGATAAAGTCTTCATGCATCTGTAAGCAGGTCTGCAAATGCACGAAAGCTCCGAATATTGCTGCCTAACGCTCCCGCCATTCAGTTTGGCCTGGTTGATGCAGATGTGGATACCTCTCTCTTGTCGTTTTCAAGGCCCGGATCAAATACCCATCGCTTAGGTTATGCGGAATATCAAAGCTGCGAGCTTGTAAACTAACATGGGTGTTTAAAGCTTTTCTTTCTTTTTCTTAGTTCAGGAAAAATGTGTAGCTAACCACAAACCGCAACAAACCCTCGCCTCGATGGATTTAGGCGCTTGATAGTAGGGAACCAAACTTTGACTCACACGTATGTCATGCATGCATGAGTCTTCCCTAGCCTTGATATACCGTTATGAGCGCGCAAGATGATGCGCTCTCTTCTCCAGATCGCAAAGCAAGGGAAGAGAACCATCATGACTTCAACGACGCTCAATTCCAAGGTCAATCTTAAAGATACCTTGAAGCTTCCAACCACTACATTCCCAATCCGAAGCAATTTGACACGAGCTTCAACTAATGATTTGCTCGGGAAATGTACAGACGAGTTATACACCTGGCAGGTAAGTGCTCCCCAATTATATTATAAATTTCCAGTCCTCAAACTAATTTCATATCAGTGGAATACGTTGCCAAGTGATAAAACTTTTGTGTTCCACGATGGCCCGCCATTCGCAAATGGAGCTTTGCATACAGGTTAGTATAGTCTTTGAACAATGTCTGAATAACGATTAATAAGACATTCTTCTGCTGACAATCCATCCGTGTAAATATTACAGGTCATGCCATGAATAAAATTCTCAAAGATATCATTGTTAGGTATAATATAAAACTTGGCAATAGAGTATCTTATATCCCGGGCTGGGACTGCCATGGATTGCCAATTGAATTAAAGGCCTTACAAAACATTCGAGGGACCACCGATGATGTCTCCACCATGTCTCCTGCAGAGGCAGTAGAGAGGAGCAAAGATCTCAAAGCTAGTGAGATACGCGGACTAGCTAGAGATTTAGCTTCAAATACTGTAGAAGCTCAAAAGAAAGAGTTCAGAAGTTGGGGTGTCATTGGTGACTGGGAGAATGCCTACAGAACTATGGGTATGTTTTCCTATTCAACCATAAACTATTGGAGTTTGCTAAAGCATAATCGATAGATCCCGACTATGAAGTTCGACAGCTCCGTGTTTTCAAAGAAATGATAAAGAAAGGTAAGGTTCTTAAATTTAATATCAGCAACAGATCTGTAGCTTATATTTTTCTATCAGGATTGATTTATAGACATTTCAAACCGGTTTACTGGTCTCCAAGTTCTCGAACCGCTTTAGCTGAAGCGGAGCTCGAGTATGATGAGAATCATGTGAGCAAAGCTGCAACTATCAAGTTCCCCCTCGCTAATCTTGGCTCCTATCTCTCATCTTTACCAAATATCGACAAAGAAACTATTGGCGCTGCTATCTGGACGACCACACCGTGGTCTATCCCAGGTAATCGTGCCATTCTCGTCCATCCCGGCCTCAACTATGTCGTTGTCAAATCTTCAAATCATGGTCAACTGCTAGCTGGCGAGGAGCGAGTAGAGCACCTCCAGAAACTAATGGGGGAAGAGCTGGAAATCTTGATCAAAGACATCCCCGGGAAAGCCTTACTTGATGTCACATACAGCCATCCACTTCTGCCACCAGACGCCCCAGCACACCCTGTTCTCCCGGCGGATTATGTTACCTCTGACACAGGCACCGGTCTAGTCCACTGTGCTCCCGGCCACGGGATGGACGATTATCTGACCTGCCAAAAGCACGGGATCGACCCATTCTCACCAATCGATGATGAGGGGAAATACACCGCCGACGCTCTCCCAACATACGATCTAACAGGTCTAGCAGTCCTCTCCGACGGACAAAACAAACTCCTCGAACTGCTTGAAGCCCACAATGTCCTACTCGGCTCCCAGCAAAAATTCATCCACAAATACCCCTACGATTGGCGAACAAAACTCCCCATCATCCAACGAGCCACACCACAATGGTTCGCCGGGGTGGAAATGATCAAAGAATCCGCCATCGCAAATATCGATCAGGTGCATTTCATCCCGGAAACAGGACAACACCGGCTCCGAGGCTTCGTCGCTGACCGTGACGAATGGTGTATTTCCCGTCAACGAACGTGGGGTGTGCCAATCCCGGCTTTATACGAAGTAGAAACCGGAGACGCTCTGCTGACGGAAGAAAGCGTGGAGCATGTGATCTCTGTTATTGAAAAGAAAGGAACGGATGCTTGGTGGTCAGATCCTGACTCCGAGGAATGGGTTGCGCCACAGTATCGTGATAAGAAATACACTCGTGGTGTGGAAACGATGGATGTATGGTTCGACAGCGGGACGAGCTGGACACTCATTCGAGAAAAGCTAGGGGAACGGGAAGGTCGAGCGATCGCCGACGTGTATCTTGAGGGCTCCGATCAACATCGTGGTTGGTTCCAGTCGTCGTTGCTCACTTCTATTGCGAGCACAGGCAAGGCGCCGTTTGAGAAGGTCCTGACGCATGGCTTCGTTCTCGATGAAAAGGGCAAGAAGATGTCAAAGTCGCTAGGAAATATCATTAGTCCGCAGGAGATCATCGATGGTTCGTACTGGCAGAGAGCCGGCCAGATGGCTAAAATCGCACAAAAGCCCGAGAAGGCAAAAAAGCCAAAGGCGGAAAAGAAACCTCAGCAGCAACAGCAAACCAAGAAGGAGCAGAGTCCGGAAGTAGATACCTTGAGATTATGGGTCGCGATGACAGATTTTACATCAGATGCCACTATTGGGGAGAATGTATTGAGGTTTGCGCAGGAGGCACTGCGGAAATTCAGGATGACGGGCCGTTTCTTGCTTGGAAATCTGGGAGATTGGGACGGCAAGGAAGTACCCTACACAGACCTTCTGATGGTTGATAAGTACGCATTGTTCCGGCTCGCGGAATTGAATCGAAGCGCAAAGGCAGAATACAACGACTTTGCCTTCAGCAAGAGTAAGAAATCGTCTTGAAGATATAAACGTGCATTTACTATGATCGTTACTAACTATAGTCTACAAACAAAGTATTCCACTCTGCCAACGTCTTCAACAAAAACTTCCTATCAGCTTTCTACCTTAACATCTTGAAAGACAGACTCTACGTCGACGACGGCATATCTCGAGCATCCGCGCAGACAACCCTCTTCTACATTCTCCAACACTACCTCAACATCCTTGCGCCAATAGTTCCCCTTCTCACAGAGGAAATTTGGAGTCATGCAACACCAACCATCACCAAGAAAATGCAACAACCGGTGCGAGCGCAGTGGTGCGATCCACCGCAGGATTGGTATAGCGAGGAAGCGACTCTGTTAGGAAGAAAATTCCAAGCATTCGAAAGTTGTGTCGAAGCGGTGAATCTCGCGGTGGAAGATGCAAGAGCCGCGAAGGATCTTCGAGCAAATCTCGAAGCGGATATCCTCCTCGTCGCACAAGAGGGTAGCAAATCCGAACGGTTCCTAAGAGAGATCGGTAAGTAAACAGAATTTACTTGACGTAAAAACTCCTTTCCCTCAAACTAACACGTGAAATACAACCGTTTTTTGTAGAACCCGAACTTCCTGCCATCCTGTTATGCTCCAGAGTGCATATCCTAAACTCGCAACCGACAGAAACCGAAGCCTGGTCTTACTATAAACCGTTCCAGCTCTTTGAGGATTGCACCGCCATAGCTGTTCCGGCGAAAGGGAAAAAATGTCCCCGTTGTTGGATGTACACGTCGAAGAGTGACGAAGAACCCTGCGAACGATGCGCTGGCGTCGTGGAAAGGTTTACCGCGTAATGGATAGATTTCTAATATTAAAACTCGAGCACCACACAGCTCGACAGCAGTGAGCTGAAAAAAAAACTCTGCTTCTTACTTGGAACACCGCCTTCCTAAACTCCCCTATACAATAAAATAAACTCTATACTGTAGAAATCCTAACAGGGAAAAGTTTTCCAATTCGCTTGACGTATCGTATTGTAATATGGGTGAAAAGCGTCGACATGCTTAATCGAGCGTGAAGTGTTCGGCAGACCCTAGCTGAGACATACATGATGAAGAACGCATCGCGATTCGTTATTGAAATCTGTAAATAGTAAAGTTATGCCACAGGTCTCCCATCCAGACGACCTAACGCTAGTATTACCAACGAGGATCTCTTGGAATTGGATGAGATACCGGTCGAAACCTACTCGGCGTCCTCGCAACCTATAGGACGGCATTTATGTCCGGTCAAGAAGACAACCTGGGTATCTGTAAACATATTTTTCGCAGCCCAAATGTGAAAAAGGGAAAAGAAAGGTATCCATTCTTCTGCTTATGACAGTCTCCCGCACATGTGAACATGCACTTACTGCAACAGATTTTGATCGAATCCTCATCGTTCAAGTCTTTATGGATCCCCCAAACATGGGTATCTTGTATTCGACTTGTCCTTCCGAATTCCGTGAATGCCCTAGTCTTCTTTTGTGGTCTGAACGTCCCTGCCATCCATGTAGCTGCAGAACCGAGTTGACTCCATAAGAACAATAGTGGTGATAAATTATGAGTATTAACGCACGAAAACCGTTTGGCCAAGCAATACAAATGGTTTCCACTTGTGGTAACGAACCGTTAAGTTTTGTATTATATAAATATTACAAAGAGTTCGAGTGGGACGAAAACAAGGGACGTGGACCTATATTTGGGAGGAGTATGTGAAATTTTGAAATTTCAGAATCAATAAGACAGGTTTTAGGTTTTTGGTCAAGTGCGAACGAGAATATCGGGGCCTTAACGGGTCTGTTACATGAACCTTTTAGTTCAGGATATGTAATTAGTCTAATTTCACGCGCACTGTTACAAAAAAAAATCTTTTATTTCTCCTTGACGTTTCTGCAGAAAGCCTTCCCTCCACTTGGCACCGAGTCTCGGAGCCAGACGGGCGGGCATCGCGGAGGAGGGGGGTTCGTAATAAGCAAATTTTGTTCACACGATGTTCGTCTCAATCCATTCCTGCCACTGCTCAAGACTCCAGCCGCTGCTGATGGAGTTTTCCATCACCCCATTGAAGAAGACAGTAGGCGTCACATGCGCGGAAACCTGGCGAGCAGCCTTGGTAATAAACTTGACGTCGTTGGTTACCTAGTTTTTTTTTTTATTTTTCCCCGTTAACATCCCCAGATATTCGGAATATATCAGTATTAATCAGGCCGATCTTATCCTTTGCAAAGGAAAAAGGAATGAAACAAATTCAAGTGTGTATCAACAACGGATAAGGGCCAAGGACGAAACTCATAAGATATGAAAGAGAAAAAAACCCACCTGGTTGCCAATATTATAAGAATCCCCATCTGGTTTATCTGCTACATGTAAAACCTTTTGGATTTCAACTGGGTCAACCCCCACACTCCCAGCGAGTTGGGCAAGTCTCGTATATGTCTGATTACGGGTCTCGTTCACGACATTGACATCAAAGTAATCCTTCTGTGCCTTGAACAAGGCATCGGAATAGGTCCAAAACTTTTCCGGTGCGATCTTTTCAACTGCCAGAGCAGACTCGTGAACGAGAGTGGAAGAGGGGTGCCACGGTTGGATTAGCTATCGTGTGGGTTTTTGAGGCGGCGATGCCAATTGGGGGCGGCGGCGTCGGAGTGTTAGCCATATATTGCAAGTTGGGTGGGTGAGAAAGTAAAATGTATGGATGAAATTTCTCTTGTAGTTTGGAGGCCGGTCAGGGATGGTGAATCGAGGTGAGGGGAAAGACATACCTGCCGGAAGATGATCTCCACTTGCTTCGGCTTTTTCGCATCGAGGTAAGGAATCACATCTTCGTTGATCCTAGAGATGAGAACCGGGAAACCGGGGTGGATGAGAGATGTCAGTGATGCCCGATATTCACATTCTCTTTATTTCCTTTTTGTCTCCACACCCTCTTCCCCATTCCCTGGGATGGCCATCGTGGGCACAACCATCTTCATGTCATGGGCTCCGTGATGTTAATGCTGGCAGAATGCACTGACAGTTATATGCAGAAAGGCACACCATGTATGGATGTAGGGACTTGTGCATATTCGTATGTCCGCAGGTATCATGCGAAACGAAAAGCATTTTCGGAATGAACAATCAATCTCAATCGCACGCACCTTTTCCAAAGTTTCGCAGAGTACTGGTAGTCACGAGAAGACGAGAGAAGAGGTTAGCCTGGCACCTAGTCATCCTTATCTGTTTCCACCAGCTATTATATTTCTGTATTTCTTCACATGGGCCGATGAAATGTTACGTAAAATATCAACCCCGAAGCTCGTGGGAAGAAGACAAGAAAAAAAGTGCCTTTGGATTCGTCCGGATCCTCGACACACAGCCGGCGGTCGATACACGGGAAAAGCCCTTCAACCGGAGTGGATGTGACCCATACGAGATTTTTTTTTCTCTTTCGCTCTCTTGCAACTTTTCTGGCCGGACGGCAAGAACGGCTGAGGCCTCTCGTCCCCTTTGAGACACGGCAAACAGGGAAGTGGGAGTAGACATCATGAACTCTCCACCAACGAAATTTTGCGAAAAGAGAGGGAGGACGGGGAAAAGTTGGACTCCGTGCCCGAAGGCGCAGTGCCATGCGACCCGGTGACCTGAAAGCTGCTTTGTGTGATTTCATCCGGGGAGCGAGCGCGGCTTGTGGGCTTGTGGGAGGGAACCGTGGTCTTGGGCGAAAAGGCACCCTTTCATTCCGAAACAGCCCACACGCCAACAGGAAAACAAAAAAAAAAAAAAAAAGAGACTTATCTGCTGTGCTCGAGGGCATCGAAAGATTTCGGGTTCGAACGAGAGCAGTAACAGCACGCGCATGAACGAATGTTCACAGTCAGGTCGGGAGGTATTTCCTATGCACACTTACGGGACAGACAAAGTCCAGATCTACAGAGCCGCCCCGAAATGTGACAAGGCGGGACCCCAAACGTCAGCCTAAATTCCCTTTCCTTTTATGTGTTGAAAATGTGATAAATGAGGGCACCCAAATCGGGTATATCGGTCTGGGGCCAATTGGCTTTGTGGTGTCTCGGGATATATCAACATATCTTATCGAGACGTAGCGATAGTCGTGATATGTTTATGCTGATTTGTAGTATAAATGTACCCCGATTGAACGGCCCGTGAATTCGGCGATTGATACTCACAGAGTTCCAAAGTATGAGGTGGCTTCTGGCCCGTATACTCAGAAGAGTGGATGTGAGCGGAAAATTTTGGATTCACAGCCATGGTTTTGATATGATTGCAGTTGCAGATGTGATGTCTTGTGCTTGAATCGAATGGCTGCGGGGAAACAGAGGCTGTCTCAAGTGAGCAATTTCGGTGTGTTGGGCCTGGATCGATTGCAATTGGACTATCTCCGTCGCACACACCTAATTAATATTAAAAATTCTAGAACAGGAGCTAAAGTGTTTCCGTCGTACGAACTATATTTCTCGGGGTATAGAAGAGAATATGGATGAGGCGAGAGTGGTTTTTTGATCGATAGACGATAGGCCTGATTGCTTACTGGTGATGGCGATAGCTAAGGTAGCGGGAGGGTCGGACGGAGTGTTCGGATGCCTACCGGCAATGATGCCATTGCAGCTTCAGCATGTGCCATCGATTGGCTGCCGACGGCTGACCACCAAAGACAACACAAAGCCACCCATCGAGATATCCATGCACGTTGCAATGAGGTTGCGCTATCAGTGCGTCGTCTTTTGAGACAGGTTCGGTTCATCGTGGCGACTAACCTATAACCTTGACTTTACCTGTCTTTGACTTGACCTGACTTGACTTGACTGACGAATCGACTCGACGGGATCTGACTTGACCGCAAACGGTATTCCGCCGCGACGTGTTACATTCCAGATCGCTTTTATCTCTCAACATGTCCACTTGAAACATACAATTTCAAATTTCAAGTTTGCTGCATGCATGCACATTATCATAGGTCGCTTGTAAATGTATGTATAGTTCTGGTAACGCACACGCGCTACTGCAGTGACTGTGATTTATAGACAAGGCTGAAATTAGAAATACAAACGTATTTTTCTTCCAATGCACTTTTTTATATATATCTGCTTAGAGTACAGAAAAAAAATATGACAGCAGGGACGAGAGCATCCCCTGACTAGTCCTTATAGGAAATTTAGGTCTTTTTAGACGATTGGCTGGATCCCTCCAAATGTCATTGTCTTAATGGTCACATATTCGTCGACGCCGTATTTGCTACGCAACCAATCGTATCAGTTTCCGAGTTCTCCTTCTCATCCCATCATCCGGTGACACGCATGAAAAATTTTGAGTAAAGAAGAAATAACATCTGCTTACCTTCCTTCCCTTCCAAACCCCGATTGCTTAACTCCACCGAACGGAGAAGCAACATCCGAAATGATGCCGGTATTGATCCCAATCATTCCCACTGTGAAAGAGTACGTAATGCGTATGTATGTATCAGCACTTCGATCTTTCAATAACGACATCCTATACCAGGGGAAACCCGGATGTTCAGAACTCACCCTCGAGAGCTTCGGCGACTCTCCACGCCCTCTTCGCGTCCTTGGTGAAAAAGTAGCCCGCGAGCCCGACATCAGCGTTATTAGCTGCTCGTACGACATCTTCTTCCGTATCGAATTTGAATAACCCGGCCACGGGCCCAAAGGTTTCCTCGCAGGCGATAGCCATTTCTCCCGTAACCCCAGTGATCACGGTAGGCTGGTAAAAGTTCTCACCGAGGTCAGGTAAACCGTGACCGCCGACGACTACACGGGCACCCTTCGAGGTGGCATCCTTGACGTGACTGTCGACCTTTGACACAGCCCTGCTATGAATCAGGGGACCGTGGGTGATGCCCTCCTCATACCCCGAACCAACCTTGAAAGCTTTGACCTTCTCCGCAAACAGTTGTGCAAACTTGTCATATATGCCTGCTTGCACATATATGCGGTTGGCGCAGACGCATGTCTGACCGCTGGACCTGAACTTCGAGGCGAGGGCGCCTGCGACTGCATTATCCAGATCTGCGTCCTATAGTAGATTTAACATTTCGATTCAATTAGCCTGCGAGTGAGCGACTATTTTGAATGTCTCATTGGTTATTATATCACTCACGTCGAAAATGATAAGTGGAGCGTTGCCTCCTAGCTCAAAAGAGAGTTTCTTAAGAGTGGAGGACGACTGCTTCATGAGTAATCTCCCCACATTCGTGCTTCCCGTGAAAGACAGTTTCTTGATGGTTGGATGCTCGCACAGCTGCTGGCCAATCTTTGGTGTGTTATCGAGTGCCGTTACGAAGTTGACGACTCCAGGTGGTATACCAGCACGCAAAGCTAACTCTCCAAGGGCTAGTGCTGTAAATGGAGTTTCACCGGGTGATTTTGCAACGACAGTACAGCCAGCAGCGAGAGCGGGCCCGATTTTGCGAGTGACCATAGCGGCGGGGAAATTCCAACTGCGACATTTTTATGCTTCGTCAGCATTTGGAAACAAAAAAAGTTGATGGTCTGACCCAAAATTTGTGTCTTCAAATTTGATCAACTCGGTTCCACAGATGTCCGAAATCGATGAGATGATAAATCGAAGCCAAAAACCTGGTTCGGTTTCTGCGAACGGTACATGTACCTACGGGGTTATTAAGGCGCAAACACCAACAGGCTGCTTCACCGTTACTACCCTATTCCCTGCTACGTTCGCCGGTATAGTGTCGCCATATATTCGCGGAGCCTCTTCTGAAAACCATTCAAAGAAATTCGCAGCGTACGAGACTTCCCCTAGGGCGTCAGCGGTAGGCTTGCCGTTCTCCCAGGTTATCAACGTCGCAAGGTCCTCCTTGTTCTCCATCATGAGATCGTACCACTTTCTCAACATCCGTGCTCGCTCACGGGGTAAAGTATTTCGAAACCCCTTGAACGCTGCCGAAGCATGATCAATCGCCTCGTTTACATCAGCCTCGTCCATCTCAGGGACCGTCCCAATAAGTTTCATCGACGCAGGATCTGTCAAAGACAAAAAAAACAACGTTATTCCATTTTCGTCGATTATTTTGAGATGGGGATGGAGAAACATTTAGATTGTTTTTGTTGGACGGGGGGTTCGCGCACGCGCGTGGGTGGTGCGAAACACCCAGATACCCATGTTTGGTCGGTATATTACTCCGATGCGCACACGGACGTGCGCAATAAAACGGTTTTTTTGCTCCATAATTGCATATGCCCGCTCAAGGATCAACCCAGCTTACCGTAGACCTCAAATGTCTTGCCTGACTTCGCCTTGACCCATTTTCCATTCACAAATGCCACATTTTCCTTGAACAGGGTTTTATCTTTGAGCTAAATGTCACACGTCAAAACAGCCGATCTATCGTCAGCCTATGATCTGAATAATTTGAAAAAGGAAGATTTCGCTCCGATGATTGTGGCGATGGGAATCCACATGATGGGGCTCTTGGTGGGTTATGGAGGTGGTGGTGGGGTCTTTGTCTAGTTATATATACCGGAGGGACCGTGTGAGACGACATTGTCATCGCGAAGGTCTTGATAGCCAGTGGATAATGTTTCGGTGTTCTCAAGCCTCTGGCTGTATTTTGAGCAGCTGAAATGAGAAGGGACGGCAGACGAGACATTTTTCTATTAGTTTTTAAACTCCAATAGGATTAATAATAACAGGAGTGTCTGTGCATATGATTTTTTTCGCGCTATGGTTTGATATCGTCAGCTTAGGTGAACTATCCACGTCGGGTACGATGCCGACCTAGTTGCCGCTGGCATGCCGGCCGCGGCATCCATCATAATGATGCATGTCAAGCCAAGACGTACAAGTACCTTTTTTTTTTTTACTATTTGGTCACGACAACCAGGCCGTGTCTTGTGCGGAGCGATGAGTCCGTGAAACCAACTCTATCACTATGCGGGTCCTTAAGTTCAAAAGTCGCTGCTGCTGTTGCGCTTGGATAAACGGTGGAGACGGTATGTTTGCTCTTCTCCGTTCGTGTTCGGGTGGATTTTTCAAGAGACAATTACTTAGTGAAGCAAATGAGGCGGCGTGTTGCAGCGGCCAGCGGGAACGCCTGAGATTCCTAGTTTTGTCCTGGTTACTGATCAGTCAGTTATTAAGCTAAGGTCCTGAGTATTATTGAATGTGTCAAACTATGGGGAACCCTAGCGGATGCAAGAAATGACGTGGGGATGGGTGGATGTCTGATGAATAACCGAGATCTTACCAAGAGATTATTAACCGACCTCGGCCGATAACCGGGCTGCCTGGTTGACACTTAGGTATTGCCGTAGCCGTCTGTCTGTCTGTCTGTCTTATGTCTACGGATACCGATTGAAGCGGCTCGGGTGGAGAGTGTATGGATATGCGAATGAACCGGACCCGGCACGTTCCCCTATTCTTTCTTTCTCAAGGATAAGAGAGTTCACCCAAGCTCAGACCACACACACGAACAACAGAACTTGCTAAGCTGTGTGGGGCAAGATATAGCGACGTAGTTTTGAACGCTCGCGTGTGCAGGTGCTGTGTCCGGATAATGAGAGCTCTTCCTCGCATATGCACATTCCACATGTATGATACCCCCGCTTCTTGCCTTCCGAGCGGACAGCTGCGAGAGATCTGGTTGATCCCGATGCGTAGTAACATGTAGTACAGAATTAAACTTCTGACCCAAGACGAGTATCCAAATCCCCAAGACAATTGGCAATTGACCGTCCTCAACTCGGTTTCTTCGTGCTTCAAGATTCCTCGATGGAGAACGTCTATGATAGTAGTATGCGCGTCTGCTCACGTGAATCAAAGCAAGATGTCCATGACAAACCGAAATGTGTTGCCATGTCGTTCAGGAAGTTAGTTGAGAAGCTAACGGAAAGCTAAAATCCCACGCGGCGGCGACTTTAGCTTCCCAATAGCGTTTAAACCGACCTCCTGCCGGACATCTCCTTCGAGTCCAAAAAGTAGTTATCGATAACAAACTTCCCCCATCCACCAACAGTAGGTCGATTGATTGATTTCATTGGCAGCACGCAGGAAAAACCTTGTAACCCCCCACCTACATACCCGTGCTGCGTATTTGTTCAATAAGTGGCAGTTCGCCAGGCTCGTGCATACCGCTTACAAACGGCCAAGCGTTGGTTCCGGTTGGTGACCGAATCGAATTGGCTGCTGTGTGAAAACGGTACGGTACAACTGGGTATACGTCTTTCAATTGCTTGGAATACATGAATTACTCCACCTTGAACTGCATCCGTCGTCAGTCGATACGTATACGTCCGCAACGACACCTGCTTTCAAGCCCTCGATATCTACAGGTACAAATCCCGAAGCCCGGTTCGACTTCTTTCAATTTGTGCTGCGGAACTCCACAATTACAACAGTTATATATTTCTGTCATCCCAAACACAAGTTTCAGGATCTCTCAATCCCACAACTTTTCGCAAACCACCACCAGCAGAAGCAGTAGCAATCGCATCCAACAGCAGAAACACCGCCGACCTTACTCCACAATGGCTTCATCCTTGGTACAGGAGGTCAAGGCACCCAATGGCGTGACCTATAAACAACCCATCGGTTTGTTCATCGGAGGCGAGTTCGTCAAATCCAAAGCCGGCAATATGCTGGAAACGATAAACCCAACGTGAGTGCCTCTATAGCCACAGCAAAAAGTCGCCAATAACAGGAATCTAACGGTTTGAATTTTCTCCCCCCCAAAAGAACCGAAGAGGAAATATGTAAAGTATACGCCGCAGAAGAGGAGGACGTCGATATCGCAGTAAAGGCAGCTAGGAAAGCTTTCAAGGATGAAAGTTGGGCGGACATTGAGACTTTCGAACGAGGCAAGCTGTTGTACAAACTCGCCGAGTTAATGGAACGTGACGCAAAGATTCTCGCTACTATCGAAACGATGGATAACGGAAAGCCATTCAAGGTAGCCTTTGAAGATGATGTAACGGAATGCGTTAACGTATTCAGGTAATAACAAAGAACGCAAGACGGGGAAATTTTTCCAAACATACCAACTCGACTCTTAAAATTTTTCCTCGAATTATAAATATTGGGAGTGGTGCTGATTGGTGTGTCACAGACACTATGCTGGCTGGGCAGACAAAATATACGGCAGGACCATTGACACCTCGCCCAAGAAATTCGCCTATGTGAGGCATGAGCCTATCGGAGTGTGTGCTCAGGTTTGTCAACCCGACGAAGTGGAAATCCAACATCGCATGGTGTGGCTAACCGTCCCTTAGGTCATTCCGTGAGTCCTTCTTTAATTTTGTTAACAAATATTCCAAAATCGTAGGTTCTGTATCATGGGTGCAACTAACATGAAATAAAGGTGGAACTATCCGCTCTTGATGGCAGCATGGAAATTGGGACCCGCTCTCGCTACCGGCAATGTCGTCGTTATGAAATCCGCAGAACAGACACCGTTATCTGTCCTGTACTTGGCGACCCTCATCAACGAGGCCGGCTTCCCTCCAGGAGTTGTCAACATCCTCAGTGGCTACGGTAAAACAGCTGGAGCTGCACTCGTACAACATTTGGGTGTGGACAAGGTCCGTGATTCCTTGTCCTTTTTTTCAGTCTTCTTCTACAAGAATCATGATTCCCTCCGCTTGGCGATAACGGAATTCTGATCTAATAATGCCGTGTGTCCCAGATTGCCTTTACCGGTTCCACATTCACAGGGAAGCAGATCATGAAGATGGCATCGGTAAATTTGAAAAACATGTTGGTGAAACCCTTTTAACATAGGTTTAGATCGTTGTATCGATCGCTGATGTTCTCGACGCAAAACCGCAGCACGCTCGAAACTGGAGGAAAGAGTCCGAACATCATCTTCGAAGACGCAGACGTGGAACAAGCCATCAAATGGGCTCACTCTGGGATCATGAGCAACATGGGACAGGTCTGCACTGCAACATCGAGAATCTATGTGCAGGAGAAAATTTATGACCAGTTCGTTGAGGAGTTTAAAAAATATGTAGCTGAGGTATGCAGAGAAAAAGGCATCGCCGTCGCCGTTTCCGTGATTGGATTTTTTGAAGAACCCAGTCTAAGTGCTCCCTTAGGTCAGCGTGGTCGGTGATCCGTTCGAAAAATCAACCTTCCAAGGCCCCCAGGTTTCAAAGCTTCAGTATGACAAGATATTGGGATATGTCGAGTCCGGTCTGTCCGAGGGTGCAAAACTAATCTCGGGAGGAAAGAAACACGGTGACAAAGGGTACTTCATCCAACCTACAATCTTCGCTGACGTGAAGGACCACATGACAATATCCCGTGAAGAGATTTTCGGTCCTTTTGTCTGCTTCTCCAGTTTCAAAACCGAAGAGGAAGTTGTTTCCAGGGCCAATGACACGGTGTATGGACTGGGAGCGGCCGTGTTCACTAGAGACATTGAGCGTGCACATAAAGTAGCTGCAAAACTCGAAGCTGGAATGGTCTGGATCAACAGCTCAAACGACTCACACTTCGGCATCCCCTTCGGTGGCGTCAAACAATCTGGTAAGTTAATCGATCCACATCGCCCTTGCCGATCAGTGCTCGCACCGTTCTCAACGGCTTTATGTTAATTAAAAATCTTGTAACGAATCTACATAGGTATCGGACGAGAATTGGGAGAATACGCTCTACAGGCGTACACGCAAGCGAAAGCGGTTCATGTAAACCTTGGAAACAGAAAGTAGAAGAAACCCTCTCGGTTCCAGATTCCCCTTTATGCGTCCAACGTATGAGGGTATATGTAGCTGCATGATATCAGATATGCAGGCGGCCTTCTTGTCGATGAATCCAGATGCTCTGGGTCCTCAGAAAGCGAAAAAATTAGAGGGAAACCCCAGTGGGATGCCATCACAGTTGGCCGGATCATGTTCCGGTGCATGCAGGCCCTTTCTTATTTTACTTGAAGCGTACCCACCTTGAACTTATCTCGCCTCAAATAATTTTGATTCTAAGCCAATAAACGGCCAACAATTCCAACTTTTCGATGACACGCCAAGAATATCTCACCAAAGTAGACCCATACTTCCTCTCTTCCTCTTTTTTTTTTTTTTCTCAAAAAATGTGATACAGATGCGAGAGAGGTTCGAACCGTAAACTTGGTCCTTTAGCCTTGCTCCGATTTCGATCGAATTATTCAACACAAGGGGATGGAGGGAGAGAAACAAACAAGGTAGATAGGGAATCTAGAACCTCGAGCGACTTGCATGGTGCATCCCGTGTTCGCAACCAGTTCCACAGTTCGATTGAGAAATACACATGTAAAAGAAGAAAAAGTAGAGTGAAATATATGTAAAAATCTAGGCTCACCACGGGTCAACGCGTCTCACCATGCACTTGGATAAAACAGTTGTTGGATAAGTTGATGTATATTACCCATAGTGTTATCTTAATTCAAAGCTTTTATCATCGTCACCGACATGTCCCACGAAATGTTCGCAGTTATCTATTAAACCACCGACTGGTGGGATTTGTATCCCTTAAATGAATTGATGGGCGCAACCTGGCCTGGGAGCTTTGTTGCGCCCTTGAGGCTTGCTGCTTACCACTTCCCCAGAACCCTTGCCCCTGTGGCTTCCATTTTTAAACCCCAAGCCGGGCGTGGGGCGGTACATCTGGCAAAAAAAAAAAAAATACAAATTGAAACTTTTGTTTGCTCGGTTTTTCGTGATTTTTTCAAGGCGGTGCCTCAAACTCACCAATCCGGCGTTCGGCTCAGCGTGATTCTCTACTTGCATACGCTAATTCCCCTATCCGTGACGAACTTCGCTTTGATAGCCTCTAAATTTCGCCATATTAGTGCTTTGTGGAGCAAATGTTGCGAAAGGCAAGGCTAATCCTGCGCGTTCTTTCCCCAGCATTGCTTTTTGGTCCGAGACTATCTTTTTGGTGCCCTTTTTGAGGTTCCAGGCACGCCCATGCTAAGCTTTCAATGCTGTCGATATCGAAATAACTCGATATGCACTTGGGAGCGAATTCCGGGAGCTAGGACGCCTTAATATCGGCACCGTCATCCCCTAGGCATGATTTTATTCTGCATGATATTAGACGGACGGACCGTTCGCAGACCTATAGCTCTAGTCAAGTTAATGTTACAGTACATGGGTTTTTGTCTAAAATAATCAATTACTAATGAGCTAACTCTGAGACGTCGAGACCAACTAAATGATAATTAAATATTTGGGAGGGAACAAGCAAGTACTTGTCCATAGCTTGATCATCTGAGAACCAGGTACTGGTGTATTTCGATAAGTATTTGTATACAAATATTTATCGCTCCGTGTTGCCGCGTACCGGACTAGATTTCTCGTTGACTGGTAGCACATGCATGGCGAGCGAGCACTGATTTATGGACTGCCTAGCGCACCGTTCGAGGTCTAAAAACAACAAGGTTTTCGGGTAACAGCGTTTGTTGGTGCTTTCGCTTGATATTTCCAACATGGAGGCAGTCTGCATGGCCTCATGGCTTTTGTTTTTCTCCTTTCGCTTTACCTCCTCGCCTCCTCAGCGAAACGGGTACGGAAGGATACAAAAAAGAGACGAGAAAAGGTAGATTGACGACATTGTCACACAAGCGTTCAGAAAACAAAAACCTTCAACCATCGCTCTAACCCGGACGTGGACAATGTCTCAAGTTTTGGTTTCCTTTTTGATAATCAAAATTCGACGTACGTCTGTCTTGTCGTACACTTTGTTACGATTTCGTACGACCCCACTCCCGTATGCATATAATCACCCCTTTTATTTGTTTTTCTGGTGAACGAGAAACCTGGTATGTGCTCAATACCGCTACCTGGTGATTGTTTCTTTCTCCATCAGGCAGATGACATGACCGCTGCTGCGTCTGTGATGGGGCACTGGCCTCTACTCAATAATCTGTAAGTACCGAAGGGAGTTGTCGTTGAGTTAGCTCGGATCCTGTGGGTCGCTTCACTCCATTTCCGCAGTAAATTGGAACCCGGGGGAGTGTTAAATGTTTACCATGGCTTTCCTGCTTTGCAGGACCCGGATGGAAACCCGAACGAAACCAAAGGCCTGCAATTCAACAATATTATAGAGCGTAATATACGCCATATCATAAGCGTTTCCGTGAGATAATATCATACAGAGAGGAGAAAAGCGATTGGGATTTTTTGCTGTACGATGACCCCTCTTTGATCGTAGGATTCCAACCCAAGTGTTTACTCCCTTGTCAAGTCTTTCATCTTCCAAAGCCCCTTAACCCTTGTATTTATCTGATAGTGATAGTGGATGCATGAACTCGACATACACTTACGTTCGTTCCCCTAGCTTCCTTACTTAACTTTTGTTAGCTAGCCGCAGTGTATTCGCACTCGCACTTTTGGTCATCTATTTCGTGCTCTGCCCTCGGGCTGGACCGTGTGCCTTTTCCTTTGGTGTTTTGTAGATGGGGTTACCATCAAGGTCCAACCTCGTCAATGACGTCAAACTAAAGCGAAACAAGGGTGGTTATCTTCAAGGGGGTTTGATTTTATCGGATGAAATGGAAACACGCATGTCCGCTGACGGCGTACGAATCAAACGGTAACATGTTTATTTTGTGGGTGCGGAAAGCCTCCACTTCAGCTATTCGACTAAGTTCAGAGCGAAGTGTGGTTTATTGGGGGCAGTCGGTGCTGTGGGTTCATGTCGCTGAATCCAGCTGGGGAGAGAGAGCGAGATCATGCGATAATTATCGTGCAAAACAGACTATCGGGAAAAGACCCGTCAGTGTGGATGCTGGGAAGGGAGAACGAACCAAATAGCCGTCACGATCGTCTTTTGGCGCAAAATAAACCCGCCCAGGGTCAGGCGTCGGGTTAAGATGACGTTACTGAGCAGTTTGTCAAAGAGCTAATCAGAAACATTTGCCGTCCCGCCAGACTAGTTGCTAGCTCTCCCTCTTCCCCCCTCTCTACCGGTGGGCCCCCTATCTCGAGAAGACGCTCTGTCTCCGTGACAAATTTCCAGTATTCTACCCTTTGGTACGCCGAACATGAGTATTTTAGTCTCAACTGAAAAAGAAACGAGCGGACGGCTGAGGGAAGTGAGGGGGAAACCGGAAATTCGGGATCCTCCCAGGAAAGGGGATAGAATCATGATCATGAGGGCCGACCCCGCTGAAGTGGATCAATCGAACCCTCTCTACTTTTGCTTTTCCCCTCTCTTCTGTGCTATGAAGCTATTCTCAAAATCGTCAAATACCAATAAAAAATAGTCTTAACAAGGTGTGTGTTATACGTCTAAACAGCGAGAGAGAGATTGTCCAGAGCAGCCTGTGGGTTTCGGAAGGGTGCTAAGATGATCCCGGTGCATCGGCCATATGCACGAAATCCCCAAAGAACCAAATGAGGCCAAAGTTTCTGCAGATTTTTTGCTAGTGGGCATAATCTTCTTGAAATGACTTCTGTTGCAAATTGTATTAATCTCTATATTGGATTTGCACACAGGTAGCGGCGAACAGAACAATATTATTGTTAATCTAATGTAGGGACTTACTTAATATCTGTGTTCTAAAAATGTGGGCGGGGGAAGGTTTGCTGCCTTCGCTAGATTATCGACCGTGTGACCTGGAATCGGACCACCACCCCCAAATTTATTTCCAAGACACTTGAGTTCAAGCACTTGAGGCGTTTCCCAGATGGTTAATTTCCAGACTATCGGGTCCGACATGGTTGCTGAAATATCACAATTTTGAAAAGGTTCCCAAATGGCGTTCTTTTTTCCCCATTGCAATATCGAGGCTTCAAGGACATCGGATCTATGAGAAGTGGAGATCCGGTCCATCCACCCTCAAACTTGGTGGGACCGAGCTGCAACATTGAGACTGGAGTCTGCACCACAAACTTCACAGAGACCCTACGAATAGGGAATTATTCTCGTAAATTAAAATTGGACAAGGACACGATGTTGAAAACTCTCTTTTCCGCCGTTGGAAACGTCAAGGCAGGTGAAAAAACGCCGGATTACAATACTGAGCGCGACGGAGGTACAAGAGCTTTGGGCAAGACGGACGGGTGCTGGGTGCTTCGAAGGTACCCGTCGGGCAGAAATGCAAGTATATTCCTCCGCCCACCACCACGATGTCCGTCGTTTGGGGCAGTTCCAGGGATCTGGGTAGGCGGCGGGCAGTCTAATCGATGGGCTACCGGTGCTCGCGTATACCCTGTTCATGGGTACCACACCAGCCAGAAATAAATAAATGAAAAACGTCAGTGAGAGCCAAAACTCAGGTAATTATGGATCACGAAAGACCCAAGTTCACCCCCCACGAAAAACAAAAGAAGAGGAAATAAAAAAAAAAAAAGAAAAAAGAAAAAGGAGAGAGAGTCGTAATAATAATAGTTGAATTGAGACAATACGAAGTAGCGAGCAGGTTCTTTAGTAATTTACAAGCGGACTCAGCAGTTTCTCTCGTTCAAACAACATTTGCTAACGAATATTTGGAAGCATACATTCTTTTGACAGCAAAGAGAGGCGCAAGCTGCAATACAAAAATCCACATGCACGCCGGATGCCCACTTTTCTTCGCACAACGCTCTGAGCCGCGATGTGACTGGCTATGTGTCAGATTCTGAGGCGTTAGCAAGGATGTCATTCGGGGAACTGCAAGATCTCTTTTTTGGGGGCTTCAACTCTGGCACTAGCACTCGGAATGTGCGCCTTGTGCTTGCATCACCTTTGCCCGCTTTCCCATCACACAGTCAGTAATCGTATCTGCTTTTTCCTCGTCCTGATCTCCGGTTTTCCCTGGCGCAAAAGATCACCAACTGCTAAATTGACTCTGTTAACGAAACGGTACGGTAGGATTTTCATATAGAACGAAACTTATTATTATTATATGACCATCATTGCTAAACCGTCACAATTGGCATCATCCCTTCCATTTAAACTGATAAACTAAACTAGCACGGGAAGTTTTCCCCCTTGAAGATGTCATCGTTCTCGATTGATGCGTGAATCAGAAGCTAGTTAGGCTTTGCATTCGGTCCCTCTTCTGCATAGTAAAGGAGCAGCTAGCTTATTCAATGCAATGCAAAGTTTCTTTAACATGTCGACGTTCTTTTCAATATGAAAACGATGCTTCATCTAGCGAAAGGGCTGTTCTTTCCGGGTTTGCCCATTTTGATATTCAAAAAGCGAGCACCGTACATATACAGTTTAGCACTAAACACGCCTTGTCTCCACATTCTTTCAGGTTGATATCGATCAGGTAGTTGGAATTCACAGGAGGGATGAAATTGGGAAATGACAGGCATGGAGGATACGGTATCAAGACCCGCGATGGCTAGAGGAGAAAGTAATCTTGTATCCCGTATTTCCACATTCTCTTTTCTCAGGCCTCTCCAACAGATTTTGAAGATAAGGCCACAGGAGTTGGGACATCCCACGTTTCCCCAAGTTGCGAAACCGCTTGTTTCTCACCCGGTTCCGCGTCGGTTAGTTGATTAGTGGCTTTCCTAGTTACTTCTGCCGTGGTAGCTTTTTCGTCTACAACAGATGGACGACAAACTAGAGACCCAGGTTCAGAGGCATGGCAATAGTGTATCGGCTCGAGAACCTTGATCCGCTTGTTACAAGCTTGAACCGTCAAAGGCAGGACCGATCGTTTCTTCACTGCTACCAACAAAGAACCCAGGTTGAACTTTGTTCCTCCAGACCAGAGGCTAGCCAACTATTAGTCTTTCGGGGACGACGGCAAGCGAAGCATCCTTGGGGGGGGTGCGCTTCATGAATTCACACACTCTGGCGTCCTGGTAGGCCTTGCAAGGACCTTTTCCCACAGGTCAGACTCCCTTGAATTTCCCAAAGGCAGCTGGTTTATTTTTTATTTTTTTACAAATATTTCCAAAGAAAGACTAATTTATCTCCCTGAGACCCCGGTACACCAGATGTTCAAGGCATCCTTGAAGCCGGATGTGCCAGTGTTGTTCGTGTCGTCTGGGCCCCAGTTTCGTCAGGTCCCCGGGAGACTCCCCGGATAGGGCACTCGCAAGTGTTTGTCAAGGGTCACAGCCCACCTCGGGAGTGGACCCACCACACGCGAGAAAACATGAAAGCAGGACAAAAGTCAAAGGCCCGGGGAGGGCTTCCCTGCGAAGTGGCACCCCCCTGTGGATGGCCAGAAAAACGAATGTTGAAAAGAGAGCTGACCAGGTTCCGCTAAGAGAAAAAGTAAAAAGTACCATATGGACACCAAATTGTACCGGCCTGTTATTGACCAGAGACTCCTGCAGCATCAGGTATCAATGTATCGCACTAGTCACCCCAGTCACTCACACCTTAGGGAAAAATCGAACCCCATGCTCGCCCATTGGTGCTCGCAGGAAGTCGGCCACCATCCATCCACCCAGCTCACCATGTTGTGCGGTATGAGGTCGCTCACCAAGTTCGGTGTCCAGTTTCTTCCCGCAACATATAGCTGGTGGGTGTCCCACACTTCACAGACCGTTTAGATTTTGTTTCTAAAGAGCACTCACCTTTTTTTTGCCTTCTCGTTCCTAGAATTATACATACAAACTTATATACACCGATATTCTGCTGAAAAGTTTCTCGTTCGCATCGAGTATATTCACCGACGTTTAAAAATACAAAGAACATCTGCTTGCACTTGCACTTGAACAATTTAATAGATCATACATTCATACGTTCCCCGGTCTCGAAGATTCATATCGCGCGCACTCGCACCCACCATTCTGTCCCATCTCGCTTGCCCGGAAAACCTGTGTTTGCTTTAGAGGCATCTTGTCGCAAGTTCGCCTCATTGCAAATCGTCAGCTCAAAAAACAAAGAAATCTGATATCAAAGAATACCGCAAAAATCATTCACGCCTAGATTCCTGACTTGCTTTCTGCGCTCGCCACTTGCAGTCGCCCTTGCCCGGCTCCTACTTTTTGCATTGAGCCCCTTCGCCTGGACTTCCTGCCCCAAGCCGTGGACGACCACCCCAAGCGACAACACCACACCCAAACCCGTCCTATAACAAACTGTTCTGACGGGTTCCCTTTAAAAGTTGCGGGTTTGGCTTCTGTACTCTCCCAATACCCTTTGTCCCCTCCTCCTCGCAGCAGGTCACCATCTCTGCTTGGTAACCGTGAGGAGGAAGACGGCCGTCAATGTGTCCAGTGGCCTAGGCAATTCCCTGCCATACCGCTAAGGGACGCTGCCTCTATGTCGCATGCATATCCACCTCACTCGCCTGCATCTAGCAGCGATAGCAGCGGTAGTGATAGCGATAGACACCATGAGGACTCAAAGTCATACGGACCGGCGTCTGCCAGGGGCGATCCAATACTACACTCACATCAATACGGCAACATGCCACATTCTCAAGGTTCAGAGATGTCGGCTCTCTCTTCGACAGCACCTAGTCCAGAACAACGTGCCTCGAGGGCGCTGGACGTGAGCAAGATGCTCAATCCTACCCCGATCAAGACGGATATGGGGAACGGGTCTGGTGCTCGACGCCGGAACGCGGATGAGGCAGAACTTGACACGCCACAGAGAATATCGTCGACACCTCAGCATCCTCCATTCACAAAATCTCTTCCTCCCTCACCCACAGATAGATACGACATATCTCGGATGAAAGATGGGGCCAATTATGGCACCTTCCCGAGGAATATCAAACAACCAATCCCGCCATCCAGCAAGCAGAGGGATGGCCCTCTTCCAATGATCGAGCCTCACCAGCCTCCTACCTCTGCGGTTGGAACCCCACCTCGTCATCCAGCAACATTATCTTCTCCTGTGCATCAGCACCCCAGTGGCTTTCCATTCCCATCAATCAATGGTCCACATGGACAATCACAACCGCCTCACACTCAGCCATCCATGGCAACATCTCCTGGCACTTCGCCCTTTTCAAGGGCTCATCAGGGATACAGCCAAAATAGTCCAGTCTATCCAATGAATCCTCCTTTCCATGAGGGACATTCGGCACCACACATGTCGCCTTCATCCAGTATGCAGGCCCCTTATGGCTACCATGGAGGGTTGGAGAACCTTGCTATTCCTGTTGATACCACGGCCGCTTCAAAGCTGGCAGATGAGAAACGTAAGAGAAACGCAGGTGCCTCTGCTCGCTTTAGACAGAGGCGCAAGGAGCGGGAAAGAGAAATGAGCGCGAGAATCGTAGAGCTCGAAACTCGTCTCAAGGTAGTGGAAGAGGAGAGAGATCATTATCGTAACCTGGCAATGAGATACGCAGGAACGCCTTTACCCAACACCATCTCAACATCACTGGGTAATAACTCTCAAGCCAATATGAACCGACACAATAACCATGGGCTTCAGCTTTCTCCTAGAACCATGGCGAGGGCTAACCAACAACACTTGATAAATGAAGGCCCATACACATCACCGGCTTATGCCCATGTGAGAGAAGAAGCTACAGGTAGCCCTGGGGTTCCACTTGGTCGAACACTCTCGACAGAAGGTCGCAGAGTTGGAAGAGCCTATTCTGCAGGTCAAGTTTACCCTGGTGGTATGCCTGTAGGTCCTGAAGGTCCCGATCGACCTTTGGAACCCTATATCATCAAGTCTCGCAACGGTTCTCTCCATCATCCTCGACCCCAACCGATTCCCGAACACCTTAATGGACGAGACCATATCAAGACCGAATGGGGCACACGCTAATGTCTCCCCTACGATTAAAGACGACTTGCTGCTCAGTTTTTCACGTCCTCTGATTATCCAGATTTGCAGTTAAAAAGTTACCATAGAACATGTTCGGCCGCACAGGCAAACGAAATCCAAAAGTCCTCGTGCGCAGAGTATCCATATTATTTCATTCTTTTTCGGTCACTCGATTCTTTGACCCTTTTCTCTTTTTCTTTCTTTTTTCTCGTTGTCTTGTTTTCCCTGGCGTTGGTATATGGCGGCTTGCATTTTGCCTTCATCAATAATTGAAGTATTTTTTCGTTTCTTTCTTAGTTTAAAAGTTTTCCCACAGCAATTCGATACTCTGTAAACAGTAGCGCTGGTTCGCCATGGATCAAATCAATGCTCCTTACCGGATGTGTTTCATTTGTTCTGTCGACGTTATCGGAGCAGCAATCAAACTAACATTTTACATTCAAGGGACCTGTGTTTTGTGCGTTGTAACTGGCGTTCCTTCTAGATGAACCTTACCAATTTTTTTATTTTCATTTTTATCGGCGATGGGCGGCTTTCTCGATTTTGCTCTCTTCTGTCTGGATTTTCCAAGTTGTTATTTTTTTACTTTACCCCAAATCGCCTTTTGCTTTAGAACAAGGCTCGAAATCTAACCTTTCTCAACCATGTATTATTTCTTACCAAATTTTACTCTCAAACTTGATCAACCAACTACTCTTACTTTCTCTCCTATTTCCTTACGTCATATTTCGCTTTATTCTCCTCTTTCCCGCTACGTGCTGGCGTCTACCGGTACCTTTCTTTGCCTCTAATTTTCTTCTTTTCCTTGGAATAGATTGCCAAAGTAAATTGTTGCTTTGTCTGTTATTTGCAGCCAGCAACTGTGTTGTATTTTTAACAAATGAAGTTGATTCAAAGCTAGTTTAGTCAATTGTAGACCAAGACAAATCAAATCAATATCCATCCATACACAAACTATCAAACCAAAACATTTTAGCTTCACTGTCCAAAACATGATTAATTACGCACATTCGCCGCGACATTGTAAAAAAAAAAAAAAAAAAAAAAAAAACAGACGAATGCATTCCACAATGGCTGAAGTGAAACTTGCTGCATCTGCTGGCTAAACGTGCCAGCATCATGGATTCTGAAATAAAGACAGACCGCTTAGTCGCTGCTGCTGCTGGCATAGCATGCAAGGCACCATGTAGATGACCATGTAGATGATAGGGGCTGAACCCATGATTGCACCATGGTCCATCGCCAGGTTATTTTTTTTCTTTAATCTGGTCCATGCATTTGCCTTTATCGATTGTAATCTTAACATGATGTTTAAGATCCGTCGGAAAGGGGGGGTCTGATACCAATACTAGTATTCTATTATTATACAGTATACAATTTCGAGGCTTAAGTTTAACATATCGACCCACAAAGTGGAGGGTTTTCAATTGTCTCACAATGGGGATATAGATGGGGTATTTTGGGTATCCACGATATACATTAATGTACATCGGTACAAGATTGATACTAAACGGATCTATATTGTTAAAAGCCTGTAGATAGTTGAAATTCCCTCAAAAAAAGGGGTTAAAAGACCGTCGGTACGGGTTGGGAGGGAAATCCTTTTGCATGAAAATATGTAGGTAAACACTCTCATGGAGCATACAGACGCACAGATTTCGGGCGACTGGTGTCGACATAGAACCAAGCTTGCAAGCAGGCTTCGGCGACGCTCTCTGCCTTCCGGCCAACCACGATTTTTTTCGCCAGAACTCGAGGGAGGGTGCAAGGGGAAAAAGGAAAGAAAGAAAGATCCAGACTCTCAACAGTAAAGAATGTGAACGAATTTGTTGGCAGAGGTGTATATGGTACCTCCCAAGTTTGTACATTTCTAACGAGATGTCACTACCATTGTTACATGTCACCTGGGTTCACGGTTACTTTTCTAACCTTTTCTTTGGTGCTAGTGAAAAAGCTTTTTCGATCCGTGTGTGTGTGTGCACGTGTATTCCCCACGCTCCTTTGTGGGAGACGGATACGACTTTCGCGGTCACCTACCTACCTTCCGTAGATGGAGTATTAGGAGAGAAACCCGTTTCGCCTCTACCCACCGCCGATGAAGGTTTTTTTTTTTTTTTTTTTTTTTTTTTTTTTCCCTTGCATCAACCACTGGTGTGGTCCTTTTGACCATGTTCTCACCGCCTGGCTGCCTTTTTTCTTTGGCTATCCTGCTTGTCGGGTCCCGGGTAGCCTTCCAGCGTTTGCGAAAATTTCCAGTGGGCCACTCTTCGGTTTTCCCATAGGCGTGGGATTTCTACTTTCCTTTTTTTGAAAAAGTCGAAAACGAAAGGGTAGAAGAAAATCGGAAAGGCACGATGTGGCTTGACCAGACGCATCATCGACGGGATACATGTGGTTGATGGGTTTTTGTTTGAAATTTGTGCAGATAGTTGCTTTCTTTCAGTTAAAAGCTGGTCCGTACGGAGTAAACGATCTCAAGAATGTTACTTATGTACGCAATGCTGCCGGTATGGCGTTCAGCTCCATCTGCCTTCATTACACGCATTAGCTTTCAAAGTAAAGTTGAAGCCCGTGTAGCGACGCAGGTTTTTGGGCCTCCGTTTTCTACGGATGCTTTTGACAGACGATGATGAATTCACTGGGGTGGGTGTGCCTTGGTCTCGAATCATGAATAGTTGACGAGGTGTGTGAGCGAATGAATGCTCGTTGGTACGCTAGTGCGTCGCCTTGTCGCCGCAAATGCGAGCTTCTTAAACAAGCGAGCAGAAACAACAATTATCCCCAGACTAATCAATCATTATCGAGTTATCAAACAAAGATTGCGTTAAAACTAAAACGGAAACACTTTAAATCGAAAATTCTACTCTAAACCCCGAGAACACTCTAAACCATCAGCTGGAAATGACGCGGGGTAAAAAGATGGAAAGAAAGGCAATGAATGGAGAGATGTAGAAGGGGAAAATTTTTTAAGTTTTGTTTGGGGGGAACTCTTGACCTTCTCGATTCTATCACCGCCTTCGCGCTCACACGGTAAGTTCTTCGCTTCCTACTGGACGGGACGTGGTAGCGAAAGCCGATGTTTCGCGGGTCTTGCAGGTGGTTAAAAATGGTTTCATTCTGTCGGTCTTTGGACTTTCTTCCTTATTTTTTTCTTGTGGGTTCAGAGTTGTGGATTATACTCTTTGTGGAAAGTGGCTTGCGACACGCTTTACCTAGATGGACCATCTAGCGAACCCAGCAATCAGGTAAATTAACTAAAGGATCCCAGCGATACGTTCAAACTTCCGTCTCCCCTCTTTTTAACCATTCCAGATAACCCGCAAACGAAGCTAAAATGGGAAATGTCTTGGTAACGGAACCCCCTCAAAATTTTCGGTTTTTCGTTCTCTCATTCGTTCTTTCGGGTCAATCTTGCGGTAATCTTCGGCCGCGGGGAGGGAAAGTCTCTCAGCGGGAAAGGGAGGGTAAACTGTGCATTACGCAGCGAGACAGAGGCGGCCAAGTCCGCAGGCCGGCCGCTTTTTTTCTGTGCGGTTCATGAAACCCTTTGGCAGAAAAAAAATATTTGCTCGCGAGTGGCATGCACCCACCATCCGTGCACGGCACGGGTGTCATGATGACGGATGGACCGTATCTTTGGAGACAGGACGGATTTTGATATCCGCTAGAAAATACCGGTGAGGGGATAACTGGAGGGTCTCTTTGTCCCACCCAGTGGGCAACGCAAAATGGAGTGTTGGATTTCTCGCACAGTGCCACCCCTTGGCTCCGTCGTCAAAAGGCTTGGGTCGGCTTGGGGCAGAAACCAGGAATCGAAGCAGTCTGGCGTTTTTTGCCCATGTCCAAAGAAACGGCCGCCACTGAAAGACGGAGCACAACGTTGAAGCCTTCGCCTCGTATTTTGGGCTTTAGCTCCACCAAAGTATAGATTGGGTCTTGATAAATGGGTTGGGCACTCTCCTTCAGCGCCCCCGAAAGGGTGCGTGACATCTTCTCTTTGCGACCCCCAAGTGAGAGAAAAGAGTTCGCAAGGGTGCATGAATTGCGTGTTGCTTGGGGGGAACGGATTTGTGGGTATTAATGCCAGAGGACGGCCCACGGTCCCGGGCAGGGAAAGCAATAAGCTTGGACCGAAAGGGAAACGGGTTGGTTCCGCGAGACTGGGTTGGGAATAACTAATGAGCCAAATTCCCAGAAAACCTTCTGCTTTGCTCCACCTCTCTGCATTGTGAAGATGCCAAAATCCATCGGCCCAACCCACCAACCGAAAAAAAGAATAAAATAAAATAAACCGCAGGGAGGTTTTTTCTTCTTTTCCCTCTCTCCTGGTTTCTCCCATCATCCCAGCGACGAGGGTGTGAAGAAATGAACCCGACGATGAACTTTGGCAGGGTGAATTAAATGCCGCTTCCCACCTGTTGAAAGAAATTACCAGCGAAAATGGCACCAAAAAAGGGAAATGGGGCACGCACTAATCGATAGTCGAACCAGAAAGCGGGGTCGGGGATGACGAGTGAAACTCTTCCTCCCACGCACCAGGAAAGTGCTCAAGATGCAGCAAGCGCCAAATCAAATCCAAAAAATAGGAAAGAAAATTTAAGCTGAAGCTTCGGATTTGATTAAGATTTGGATTTATTATGTAAGTATCTATCATGCTGGAACCGGACGCGCTGCAAGAGTTCCCCGGGCCGCGAACCAAGTTTCGCTTTTACTCCGTATCCTTTCCCTCGGGTCCTTCTTCCAAACCAAGGATAAATTGGAACTCTGTCGCACTAACAGGACTGACAGATAGCCTAGTCTGGCGGAAGAGAGCCATTTCCTTGAGAGCACCTCCGTCGCCGGAATGAGTTCTGAGTTCCGCAAGTCCAATTTGACGTCCGAGCTTCCGTATAGGACTAGAGTATAATCATGCATGACATCAAATAGGCAAATCCATTAGTTGGGTGCTCCCAATGGTCAGAAAACGAACCCAAAGATGAGGGTGGGCAGAGCGCGGGATTTGGGATGTGGGAACTCTCATCTTCCTTCTCGCTTTATAGTATAGGAAAGCAGACGGCTGTTAATATCACACATACCTGCAATGGACAAGGTACCATCTGGGGTTCGACGTGGTTGCCTTTTGATCATAATACTTGGCCTTGGGGTCGAATTGGGATTCTATCGGTAATCAACCAGAGATCCATGTCAGTTATACCCTGCAGAACTTAATACGCAATGATATTAAGCAATTATCAAGCAGTGTCGATGTAGGGACATGGGTGACACGCTAAATACCGACACCAAAATTCATCATGTCCATATACGTAGTCGGCGTTCGTTCCACGGACGAGAAAAACAAGCCCATAGTACGGTTTCCTTCCAATCGATCCAGGGTTATTGCCAGATGAACTCACCATCAATTGAGGCATCGCGGGTAATTTCCATCAACCCAACAATACCAGGTTCCTTACAATTCGAATGATAGAAAAAGGCCTTATCTCCCACCTTCATGGATTTGAGATGATTCTGCAGATTCACAGATAATGTCAGCAAGATTTAGTCTGAAAAAAATTTTAATTTTACCTCATCTCATCTCGCAAAGCATCAATTAATCAAGAAAGATCACGATAAAATTCTTCACGGCTAAAAGGGTATAATCTCGCTAAGAAGACCACATGGCTGCGATGGAGAATCGCGTGCCGGCCCCCATCTCCCAACGCCGATGCATCGGTAAATTGCGATTGTTGCTTCTTAGCTCAACGAAGAAAGGCCAAACGAATTAAAATCCGTAAAGGTCTAATTGGATAAGGAGGTGACGGAATATAGGTATTTTTAGTTAAGACAGACTAGAGAGGACGAACCTTTGCAACGTGGTTCCTGACACCATCCCATCCGGCCGGGCCGTCGTGTTTGCAAAGGTCTTCGAAGCTGAAAGCATCAGGCTCGGACTTCATCAGCCAAAATCCACTTGTCTCCCGATCTTGGGGTCGGTTTTCTGCCTTGACATGCGTTTTCGAAGCTAAGGTGGAGCTTGGACCCGGCTCATTTCCATCTAGCGCGTCCTCAGATTTGGCCGGCTTTGGTTTAGCCTTCGCAGAAGACGACGCCGCTGCTTTAGCTCGCTTGTTGGATCTTGTTGTACCCACGGACTGTTGATCGAGACCTCCAGCGGCATCCTCAGCTGAATTAGTAGCTGCGGTCTCGCTTTTGATTTTGATATCGGCCGTGGGTGGATTCGCAGTTGTGTTGTTTTTCACGTTTCGTTGACTGCGACGTGTTGGGGCTGTCGTTGTAATCATCTGATGATCGTCTTCATTGGCGTTAGTCTGCGCCCTCGCGCGTTTTCGACCTCCTCCTCGACTTCCACCTTCTCCTTCTGCTGTTCTTTCCGTCATTGCAACAGCAGATGAAATCCAATTTCTTATTTCAAGTCGTCGCGGCGACCTACTCGGTGTCCTCGTCGGGAGAGCCTTCGTGCAGAGTACTGCCGGCCCGGGAACCACGTTTTTGATGGGGCCGATGTGGGATACCAAGATTCGGATACAAGCGAGGCGAGGCGAGGCGACGGCGACGGCGACGGCGGTCGAATGGTTCTGAGCAGCAACAACATACACGCCTCCACAGCGAGAAACGGGGAATTCGAAATCGAACAGCGCAAGGTTGAACGAACGGAATTGCTGAAGGATTTTGAACTGAAAGGGAGGGATGACTGAGCTGAGCGACCCAGACCTGCAATCGACTAGGATGTTTATTCCAACAAAAAGTTCCTGCTAGGAGCAATCGGGTAAAGCTCGAATGACCGGATGTGCTCCCGATGGCGGACACCCCCATGGCTGGCTTGCACGTTTCATTCATCACAATGATGCCATATAACATCGATCGGGACCGCGAACGCCAGCTGCCATTGCGTTCTCCCTATTGGTCTATCCACTCCTTCGGCTTCACCAAGTGGAGCCGGTGTAGCAGCCTTCTTTCTTGGGACCAATTTCGAGCTGAGATGAGTGTTTCATTCCTCATCGTTTCTTTCATTTTTGGGGAAGCACATTTTGTGCGTGATGAGAGAGAGCCTGGGGAAGATTGTGCGAGAGAACGAGAGCGTGCGAAGGGTTTATTAATAACACCTGCCGTGTGCGTGTGCGTGCAATGTTTCCCCTTGGTTGAAAATTTGTTCGGGAAATCGCACGCTCTCCAAGGTCTCTGCACCCGGTGCAAGGTCATAGGGACCGGCTCCGGTGACATTTCTCCGGGTGTCGACACACCGGGAACACATCGCATGGGTCACCCCGGTGCGCGGCACCGGTACACCACCACCAACAACACTCGCAGGTACCTCCACGAATGGACGAAGGAACGAAACGAAAAACGAACGGACTGGCAAGTTGCCGTGCATGGCCCACGAGCAAAAAACCAGCCAACCGGATGTACGTTAACGGTCTGCTCCTAAGCGCCGAGTCCACGAAGACGTGCAGCGTCGTGCATGAGGAAGACATCCCTGCCGAGCGAGAACCACGCTTTCTTTTCGAAATATGCAAATCAACGGGTGTTCGTCTTCTCTTGGTGTGTCCAGCGACCTCGAAATCCCGTGTGGCCCTTCCTTGGCTAAAGAGGAAGCGTGCATCAGCAGCAGCAGAGTAAAGGCACGACTGGTCGAATCAGAGACCCATGCGGGATGGCAGACACGATATCACCGTCGACGCCGATGCGTGGGTTGGAAGGGAGGGAAGGCTAAATTTTGCCAAAGTGGCCGTAACCAAAATGTCGGAATCCGCTAGCCTTGGAAGCATGGATACACGCATTGCAGCAAGGTCATATGACCGGCCACACTTTCTTCATTTCTCCTCTTCCTCCATTTTCCCTCCAACAAGAGCTCAATCCACCGTCGACAATCGACGACGACCACCGGTGAATGACGAAGCCAAGAAGAAAATGTTATTCTGATCCCCTCATCTGCTTCTCCAGAGCCTTTTTAACCCAATCGAAAGCTATTCCGGGGCTCAGAATTCAATTCGACAACAACACACTTTCCTCCAGGAGCGGAGGTGTTTGACTCGCCAGCTGCAGAGTCCTGCTTCTTGCATTTATCAGAGTATCAATCATGCAGCAAAACCCAGCAACCTTTTCTGGCTGTTTGTAGCCATCCATGCGTCTTCGCGTCTTGAACGAGAAAAGAAGAGGGGTCCACGTCGGTTGTCAAACCTCACCGTCAGCTTTTGAGGGACTTTTTCTCGGTCGTCCATGCTTTTCCCGATGCTAAATCTTCCTACATCTCGATGGCACAGTCAATCAATTAACCACTAACACAAATAACTATTAACAGCGTCATCGTCATTTTTATGACGAACCTATTTTGGAGCGACATTCAATTCATTTGTAAAACCTGCAGCATTGGCCAGCGCATCCCCATGTCAAATGATTATAAAAGGTATATGGCGTGATGTCTGCTCGGAGCTACTGTGACCCCGGTCGATTTGAATCGAGGCTATGTCGACGGGAGGATAGCGAGAATTGGGTTTTGAAATCGATCGGAACCCTGGCAAGAAGATAAATAGAAAAGAAAACTCGCTTTCTCAAGCTTGCTTTGATACTCCCTTTGGTGGGTTCCCTTCTCCTTCTCGCGTTCTTTCTGTCTGTCTGTCTGTCTGTCTGTATTTCTTTCTTTCTTTCTTTCTTTCTTTTTTCTAGTCTCCTCACTTTACAATGCCGGCAGGATATCCTTCGCTGCATTAAAAGTTACTCGAGTAATTCTGCATGTTGTGCATGGCAGCACGCAAAATGATTCGACAATGTTGCAGCTTGCAGAGATGTGATGCATGCCAACCGACAAACACTTAAACCCAATGCAACGATACTGGGTGCGTTCAAATCACGTTACTTGAAAGGCCTTAGGCGAGATACAGCAGGGTGGGTGAGCGAAAAAATGTCATCTAAAAAAAGAAATTATGCATCCGCAGAAAAAGGGCTCGAACAGCGACCGCCAGGTTTAAATTTCATCAATGCATGGGCTTTTCGAAAAGCAAGAAAGAACGGAAAGGGCGCTTTGCATGACGATTTTTAGCTGCATGAACAAGAAGAAACCTGCCAACGAACTATTTCATCTTTTTTTCTCAACTCTTTGGCGACAAGGGCTCTTTTTCCCTCTCGAATTCGTTTTTACGATGTTTGACGAGAGAAGAAGAAAAATTTTCCTTTCCCACTCTCCCTTGTCAGAGAACGTCCCGTTTCGTGCCGCGCCGGATTTTTTGACGAACGGGATGGTCGATTGCGTTACTTTTTCCCGTCAAAGTCTTATATCTAATCTTAAATTGGAGTCCATGCTGTACGAGTATCAAGGGCGCTCCCAGGTAGACGCTGGGCCTTTGAGGAGCCCCTCGCCCAGGATACTCTTCTCGAGCATCAAGAAGAGAAGGTGAAGTAGACGCCCGGGTTTCTTCAACCAAGATGGTGTGCGAGAAAGACTACGGATTCGCCTATTAACCTTGGTTGCATCGATGCTAAGATATCGACATCCCGTGTCTTTCCACTCGATTCGATCCGTAACAGAAGAACTTTTTCCTGAAAAAGCAAAAGATCAATCAGAGATGCTTTTGCTCCCAAGTTTGAAATTTTGAATCAGGAAACGGAGAGTTTTTCTTGTCTTTCTGAAATGCTTCTGATACGCCGTTTCCACCCCCGCTTCTAAGGTAAAACATAAGCCCCTCGCGAAGCATGGCATGGCGAGACGAGATATCTCGTTAGTGGATTTTTTATGCAAGCCATTAAAGCGTATCTCTCTCGGCCCTCTGATAACACTAGATCCTTTTTGTTATACCTTTGACAGACATACGTGCAGCTACGCAGCCTCTTGCGGAACCCACTTTCTTACAATCCTTGAATTTTTGGACCAAACAGATAAAATTATAACATCTAGGATAAACGGGTTTTGAGTGGTGTTTTCTCTTTTTCAGGTTTGTGCTTACGAGTCCGCCTTTTATCATCGAATTAGAGTGTTTTCTGTCTCAGGGATCTCAATTGAAGAGGGCTTCGCGAAAAAATAAAACCGAGCGCTTTGAAGCTCAACCGGGTCTTTTAGAAACAATATTAGCTGCCTGATTCTCAGAATTTCGTTTGAAAGCGTGGAGGGCTACAGTTACATTACATTAAAACCCAGAAGCAAAAAAAAAAAAAAATAAAAAACAATCAAACCAATGCATCCGAAGCTGGCCCGCCGAGGCCAGGTTTCATCAAGGCTATGTTCTGTATGGATATGATCCAGGAAATCTTTCGCCTCGTGGGCAAATTAGACATAGATTGATGTTTTACGGCAATATACCCGTTCTACATTTATTTAGTGCACCAGCACAATCGAATAAAATTGGACAGTTTATGGAGCAGGTAGGCCTGGGGCCGCCTTGTTTTCAAGCCCCGCTTTGTCTTTCTTACTCTTTTTTGCTTCTTTCTGTTGTTTGTGTCAAGAAATGCGCTTAGACTCCCGTTGATCGGGGCACTTGCGTTCTCTCGCGCCAGTATGTGAGCAACTGTTCAATTATTCTACGAATGACAATTCGGTGCTGATCAAATGGTCGTTATCTTATTCTGTATTTCTGTTTTCAATATATTCCATCATGGGATCATAACTCGAGAAGCGGGGCAAAAACCCGAACCCACCCTGCAGCGCAATGAAGGAGGAATTCAGCTCGGGGAATTTCTTGAGTGATCTTACGGAGCGCTCCTCTGCACCCGCCTTCTTTCTGTGATACAAGTTTGCCCTGAGGGTATGAAATATACATCGTATCACGCTTTGGCTATCATACATCAACGCTTCCTCTTTTCGGGGCCAACCCGGTAATATTATTCGATATCAAATTACAAGAAAGTAAAAAAAAGTCAATCTTTTTCAAGCATACGCTAGCAGCCTCGAACCCCGTGCCACAAAATAAAGTGTGGGCTGAGAAAGGGCCAACCAATGGTTCACCGTTTTTTTTACGGGCCGGAACGAACGGGTCTTGGAAGACGAAGACAAGACAATTTAAAGACAAGAGAAGACGAGAAAAGAAAGGAAATTCAACAAGATTGCAGGATGCAGCCTGTAGTACATGTAGGTAACATGTGCTTTTTATTTAGCATGATACAAAGCCTCCGGAGCTAGTGCGAGAAATACACTATTATCTGCATGCATGACCAGCTGTTATGATCTGGCTGCTTCGACAGACAGCTAGCAAGTCCAAGCTAGCTAGCTTGCTCGGAATTTGTGAACTCTCCCCCTCCCCTCTTCTATGGAAATGCTGGTCTAGGATAGGATTAGTAGGTGTTTCTTTCCAACCAACTCACCCTCTGTCTGTTGTTGCCAGCAGCTTCTTTTTTTTAGAATTTTTTTTTTTTTTTTCGTTTCTCTTTGATGTTTGGGAGGGGGCTCTGGGTGTGTATCTACCTGCAGACCCAGTTACCCGGATATTGATTTCTCGATTCCCAGTGTATATGCCCGAAAGCCCATGCTCAACCACTTGGAATTGTGACAGGTGGAGCCCGATCCCGGGGCCCAAGATCGAACCCACCGATCGTCGGTCGAAATGCTGCATTCCAATGTACAGTGTCGTAAGAGCACGCCAAGTTGTCCCTGAGCTCAAGAGATCAAATATTTTCGTCCTTGGATATAGCTACACCCAAAGGATCCGATCCGATATCGCTATATCATAGGAGAGTTCGAAATCGCGTTCACGTAGTTTCAGCTGTGGTGAAACCTGAAATGGTGATTTCAATATTTTATAGAAGTGACTAGAACAGGTTCGATCGAAATCACATGGAGATACGTAGGGTACATTTTATTAATATTTACAGTATGCTCTGGGCGGAAGATCAGCTTTTGCCTTCCGTTCCGAAAGGGAACGACGAATGTACCGACGAGTCCTTCCATTCAAAATGATGTATCCTCTATGTACCATCTGACCGCAACAAGTATACCCCTACGGCAGGGTCTTCAAGTGTTCCATTTTTGAAAACCTCTTGCTTATGCTCTTGATAATTCGGAAGAGAGCCTATTAGACAACCTGACGGGAGAATAGGCGCCGGTGCACGCTGCAGAGTCGAACTAGCTGCATAGAAGTCTTTACACGCCGAGCCACCTTTTTCTGGTCAAATCACCTATAACTGAACATAGATTGACTGGTGGTTTCCATTTCATGTTTCCCTTGCTATATCACGGATCGTAAGATTGTAAATGTCTGAGTCAGCATGTCTTAAATCTTGTGTCGCATTTCGAGTTGAAAGACCGCAGAAAAGAAAAGCAACTTGAAAGCGCCCCATCCAAATCAAGATACAATCGATAATGTACTCGAGGAAACCGCAAAACTAGGCCAGAAAACTGAAATGGGATTTCAGGCTGTTTTTGCGCAATTTCTGCCAGTGAACGCAGGGGTTGGGGTTGGGTCATCGTGCATCCGTACAGTTGTCATCGGATGGAAATAACCGGGACGTTTATACTCGCGAACGGAGAAAGGCTTACCGATATCAAGTAGCGAATTTGCGTCTACGGTTTCGTCCGAAAAATCAGAAATTAGGCTTAAAATTTTTTTATCATAGTAGGTGCGATGGAACGGCTTAAAAAAAAGAATATAATACTGGAAAAACGGAAGTTGGGAATTTAAAAACTCAAGAGACTTGACTCACGATTTCCTGGATTTCTTTATTTCGCTTGAATTCATGGCGCGCCCAAGAACGCATTTCGTTTCTGGTGTTCGGGTCCTCGATACCTGTGTACAAATATAACATATTGTCCAGTTGTCAGGGAATGTACTCTCGAGGATTCTAGCATTCATGGATTGCTTTATATTGAGTCCTGATTGGTGTATTTGCTAGCTTGCAGATACAGCATACTTACGTCGTGTCATACGCAGGATTTCCTTCCAAAGGGAAAGTACCCGGGACCGCAGGATGAACTACGTATCAGTCGAGTTGTATCGTCAGTTCAAACTTTTTTTTAAATCATTTGATTTGCACGTTTTAGATTATCGAAGTCTGTGCCATTATTTTCCCTTCGTATTTGTATCTTTTTTAAAAAAAAAAAAAAATAAAAAAAATCCGTGTGAACATACCCGATCCAAGCTAAGCTTAGCCCCCCCACCTCCAGCTCGACTGGAAGCGAACCTCTTGAAAACGACAATCATGGCATCGGTGAATACCAGAATCTCTTTCTTTCTTATTTTATCCCCTTTACCTTCCTGTAAAAAAAAGAGTTGAATGGGAGACTTTTTGTTGTGCTGTTGCAGTTTTGGATTTTCGAAACCACGTTGTCCGCGCCGCCAAGAGCTCCTTCGAGATGTCCAACGACCCACAACGCAAAAAGGCTAGCCAACCTGGAACGCGATTCAGAAAGGCCGTGCGACGGCGATAGATAAAATCCCGGGCCGCAGCGCTCTTCGCATGCATGTGGCACACTGCTTTCACTTACTTCCATCTTGGTAATCTCAAATCAATACAAGTGGATCGAGTCACGGGCATCTTCACTAGCCTCGCCTCGCCGTTCCGTATCACCACCAAATTGGGAAACCAAAGTCATCTGACCAAAACTCCAAATTCTCTTACGTTTACTTGAAAAGAGAATGTCAGCGGAGCCCTGCCTTTCCGGTCACGCTTCGGTCTCGCTGGACGGCACGACGAAGAAGAGGAAGAAGAGCTCGAGATCCCGGCAACGTGACCGGAACTCTCCTTCGCCTCCTCCAACTCTCATAGAACGAACGAACGCGCTAGCTCTCGAAGATCTCAAGTCTAGATTTTTGGATACTTCGCTCCTCACTTTCACACAACCTTACAATGATGCCGCTCAAAGATATAGTATCGAATTGTACACGTCCTCTAGTTTGCCCGAGGCGGTCTTCAACGACTGTTTTGACGTTTTGGAGGCAAACATGTCACCGGCGTATAAAGCCACCTCGATAGGTTGGCATCCGCGGAAAAAGAAGGAGGAGATGAAACACCCTGCGATGCGGTATCTCGTGTTGACGGCTGACGGTGGTGAAGAATCATCATCATCATCTGGATCGGGTATCTTTGTTGGATTTCTGGAGTTTATGATCACAGAAGAAGAAGGATCAGAGGTGATATACACTTATGAGCTGGATCTTGTGGCGTCATATCAGAAACAGGGTCTTGGGAAGAGGTTATTGGATGTGGCAGAGGCGTTTGGAGAGAAGGTTGGGGTTGAGAAGGCAATGTTGACCGTCTTTGACAGTAATAAAGGTGCAAGAAAATTTTACGAGAGGGAAGGGTATGATATCGATGAAATCTCTCCTGAGCCAAAGATACTACGGAACGGACTAGTGAAGCCATCAACCTATCATATTCTATCAAAACCTTTTAAGAAGACAACTAAGGTAGGAAATACTTAGCATATAGTTGATAAAAGGTGATAGCTAAATTTGAAGTATGCTCCGTATAATTTGCTATAGACGATTAGAGTTTTAACGATGATGATATGGTTTTGATCAAGCAATGCATGACTCATGGTAATGGCAATGGTAAAAATATTATCTATGTACACGCTATATTCTGAAACTTTTCTTACTTTATATCTGCACCACGTCCTTTCCAATCAGTTCCGGCCGCTCGGTTTCGTGCTCGTCACGGAGCACGGCATATAACGCGTCTGCCACTATTAGTGCATTCACAATCGACCACACAAGGGTGATCGCATAGAAAAAGTTGGCGTTACCACTGCCGGCGTAGACCCATAGGTAGTAGAATGCCGGCCCTAAGAAGGTGGCGTAAAGGATAGCAGCGGCGAGGAAGAAGGTATATCTCATCACTGGAAGATAATATAGATCAGCAAGATAATTTCTGAGATGATTGTAATAAGTAAAGACGTACGAGGGAAAATATGGTTATGGACCGCTAAAAGAGAGAGATAGAGTGCCGTATCACCAATTGCTGGATATGATTTGAATATTGAAATTATGCCGACCAACGTGGTCAAAGCGAACAGAGGTTGTTTCCTTTCAATCCCGAGATCTCATTAGTAATCATCGTAAAAAATTTATGGAGGGACTTTTACTTACTGTAGTCTCAAGCATGTTCCTGGGACGTAGATGAACAGATGCAATTGGAACAAACAGAGAAAAAAGGCTCTGAAGCTGTCAAACATTTCGATAAAAAAGTACCACCACAACCCGACGTTGGGTGTAAGATCTGGTAGAAGCAAGCTGACGCCATATGTTGATGCAATGAACTCCCAAGAGCCAGTGAGAATATGCGAGAGCTTTAGATAGATCAAAAGGACCGATGTAAAGAGTACCGTTGTGACAATAGAGAATGTCTTGCGAATACTAGTCAGCAAATTGCCTACCGTAACGGGTATGAATGCAATGTACCTGAATAGAAGGCTTGGAAGCTGCATTGGAGCAGTCATAGGTGACCATCAAGAGCGGTAAGAATAAGAGTATTGGATACAATGATAGGTAGGAGGCCATAGCTAGGGAGACGAATGCCGGACCTCGTCGGCCTGGGGAGTGGATTTTTTTAGTAGGAACCCGAGGAAACAAAGAATAGACACCATACCCTGAACTGCTGCAGCGATCGAGTGTAACACAATAGTGTTGGTGAAAACGATTGTCGGACGCGCGATACACGTCGCTATCGAAAATGGGTTGAAAAGGAAACTTGAGTGTAGGGCGACTATAAGCTTCATTTCCGAACTCTAGGGTGGTTGAGGCAAGAAAACCTACGCAGCAGCAATCGCCCACGGAGGCCATACATTGTCTTTCCTAGGAGATACATGACGGGGTGTGATGGCAGCAACTCGAGATGAGGCGATCTGGATAAGAGAGACCGCAGACGAGAGGTCGGCAAGGATGTATAATAGATTGGTCGATATTGTGGAAGCTGGTAATATGGAGAATAGGGAAAGTAATAATGGTGCCTGTGTGTAACAACATTCTGTCAGTCAAAGGTATCAGATCCCGATATGGTGTGACGTGAATGGCCGTACCTGGTGAAAGACCCCACCATCATAAGGCGAAACACCATGCGTATACAGATAAAGGCCCTCCTGCACTACATCAATCGAGTAAATCGGTCAGCTGATGTTTCCCCACCAATGGTACGTGTTGGAACGGCAGCATACGGCGCTTGTAGGATGTAACCGGTGTTGATATCTCCACTCTTTGGGCCAGTATTGTTGGTAACGAGGGAAAGGCAGTGAAAAGAACCAGTCTGAGGAGAACGCCAACTCCTATGACCAGGAGACATTTTCTATCCATCCCTTCGCGACCTGTTGGTCTTTCTCGTGGGTTTCGCTCTCTCTACTAGAGATTGTGGTAGCTTTGACTTTGCGGTTCTAGGGTGATATCGACAGGCCACGTCGCGAACACATTCCAATTGGATCCGACGGAAAAAGGGGATAATATCGGATGGTAATCGACGGAGGCTACGCAATGACGATTCGGATGTTTGCCAAAGACGGGTCTCAAGTCGGCGGAGAGATCGGGGGACCGCAGACTATAAGGATATATCGTGTTATCGTTCGTGACGGTCGTCGTCGAGGTCGCATCTTGGAGAACCGACTGGGATGCGAGGACGTTTGTGTGCCTGTGCTCCGTTGGAACTAAGGGCTTGGCAGATCTGCGGATGGGCTGTCGATTGTGTTGCCGTGTTGATTTCGTCAACCCGCATAACATTACGAACTGCTGCGGGCCAATATTATCACATTATTACTCTTCATTTCTATTACTCCATCCCACTCTCCCTCGCCCTCTCAACCTCTCACTCCCTCTCACTCTCACTCTACCCCGACTGACCATCTCGAAAGATTAAACAGACGGACTCCTGTTGACACGGTGCTCAGTTTGGCTCTTCTTCGTCCCTTTTTCTTACATTTTCTGCCGTCTCTTCAGCGTCTCTATTACTCGTACCGTCGCCTATCGAAAGCTAGCCTCATTAGCCTAGTTACTTAAACGTGGCCCGATATATATCTTCCACCATGCCGTCGCTATTCCCATATCGTGACATCAACATCCATGCTTCACCGACACAATATGCTTTCACATCGCCATCGGACCCTTCTGCTCCGACCTTGGTCGTTGACAGGCCGTCCGGTCACATCTGGCTCAGCGACAAGCCTGCGAACGGAGCCAAGAGGGTTACTAGTATCGCTGGTATTCTTGGAATGATCCGTCTGCGACTAGGTTAGTAAAGGAATCTACACTGATGTTTATAATTTGCTCACATCTAACGAATCTCGAACTCCTGTAGATAAGTATCTAATCGTCATCACGAAGGCCGTGCAAGTTGGCAGGATTAAGGAACACCCAGTATACAAGATCCAAGCTACGGAATTCTTACCTCTACGAGAAAAACCGCTCCATGTTCGTTATAACTCCCCTTTCTACAAATACCGAGATAAACCAAGGTCAATAATTGACAAAATCGGCAATTAGGATTCCGATGAAGATACATACATGCAGCTACTGGTGACCCACTTGAAGACTGCGCCATTGTATTTCTCCTACTCTTTCGACCTTACCAATACCTTTCAGCGGCAGGTTCATGCCGATCAGAGCTTGCCATTGTGGCAGAGGGTTTGTGAAAACTCGTCCGATTTCGCTTTTGACGAATGCTAAACATGCGACAGGCTGACACTCGCTTCTTCTGGAACCGATACATCTCATCCGACCTGATCGATCTCTGCAGCTCCAATCCGAATGTACGATCGCCCCTTTTTCCCGGACCCATCTCCCATGTTTCGGGTAATTGCGCTAATGACTCGTAGGTTAACCCGTACATCCTCCCTGTTATGTTTGGCATGATGTCAATTACGGCAACGGCGATCAAGTCTACACCTTTGTCATTTATCGTGATTTCGAGGCGATCTCGATTCCGAGCGGGTACCCGGTACTTTTCGAGAGGAATCGACGAAAATGGAAATGTATCAAATTTCAACGAAACGGAGCAAATTGTCGTTACGGGAAGTGTTGGTGCGGCATACGATAGAGCTACAGCTTCGCAAGAGAAACAACAAGTCCAAGTAGTGTCATATGTCCAAACGAGAGGAAGTGTCCCAGTATTCTGGGCCGAGGTCAACAACCTGAAGTTCATCCCTCGCCTCTTGATTCGAAGCATTGATCCCACTACAGCGGCGATGAAGCATTTCGCGGAGCAAGTCAGATTATACGGTGATGTCTATTGTGTCAACCTCGTAAACCAGACTGGCCGAGAAAAGAATGTCAAGGAGGCGTATGAAGGGGTTGTCAGAAGTTTAGTTTCGAACCCCGTAGAAGGACAGAAAGCAAGTGCGAGGACCGACGAGCAGTTCCATGCCATCGAACCGACGGACCTCCGATCAGTCGCTGATCGTGTTCACTATATATTTTTCGATTTCCATCATGAATGCAGAAACATGAAATGGCACCGGGCCTTGCTTTTGCTAGACCAAATGGGAGAGGCGTTGGAAGCGCAAAAGTATTACCACGCTACCGAAGGTCCAGCCGGGTTAACAGTCATGAATGCTCAAACTTCAGTAGTTCGATCAAACTGCATGGACTGTTTGGACAGAACGAATGTCATTCAAAGCATGTTGGCAAAATGGACTTTGAACAGACAGTTGGTCGATTTGGGAATCTTGAGCCAAGGCGAAACAATTGAGCAATTCTCGGCCTTTGAGTATATTTTTAGAAACGGTAAGACCGTCCTTCTCTTTTCTTTTTTTTTGAGTCTGTTAGATGGGTATTAAATAAAGTATAGTCTGGGCCGACAATGCCGATGTCGTGAGCAAAGCGTATTCCGGAACTGGCGCATTGAAAACGGATTTTACTCGTACGGGAAAGAGAACAGCAAACGGGAACCTTGCCGATGGCGTAAACTCGCTTACTCGATATTACCTGAACAACTTCCAAGATGGCCCGCGCCAGGACGCCTATGATCTCTTCTTGGGCAATTATTTACCAGCAACATCTGGAATCACTTCTAGCTTGATGTTTGCCGATAGACGGCCTGTTTTCATTCAAAGCGTACCGTATATACTGCTGGGTTCGTTCATATTCTTAATCGCTGCAATTTTTACCACTTCCGATCCCTCAACCATCTATGCGTTGAGATTTTTCATCGCTCTCGCGGTTTCTATTGCTGCGTGGAGTGGTATCTTTATCAAGAACCACGGCATGCTTTACGTAAGTAACACTCTTTAACACTCCTCTCTGCTCGATAGCGGGGCTGACAAGATCAATCTCTTCAAATAGGTCAATTGGCCCAAATTGACTAATCTCGCCTGGGCCAATGATGGATATAACGAAGCTCTTGGTAAGATCGCCAAGGATAAGATGATCGGTAGATGGGTTGCTAGGCACGAGAGGGGAGCCAGTAGTATTCGGCTTGGTCATCTCGAAGAAGGAAAGAAAAGAATAGAGTAGATTCACCATTTATATAAAGATCTGTGAGAAGGGTGTTCTATTCTTGTTTTAGGGATTTGGGGATTTTGGGGATAACACGACTATTCGTTTTTGCCCAATTCAATTCTTTCACCTTTTTTGTTTGGTTGTTGTACATTTTTCCATTCTGCTAGCCACTTGTAATGAAGTTTTTGTTTATTTTTATTTCCCCCTTCCCTTCTATTGTATTGTTGCTTGAGTCAGTATTTATGTAGACTCCATAGCCATTAATAATTAAACTAGATTTGTCTGCGGCCCAAACCTGAACTCGTAATAATTGTATACGACTGTAGTCTGCTCGCGGACAATTTTGAATACTCAAATGGGCTAAGGGCCATGAATCAATATATTTTAAGCCTCAAAATGGTGCTATAGCTGAGCATGCTTATGAATGCGTTTCCCGACATTGGCCAATGCTTCTGGGTGTGTAGTCTAGTGGTTATGATTTTTCCTTTACACCATTCGAGTGAATTCGGAAAGGGTCCTCAGTTCGATCCTGAGCACGCTCAACGTTGCAATTCTTTTTGCTTTGCGACTTGCTCGCTTACTCTTTTTGCTCATATGCTTTTTCAGGTTGTGGACAAAACATAACGCGGAGATATTTGCAATCTTGGGATGAGAAATTGAAGAAAAGGAGTAGGTTATTATGCGAGGTTATATAGTCCGAGTGATCGTGAACAAAAACTTTTGAATCAGATTGAATGAACATACCGGCTGCATCAAAGTATCATATAAAAATATGGAGCTATTCTACAAGGTATAAACACCCTCCAACACCGGTCCCACAGTAGTGTACAAAGTATATACTTCTATACCACAAATATCGTTAATTCTTCCCCTTCTTTTTCTCTCTTTCAATCTTTCTCCTCTTGCTCTCGAGTCTCTCCTTCTCATCCTGCTTCTTCTTGTTACCGTATTCCATCCTCTCATATAGCTTTCTCTTCTTTTTCGTCATCATCATCTTTTGCCTCTCCAACTCGGCCTGTTTTTGCTGTTTCTCCTTCTCCAGCTTCTTCTTAGCCTCGGATTTCTTCGACTTCTTTTCGTCAGTGTAAGCTAATCCCTTAGCTTCGGCCTCTAACTCGCGCTGATGTTGTAACTCTTCGTCGTCTGAAGGTTCGTCTTCTGAGCTTGGAATTTCAACGGCTTCCACCTCTTCCTCTTCTTCCTCGCTATCCTCCTCACCTTCCCCGGCCAGTTCAGTATCCATACCACCCCACTCTTCATCCTCCTCCTCCTCCTCCTCCTCCTCCTCCTCGCTTTCCTTCTCGTTCGCCACCCCATTCTTTCCGTTCTCCACCAATTTAACCTCTTCCGCTTCCTCCTCCTCCTCACTCTCGCCATCATCCGCCACCGGTGCTGTGGGATCATACTCTCCATCCTTCGCCTTGACCCACGGACTCAAATGTGGGGGCAACTCTGCACCCTGCGCGTAGGAATCAGGCCTTAATATCCTCCCAGCATTGACGCAATCCCAGATATACTGCGGCTGTACGTATATCCTTCCCATAACCTTCCCTCTCTGCCCACTCGTACCGTTATTCCCCATCTCCGTATCCTCACCATCCTTCTTGGCGGGCATGGGCGGCAATCCAATCATAGGCGGCCGATCTACAATCTGGTGTGTAATACTGGGATCGGTATCATCCGCTGTGAACGAACCTTCTCCGAGAACCGCATCCCATCCGATTCGTTTACAACCGAACGAACGCAACAGGAACTCGAGCGGCTCCCGTGGTGTTTCACGGGAGAGGTATATAGTAAACTCAGAAAACATGTTTGCCATCTTGCCTCCCTCGCCGGCGTCCGCATTCGGTTGTTGTAAGATGTCTGTTGCAGTGCCGTCTTTTGAGGGTATCGCCGTGAATTTATCCAGTCCTTCGTTGACAGTTTCCTCGCCTTCAGTCGCGGAAATAGCCGTAGGTGTCTCCTCTTCCCCTTTCTCCTCAATTTCCTTGATCTTTTCACCCAATGTTTCAAGTTGCTTGCTCACGTCCTTTGTCTTGACAACCATCTCCTTCTCCTTCCCGTCCTCCAAGGCCCCGACCCTTTTACTCTCCAATAAGAAAGCCCTCAACCCGGCTCCCTTGTCATCCATAGTCTTGTCGAACTTTGGCGGGTACACCAGTCCTTCGACGGTGTAAAGCCTAAACATAACAAATCCCAACAAAGTCGTATAGAAATCCAAAAAGGTAAGCATGATACGGAAATCCACATCACTGGGTACATTCTGCGCAAACTTGTACGGCACGAGCCAGAGTACATCCTGTCCTTGAATCTCAGCTTGGTAGTAAATTCCCTTGATACTCAAAAAACTCTTCCTCAACGCTCTCTTTCGGATAACCCAATGTTGAAACTCATTTGCTAGTCTAGCGCAGGTTTCGATGGTTTTAGCTGGTATGTCCCTATTAGATGGTAAATTGGCGAATAGGAAGATGGTGGATAAAGCATCATCGAGGTCACGGATGGCATCGGTAAAGGAAGGATAGCGTTCTTTGATGATGTGGTCGAGTTTGATACGCGGTTTGTGGAGCTCTTCGAGTCGTTTGGCGTCGGAAAAGTCGCCGCGGCCGAGAGCCTTGGAAAGCTTTTTGGAGAAGGTTTTGTGGTCACGGAATTTTTGGAGGACAGGTTCGTGGAGGAGATATTGTATGTCTTTGGTGTAGTAGAAGGTGACGGGGGCGGTCGAGCCCTTGTTTGCTTTCTTCTTGTTGCGTGGTTCGCGGGGGTAGATTCCTGCGATTGTAATGTTAATTTTACTGTCGCATCTCGGGATAATCGGGTAATGTGAGATGGGATTACGGTACCTTTGAAGATGCAGAGTCTGCGAAAGTCTGGGAGGGATATCTGAAGCTTGCGAACGGCTTGGGTTCTGGTGATGAAGTTTCTGGCGTTTCCGGCAACACCTGTAGATAGCAGACAACATCATTAGCAATTTAATCGATAGTGATGATATGAAGGAGGTTTTGTGGATTGGACATACCCTTCTTCTTTATTTTACCCATTGTGCTTGTAGGTGGTGGATATTGAGCTTGGAGTTGAGGTTGAAGATGGGAAAGTTTGCGCTGAGGAAAATATTTCGCGACAGGAAATTTTATAAAAAAAAAAAAAGTTTCGAAGCGCATTGCGGCTCCAAACAACACAAGATATCCAACAAGATTGATGGTATTGTGCTAGGTAACGACGAGATTGGAGGTTCAAATCAAAAGGCAAATGGCAGTCAAGTTGCTATCGTACACTGAAAGAGAAGAAACCCCTCGCTATGCAATGCTGGAATCAGACTATCTATCTACTTCATCAATGGTATAATTATGCCGGGCGCAATCTCAACAGAACAGAGTAAAATCAAAGCAGACGCCAAAACTCCAATGGTGATATACCCCCAAAAAGCATATCAAAATCCACTCGAAAACCAGATTCGAAAAGAAGAACGAAACGCCATCTACCGTAAACTTCAAACATTAATAGAATTAAAATCTTCGAAAAGAAGTCTAGTGTAGAATGCTCCTCAAGCACCCTTGGCCAACTCAGCGACCTGAGCTCTCAACCTCTCGTTCTCCTCTCGTAAACTTCTCACCTCGCTCCTCTCATTCTTCACCAAATTCTCCATGAAATCGTTCTGCTTCTCAAACTTCTGTTTCATCTCATCCCTCAACGCCGCCATCTCTTCCACAAATGTGCGCTTCAAATCCGCAATCAAATCATGGATACTCATCGTCCCAGTTCCCTCGTGCACTGGCGGCAAACTACCGGCCCTGAGCGCTGCAGGTGACTGTCCTCCCAAATGAACCCTCTTATGCGGCTTCCTCATCTCCTCCGGCATCCAAATGTCCTCTGGTTCTGCTGAAAGCCTCGCCTTCTCTTTCCCCCTCGCCAACCTCGTCGGGTGATTTATACCCCCAGAACCAGACGCAACATCGTGCAAGTCGTCCGCAGCCTTTCGCTTCCCGCTCCCAACTTTTGGAGATAAAGTGGGCAGCTCGAGTGGTAAATGTCCGTCAATATCCATATCGTCATCCTTGAACACGAGATCTGAGACCGGCGGGAAACTACCCTCCTTCTTCTTCCGCTTCTTCTCCTCTTTAGCCGACCTACGCCGTTCCTTTTCTTCCGTTCTGGCCTTTTTTCGCTCAGCCTTAGAGTCTGTCTGGTTCAATGTCACGGCTCCAGATGAGTTTTCCTTGCCTTCGACACTTTCGGTTGCGCTGGGCTGGTTTTTCGCCTTCTGATTAGGGAGGTGAGAAGAAAATAGAGATAGAACCGGATGTCCGTGACCGGATTCAAGCTTCGCCTTAACCTTTCTGAAGTCTTCAACCGCTTTGCTTTCCGTTGACGGAAGCGAGGGTACAGGTAAGGGCTGCGGATCAAGTTTCGGAACTAGTTGAGGGGCAAAGTCCCTCCGTTTAGGTGGTTCCGGCTTGATATCATCCTTGATAGGAATTGCAGGTTTGATCTCTGAAACTTCCTGTGTCGCCTCTTGCGTCGTTTTACCCAAGGCTTCTATTATCTGATCCGGCTTGGGCTCCTGCTTTACACGCTCTTTCTTTGATGTTTTTGACTTTGGCGGTTCGGTTATGCTTCGCTCAAGATGGGTGTTAGTTTCCGGGGGGGCAGTTTTCCGGGGGCTCTTCGCTTGAGTTGCCAATGATGGTGATGAAACGCTTGGTCTTAATAATCCTTCCTCATCTTGTTTTATCAAAGTTGTGATCCTATCATCCTTCTCCTTCAATGGGGAGTTGGTAGATCGAATGCTCAATCTTGAGCTCCGCCTTGGCGAATTTCTTAGGGGCTCATTCTTGACAGGTGAGAAGATGCTCATGTAATCCGCGGTGAACCCATTCTGAAGATCCTCCCATGCGGGCCTCTGTTCCTTGAACTGATCATCGACATCCTCCCACGAATCTTCCTCAGGTTTTGAAGGGATCTTGGGTAGAGGTTTATTCTGGTTGGGTAGAGGTGCCCGAGTTAATACGGGCGATTCAGGGAATTGAATTGGTGCTTCTGGTTTCTCTGCGGCAACTATTGGTTCTTCACCAGGCCTAGGTAAGGCTTGTCGAAATTTTGGAGCGCGACTGGACGGCATAGGAAAGGCGCTGCTAACTTTCTGGGGTGATTTTCGAGATTTTGATGTCGTAGTGACGGGTAATTTGACATCCCCAAGTTTCCACTTAACTTCTAGGACTTTATTACCCTCCTTGTCAACCTGTATCTCGTGTAGGCGATTACCATCTTGGTCGTATACATAGCACCACCCGTGTAATGTCCCGATAGCAGCCAACCATCTACCGCTTCCCTTTTTCCCGGAATCATCGCTTCTAATAGCAAGACAAGTCGCAGGCGCTCCAATACGGAAGCTAGCGGCAAGAATCTTCTTGTCAAAATCAAGAATTGTGCATATTCCGTCTTCACCAACAGTCATAGCTTTAGTCTGAGAGCCAGGTATGAATTCAGCCCCGGTCAACCCATTCCCGCCCATCATGGCATCGTGTAGATGGCCAAAGGCATGAATATGCTGCCCTCGCTTGCTGGCCTTGCTATAATCATATGCGGCGAGCACACCATCTGAGAAAGCGATCATAAAGACATTTTTCCTCGTTGGATGAAAGGTAGATAGGATGACCCTTTGCTCCGAGGCCTGAGGTTTCAGTTGTGAACTCGTACGAAGAGCAAGATTGTCGAGATGGATAGTGGGTGGGTTTTCGGAAGCGGAGAGTATGACTGATGAATCGAAGGATGTGGCGAATGATGTGACGGGTGACGGGTGGGATTTGAGAGTTTCCGATATCTTGTCGTCTCTGACATTATAAGTTTGAATGGAGTTTCTGAGGGAGCTGTTTAGAAATATGCTCTTGCCATCTGCGGCGTATTCGAGGAGCCGGGTAGCCTAGAAGTCTATGAGCTGCTGTTTCTATAATTCCTGTACGATAGAATAATAACAATGTTCTTACATCAGCACCCTTGAGTTTATAAGATTGTTGTTGACCCCTTTCGATCTTGTGCAGCAGAACAACCTGCGAACCTGCGACAGCCAGCACATTCCCTTCTTTGGCGAGCTTTGCGGAAACGATCCCTTCGGTTCCCGACGTGAAGACGGTGTCGTATGTATCGTTTACCCCGTTCCAGACATTAACTTCGGTGGCTGTCGTGAGGATAACTTTCCAACTAGAGGAAATTCCATCGTTGGTCCTACTGCTGGTAGATTTGTTTTGATGTTGTCTTGACATCGCGCATGAGACCTTTCTTTCCTCCTTTCTTCAATTGGTATCGGGTATACCGTCAGAGTTGAAGTTGACTATCTCATGGAGGAGTTTATCTCATTGAGAGTGATATTGATATATTCTCCGGGAGGAGAACTGGGAAGGTTGGTTTGATTGGAGCCAGATTTCAGCGGATAATTGGGTGGTTGATGCATTCGATTCGATTTGATCCTCTTCAGTGCATTGCGCTGCATATAAATCACGCGCTGGACAACAGATTGTTGATGTAAACAGAACCCGACGTCATGTGTTGCGATGCCCGTTTGACAGTTAATCTTTTGCCTGTTTGAGATGCTCATCTTCACCCACCAAATTTTACAAATCCAACGTCGTCGCAACACATTTCCCTGCTTCCACTTAATTCTTAACATCTTGAGCATCCTCCTTCCTCGTCCTACGACGTCGATATCATCAACCGCTCAAGGGCCCCTCGATGGGCTGAGCTTACATTGACCGACCACTCGGAGAACTCAACAATGGCATCTTCTACTCTTCACTCCTCGGCATTCATCTGCCGCTCCTGCAGCCGACAGCTTCGACCATGTCTCCCCTCCTCCACGTCCAGAACCTTCAGCACCACCCCCTCAGCGGGCATGCCATCTTCATCATCCCCATACAGCCCTAATTACATCGACATCCCCCACCCTCCCCAGAGATACGCCCCCTATAAACCCCGAGCTAAAGGCATCCGACCAGTCCCTCGCAAAATCTTCCCAAACGCCGCCAGCGCCAAAAAAGTCACACCTGAATACCTCGCCTTGGTCTCCAAAGAACCAATTAACCACTCCAGACCCGGCGAGAACGCCCCTGCCACAGAAAAGGCCTACATCTCCTGGCGTGAACGCATGGCCGAATCCCGCCGCCGTAACATCCGCGACGGCCTGCTCCAATTACACGCCGAGAAACTCCACAACGACTCCATCATCGCAGCCCGGTCCGCCAAAAAGCAAGAAATCCGCCGTAAACTCCTAGCTGAAGAAGACCCGGAAATCGTCAAGCTCACGACCCCGACAATTCTCTCCGCGCTTCGTCAAAAACAACCCCTAACTGATCCGGACCGTGAGGAACGTCTCGCCAGAAAACGAGAAAATTATATCCGTGCGGAAGAAAAGAAGCTTCTCGCCCGCCGTGAGAACCTCCACGAATTATACATCCGCGCACACGAATTCACTCTCACAGAAGCACAACTCGATGCCCTCATCAACGCAAAATTCAACGACCTCGCGATGGCCGAATCTATCAACGAGATCCCGCCTGATTCTCGAGGCATCGTATCAGAAGAGAGAAGGGAGGTTCGCGGTCCCAACGATTGGGCGTTTGGTGACGAGCGGATCACCAAGACGTTTGTTGAGGCGCTCACAGGTGGTTCGACGAGGTACCAGCCTACCCTCGAGGAGAAGATTGATCGAGACGATGCGCTTATGAGCGAGCTTGATGTGTTGGCCCCCAAGGGGATGCAACATGGGCTTGCAGGGTATCGCGGTAGGAGAAGAGACTCCCAGGTGACTCCGGCTACGGATCTATTCTCCGTTCTTATCGGAAACACCCCCAAACGGGAATAAACAGTTGTATATTAGAAACGCTTTAATTGTGTAAATAGTTCAACATGGCGAGAATTGAAGTCTATACGTGTATCCTATAAGACTGAAGTATGCCACTCTACAGCTCAGGGAACGGAAATTATTTAATTATAAGAAACGATTGAGCGTCATAAATTACATTTTTCGCCAACGGCAGCGCGATACCTATAACCCAATATTACGATTGATTACTCAATCTCACCAACCAGACCTACACTAGTAAATATATCACTGCATCCCTTCTAATATCAACGCCCCCAATCCAACCTCGACCCCCCCGATCCCCCCTTCCTCAACATCCTTCAACACCTTTTCCATCCTCTTCAACCCCAACTCCATCTCCTCCCTCACCGTCGAAAAACTAAACCGATACCACCCATGCTCCTCCCCGTAAAACATCTCTGCGGTACCAACATAAACCCCTCCATCGACCATCTTATCCCACAGCATCTTATCCCTCTTCTGCGCCCCCTCCGGCTGTCCCGGAATATTCGTATGCCCACCAGGAATCTTCCCATCATCACCAGGCGGCAGCTTAACTTTTGCAAGATACCGTCTCAAATCAACCCAGACGAAGAAACCGGCGTTAGACCCATCCACGTATGGTATATCGTGCTTTTTAAACCAATTCGTTAAAATAGTATAATGATCTCCTAATTTCTTCTGGTTCTTCTCGATGAAATCATCAAGGTACTTCTCGTCGGTGAGGATCGTGCGCCATGCTATATCGGCGAGTGAAGACGGCCATTGGAATATTCCGACTGCAAAGCTAGCCATGACAATGGTTGGATTCCACGGTGAGATGAGGCAACCCATTCTCATTCCGTTGGCGCAAAAGTCCTTGGACATGCCGTAGAGGACATGGACAAGACGTTTATCAATAATGTCGGTGAGGCCTGGGACGGAGAAGATGGAAGTGAAGGGTGCGGCGGAAGCATTAGAGGGGGTGGAGTAGATTGATAATGCGTAAATTTCGTCAGAGATGAAGTGGATGTTGTGCTTATTGCAAAAAGCGGCGTATGCTTTTATTACTTCTGGGGTCTATAATATTATCAAAAGGTTAACAAAATTCTTCAGGATAGATATATGCCAGGCTTATAGAGGTATGAGGAACCTACATAACACTTTCCGAGTGGATTATGCGGGCTAACACCATAGTGGATTCGAATTAGCTAATCTTTCTCGACGCACGACATACCAGTAGTGCTAGAAGAAGGGGAGAGGGGGGCTTATATTATATCATACTTGCACAAAATCATTCCTCTGACTTTCACCCCTCGATTCTTCTGCACCTGCAGCTCTCGTTCATAAAACTTCACCGCTTCGACTCCCATTGGATCTACCCCCTTGAGGCTAACAGGCGCAAGCTGCATCTTACTCCTCAAAAACAAATCGTTGACGAAACCAGTATATATTGGTCGCCCGATCAGTATCGCATCCCCTTCATCTCCAATCGAATGACACAGTAGATCCAACACCCCGGATACACCGCTGCCGATGACTATATGCTCCGCCTTTACCTCAAATGTTGGGGAGAATTTGCGGTTATAGAGTCCAGCTAGCGCCTTTTTGAGTATCGGAGAGCCGCCAGGGCCTTGGCCATAAGTCAGGGAGAAAGGATTGACTTTGATCTAAATTCGACGATACAATCATTTAGCTTAGTTGGAGAATATATTGAAAAGAGTGGGTGTGTAAGTAAGTACTCTATCAGCGTAATATTCTGTTAGTTCTTGGTGCATGAGACTGTTCTCTGCGACTCCAAGGGAGAGGCTATATGTTACACCAATAGTAAGCATCCATCAATTCCTACAGAAAACCAAAGGAAAAGAAAAAAAAAAAAAAACAGAAATATACTTACATGCCATTCGGATTAGTCTCCTTGTTGTACATATTTTGCATAATCTGGCGCCCGGAGACATTAGCATATATTCTCAACGGCAACTCAATGATAACACATCAAACGTGTATATACATACCTTGAATAAATCGCCAAAACCAGCCAATGCCCCCAAACTCTCCTGCGCCCGTTGCGACAAGGGTGGTACACCCGCGTTCGACTCCATCCCGTTAATATCTTCCTGCTTCAACTGCATTGGATGTTGGGATGAAAGAAAAAAGTATTGGATCGAAATGTCAAGTGGGACGTTGCTAAGAAGAGGCGAAAGGATTGAGTTTCAAGCTTATCAATAAAGTTCAATTCATTTAATTAATCGCACGCAGCTACCGAGCAACAGGCCTGCTGCAGTTGGCGCAGACCGTTATCTTATAACCGCTGCCTCGCAAAACGGTGCATTAAAACGGCTGTCAATTTGCCTTCCGGCTACCGAATGGTAGTTGAAACTGGGGGTCTGAGCTGCGTATAGCTTACCAATCTTTCAGATTTACCCGAAAGTCTCCGCCCAATATCATTGACTGACTCGACTCAAGCTCGCTCTAGCGGTCTGGAAGCTTAGCTAAAGAAAAACCCGGGGTAACGTTAAGCAAACGCAATGGAGAAAGTAAGAGTACGAAGCTCGAAGCTTGGATATCTCGTTTCGTTTAGGGCGCCGCGTACAGCTTTATAAAAACTATCATATCATACACCAACGCGACCCATTCGGCGCCTTACGCTGCACAAACGGGATATCTACGTTCCGGTGTTACACTTCTCTTGTTGGATAACGCTGGAGTTGTTTCACGCCATTAAGTTAGTCTCCACAGTTCAGCCGGTTGGGGTGAGACCAAGGCAACTCAGAGATCCCAGACCTTAATGTGAGATTTAATATATGAATTGCCGATAACTAGAGATACGACTTATTCTGCACGTATGCGTGCGGGAACCAGTAAAAGTCGACGACGCATTGACAGGGTCTCATACGTAAAATCTGACGGGCCTGACACCAAAATGTAGCTACAACCGGGCTCACAACCCGCAGAAGCAACAGAAATCGCTTGTTGAAAACCCTCCACCTAGATTAAAGGCTCTAGATCTACATTTGATCCGCTCTTGCCGTCGTTCATAGCTGGAACCTTCTATCTAACCGTCTAATGTTCATCGGTACCATTAGTCTCAGCAGCAGGAGCATCGGTAGCAGCAGCAGCGCTACTCGACGCCTCCCCAATTTCAGGCATCGGTATCGGACCGCCAGGAGAGTCCGGCAACCTCGCAGTCAAAACCTCACACCCATCCTCCGTCACCAACAGACAGTGTTCAAACTGCGCACTCTTCATCCCATCCGCCGTTGTACTAGTCCAGTTATCCGGCCACGTCTTATCCCTCCACGTGCCCAAATTGATCATTGGCTCGATTGTAAAACACATACCCGGTTTCGCTACTCCGACCGCTTTATTCTTCGCATAATGCGGAACATTGGGCGCACAGTGGAATAGTGTGTTGATGCCGTGACCGCAATATGTCTTTACAACGGAGCAGCCGCGGGATTTGGCGTGTTTCTCGATAATATTTCCAGGTTCTCGGAAGAGCATGCCGGGCTACAATAATACCACCGGGGCAATTAGTACTGTTTCATCTTGTACTAGTGATGATGAACGAATAGAAGAAAGAGAGAGAGACATACCTTCACGATCTCAATCGCCTTTTCTAAACACTCTCTACTCGTCTCGACGACCCGAACGGTATCGGGATCCGCCTTTGCCGCATCACCCACGTAATATGTCTCGTTCAAATCGCCATGGTATCCGTTATGATATAGTGAAATATCAATGTTTATGATATCACCGTCCACTAACGGTCTCTGGTCGGGAATACCGTGACATATCGATTCGTTTACTGACGTGCATACCGATTTGGGGAAATTGTTGTAGTTTAACGGTGAAGGGTATGCCTGTCAACATCAAAACCCAGTTTAGTATTTCTACAACCTCCTTCCAATTGCGTGATAGCGTCGCTGGAATTTTTTTAATTTTTAATTTTTTCCTTACATTTCTTTCAATTGTGGCTTTGTGCACGATTTCATCAATCTCGTCGGTTGTTATCCCGGGTCTAACCGCCGCAGCCGCGATGTCCAGAATTTCTCTCCCCAATCTGCACACGACCTTCATAGCGTCGATTCCCTTCTTGTCAAGAATTTGGATCTTGTTGGCTCGCGAGAAGATGGCTTCGGATCGTGGGATGCCATCTTTAGCGTAATCCGGCGCCTTGATGTGGGCAGGTACGGAACGGTAGGGCGAGAGAGGGTAGAGAGGACGTAGGTCGCCGGTGTATGGGAAGTTCGGGAAGGGGTCGTAGGTTCCGGTAGCTGGGTTTGAGGGGTAAGGTGTTGGTCTATGGAAGTCTTTCAGTGTGCGGAAAAGGGAGTTTGATTGCTCACTTGCGGTTTTGTGGACTTGTTTGTGGTCGGACTATGAATTTCCCAAAGCCAGAGACGAGGGAGTGGAGATTAGCTAGTTGCTCTTCAAGTCTTTTTGTGACGAGGAAAATAGAATAACGGAGTAATTCAAGTGAAGGAGGGGGAAATCATACCCAGCTCCTCTTGAAGCAATCTTGTGAACAGAAAAAGCTATTCTTGATCCCGAGCTTCAGACATGTCGGACATTGTAGGGTTCCAGCGGGGTTTGTGCATTCTACGCCCTTGCATTTGGCGTCAGGCGCAGTCGTCATGGTTGAAGATTTTCTGGTTTTCGAAACGAGTCCTGGTCGCAAGCTATCGACAAGCTTCGCTTAGTAATATTATGGCTTTAAGATGCAATCTATTCAATAAGAATAGCCGGTAAGAGTACAGCCTGAGATCTGTGAGGACGGTATGGGTAAGAAGATTATGTGGAGAATGAATGTTGGTGGTCGTGGCGATGGGTTGGTGGGTCGGTTGGCAGCAAGTAACCTTTGCGCAGAAAAAGATTTATAAGACATTCCCTCAACACACCAAAAACGAATAGCATGTCGCATGAGACAAGGGATCGGGAAATATTTGACCATTTGAAGGGTTACTGGACGTATTAATATTTCGGCTGGAAGAGTATATTCGATCCTGAGAATGTTCGCTATATATTTTCATTGCATCTACCATAAATAACATTGATCAATCGGCTTGCGGGCTAGCGTTTACTACACTATCAACTTGCAACTTTATATAGCTAGAAAGAAAAATTAAACCCAAATGTTGCCGTAATGAAATTTACTGACTCAAACAGGCATCTTAAAGATGTTTACCCAAGCTAGTTGTAATCGTAGAATTCCTCCCTATCACCGTCATAGTCAACCTCAAGGTCTCAGTAACAGTCGGCCCACTACTCGTCTCCGTCACAGTCGAGACATCAGTCTCCGTCTCCTTTTCTGTCTTCGTCTTTGTTACAACCTTCGTAACAACACTAGTGTGCCACTTCTCCGTCGTCGACATCACTACTTTAGTTTCCGTCTTCGTTTGTGTTTTTGTACGATATTTTGTCTTCGTTCTCCACTTCGTCACAGTCGCAGTATTCGTACACTCGTCCGTTGTTGAAGGAACTACAGGATTTCGAGTCTGAGTCGGCCCGTTCCATGTTATTGTTTTGTACGTTACTGTTAAAGTTGTTTTGATACCGTTGGGACCGATTACGACCAGCGTATACGGTGGGTAAGAGAATTTATGTGCGCGGTTGACGGGTATAGCCGCAGTGGGAGCCGGGATGCTGAGTGTGATGAATATTAGGAGGGGAAGGAAAGAGGATACTAAAGAGTATAAGAACTTCATTGTAATATATATGTGATATCCAGATATCAAAGAAGTAGATTGAATAGATTGAAAAAGAGAAATTTATAGGTTCGAGGAATTTCAAAAAGGAATAGATCGCTAAACAGCAGGGAAAGGACTTTTGGCTCGTGTCGTGAGTTTCATGGGATTCGTAACATGTAGCAGCCGGTGCATATCATGCAAAATCATTTAGCGTACAAATCGTGCTACGTGCGTATGTGTATGCCGTCGTAATCTCGTAGTCTTCGTGGTGTCGACACCATCGATACCGTCCTGCAGCTCGACTCTTCTAATACGTAGCTCTCAAAAAGTTCCGAAGGCTTGGATTAAAAGTCAGCGAGAGAGGTAGGACCTATGGGCTTATAAGCAATGTCATCTCTACGCTAGCCTCGACATTGAAAATTACGCCTGTATCAATTAATGCCACATACTATCGTCGTCCGTGATTCTAGATCTGAGCATGAGGCTAGCCAGCCGTCCTACTCTAGGCAACACAGAAATGATTCCTGGAATGTGGTATATCGTCACGCATCATGTTTACGCAGGTACGAAGAATGAGAGATCCAATGCTCCTTCGATCAAGTAGCATTCCTCAGAGCATTCATAACGTTACACTGTGTCTCAAGTCGAGATCTTCAGGGGCATGGTAACATGTCAAAGGCAAAAATATATTTGTATATCATTCGTTTCATTTTGAATAGATTTTCATCTGCCAAGTTCTCACAAGCGTTAATCTAGAGTATTAAAATATAGTATCAAAACGTATAACCCGATCGAATCTTTTCCTGCCAGAAGGCTTGAAAATTTCAACAAGCCAAAGAAACCTCAAAATTCCAAGAAACATCCAAAACATGGGGGACAATATCAGATCTCGCAATCCAACCCCTCATGTCTTCTTAATCCACAATACAAACCACGCCAAAAGCCGATACGCGAAAATAATCGCAATCAAGATCCCAACCCACTCCCCATTCTTCCCCGTCTTGTACCCGTAAACCTCCAACACCCCCGTCCCTTCAATCATACACTGGTCCTCCAACCTCGTCGAATACATGCAATGACACCCCTCACCGCACTCATAATTTCTCCTCGAAAACTCATTCACCATCATCCCTTGAAACACGTACGCTTGGTAATCGATATACCGCGCCCAGTACTTCCAAAACACGTTCAAGATCCTCGGGCTAACAAGGAACCCGCCGACAGACATCCACAGTCCATTCATGAAGGCTGTGAGGGCGAGTGCGACAACGAAAATAGGGAAGATGGAGGACATGAGAACGACTAGACCTTCGGCGGCGAGGAGATCGAGGAAGAGCCACATCACCCAGTACATGAAGGCTGTGCCGGAGGGGTAAAAGTTGGAAAGCCAGTATGAAACCACAGAGAACAGAATCGAAATGATGACTATACGCAGGTCCATGTTAGTTGAAGTTTAGGGTGGCTGGGATTTGTTAGGGTTACTTACAGAGGTATGGCATTCCGATAAGGAAATTGGAAATGATAAATGCGGTGGGACCATAAAGGCCGTTATTTCGTTCTTTGACGTAGCTAGCTCGGTCTTCGAGGAAGGCTGGGACGTAGGCGACAGCCATGAAGGACATGAAGGCGGAGCCGAAGAACTATAGTTAGAATGGTTAGTATGAAACAAAAAAAATATGGGGTGTCGTATGTATACGTACGATCGCATTCACAAAAGGCTGGATGGAATCTTGATTAGTCGACAACCGAAGCCAGACTGTTCCCATCATGATCGCAAGTCCTGGTCACCCTACCGTTAATAAGCTTCAAATATAACCGCGGAAAAGGTAAACTCACCAAGGTACATCGCGATTCTAACACCATAAGCAAACACATCACGATAACTCTTCACAAAACTACGGTGCAGAAGAATAAAGGGAAGCAAGAGCTGACTTCTTGTCCTCTGCGCTTCTAACACTACCTCCTTTTTTCCTTCCTGGCAGGTAGCAACGTTTGCTACGATTTGTTTCAGATTGTCTGATGAATCCCATGATGATTGTATTCTCCCGAGTTGCTCCCCCGCTGCCACCTTGTTTTGAGCGAAGTCGACATTGATAAGGTCGAGGAGGTATTCGGCTGGATTGTAGAAATGGGGGATCTCATATCCTAGCGCGGAAAAATAGGCGCTGGTTTCAGTGAGTGGTCCGGCGTAACAGAGCTTGCCTTGAGAGAGGAGGTAGAGTGAATCAAAGAGATTGAAAGTCGAAGTTGACGGTTGGTGGATAGAGCAGATAACGATAAGCTAAAACACAGCAGTTTTGTTAAAAGGATGGACATTGTCTACGGAGACTAATTTATCTTGACCACATTTATTGGTATCACTTACATTGTTTTGTTTGCAGACATTCTTCAAGTATGAGATAACCTCGAAACTGGCAGCAGAGTCGAGTCCACTGGTCGGCTCGTCAAGGAATAGAACCTTGGGGCAAGTGATCAGAGAACTTGCTACACCGAGTCTTCTCTTCTGCCCTCCGCTGAGACCTCGACGAATCGGTGTCCCGACTAAAGTTGACTGGTTCGAAACCAGACCAAAAGAAGACAGCAGGGCATCTATCCTTCTTCTTCGTTCCGCGCTCGTGATCGAGCTATATTATTAGAGTGGTGATTAGTAAAATTATAATTGAACCGCTAAGTGATGGTTTGGGGCGTACTTTGAGAGTGCGAGCTTTGCAGAAAAATCAAGAGTCTCCCGAGCAGTCAAACTACCAATGAGATGGTCCTCTTGTTCGACATAACTGCTAATCTTACGAAAAGTAGAGCTAGAAATCTCATTGCCGTTAATATATATCTTGCCCTCAGTTTTCAGTCCACCATTTGTCCTTCTCGCAAGAAGATTCAAAAGCGTCGTCTTTCCGCAGCCGCTAGGTCCCATGAGGGCCACCATTTCTCCTATAAAAATTCCAGAAATAAAATTAGAAAATCAAAGTTCACACATTACTTTCAAATCGACTTCTAATATTCAAATTGGCGAGAATATGTCCTACCAGCCCTAATAACTCCGCTGATACCGTCAATTATTCGCTTATCCTCCTTAGACCCCTTCACCGCCACACTAACGGCCAGCCCTTCGAAAGAAACCGTCTCCACGGTCTCGTTCAACAGATGGGCGTCCGGCGCGGCTTCCAGATCGGACAACGTCCCATTCTGCGATTTGGACTTGGTTTCGACGTCCATTGTCGCACAAACACGTTATATTTAAGGTTTAGCGAAAGGGCAGTTTTAAGGCGTTTTATATGCAGCAAGGGCGATGATGTGCTTTGTACCGACGACAATTGGTGGGAATGACACAGAGAGTGTGGGTGCTAAGCACGAAAGAGGCGATACGATGTGGAACCACAACGGATCCAAAATCTAGAATTATAAAATGACGAAAGGATATATAGTATTATATAAGAAATAAGAAGGAAAGGTCCCGGATTATTAAAAAAGAGGAATACCCCGAGAATCCTGGTGGTCCCACGTCAGGTAAATATAGGCAACAGTGCCAATAGCGTGTCAGTGCAGTCAGCCATAAGATAACTATCGCTATCCCCTGCCGGTTGCCCTGCCGAAATGATATGTAGCTTGTAAGTAATCCGGCGCTTCTTACCCTTCGCAATTCGCAACACAGCAATCAATGCAATGGCTCAGGCTGGGAACGGAGCTCGATTCAGCCCCGGTCTACTCCGAGGTTATTTGGGCAATTGATCCGACCTGTCACAATATTCGAATACTCGCCCGGTAAGGCTGGAGATCGATTTTGGCCAACGTGATTTGTATCAATGCCGAGTGCGATCCCTTGCATACGTTTTCCGAGCTATCTTCACTGCCACTGGACTAAAAAAACTCTCATGGTCTGCCTGCGTAACGTGTTGGCTGCAAGGTTTATCGAGCGAGACAACCACTACCAACAGAGCAGCATTTACTCTCGAGCCTTTGCGGCTGATATCATATCGTCAACGACCAATCACGGCTTCATCAGGAGGTTCGAGATTTCCAGTTCCTCGAAGTTTAAGCATTAGGTGGCGCCTTTTAACCTACTTGGCACTGCATTGCATTTGGCTCCGATAAAATATCTGCGAGATAGATCGATATATTTGCACACAGAAAGATATCAAATGGATCGTGTCGGAGTGGGTCAACCATCCAGATAGGGTTGTACGGCTGAACTCAACGTCCATCACTACCCCTTTCGATTAAATTACACTTTAAGCCATAGATTGAGAACACCCTTTGCATATTCTACGATTTCGTCCCCACCGAGCTTGCTGTCCCCGTATATACGATCAACGAATGATATCGGAACTTCAGCAACGGAGTATCCCATCGCTCTCGCTCGAACCATCATCTCCTGATAATTTCACAACAAAAGAAAATACCAAGTTAGCCACGTCACTTGACATTAAGAGGACGACCCACTTGTAAGGCTGAAAAGAAGGAAGGGGATAATGGGATCTTGACTAACCATCTGGAAGGTATAGCCTTTACTCTCCGTGCTCTTGATAACATTCTCTAGCACGGACTTCTTGTACAGCCTAAAGCTGCCCGTCAAATCGCTAACATTCGGCCGAAGAACGACGCTGGCGAAGAGATTGGCGCCCCTACTGACTAGTTTCCGTCTGAAATCCCAGCCGTAGACTCCACCGTCGCCTGCATATCGGGTTCCCGTGACGATATCGTAGTTTTTCGTTTTCTGGGTCTCAATCATCTTGGGAATGAACTTGGGCTATTGCATAAACGGACAGAAAAGCGTCATATGATTAGCTGCATGAATTGCGTCGATAGAAAACCTTGAATCGTTTTAGATTGTGGAAGGCAGGGGCGCACGTACATGGTGGCTGAAGTCGGCGTCCATGATGATAACAAAGTTACCGGTCACAAACTGCAAGCCGTGAACGTAGGCGGTTCCAAGACCTAATTTACCGGCGCGGGGCTTCAAGACGACATTGGAGCCGTAGGCGTCGATAAGCTGCTTGGCAACGTCCTGAGTACCGTCCGGTGAGGCATCGTCGACGATAATGATTTCCCAGTCTAATTTACTACAAGTATGACCGATTTGATGTTAGAAAGAAAGTCGAGCTACTAGGTATAAGGTTTGGTTTGTAGATTCATTTCTTTGTTGGAAGGTGGACTGAGATACGGGAACAGGGATAGCGTACGCTTCTTTGAAGGTCTTCTCGAGCAGCCAGACGATGACGGGCAGGTTGCTCTTCTCGTTATAAGTGGGTAGAATTATCGAGTACTTGTCGCCGGCCATTGTGTGTTATCTCTCGCGGGGTAGTTGGAACTAGTGTACGTGGATTGGGTTGTTCGAGATGACAATAGGGATTAATTGTCTCGTGAAGCCAGACTGGATGGTGCGCCCAGCTAATTATTCACCAGCGATTTGGGAGTTGTTGCCAGGTCGCGTTAAGCTGCCCCCCCGCCAAGCCTGCGATCACCCAACTGGGCAGCGCTCAATGCTGGTCGCCAACCTCACCTCCAACACATTCCACTTGTTCCCATATTTCAGTCATTTCGACTGACCTCCAAAGCTTCAAACTCACTCTCTCGAAGGGCACCTGGCCTGCTGAAGATTTTCAACATGAATTTTTAGCACCAAATACACACTCAAATTACACATCCAGAGGGACAGTGAGGGTCCATCCAACAGAAATACAAGATGTTCAAACGACAAGTCCAAACACCGACGTCGTCGGCCTCTATAAGCCAAGCAGGCATGACCCGCTCGACCAAGGACTGGTCCAGACCTTCCTCCTCTTCCAAACCCGTAGAATACGGCCTCGCCTCCAAAGGGGACACAAGGTAGCTCCTCCAAGATATCCACCCGCAACCGAGCCTATCAATCAAACCTGCCCGCTGACCGCGAACCGTCGTCACCAGGCTAGCCGACCACAAAACCCAAGAAACCTTCTTCCACACGATCCAAACCCGCTACCTAACCCATATCGGCTCCTTCCCCTCCGTCCCTGCCCTCGATGAACAGTTCACCGCCCTCTCGATTGCCTCAAACAATACCTACACCCCCTCACCGACTTCCCCCTCCCCTACTTCCACCCTCCCACCAGACATCTCCACCCTACAAAATATACTCATGGACATGCGTAAACTCCGCGAGGGTCTCCTTTCATCCAACCGCCTTGACGACTTTGCTAAATCAGCATACCTCTTTATCACCCGCGCCGCGATCTTAATGTCGCACCCAGAATCCTATTTCCCCTCCATCCGCCACCTCCTCTACGTTGTCCACAAACAAAACCCGCTGTCAAACCCCGAGGTCAACGAATTAGCGGGATATCTAATGTTACACCTCGCTTGTTCGACGAATTCGTATCACGACGCGTATGAGGTAAAGTTACGGTTTAACGTGCGAGACCACAGGGTCGAGACAGCCGTGCGGGCGTTGGTTACCGGGGATTACTGGCTATTTTGGAGTACAAAAAAGTCGGTGGATGGGTATAAGAGTAAGATTATGGATAGGGCGGTGAAGGATATTAGGAAACATGCGTTGAAGTGTGTTGGTAGCGCGTATCATTCCGTAGATGTAGGGTTTTTGGAAGGGTGTACCGGAAGGGAATGGGATATTTTGAGGGAGGAGTTTGGGATCGCGTGGGAGGAGGAGGGTGATAAGGTAGTTGTCAAGAGAAGGCCAGTTGGTGCAGGGAAGTCCTTGAATGTTAAAAAGGAAGGCGAGAAGCAAGAGACGAATAAAGAGACAGCTCTCGGCCCCAATAGAGAACCGAATAAGGAGGTAAAGAAGGAAGTAAAGAAGGAAGTAAAGATAGAGCAACCTGCTAAACCTAAAATTGAGACCGGGGGAGGATTATCGGGTAGTAGGTGGGCGACCCCGAGGAGAGAAGAAAATCAGCAAACCAAGGGGAGTGACAGTTGGACGCAATGGGGTTGATATAGCATACGATGACCATAATGTCTATTTCGTAGCAGGTGTTGGAGGCGTTTACCGGTGTATTTTACTTGAAGCCTTTCCACCGCAAGACAAATCTTGGGTAAAACAAAAACATGTTTTGAGTAATTTTTTTGGAAGAAAATGCCGATACCCAATATAACTCCAGGCCCGTTCCCAATGTGTTAATGAACACACGCGGTCAATATAACAATGCGAATAGCAAGCAGACAATGTAAGCGTTTCGTCACAGACGTACGGCGTTTATACAAGGATCGCGCTTCGAACAAATCATGCACCTCTTCCTCCTCTCCCAGTCCTTGGATCGGTCCCTGTACCCCTACCAATGCCAGAAGTGCCCCTCCCAGCGTATCTTGCCAACCCCGAACCCCTCAAGATACCCCTTGATGTAGACGAAGACCCACCAGATGTCGACGACACCGAACGTCCCGTAGGAGTTTGTTTGCCATAACCACTGCTATAAGCACCACTAGCACTCGTGCTCCTACTCCCCGGTGTCTTCCTTCCAGTCACAACCCCTCGTCTGCTGGTCGTATTCTTGCCGGAAACAGCTTGTGCCGCCGCCGCCGCTTCTCTCATTCGTGCGTCTCGTTCCCTGGCCGCTGCAGCTTCCGCCTCCTCCCGTTTCCTTCGCTCGGCTTCAAGAGCTTGAGTTTGTGCTTCCTGTTCCATCTCCGCGATATCATTCGTAGAACCTTGCCAGTGACCATTCAGCATTATCCGAGAGGTATGTGTGGATTGCGAGAGGATTTGCGAGTATTTATCCAGTAAAAAGTTGGCATTATCGACGGCTTTGTTGACGGTCTATACATCCCACCGTAATAGTCAGTCGGAATCATAGGTGCAATATACTATAAAATCCGTAGATTGAGATAGGTACTAACACCCATATTCTCCATCGCGTCTTCTAAGCTCTTATTGACTGCAATAATCAACTTGTTTACCCGGCGTACGGACTCCAATTCGGCGCGTAATGTTGCTTCCCGGGCTTCTTCGTCGGCCACTGACGACACAAAGCGGTTCGAAGGGTGTTGCTGGGGTGCTTGATCCGTGCCTTCTTCTTGTTTTATCGTACGATTGTCGATGTTCAAATCTAGATCCAACATGTCGTGGTCTTCACCGGCCGGGCCATCATAAGGCATGAGCGACGACTCTTCGAGCTCGCGTGTGAAAGAGTCGTCTGCGTCCATTGTTTGATGTTCGGTGTGAGGTTTCGTTGAGGAGAGGGTTATTGTATGTCTGAATTAGGGAGTATATGGCAGGTTATTGTGCTGCGACAACGGTTCTTCCATTATTCGAGGTTTGTGGAGATGAATGGTTCAAGTTGGAGGGGTGCAGGTCCCTATTATCGCTGCTAAGTTGGAAGGGAGAAATGGTGCCAGTGATTGGCTCAAGGTGAAGCTCAGAGAGCTTCCAAATCACAACATTCTACAACGCAGGCCGGCGTTTCAACCTACATGCCAACACTAGGTCAGTATCGTCAGTAAAAATTGATGTTAGTAGAGATGCTGGTGCAGAAAGAGTATGTAATTTCAGGCCCTATAGCCATATGATAAAATTACATTTGTACACAAAAGGTTGAATAAAGAAACGTTCTATTCGAATATTTGCTACCTTTGGATCAAAAACACCAATCCTTCAACATCGTCTACAGCTCCACTTACACCATCTCACCATCTCGAAATTAAAAACTAAGTGTTAAAATTAATATAATTCCCCAGTTCTCATCCGTCTCGATAAGTCTTTCTTTCCCATGGCAATTCTAACGAGATATCTCTTGTGGTGTTGTTGAAAAGGTTGGTATCACCATGTGCGCCCATGAGGCTTCCCAGTCCCCCCTCGTGGCTGGCTTATCGATAGAAAAGACAACACCGAACACGCCAAGACTGTGGCGTTCGGCGCCTCTAAAACGCGTAAAATAGGTGGTTGATCATTCGTTTTAAGCTCAACCTCGAAATCGAAACCCTCATCCTGACAGATAGGAATTTCTACCAACTTCACCGTCTTGAAATTAATTCTTCTTCATACAGCAGCATTAACACTAAGTATCTTCTTGTAATCAGGACACCTCGGTATATAATGTCTATGATCTGGATTTCATTTGGATGTACTTTTAGTAAGTTTTGGCTCTTTCTCTATCGGGTGGTTGAACAACAATAAAATATTCGAGGGCTGGGGATATGTACTTTACTAAGCTACTATCCTGATGGCACAATATTCTAACACTTACGGTGTCTTCTAGCTTTAACTTTATATATTCATCTAAATGGTTTACGCTACGATACTCGAGATACGAAACCCAAGGCGAAGCAGACCACGAAGATACAATATCGATACTCTACTCCGGTTATCAACAGCAGGTATTATTTTAAGGGACCACTCCTCTGCCTATCATTTCGATGACGAGGATCACTTTGTTCATCAACTGAATAAATGAGTGAATATTGGCTCAACAAAGTATGTTCAATCAAGTCCAACTATTAATGGTATCTTCAATCATTCAATCGTCTACCGGAGAATGGTACGCTAACTGAAATTTTCGAAATATAGGTCCACCTCTAACACTTTCTTAGCTTGGTTTCTACTCTGGTTCCACTAAGTTTAGATTGTCAACCATTGGGCTAAGGTTTAGGCTAAGAGAGACTCGAGAACATGAGAGGATATAAAATATATCCGTCAGATTTCGACGACTAGCAAACTCGCGGTTTGATGCATATGCATGGTAGTGCAGACTGCTGTCTCTGATTGCTTCAATTGGAGTGAGCCTAGTCTCCAACGGCATTGTTTGATTTGTGAGCGTGCGGCCAAACATGCGATGCGAAGCCCCCCTTCTCAAACGCCAAATCGCTTTAACGAAGGCCAACGAACCATCATGCCAGATATCGGGTGGACAGCATGCCAACATGCCAACCGTGGAACCCGGCCAGATGTTGACATGTTCACATCTCATACTCATTTGGAGACGAATGAGTGGGTGGAGCATGGCATGGGCATGAAACAGACCAATGAGAGAGCCCTGCCACCGAAAAGCGGATGGCTGGAACCCAGCCACACGGATTTATTGTTTTGATGATTTCCTTTCTGGGCAGGAAAACGTAAACAGCAACAGCAATGGCAACCACAACACCCCAACGACAACGACAACAACAACGACGAAGCCCATCGCAAATCCGCTTGCTGGCCTCGCCCCCCAGTTGCTGTCCATAGCTGTTTTTTCGCCGTATACTTTCCACCGACGCACCCAAATTCGAAGCTTTTAGAATATCTTGGCTGTTCGAGTACCCTTTAGCATACAGCGACAGAGTATTCAGGCCTTCCCCCGACCGTCCGGACTTTCTCCTCTTCAGAGTATACCAATTTATTGTTGAGTAAAGAAAGGGGCATTCGTTTGCTTGCTTTCTGTGCCCCATTTTTCAGGCACGATATCCGTCTTCCCACCAGCTCCCTCCACGACGTCGACGCTCTTGACTGTCGCTACTAGCTGTGGAATACCCTTCGTGTTGGATTTGAAGCCCTCCGCCAGAGCCAGACGTCGCCCGATATTAATTCGCCCACGAAAACCTGTCGGAGCAAATATTTTTCTTTACTTTTCGTCATCCTACTCAACAGTCGACAACCAAGGATCACATACCACCTCCCATCTCCCCTTTAAAACTTTTCTCCCTCGACCTGTTCACGAATTCACTGGTACCGGATTGACCGACCATTTTCACCTGAGTACCACTGAACCTTTCTTTGGCACGCCTCGGGCCTTTTGGCAAGATGGCCGCCACTCCACCCCCAAAATCTCCCGCCATGGAGTGTCCCGACGCTCCATTCTGGCCGGCCAAGTATGAACATCCTCGTGAAGTTCGCCGCTCTACTAGAATCGCAGCGGGTAAACAGAGCACGGGTGAGCCATCGACTCCAGGTGGTGGTGGTTCTGAACAAAGTACTCCTCCACCTACTGTCCGCAAGGATAAAACCGTTGCGAGAAACTTGTTTGGCGCAGAGTCTTTTCAGACCCCAATGAAGAAGAAACAGGGCATGCCACATACACCAGCTTCAATTAGCCAATCTGCAAAAGCTGCATCTCGTATTTCGAAGTTTTCTTTGGATCAACGTCCCGATAACCAAATCACTATCTTCGAAGACACCAATGCCCGCCTTCCAGTTCCAATTGGTGAGGACGAGGACGATGTCTTCAAGACGGCAACTATATCTAAGCGCCGCAAGACTACAACTGTACAGTTTCAGGCCCCTACCGATGACGGAATGATGGTTGTTCAGTAAGTTTTCTTCCCTGAAATTCTCAAATATAAGTTTTGCGATGCTAATTCTTTTCTATTATAGACGTGGGCGCAAGACCTTCAAAAAGTTTGAAGAGCAAGCTGTCTTCACTGGACCCATGCCGCGCAAGAACTTATTCGCCAATTACCCTCGCCCTGTCAAGGCAGTTGCAATGGATACATTTGGTGTCGATACTGCTGTTCAACCTGTCGCTACTGACGATGAAGAGACCGAGCGCGAGGAGACACCCGAACCACCTGTCCGCAACGTTAGGTTCCTTGAAGCCGAGCCGACTACCAGTGTTGCCATTGCCCAGTCGCCAGCCAAGTCCAAGCCGAAGACTCCCCGTCGTAGCGCCCGCTCTACTGTCGAGATCGAAACTTCATTCCTCACCCCTCCCGCCACGCTCCAAAGGGACCACACCGTTTCTTTCGATGATCTCGACTCGGCATCTCAACGCTCTTCCGTCAAACGTAAGCTCTCATACACCTCTCCCGCCACGCCGGAAGCTACTCCAGCCAAAAAGCGTACCAAGGGGAACAATGGTGCCGGAGTCTCACGGGATGAGGATGTTTTCGAGTCACCACGTCCACGACGTGTCGCTATTCCAAAGAGTCGTGTTTAGATTTTCTTGAACATAGACAATGCTTTTCTGATTTTGCTTTGTTGCCACAAAAGAACTTTTGCATTCTGGGTATTCCTTTCTCTTTCAGCATTAACGACATTCACGATTGTTATTACTGCTTTTCGGCGTTCCAGGAGAGAATCGGATATTTGAATATTTCTTTCATCACTTTTTTCTCTCGTTTGCTTCTCACACAGACTCTCTTACCAAAAACCTTTTCCTCAATCAATTTTTACCGAATCGAATAAAATCCCGAAATCCTTGAAAAACGTTTCCATTTTCCGAAGAGTTCCATCCATCATTTGTTCAGCGTTGTCATTCTTCTGTCTTCTATTTTATTTTCGTTGTGATGACAATAAGGCCAGGACATTCCGGTCTCCTTTATTTCTTTCGTGGCATTCTACTTGCATTCTAGGTTTGCCTGCTCCTCCTCCTCTCCTCCCCGCATCCCCTTTCATGAACATTATTTCTTTTATTACTAAGATTCTGTAGCTGGTTACTCACGTTTTTTCTTTTCGAATTTCTCATCGAATGATTCATTCATCCTGTTCATGTTGCGAATGTAGTCTTGGTTCTGAGTTTTTCCTACCATGGCTCACAGATGTACTGCTCGCGAGGTTCCTATTGTTTGTGAATTACCCGATTGCTCGTGCATTACCGTATTATCATGTTCCTGAGGAGGAGCAGAATGGTGGAAGGATGGAAGGAAGGATATTCTTGTTGATGGGAGGCTCCGGAGGATTATTATATTCATGTATAATAGATTATTATTAGTCTTAAAGAAATCAATCAATAATGAAATTGTGAAATTATGGTCTTCAGTAGAATTACGATCGATGGATCGATCCTTGTGACGTATCCTTTAAATTGATGTTGTTTTCGCGGTAGCACATGGTGCAGCTTAGCAACTTCTTGGTTGTTTTGTCAAAAGCTAGAGTGGCGCTGGAGCTTAGCTCGTAGCTCTTGAGGCAAAAACGCACGTGTAAAAGCTACTGCCCGGAATAAGCTCGTGGCGCGCATGCTAGCTCAAAGCTTTCGAATTTCGTTTCTCCCCAGAATGCTTCGGATGAAAAGGTTAGCTAACGGTTGGGCGAGCGGGTAGGGATTCTAAGGGCGCGATGCCCACATGGGGAAAGTAGGTCGCTTTCGCCGTCCCATCCCGAGGCACCCATCGTCCATCTCACCCTAATCGTTTCGAGGTTAATTGTTTACTGAGAGGCATCCCCATTTAAATTTTGATCGTACTGTCTGGGTTTTCCATTTTTTGTTGGGGAAATTTAAACGTGGGCGTGGGATGGCATGCATGCGCATGGCGTGAAACGTGCATGTTGATGATTAACTGACTCAATTATTCGCTGGAACGTTCGAGGGCACATGTTAATTTACGACTATTTTGTCTGAACGTGATTCTCCCTGCCGTTGCGATTAGATGCCTTTCAACTTCTCTGAGGTGGATATCGCTGTCTGAAGACCATTTAGAGGTACTGTTGCCGAAGATATACTTATACTCTCCTTCTTGCCCTACTCTTGATACTTGATAACACATTTAAATCGATATCAACCAAGAGCGCCGGAAATCATGGAAGTGCGACAGCGAAACCAAAAAGCCGAAAAAGGCTCGCAGCATCACCATCATCTTTCCGCTGGCGAAGTCATTCACGAAACTGCAGAGGTATGTCTTTTTTTACTTTCTTTAACATTAGATCGGAACTGCGGGTTGCAGCTCGCTAACCGTCAATCATGCAATGTAGGTAACACGGGAAGTTGTCGAGAAGGTCACCGAAAAGTTGACATGCATGTGGGATGAACTACGTATGTTGCAAACCAATTCAAAGTTACAGGATCGGAATTTCGTGTTTGATACTAAAGTGGGATAATGTTTTATGGGATAGAGGAATGGCAAAGGTGATACATACAACCCTTACATCTTTATAGTATCTATGAGCCTCGTGCTAATACGTTGTCCATTTAGGGATAATCATTTCATAATCTCTGGTTATCGGTAACTAAGCCAAGTCTGTACAATCAATGGTGGTACACCAGGTCTGACCAAAAGGATATACCAGACCAGCTACAGCATCATACCTCAAATCTCTCAAATCTCTCTCCTATTGGCACAACGAATCTGTGAATATTTATACCCACCTCCTGGGCGCCGTCTTTTTTGGTCTTCTTTCATGGGTCCTCTATATCACTCTCGAGCCCCGCTACCCCTCCGCGACAGCCTCAGACATCTACGCTTTCCTCTGCTTCTTCGCTGGATGTTTGTTCTGTTTGGGCATGTCAGCCTTCTATCATACAATTTGCAATCATAGCTACGAGGCTGCGAGATGGTTTAATGTTTTGGACTATGTTGGCATCGTGGGGTTGATCACTGGGAGTTTTATACCGAGTGTTTACTACGGCTTCAAGTGTGAAACGGCGTTGAGGGATAGGTATTGGACAATGGTACATATAAAGCTCTTCTGGTCCGAGAATATTATAACCTTGAATGGGTTCGGCTTCAAGCAAGATGGGAGAAAGATGACTGACGAGGATTTATGGTGGATATGATAGATATGCACCATCGCAATCACCTGCGCTACCGTATCGATTCATCCACACTTCCGAACCCCCAAATATCGCCCCTTTCGGACGTCAATGTTTGTAGCTATGGGGTTATCTGCGGTATTCCCCATCTTTCACGGGATCAAGTTGCAAGGTATTGAGATCACAGATCGGATGTCCGGGTTGAAATGGTTGGTAGCGGAAGGGGTGGCGTATATTGTCGGTGCATTGTTATACGCTGCTAGGGTGCCAGAGAGGTGGAAGCCTGGGAAGTTTGATATCATCGGGGCTAGTCATCAGATTTTTCACATTTTGGTGCTGGTTGGAGCGGGGTGTCATTTGAAGTCTATGGTGTTGGCTTTTGATAATGCACATTCTGAGGGAGGGGTTAAATGTCCTCCAGTGGGTATTTGAGTATGGATATCAGAAAATCATGGATAAAGTGGTCTCGCAATAAACCAGAATCGGCGACGGGGACCAAGGTAAGGTGATGTTTACAAAAATACACCGTTGTATAGCGAAAGTAAAGCGCAAGGCTTAGAATGCGGTATATGTATAGATAGATGGAATCTTGCGTATTTGATGCGTATATATAATGTAACAGTCTAAAGAGCATACAATCCAGTGAACCCCGTATAACACCAATTTCGCGTTCCTTTGAGTCCCGTGTCGCTTAAATGCATTGCTGTCGACGAGGGGGGTATCCGTTGTCTCGTAGTATCCGTTTGGTGGTTTATTTCTTGCCAGACCTATACGAATGCAAGTGTGAGTATTCATGCCCAAGCTGTCGAAATATGTGTATGGGTATACTTTTTGATGCCACCGCCACCCATGGGGCCCTTTTGACCAGCTCTACACTGTGTATTAGTCGTCATAGCCAAGATATGTGATATTACTATCGGGTGAGCTACTTTTGTTGTGCGGCCTTCAACTCGGCGGCCTCTGTATGAAAAATTAGCGATCTGTAATTCATCATAACTACTGTTATTATATTGAAAAATCGTACCTCTCTTCTGCTTTTCCTTGAAGGCGAGATCATCCTGTATATTCCGGTTAGCTTGCTGGAAAATTTTGCTGGTTCGGAGGTCCTGCAGGTCGATGGGCATACATCATCAAGCTCCTTCTTCTCCTTCTTTGGGGCCTTGAGCGGCTTCGCTTTTCCTCCCTGACGTCCGGTCATAGTGTATATGTATTGAAAAGGGTCTCGAGGTGGTTTATGCTATGGTATATGCGAGTGATGGTGATTTGAAAAGGTTTGACTGGTGGGGGCGAGTGATCGAGTGAGGTTGTTCGCAGTTGCCGGACGGAGAAAACGCCAAGAGATGCGGTTTGAACGTCAAGCGCAACTCAACCCGCCGAAAACAGTCATCCGGCTCCTCCTATCTATTTCTATCTCCATTTCTAACTCCACCTCTCCATCGGCACCTCCATCTGAACCATTCACCATCATCGCTGTCGTCGTCTCCTTTCTCGTCTCTTCTTACCTTCGAATCCTATTTACACCATCAGAAGGAACGCGCCAGCAGGCACTCGAATTGCAATTTTGCCCGGGAGTCCTGTTGACGTGCTTTTCGCTGGTAGGAACTTGCCACTATCAAAGCAATCTTGTACACATATTTTCTTAACACGTCTCGAGGAGCTTCTGGCTAACACTTCGCTCGTCAAATCGTTTCTTAACTCTCGTATCCGTCTTTAGAGCAATATATACGACATTGCTCAATCTAGCATATAAAGACCAATTCCAAAATCCCTCCGTGCGACCTCTTCCCTGTCTTTCTCTTTCGAGATACGAATAAGATCCAACATAGAAAAGACACAAGATGGCGACGCAGGTTGATACGGCTGGTGCTATGCACAGCAGCAATAAAGATAAAGTAGAGAAGGCACCACACTCGTTGCCTTCCGTTGATGACACTCGCGTTGACCGACAAAATAGTGAACGTCACTCAAACGGGGATCGCGCTTCCTCTTCATCCGATGAACCCAGCGGCGGCACCAGAAAACGACCCAGGAGCACCGACCGAGCCGACAATGCTAGCGCTCCTCGACATGCGTCCAAACCGTCATTATCATCGGCAGCAAAGCCCATGAACCCGGTTATGGGACGACAGAGGATTTCATACGCCGATATAGATACGATGGACACGCAACCAGACTTCGCACGACCGGTCGAGGTTCCACCCCGTGCCCCACAACCCGAGAAGCTATCACCCATCGCTAAACGCGCCCGGACGAGGAGTAGATCTCCATCGAGGTCCCGCTCGAGGTCTCCACCTCGAGAATCCCGAAGAAACTATCACGATGATCATCGATACGATCGAAGGTCTTACTACGACAGCCGAAACAGTAGGTATGATGACCGACGAGACAGGGAAAGAGATAGGGACCGGGAAAGGGAAAGGGATAGGGATACCAACGGTAGAAATTATCCAGTGAGCGAACGAGACAGAAGGGGCACTCCGCACTCTTCTTCTGCAAAATCATCTCAATCATTGTCTAGACGTGACGCTGAAACTAGAAGACGAGAAGGTACTTCTTCGGGAAGACAGCGGTCGCCAGCTGCTGTTGCTACAAAGTCCTCCAACGATTCCTCTGGAGCGGCCCGAAGGCAGAATGCTACGGTTTCTGGTGAATCTAGAAGGTTCGTCGGGCGTTTCGGTCAATTTCGTGGAGCCATACCGGATACTAACACCCACCTCTCGCGCAGTGCTTCCCCGAAGGAAATTACCAAAAATACATCGAAAGATGTTGAGATGGAGGATTCCAAGCAACCTCTTGATGAAGCTGCGATAATTGAGGAACGCAGAAAGCGTCGAGAAGCAATCAAAGCTAAATACAAAGGCCAGGCCACACCACTTCTTGTATCTGCTCTAGCACTTAATACTCCCACTTCAGCTACTCCCACACCCGCGGAACACACACCTATTACACCGGGTAAGTTATTCACGAACATCCATATAAGTAAAATGCTAATGCGAAATATTGCAGGCTCTCCGCAAGTTCTTGACCATTCCCGTGAAGAATCACCTGCAGAGTTTTCAATTGAAAAACAAGATCCTACAGATACTAGCATCTCATTCGAAAACAAAGGCCAGGGCGACGATGACCCGTCTGCAGTAGACTACGATCCTACACAAGATATGTTTGACGACCGTAGGAAAGACAAGCGTTATAACCCTGGAAATGAAGTCTCCTCGGCCGCATACGATGAAGTCAAGACCTCCCACGAAATCCTCATGCCTGAAAAGGAACCAGTAAAGGAGGAAGATAAAACAGGTGAATTTGACATGTTCGCAGAAGGTGACGATGATGACATGTTTGCTCCGGCACCGACGAGGGCGAAAGCGGTGAATCCTGCGGACCCCGGAGCAGTAATCGCCCAAGCGAAACAGATGGATTTTAATATGCTTGACGATTGGGATGACTTTGAGGGTTATTATCGTATTATTCTGGGGGAACTTATTGACGGGCGATACCACGTACAAGCAAACCTCGGCAAGGGCATGTTTTCGGGTGTGGTGCGGGCGTTGGATACTGAGACTAAGAAACTGGTAGCCATCAAAATAATCCGCAACAACGAGACAATGTGAGTTACCAAATTCAATTATCTGTGTAGAATTGACAGCTAATGTTTTGTTACAGGCGCAAAGCTGGACAGAAAGAAATCGACATTCTGAAGAAACTGGCTGCCCACGATCCGGAAGACCGAAAACACTGTGTTCGATTGGAAAGACAATTCGATCACAAAGGCCATCTCTGTCTCGTTTTTGAAAACCTGAGTATCAACCTCCGCGAAGTGCTCAAGAAATTCGGCAGAGATATTGGTATCAACCTACGCGCAGTTAGAACCTACGCGCAGCAACTCTTCCTAGGATTAACTCTACTGAGAAAGTGCAATATCCTTCACGCAGATATCAAGCCAGACAATATTCTTGTGAACGACGGCCGAAACATCTTAAAAATTTGCGATTTAGGGTCTGCATCTGATGCGTCAGAGAACGAAATTACACCGTATCTCGTCAGTCGATTCTACCGAGCACCTGAAGTTATATTAGGAATGCCCTACGATTTCGCGATGGATATGTGGTCAGTCGGATGCACGCTTTACGAGCTATATACGGGCAAGATTCTATTCACTGGGAGGACGAACAATCAGATGTTGAAAAGCATGATGGAGTGCCGTGGAAAGTTTAGCCAAAAGATGCTTAAAAAGGGCCAATTCACACACATGCATTTTGACGAAATGTTGAACTTTAGGAGTATAGAGAAGGATAAGCTGACAAACAAGGTACGTAAAGCGTTTCACGGTTGACCATTTCCCTTCTTGCTGTGTTTGTAATTCAGAGAATATTTACGGCTAACGGTGATTTGTGTTCTGCGATAGGATGTTGTTCGGGTTATCAATTTTACAAAACCTACAAGGGAACTGAAACCAAGGCTTCTAGCCTCAGGGTCTGGCATGAAGGATGCAGAGTTCAAGGAATTGAACCTCTTCATCGACCTCCTCGACCGCTGTTTGCAGCTCAATCCTGAGAAGCGGATAACTCCGCTCGAGGCCTTGAAGCATCCTTTCATTCATAGGACCCTAAAGGCTTAACTGTCGCCTTGTATTACCGCACATCCGGTGGCGTTCTCGCTTTCATTTCCCTAGATTTCGCAATTCGAGCCTTTGGTTTTTTGGGTTTTTTTTTTTTGAAAATATCGACAATGATTCGTTGATTAAGGGAAGAAGGGGGGTACGAGGGATTTTCTTCAAGAGGTACATGATGGTACTATCTGCATTCCTCGAAGATCCAGGAGTCAGGTTATTGAAACGATTCGTTGACCTCGCCTGACGTCTTGCAGGACGGCACGGGTCGCACAGGGTAGCCTCCCCGCTCCTTCTTCCCTGGGAACTCTATGATAGCCAGGAGAGAGTTGTTCATGATCAAGACTTGAAGTAATATCTTTTTAGTTATCTTACTATATATAGCGAGGACGACAGGGTCTACCCCGTGCTTCCTTCTGGCAGATGTGTATTTTTCTTTTTGGATTTTCGTAAAGCACGGCTACCTACGCGAGATGGCCTGCATCTCTGGAATGCAGGCCAAGAAAGCCGGTATAGAATATATTATTGGAGGAGATTTTTTCGGTGGAAACCAGTGTGTATTATTCTTTTTGGGAAGGTTGCGAGGGTGAGGGTATCATGAGACCCCCCTTCTATGCCTTCCAGGTGTGCGCCACAGGCGAAACCACAAAAACAACAACGAAATAAAAAAGCCCCTTATGATTTGGAACCATGGGACCAATAAAATCCTATAGTGTGTCACCTTTGAACGGACGGACGGACGGGCGGGGCGTATATTTTCTAGAGCCTTTCTACGTGTACAAGTATGTGTATGACACCTGAGATGAGATCTTCGGATGGACCAATAGATCTTGTGGGATGTGAAGGGGCGATAAGATTATGCCACCATCTTTGTAGCGAGCATGATCCATAACCCTGATTGCGTGTTGGAGGGCTGAGAATCTGGGTAACATATGTTTCAAAGAGACGCTGGTCGGTTCCTTTGCTTGTGTTACATTCGGCTTTTCATTCTTATACCAGCTTCATTAATAATATCAATAACAAGAATGGTTTATTTGAATCGCTTTCCTTTCAGCCGTTTACGTTGAGTTTTTTCGGCAATTTATTTATGTTCGATCCTTTGCTTGTGTTCATGTGTGCGTGCGACGAGGTTTTGTTGGATACAACGCATTTTTTGGTCGAATTCCTTTGGTCGAGAAGCATATATCATGCATGCATGATCGATCATGGAACACCGCATCGGCCTTTTCGAACCTTTCCACTCCGCGAGACGTGGCTCCGTTCGTAAAGCCGGTCCAGCCCCCGCATATTGGCAAGCACGTGGGTTTTAGTTGGCATAAACAGCACCATATTAGCAACGCGACGTGTCCGCGATGTTAATATAACTGAGCTCCCCGTTCTATAATGTTTAATTAAAAGCCTTGCGTAATTGCGGCGTATAGTTCAAGCGATGGAGCGGCACAGCTATAGTTTCCCTCAATTCATATTAGTTATTACTTACTCAAGAAGCTACCGAAAAACACAACAAACTTTCGTATTCGCGCATCTCATTCAATGCTCTACAGTGGCACAGCTGGACTGTTGGAATTCCACCGGACTGGTCTGTGGAATTCCGGAAGCTCAGCTCGTTACGAATACGAACAGAAATTACACCACCCTCAAGATCCTTTCTTCATGCATGAGCTCTCGTTCTCGCGATGTCGAAGCCGGTTTCAAAAGTATCATGGGGGGAGGTTGGTGCGAGAATACGAGTTGACCAATCGATATAAGAAATTACTTTTCGGGCCATCTCCGCCTTAGTGTGGCGGATATCATGATGCCTTGACGGCCTGCAATAGTAGTAGCTATAACGGTCATAGCCCTGTATTTCGCTCTTCTTGCCGTTGTAAGGCCTCCCTTTGTTGCCAATGGGATCGGGGTTTTGGCCCTTGATCTACCTTCTCGATGAGGGTCGTCACCCGATGCCTAGGAGGTAGTTTGATGCAGTACAGGTACGATATTGTACAGTCTGGCCAGCTACGACGAGAAAGAATGGATTTCAAACACGTTAGGTTGGTTAGCCTAAAGTATGCAAGCTAGTTCGTTCAGATGATAGTTTGTGGATGCTTGAAAGTGGAATTGTATCCAGTTTCCTGGTGTCTCCGGTGGGGACAAACTTGAGGTACCGTTATAATTTCGCCTCTTGGGAACGTTGACCCGTAATCGATAAAGGAATTAAGGCGTTATTTTTAGTTTTAATTTTTTTTCGTCGACGTGCATATAACGCCGCTTTATTGCGTAGAGTCGTTTCATATCAAGGTTCTACGTGTGCCGTCGGATAAGTCGACTGGTTCAGAGCAGTGTTAGTAATTCAATTGATTTGGTTCAGGCACAAGGCTGCTTCTTTGAGGAAGGGGTTGCCCAGCTAGAGGAAGTCGTTCCGGTAGCTATTTTCGTATTCGGAGTCGTGACCATAGACGGCTCCGGGATCTATATCCTGAGCTCTTTTCGTTGAATACTGTGTAGGTACGTAAACAAGGCAGATTCTCAGTTAGCCGGGAGCTGGTGGAAAGGAAAAAAAAAAAAGTTAGCCATGGCCACGATCATCATGATGTTTCTTTTTGATGTTGGGATTTTTTTTTATATTCGATTTGAGAATATCCGAGACATTAGCTCTGTTGTTATTCCGATCTCGCGACTAGCTACCCTAGAATAGACCAACTAGGTCAATAGAATCGACCCAGGCACGAGAGACGTGATTCACCTTGCAATGTGCACTTCTGTCCGCTGCCGAACCTGCATAAGCGGAGATCTTGTTTTCGAAAGCTTTGCGTTTTTCTTGAGAACTTGCAGTGCAGTGGTAACGTTAACATATTTCCGCCTCGCTGCCTTACAAAGACGAGGACCTGCACAAACGAGCGTGGAAAGGAAATATAGACATTACTGCATAATTCGTTATCACTTGCGTTATTAGTAAAATGTCTCGCAAGCCATTGAAAATATGCTAATGTTTGTTCGTGCTTGCCTAAGCTAAGATATAGCTTGATTTTTTTTTTTTTCAGGCTGATAGATTTTCACATGAAAGTGAGTAAAGGATTTGGACCTAATCGAGCTAATTAGGTAAAGCCCCACTACAAGCTGCATACCCATCGAACTCATCGAGAGGATCGAGTTTCGAAATTTCGGACGGCACAGTGTTGCCTTGCAGCATCTAAGCGAAGTTAAGGCAGTCTATTAGGATGAATATTCCTGTAGTTTGGGCATCCAAGCGCCAGCATTACATTGCATCTCTGATCGCGATTCGTTCTTGACGTTCTTTCGAGATTATATTTAGAATACATTTTTCTTTTATTGATCTTCTTCGCTCGAGCTTATGCAATCACCTAATGCGTATTCGATTTCATAATTACAGCCACCTAACCGAATGTCTTTCATAATCATGACCCGGGTATCCGTCGGTTAACTGGATGCGTTCGCATTCGCGCGTTGTGCCCTGCGGACTGGCTTACGATACAGGTCCACATCAGATGAGGCTTCGAATTATTGTCAATTAATAACGAGCATATTCAAGCAAGGAAAAAAAAGAAAGAAAGAAACATCACGGCCCACTTTGTTCCTTACTATGTACATTTAGATATCCGAGAAAAGTTACCAATTTCGATCGAATTCAATACTGTGTCCCGGGAACATCTGACCATCCAGTTAAACGCGCAGTAAGTATTGTCGATGTAGGTGTTCTACGAAACAGTCTCGAAATATCAAATTCCCCACATTTACTTTGGTTCAGCCCCAGGCGCAGCCTGTCCCTCGCCAACAGTTGCTCCAATCACGACGGGTAAAGGATGCAACGGCTTTCTTTTCGGATCACCTAGAGAACAAGAAGGGCAATATTACGCACCCAAAAGGATCGGATCGTGGTTCATTATACGGCCGTCCGTCTAAGCATTCCAGAGCTCGCTTGGAATCAATAGTTCCCAAAACTATAGTATACTTCGTGATCTTTGTAGAACGGTTGGTGGCCATGTAACACTCCTAGACACCGGAATCGGATACTCGAACGTCCGTACGCGCGTTCGACACAATAATATTAGCAACAACATCGGAAAACGCAGTTTTCTACGTGGGTGGATGAGTGAGGCGACCTTCGAGTCTTTTCAGCTCTCAAGCCAAGAGAATCAATTAGTTTGCCTATTCCGTCCAACGTCTTTCATGTGAGTACATCAGAGGAAGTATCAAGAAAGATCCTGTCGTGAAAGGTGTCCGAGATCCACAGCGGTTTGGTTACGTTGGATGTTGGATGTTTCGAAACTTTTAGCCATCCTCATCCGTGAGCCACGAATACGAGCTGACGTTGAAATTCACCAAAAAGCTAGTGACTAACATGCAACATGCTTAGGGTTTAACGGTATTTGGTTCCGTCATCTACAACCGAAAAGCCCCGGCGAGTTGGACTTGCCGTTCCACGATTTCCAACTCCATGTCACAATAACAACATCTACGAAAAGGTTGTGTCGGTGCGTTTCTTGGCTGTATTTTCTTTCCAAATGATGACATCGTATGCTTTATCATATGATATTGTATATTATATGAGACGGACTGTCAGAAAACAGCAAATTTAAGATATCGAGTGGAGCCAACTTGGGTTAGTTCGTATCAGAGATCACATGTTTCCTTTGAGCTATTTGAAAGATATTAGCCATAATTATAAATGAGAGCTCGTTCGAGACAGTCGGTAAATTCCAGTTCATTTTCGAAGCTCCACCACCAACACGTTGGAAGTGGGTTTTGCATGCACGTCCGTATTTCGAGGCCAGAATACGATCAAGGATCCCCCTTGATCGACCGTGATAAAGTTCCGAGTAAATGGACATGGAAGGATCGATGTGACAGAGCCATGGATTTTGATATCAGAAAATGGACCAACCAACATGCGATGGGTAGATCGGCTAAAAGTTTCACGAAACTAGCGATGAGCATTGGAATTGGTGCAGAGCTAAGCTAAATTTTTCGAGAGATCTTGGAATGTCGGGAATGTATTGAACAGAGCAGGATCACTTTCCAATAGTAATTCAAACGACAAAAGTGGGATCACGAATCCGGGAAAATTAGCCTTGTTGATGGATATTTGATCCGAACAAACCGTCGAATGGAGCTTTTCGAAACTCGTTGTTCTTTTGTGGGGGTACTTGTCCAATATAATAATTTAAATGTTGTTTAATGACGCTGTGTTTCCACAATATGACATGTCCCTGATTACATTGACAGCATATCCCATGCCAAGAGCCAATTAATTCATGTTTATTGATCAAAGAGCGTGGGCTGTAGTGTATTCGAGAAGTATTATTGATCCGTCGACGCCCCTCGCCCCTCTTTCAACATGGGCAATATTAGCCGTAGTTTGTAGATGACCCTTCGTTTTGGAGCTTTTTGGCTGGCAGGGTGGAGCAACATTGCTCCACCATGCAGTTTGCAGCTGGGTGTTTGAGAACTGCCAGAATGTGGCGAAGGTGAAGCGATCGATCAGAAGCCCAGCTGGGAGAATAGCGTCTTGATCTCTTGGAAGCGTCGTGGATTTGTTCGGGATTCCTTTTGGGCCCATGCTAGCCCAAGATCGATTTTCCATGTGTCTCAAATTCGACGTCCTCAGGTAGACCTCACCTTGTCACCTTGAAGCTAACGAGCAGCGGCTGGCTCGGCAAAAGAGGTCCATGAATCGTATCCCAAAGGTTGGTTCGGTCGTTCGCAAATTCGGCGCGATCAAAAGACAGTAGCGTCGCTGATCAGTGGGCCACCATTGCTACGAAGGTTGCCTCTAACGTCAACTCCATCCGCAGGTGATATCACAAAAGTAAATGATCCTCGATTGATCGTGAAGAAATATTTGCTAGCTATGGCAAGAGGACCAAGAAGTAAAATGCACAAGCAATGCAAAGAATGAAAAATGCAAAGAAAAGGTTCCTCAAAGTAGCGCATCCTTTTTCGATGCACAATAATAATATGTGTTGACAGCGGATACATCTGCAGGCGTGCAGCAATCCAATCGCAAGAAACTCCATCGCTCACACGGACAAGCCACATCTAGGCGGATTACTCGGCACTTTTCTCTGGCTTCGGATGAAAGCTCCATCGTTTGATACATGTCAGCGTCAGAAACGACAATCACACTCTCTTCGCTCCCCGTTCGTCTGCGAAGGGGCATGCCGGCATGAGCAGAGAGGGGGGACTTTTTGTGCAGAACGGGACAATCCTAAGACTTGTCTCCATTCTTGTCATGCATGCGAAAGCATATGCAGGACGGCTAGATTGATTGGCGAGGTTTGAAGTTGAGTGAAAAATGTCTGGAATGGAGGGGGCTTAAGGGGTGTCTTTTGCCCTTTGTTTTCCCGTCGTTTGTCTCCATCCTGAACGGACTGCCTCGTTCTTTTGCGGCATGCAGGATAGATGGAATTGGTAAGCGTATCGTGGATAACATGTCATGGTAAGCTTTTAGCGGAGTGGATTGCTAGACGGCTTTTGTGGAGTAAATAATAGTGCTAAGAGGTAATTCGAGAGAACAGGCAGGATTCACAAAGCCGTCGCAGAAAATGCTTGGCTTGCAAGCACGGACCCACCATCCCTCATCAGATATCCATCCTCAGCTGCGGGAAAAGCACGGATACCTGTCGCCGCTCATATTCGCGGTGGAAATGAGTGTAACCAGTACCTGAAAATGTCTCTCGCAAAAACAAACGACCCCGGCCGGCCGCCACCACCAAACTATTACTAGGAAAACTGGCAAGGTGGGGACTTGCAGTTAATTTTCCCTGGGCAGAATAACTTCCCGTCTTATTACATTCGCACATGGCAGACCATGGTGGCAAGATATGAAAGAGGGGGTGGGAAAAAGCAGCTTTTACATGCAGCAAACCGCGGGAAACGAGGTTTTAAGAAAATAAAAATAAAAAAAAAACGCAAGAGTCTGATGCAAAGTAATCGTCTCGAGCACCTGGAACGGCGCATCGATCCGAGCGAGGTGGAGCACCACTGCAAGGTCTTTCGTCCCTCAAAAAGCCTCGCGGGTCATCATGGAATCGGTTCCTTGAAGTTTTACCCCATTCGAGGCTATGGAATGCATATCATATCGTCAAAACATTAGTGAGGGACTGTGAGGCAGGATCTGTGGTCCCAAAGACGCATGTTTTTGTCATGATAACGTACTCGATAGACGAGAATCGAAAGATGGCTGCATGCATGCACATTAATTTTGGCCTGGCGAGAAGGACATCGCTCACCAGATTAATTAAGCACACATCTGCACACCGTAAAATATGTACATTTGATAATAATATCAGGCCGGCAATTTTTTGTTACATGGAACACACCCGCAGTGACCTTTCGATGGTTTCGAACAACAGTGATCCTGCCATGAATCGCAAGGATCGTCACTGCAAGGTCAGGCCCTTCCTTTAAAGTCCTTCCCTTTGCTTTGACATTTTTCTCTCGTTATTCTCCAGAATCTAGAATATGTATCCAGATTTATCAGCCTGCCGAGTCTACCGTTGCGTTTCCCTGTACAAGGACAAAACATGACATGCAGTACTGCCGTGCAGCAGCTTCCCACGACAGTGGATCAACCGCGCTGCAAATGGTTTACTTTCCAAGAATGAATGATTGATTACAAGGACGTTTTGACCATCGACGAAAGTGGAAGTAGCAGGAGGGCGAACCCCGTTGACATCGAAACGTTCACTGTGTTAAAGTTTCGAGAAGTTGTGTTACTACTAAGTAATTATATGCTAGAATGCTTGACTTTTTTGGCTAGGCGAATCCAAGAAATAAAGTTGCCGTGTCGTATTGATGAATTCAGTGACATAGCCCAAGAGCGAACAGTAATATATCGGTATTGAAACTTTTACTCCTTGCTTTTCTAAAAACCTAACCATCAATATACTGGCTTTATATCGCCGGATCAGTCGGGAAAGTCGTACCATCGATCCAAGGTATTTACCCAAGTATATACAATACTTCCGGATTAACAACATCGCCTTCTTGCTGCGCAAGTGTGTGTTGCATGTGCATACGTTCTACGACGACATGAAGAATTTCCTCCATTCGGCGGCCTTGCCTGGATTGTAAAGATTTCTCATACAAGGGCTCGATCGTCAGCATGTCGACCACATGTGCACATTTCGTTCATCCACACTTTCAAATTGCGCAGAATGTCCACCTTGAGAGTCGGTGATTTGCCAGCCTAGCTATCACGGCTGCACTGATTTACAAGGCTAGACGAAATCTTGAAGATCAAAAGGTTTCGCCTTTCAGGATCCGCTATGCTTAGCTCTTTTGTTAAACCCTGCGGATGGGAAAAGCAAGGCAAAGGCAACTTTTTATGGCTATGAAATTTCTGAATATTGATACCTCGCGGAGATCCACCCTATATGCCCTTCATATTATACACTATATGTGTAAATCTAACAGAGACGAGCCTGATTACGATTATCGGTTAGATTTGTCGCTTTTGGGCGCACCTGATTGGCTCGCTCGTCTTAGTGGCAACGTTCAAAGATGACAGGAAACCGGGGTATCTGTTCCTGAATTCGAAGGCCAAGGGTGGGGAAACCCTCTCAGGAGTACATGGCAAACGCACGCAATTCTGGGTGGAATACGTAGTTGTCCAGGGGCTTATACCCTTTGCTATTCGCTTTGATGTTCATCTATCTGCTGCAACGGTGATCATCGGAAGCAGAAAAGGAAAACTATCCGTTCTCAACATCCGGTCTGGATGGACAAGCCTTTTGAGTTTTGGGCGATGGGACCCAGAACACCCTCTCCCCCTCTGGTAAGTGCCGTTCAGCTCTGACTATCCATGACCATGATCAGATCTGATATTTCATATTATCACTTTTTGAGTTTTCTCGCATGTGCGGGTTTGAGTTTTGAGCCAGGCATATCAAGGCAAACGAACGAATCATGAACGGCAAAAGGGAAGATCCGAGATGGAATTAGAAAATGCATGCGTATTTTCAGCTCAAGCTGCAGCGCGCGGTGGCTTTGTCAATTTCAGCAGATAAACAGAGAGCATTAATACCAAGCCGCTGTGCGTTTATATTGTTTCCAATAAAATGAAGAAATTTAAAGGGGAAATTGATTGCAATAATCTATAATTGCTATCTGCCCTCTGCTTGTAAACGATCAAGCGGCTACCGTTGGCTCGTTGGCTCCTCAGACGGACCCCGGCTACAGCGGCTGCTGCTGAGGTGGGAACATTGATAAGGGCCTTGCGAACATCTAATGAAGAAGTATTACCGCGCAACACCATAAACCACCACCTCTGATTGGCCCGCACGTAATGATAACATGGCACTCGAGTCGCTGATATGATGGTTTGCGATCTGCTGTTTATTTTTGGAAAAAGATCGATCGTTTGTGAGAGTCCTTTTTTGCTGTCCCTGTTCCGGAGCAAAGTGTAAGTGTAATACGAAGAGGATCCGATCAGCCAACGAACGTTATGAATAGTCCTTCGAAATGAAGAGTTCGAACGAGTACCCGCACCCGTTTCAGTTAACCTTCCAACTTGCCCAATTCCCACGTTTCTCACTTACCCCAGTACCGTTAACACCAATACCGTTGTTTTGTGCCTTGCGAGAAAGCCGATCCATGAGCTGAAAAATTTCAAAACAGTTCACACGACAGTAGTATAATGAACAAGGAAAATGGTCCAACGAAACGAACGGACAGACAAAAAGAGAGAGTTAGTTGGAACGATAGGGCAGGATCAAGCTGGTCATTGTAACATCGGTGACGTTTGTGTCGTTCCTATAACCTTTTTCTGACAGCCGACTCCTTCGCCTTGCGGGTTGTTTTACTCATTGTGGTTACAGCCTGCATGGGACCTCGTTCAAACGGCCTCTGGAATATGGAGAGGAGGAGCTCTAGAAGGAGCAGTCACTAGCAGAGCAAAACGCAATATGTGTTCGTTCACGGAAGGATTTTTTTTGGTTTGGTAATTTTTTCAATTCGGTTACTATAATTTCTATGAATAGATATAGCTAGATAGATCCTTTTGGTAGAGGGATGACAAAGAATTGCAAGAAAAACTTCTTGTGCTGGCCGTTTGCAGACAAGATTGAAGCCGACAAGACAATACTTCTCGCTTCGAACAAGCCTCTCCTAGTATAATTCCAAAGGTTGAAGAAAAAATGCGAATGTGGTATATTTAGGATATCAAGAGAAAAGAAAAAATATATATACCATTCCCCTCAAAAAAAAAAAAAAAAAAAAGTTAATGATGAAACTGCGCCAGAATTTGCCCCGTGTTGAATCTTGAAAAACAGAAAATTCCCGTATGATGAAGACAAGATGATGCGAAATGTGTAATTGGTAAAAAGCTCCAAGAAAAATGGAAACGATTGATTGATTGATGTATTTCGGATTGAAACCCCCTCCCAAAAATATTCCCAAAAGAGAAATATGAAATAAATAATTTCCCCAAACAAGTAAACAGAAAAATGTAACCATGGCTTCTTTTGTTGCTAGTAAATAATGACCTCCAATCATACAGGTATCGTGTTGTTAAACAAAGTGACATAGGAAAGAACAGATGACATAGCTAACAAAAAAAAGTATCAAAATCCCAGATTAAAAAAAAGAAACCCAAAAAACTCCATACATGCTTTATATGTGTTGATAAGAATGACAAAAAGAAGCTCCGGTGGTATCAATGTAGCGATTGTGCAAAAGAAATCATAGTTCTCCAAGCCGTATATATTTTCATGGAAATAAATAATAAAAATTAAGGAATCCTTTTACTGTGAATGGTATATGTTATAAGAAGTGAAAAGATATTAAAAGCATCCTCTCTAGCAGGCTTGGATGCTAGGAGGAAGAGCTGTTGGTTGTGGAACGATGTACTTGACTCCGTCGAAGGGGCTCCAGGCGTGTTTGAATTGAATGGGGAGCGGTGCATAGTCGTCAGCAACAGACGGTGTGATCGGAGTATTGGTCGAAGAGTTGCTCGAAGATCTCGACGAGTAGATGTTGTTGTTGCGAAGAGTAGCTGGGACTGGAATTTGAGCATTGAAGCATTGGGGCGGAAGTTGGAACATGTCGGTAACCGAGATGTTTGGAGAAGCACTGGTCTCACTAAGAGGTGGGCTGTCTAGAGGGCTGTTGGTGGTGAATCTTGGGCAGTGGAGAATTCGGTAGCGAAGCTCTGGGATTGTGATTCTCTTTGCTGGGTTGATTTCAAAGATTCTGCGAAGAATCAAGTCGAGCTCTGCGGACAAAGGAAGGATTGTTCTTAGGAAGCCGGCATCCTTGAGATATGTGCGGAAGGTGCTGTCGCTCTGCGATGCACGTTTCCACGGGTTGCGTCCACATGTGAGGTTGACGAGGATGACGCCAAGCGACCAGATATCATTTGGAGCAGAGGCATAGCAAGCAGATCCTCTTGATGGAGATTGTTGACATTCTAAAATAGTAATTTGTTAGAATTAAAGACTTTATATATCAGTTTTATGCAAATGCATGGAAAACTTACCAGGCGACATGTAAAAGGTGGAACCGCAGCCAAAATCCGATGTCACCGGCTCTGTCGTCGCAAGGCCGAAATCTGCAAGCTTGACCTGAGTACCATTATCGGTAACGAGAATGTTCTCTGGTTTGAGATCTCTGTGGTAGATGCCGAGGGTGTGGCAGTATTCAACAGCGTCGAGAAGCTGCAAGAAAACTCGCTTGGCCAAGATGTCGTTGCCTACAAAGTTGCCATGCTCGGTAATATTCGAGAAGAGGTCGCCCTCTGGGCAGTACTCGATTATGACATAAGTGCAATCAACGGCATGCAAGATCTTGACGAGGTTGACCACGTTTGGGTGTGCGCTGGCACGGTGGTGCAGGGCGATTTCTCGTTCCTGGAACCTGCGCTGTCGTGCATCGAGTCCAATCTTGGATAGAGCCTTAACAGCGTATGGGATGTTGGTGAAGATGTCGACTGCAGTGTAGACGACACCATATGCACCGACACCTAGAATCCCGGTGAGTTCTATTCTGCCAGCCAAGAGATGTCCTATTCTGTCTTCTGGTCTGGTGGTAAGAGCAACCTGGGATTGTAACGAGACGTCCGACATGTTTGAGGTATGTGTTGTGAGATGTGTTGTCGATGAGGTTGGAGGGTATTAGCGAATTAAAGCGGTGCCGTAGCGTCGAAGAGATATCTCAAGATGTCGAACGTTGGTATATAAAAGAAAAAGAGAAAAAAGAGTAAGTTTTTGAAAAATGTCGATTACTGCGCTGTCATCCGTGAATATGGTGGTAAATGTCGAAAAAGGGAAAGTATGTTATGGGTATATCCAAAAACAAGTGAAGAGGAATTTAATGTCGTAGGAGTTTTTGTTGTAAGAGTAATAGGAGGCAGTATCAGAGTAATATGTGTATATGGAAATATGTGTTTTATAGAGGGAATGTATTGAAATATAAGATATAGCGAGGTGAGGTCAGAATTTCGAGGTTGGCAGCGGTGAGGTATTTGAGGACGTCGCAAAGCAAATCAAATAGTGCTAAAAGTAGGAAAGTACACCGAAGAAGGTTGAGTTGTACAGCAATGCGAGGTGCCTTTCTTCTTATTCGTTCGTCACAGGAGGCAAGCAGCAAGGGGTGGGTTTACACTGAGTTTAAGGTGGGGAGAGCGACTTCTCTACGGTACATGTATTATCAGAAGAGAAAAGGGCGAATGACAGAGTGCCCCCGTTTGCTTTTTCCCACTCACCCCAGGTATTTGCTTTTCTCAAGAAGTGCTTTCTTTTTCTTTTCTCTCGTCTTTAGCAATTTTCTTTTTTTGGTTCTTTGCTGGCTGGAGGTGTGACGAGTAATAAAAAAAAGAAACTACACAAAAGAGACTTTGACGGATTAAGATTTCACCCTTTTGGTTGCTCTAGTTTGGGTGGTGTGGAGGGTGTGCCACTCTCGCTGTGAGTGAGAAGTGAGTGCTTCCTCCCCAGACTCACAGTGTAGGAAGTATGTCAAGTGTAAGGCCATAATAAAACTGGTCAGCAAGCTAGTGAGGCCCAGCAAATTTCTCCTCGCTCTCCGGGATGGGGCTGTAAGAGTCTGTTCTCGGAGGAGCTACCACCATCGAGAATGTACCATCAGAAGTGCGAAAAGGGAGTACCTCCTAGCGTGTAGTACTAGTCCTGCTGGAGGTCCTTCGGCCTTTTCGCTGCAGTGGCGTATTTCGATTCCTCGGTCCTTTTCTTTTTTCAAATGTTCCCTTCCTTTCCCCCAAGGAGTGTTTAACGATATGGGAAATAAGAAAAGAAAACATGGCTATGACATTTTCTTTCTCTTGGCTCGTTCGTTTCCTCCGTTCGTTCTAAACTGCCCTCGTCTTAGGGTTGGTAATAACTCTTAGGTACGTGTGTGAGTATGCGTCTCCAAAGCCGCAGCTTTGTAGCCTGCTGTTCGCATGCATGTCTACTAGTTTGTAAGTGTGTGCATATCATATCAAAACGAGTGGCTCGTTCGGAGCAAATACGGATACAACCTGGCCCACGAGAGAGTAACACGACTCTTGCTTCTTCCATCTTCTTCTCTTCTGCTTCTTTCTCAACCGAAATCCAAGCCAAGGACTAGACTGAGTTCGGACCACACCATCATGGACTGAGCAAAATTAGCAGCAAAGAAGAAAAATCCTGTGCGCGAAAAGTGGGAAAAAACACCAGCCTGGCGGCGGTGGGAGTAGATCCTTGCTTTTTCTTCGTTCTTCCTTCCAAATCCCAGAGCCATGCGTCGGTTAGGCACAGACTTGTACTTTTCCTGACATTTTATGAGGCCATCTACCTGGCAGTAGTCAGTACATCCCATGCATCCCTCTTTTCCAAAAGGTACCAGGTGACGAAAGTCTCTTGAGAAGGATATCCTCCCCAAGCTTCGTCAAAGAACCTAGAAAAAAAGAAATCATGGCTGCGCATCTCCCACACGCAACTTTTCTTGGGTAGAGATCTCGGTCATCGACTGTCGCTAACTTTTTCACCATGCTTTCTTTTTTTATAACCTTCGAGAGTCTGTGCCGATGATTGCGGTTTTCTTCAGCCTGGATAATTGGCATGCGGTTGTCTCTCATACCCTTGTCTTTCGGCGGGCTGACGCGAAAAGCCAAGAAACTCAGAGGTACCGCTGGGTACCAAGTCCATTCGAAAGGCTACCTTCTTTGGTGAGGGTTTCTTTTCTTCTTTTTCTTCCTAATTTTTTTTCCTTATTCGCTGCTTAGTGTGAAAAATGACATCTGAATTCTCATCGTACATGTACGGATGTAGCGACCGCTTTGAAACCCACTATCAAAAAGGATTATTACTGTTTATTATCACATCACAGGTTTGATATTTCCAAAAACCTTCTCGTGAACTGTTATTCGGTTGGTCCAAGACGCACGGTTTGAACCTTGCATGCTATTGGTATTTTGGAAAGCCGGTCGGCCACCGCAACATATGATTGTTATCACCGCACGCATCGTAACTCCCAAAGTCTTGTTGGAAAGTAAACAGAGAATCACATGCAACTAGATGAATGTAATCGCCATTCACTCGTCGTGTAGTTATACACCACTGGAGAAACAATATGTTCAAAGAATGTTGTCCGACAGGCAGAAAACCAAAACATACTCTGCACGCAAGGGAACGAAGATCCCAAAATCCACAACTTTGCAACTGATATCCCATGATATCGATTGTTATATTACTATATGATACTCTAATACATGCTATATTATTAGTCGCCGGACAAAGGATTCTCTACTAGCGCTATTCATTGCATTTCTCGTCTTAAGCAGATAACAATTGAGATAATCATTGTTGACTGCCGCTATATGATCAGTAATAATAACAACAACAAACTCCGAACGCTGGCCGTAAGAAAATACGGACACTGCAATAGCCGCTTTCATAAGATCGCAATCTCATGAACCCCCCAGCTTCTGCATGGTGGACATTTGTGACATTGTGACATTAAGCTCCCTTCTAAAATGAATTGGGATAATGTCAAACCTTTATGCTAGCAAGTGAACAAGGACTAACCAGCAAGTGCATGATATCTATCTCTGTAGGTCTGGTTTTGCTTGATCTGGGGTATGCACTTCACGGACAGTTCCAGGTCTCACAGGGAAATGGGCGGCAGAAGCGGAATTGTGTTTAAAACGTTATTTAACATTTCAATGGTATATTTGAGATTTTGGGTCACAAAATTCCCATCCCTAGGCGAGCATATTTTATCCCCTTTTCTCAACATTTGAGGCAAAACGCCGCCGTAGCCGTATCATGTACAAGTTCCCCAGCCCTTTCCCACTTTCTGCTTCGTCTCGCGTAGCGGTGGAACAAATCAACGGCTCGGCGTTTCCATCAATTTGGAAGAAAGCGAAACGAATGTAGACGATGGATCCCTTGATCCGATCTTGTAGGTGTGTACATGAAGAAAATATGTAATACTCGGTGGTGTTTGTAAACTTTCGCCCTCCGCCTCAATATCCACCAACGAAAATAAACTATCTCGCTTCTGCATTTAGGTTGCGTGCATTTCGTTGAGAAACACCGAGTTTAGCAGTTCAAAGGACCATGATCCTTCCACTATCCAACTTTTGAACATGGGTAACCCCATCGGTACAGTACATGCTCCCAAGTATCTACAGCCGCCGGCCGGCGCAAGGGCTGAGCGAGTTAACTATGATCATCCAACGCTAAGAGAAAAATGCACTATCAAATACCGATCCTTTTTGGAAAAAAAAGTACCTTTTAGGCATCTTCTTGTTACGCCCTTTGTGCATGAGTACTCGGTGCACCGGACTTACTTGGCCTTCCTGGTTCGTGTGTGCGGTTCTAGGCCTCGTCACAGTTGAGCAGCCATAGACGATCCTTCCTAGGAGATCTTCTCCTGGCCTCGGCGGTACATGCCGACCACCTTGATTTGCTTGGTTGTTTTTTCTTCTCCCTGACTGCTTGTCTCCTCGAGATGCGGAAACGAGAAAAGTCTGCTTTGCTTGCTTTAATTATTATCATTATTATGCGTGTTGGTCCTATAGCTTTAAACATTATAGCTTAATACGTTATCGCTAATATAGTAAAGGGCGCTGCGTTGAGCTTCCTGAGCTGTAATGTTTCCCCACAAGTTCCCCTTTATTTTCTTTTCAATATTTCAGCGGGTAGTTAATTTAGGAAGTCGCTTCCACCGGACTTAGAAAGGGTTGAGCGAGATTTCATAAAAAGTTATAATAATAGATGGATAGTAATATGCAGTCTTAGGAGTGTGAATTAGGCGACGTCAAACAACAGCTAAGGCCGAGAGGCTTACCGATTGGAGCCACCTGGATCTCCGGATATTTCACACCAATGTGGGACCATCTTTTTTTGTTTTTCTCATTGCTCATTATCATCAGGTCAGATAATGTACTCGAGATACGAAGTTGCGATGTACCCTATTCATCCGTTAACATTTTCGATATTCTTACATTTTACCTTAACACGGCGGGGGCGACATTCAGGTTTAACTCACAAACGGAATGGCCCGGGTTAACCAAGTCAGTATTTCCAGCGAGTGCATTAGAAACTTCAACCCCTTGCCTTGCCTTGCGTCTAACGACTGGACGACGGCAGAAGTTCAAGGCTTCATCGTTCAGAGGCAATAATATCAATCGGCTGTTATCAGCCACATGCTGAAATCTTGCGAATGCAAGACAGAAACCAGGGCTGTACTGTGTCATTCAACTCCCGTCTGTGCAAGCCACATCTTGCGGGAGTCCCTAAGTCCCTTCCTCCTTTCCCCAACCTGGGAAACCCCTACCCATCCTTTACTCTTTGGAGGCGCGCTCCTCCAGAAAATCCCTTCAAATTTTAATCAGAGACAAGCCTAGGCACGTTTTCTGTTGCTCTTATCGTTGTTGGAGACCGGGGTTCGGATTGGTCGAGGATCGGACGATGTTCAGCTTTGGTAACATGTAAGGTGGTCTGCTTTTTTTCTTATTCTTGCCCTCCTCGACGGCCGGCCTTTTTGCCACAAAGAAGCAGCAGGGAAATCTTACGTCAATGTTCGGAGGGGTTGGAGTGAGCGCTCCCATGTTGGGGAAATTCGAATCAAGATTTTTCCTTCCTTTCCCCTTTGATCGGGTCTTGTTCGTATCGTATCGGCATGTCCATCATCATATCAGAGGCACCGACTCCACTCTCACACACCTCCTCTTCCAGAATTTTCGGTTTCCCGCTCGTTGGGGATCCCATGGCAATCGGACGGGGCGCTGTGATTGGAACAACCGACACCGACGAAATGGGTTGAAGGGTCGGACTGATGTAGTTGCAGTTGACGGTTAGTGCGGAGCAGGCGAACGCTGGGATGATGCTCTCATTCGCTAGAACGCTCCAGCATGTTCAGTGATATTCATTTCCAGCTTCCATTCCACAGCTGCTGTTCGGTCTGATGTTTAGCTTTGTTTAGCTGGCTGGCTTGCATATCGAGCTGGTTCCAGTTTCTACCCTCGTGGACGGAGTTGTGTGGAAGTACCGCAGCTCCGGGATGAGTACATTGTGTCTACTCCACCACCAACATGTGTATATGTTACTCGAGGAGCTTGGTACCTGACCTGCGATGTTTGGAATATCTCCCAAGCTGGCCACCGTCCAACTTCCCAACCACCGACCTTCCACTGACCGTCCACTGACTGTCCACAGATTGATGGGCCATGGCCACCTGTGCCTATGCGTTGTCCTGCCCATTCGCCCGCCCAATCAGCGGCGCGGACGAGGCCAGCAGGTTGAAACATCTCGAGTTGCCAGCAAATTGCGTCTGTCGCATGAGATTGATTGATTGATTGAAAACATCACATTTGCGATTCCGAACGCCAAGCAGCACAGCATGGAGAATACGGAAGGAAGGAACAAGCATCGTGCGCTAGCTTGCTCGCAATCGAACTTTGCGAAAGTGCCAGCAGCAAGCGGAGATCAAAGGGTGATTCAATTGCACCAGCTCTCAATTGCCCTGACTCGGTTATCGGAGCGGGTTAACTCGAAGGAGTGCTGTGGACACTTCCTCAAGATTCCAAGACCTCAATTCGCCAGGCCCCACCTGAGCGGTTTCATCCTCAGATATCAATATCAAGGCGAAGGCTCCAAGCGTTTTTTGAGTTATTCGATGCGCAGGGTGCAGGCATTGCAGATATTACAAGCAAAACGAACGGAATTCGGCCAAAGGTGCACCGACGGCAATACTGACATTCGATCTCACGGATCGGGAGCCTGAGCTAGCAAGCAATCTTGAAGTATCAAATACGACGAGAGTGTTGAGAAATGCCGAAATGCAAAGCCTTTACTCTTGGTTTGCAGATGAATTGAATGCCTAGAGGCCCTCCAAACACTCAGACCTCGCCGTTTGCAGAAGAACATCAGACGAGTCTCCCTCTTAGTGTCCTGGAATATGCCGGCAAATTCTCGATTGGAAAAGGCACCATCTTACTCCATCGCAGACTCCGTGCGTTTTTCTTTACCGAAAACAAGCGTCTGGGAGGTTCCATTGAACGGATAAGCCGCCCTTTTCGCTTTTGGTTTGTCTCGCCTTAAGACTCTCGTATTATTATCTCTGATTGTCGCTCTCGGGTCAGACTGCGAAATAAGGACGAGACGGGAGAAAAGGCATCAGAAAACGACATTAGCCCAACTGCGACAAAACAAAATAATCGAAAAAAGTGGATCTCGCCTGGGTTTGTGGTGTGGTAGCCCGCAGCCTTACATGAGATAATCATATCAAACTCCTCGAAGCGAGAGAGGGAGAAAGTTTGGTCTCGACGAGGCCATGATCATCTGATCCATTGCTATTGCAAGATCCCTTATATCCATCGGCTTGGGTTCATTCTTCGACAATAATCCCTTCAGGAAAGTATTAAGTAAGGGCAGCAAAAACGTGGTCTCACACGCTATGATTGACCCACACTTTTATCGAAAGAGTGTATTACCACATTCTTTTGTTTTTTCCACGTTTTCTTTTCTCCCTTTCTTCGTCGTACCCACCAGCAGCCAAGATCAGCCCCTCTCGTACTCAAAGCGGGCGTGAGTATTGAGAAACACGAGATGGAAATCCGATGAGCTCCCCCTCATGAAGCCCTTTCGTCAAAGATCCTTCGGCGAGAATTCATGGATGGGTCATGTGCACTTTCGTTTCGTTTCGATCAAATTTTCTGAAATTTTATTCTGAATTTTCGAACGGCCCTTTTTTGCCCCTTACATGAGCAAACAGGAACCGAGCGGATGATGGCCAGTCATATCTCATATCTGGGTGACGCTTTGGCAGAGGAGACTCTGAGCAGATGATCCTAATCGATGGAATCGATCGGGTGTTCCCTTATTATCCGTTGCGTCCGGATGACCAACCATGATAGACCCTTCTTTTTTCGAATTTCTATTGTTGGATGCTTCTCGCATTCGCAGAATGTTCCCAACAAGAGTATGGAGCATACGTAAATGACTTTTGCTGACTTGGCACTTATTGCTCACAAGCTAATAAATTACGAATGCAAAATATTGATGCAACAGACGAGGATCCCAAGATCTTGCCACTCTCGTCTTGTGAACCGAGACGAGGGAATCTACCCGTTTTCTAGCTGCAGATGTCAAAAATTTTTCACCTGAATCCTTGTCGCCCATTAACCTCATGATAATATGACTGATCCATGTTGGTCAACATGGGGTGCAGACGAATTAGCTGGCGTTGAAATTTTTAAAAAGGCTTTTGTGATCTCGAACTTGAACAAATGCAGCGATGAGGAATGCCAATCGCAAAATTTTCTTCCCCTCCAAAGTGGGCATACTAGACGAGGATTAATTGCAATCATGCAACATGCAATTTGCAGTCAAGTCGCACAAAAGTTCGAGGATGTATCTGCAAGTCTCTCATGTATGGCGTTCGATTTGGGCTTGCCTCGGCCGCCCGACACGAGAAAGCCTAAAGAGCTTGCTAACTCTGTCGGGTATTTTGGCATGCGGACTCTTTCGACGTCTCCAGGTAGAAATTAAGCTGAGAGGAACGGAGCGGAAAAGCGACGGGCTAAGTCCGTGGGCAAACTCGCCCATCGCTGGGTGGAACAAGCCGCATCGTCGGACACCGCCATAGTCGATCGGAGACTCGGTCTAGATTCTCCGCCTCAGCTCGCCTTGCAGCAGCTGTGGCGCAATCCAATACCTGGTTCATCCCATTACGTCGTTCGGAGGAGTCAGGCCATTCACGCAGCCAGAAAACCTCCACCGCAATGCATTCTTACTAACCCCGCCGCCTAAAATCAATAGCTGCGAAAAAGAAAAGAAAGAAAAAGGGAAAATACTACGCGAGGTGGTAATCAGGAAGGTCTTACTCAAAATTATCGATAATTCCAGGAAAGACCAATGAACGCCGCGGACTCGGACGTCGACGAGGCCAAGTAACCGTAGTATTGTATCAGACCACGAAGCGTTTAGCTGGATGAAAGCGGTAGTTTACCGTATTCGGTCGATACTTCCGAACCAAAGTACCGTGTACCCTTCAACCACAGCTCGCTTTTCTCGCCAAGTTGAAAAACATCACAAGTACCATGTGAAACTCCCCAGTCCTCGGAGAAATAACGACGGATGCACAGCTAATCTAATTGATTAGCTCGCGAGCTGCATTCCAGAGAGTACCTAACAGGAGACTCTAGCTAGCTGGAGCTCGACGCGAAACTCCTAAGATCTCCTCGAAATCACGGCCGTGCCGACTTCATCGAGCGATCGTCGATCTGGCGCAGAAGGAGACAAGCCCCAATGTCAAGAGCCTTAGGACTCCGAAGCGCTTTCGCGAGCTTTTGGTTCGACTAGCTTTCGATGGACAACATTTGCGCAGCTAGCCCAAAGCAAGGGAGCGAATCGGTGCATGAAATGTGGAGAGTCCTTTCATAGTCTCAAACCGCCTTTGAACGGATCGATACCAACTTAGCTCCTCGCTCCCACTTTTGCACGCATGCTCCGGTGGGACGCCCATCTCTCCAAGAGAGATACCGATTCCATGTGGCATCGAGTTCCGAGATCGATCGTCGGTCCCCCGCTGTTGAAATTGCAAATCTGAACGGAGAGTAAACATAGGAGACTCCCTTCTTCACGGAGGAGCCGCTGAGGTCATTGGTATTCATGCCCTTGCTTCAGTAACTCCTCGATTAGTCCGCGTACATACAATACGCCCGTGGGAACACGGAGGTCACGTACGACTTCTTTTGAGATGCATTTGCATTTCTCGTCGTCAATGCATGCTCCTTGCTTTCAAGTCACACAAGGCAGCTGATAACAAACCAGGAGGCACTTTGTAATTAGTACTTATTAATATTTTTGGTTTAGTGAAGTTTTGGGGGTATTCCTCTCAAAAGTGAGATCCGCTATCACCCCTCGGTTTTCTAAATCCAGCCAATCACAACTGCATCTCAAATTTAGCTACAGATGGGGGGTGTTGAAGAATGGGGACGTACCGGATTGATACAATGATCGACGTACCGAATTTCCTCAAAGCAAGGCCTCACATGCAGCTTCTCGCGCTCTCTCCAACATTAACTAACCTCAATGGCACTTACTCTCGATTACAACTTCCAACAATATTCAACATTGCTACCCCACTGATAAACCAGATATTTACAGGCGGCAACTCTTTCCTCCGAAAGTTATAGTTTGTTTTTCAACCAAGAGAGAAAGAGTATGTTGGATTTCCGAAAACCGTGATCTTGGGCCTCCAATTTCCAATTTACCGCAACCCTTGGAAGTCGAGAGGTCCCAAAACCCCGTGACTTGGGAGCAGAGCTATTCCCCGAACGGTTAACTGTTACGTCAAAGAACCATCCAGCTCGATGAGCTCGTCCAGTGAAAATTGAGCCGTGCCGCTCATCGAGTGAAAGTGGAGTCCGAACGTATCTCTGAAGGATACCAACACCGCCTGCAGGCTAATTTAATAACGTGAGCGGGATTGTTTGCTCGGGTTTCATGATATTCATTCGGGATCGAAAGTTCGAAAAGGAAAAAAACATTGAAAACACGAAAATTTGGGAAAGTCAGCTGGGCTCGTGTGGCAGATTGTCGTGCCTTTGTGTGTGTGCGGAAACGCATCGTGAGTGGATACGGCGTTATCAGATGTGGAACTCTTTTGGCTGAAATGAAAGAGGCGAAAAAAGACGCAGACACCCAGAAGCCTGGAAGCGCCGTGATTAAAGCCTCGAGTACCGATGTGGTGGGTAGGATCACAATCAGTTCGAACTGTGATTGGCCAATTGCCAACGTCGATGGCGAGAATGTCATAGCTTTTCTCGATTAAACGTTTCAGAAAATAAAATTTCTGGAATATGATGAACACATGAATCATGAGACTACATCGATCATAAAATTTTCACAAATATGACTTAGAAATAATTTTTTACGAGATGAGCGTAAGGATCCCGAATTTCAATTTCGATTTCGGCAAATCCTCTCAACGGCACAGCCTTTGGGATCCATGCCATCGGTAGACACTTTTGTTTTTATTACAATTGCCAACCCGGGATCGATCCTGAGCGTTCTCGAATATCATTTGTTGTGATTTGTTATACACGCAGACACACACATCTCACATTTCTAATACGCGCCTTCGCTTCGCTGATATGATGATGATGTTGTCGAACGAGAAAGACCGAAAGCGAAAATTGAATGGCGAGTGAGACCATCGTCATCATTCCGGTTTCCCACGGACATTCGGGCCTACTTGTCAATCGCACTCGCACTCGCACGAGGTATAACACACTACATTTTATAATTATACAATATCGGACATCACATTCATGTACCGTCCGTTGAATCCAGACATGCATACCCACGCAGCCGCGCTCCACAGCTGATCGCAGCGAATGTCCAGACGTACATGTGGCATACCATCCAACCCAACATTTTTTTCTCCCAATAAGCTATAACATTATGATATGAGTCTTAAGTTAAGATCCTTTTGACTGTCTGTCTGGCCCTGCGCTGCCTTACGTATATCACCGGAGCCGCAAACAATCTGCAACACTGATAGCTGGTAAGCTAAGGTTAGGCGAGAGGGAGCTCCGACAATCCCATCGAGCTATCTGCCTCGTCCCGACCTACCAACTCCGGTTGTCAAAATGTGAACGAGATTTAAATACCCAAAATGTAAAACATATCAACGTTTTCGTATATGTGCGAAGAATGTTGGAACAAAAAAACACGTATGAGGACAGGGTTAGTTGGACAATGGTACGAACTCTAGGTTCATTTTTCGTTTCTATTGGTCGTACGAGGTTGTGATCCTATCCGCGAGGTGATATATGTACACTACAAGGCGAAACAAGTACCAAAGGGCAGAGGATTAAAAGAATGAATAAGGGGAGAAGAAAAAGAAAACGTGAGAAAGCAATCCAACCGAATTCAAGCCTCGCGGAAGATACAACCTCAAGAGGGAGCTGAGAATCAAGCAACCAAAATGAACAGTACAAGATAGGATCTATAATGATGCGACCCCGAACGCCGAGTTTCCAACCTACCCAATGCCGAAACACAAACCGATGAACCGATTATGCAAAACAAAAAGCCCTTTGAGCGAATGCGACCAAGGAGATGTTAGGCAACCAACTTATCTTCTTTGGTTTGCAGTTGTATTAGTAGCCTCCCTTCGGGATACCCGCTTCTGATAGTTCAAGATCTCGCGGGTTCGACGTTGCTTGGCTCTCTTGTACTTGTAATACAACGTGAAGATATCCTATCAGCCGTCAGGAAAACATGTTAGCGCACTCTCCAAAGTAAACCAAAAAGATTAGATCGTTTCTGTTACCTTTATCAGAACGAACAGACAACCGCCTAGAATGTTGCGGTGAAATCTCTCTGGAAGCATCTTGCGGATGAGCGGGATCTTTCCGAGGATACCTCCCATCGATGCAACGACACCCGGGAACAGCAGCGCTCCTATGACGAGATTTGCGGTTTCCGGACCCAACACCAACTCTCGCTCAACTCTCCAAGCATCTTGTCCATTTCCTCCTTGCACCGCTGCTGCTTCGCCGTCCGCCTGCTCTTCTCCCTCGACGGGATCCGCGTGGCCGTTCGCATCATCTTCGCGGTCGACAGCAACTTCGATCTCCAACCCAACATCGTTTTCATCGGCTGACTGTGTAGCCGCTGTTGGTCCGATTTCCGTTGTCCATTTCTTATCCCATGGTAACAAGAATTTATTGTACACGGTTTCGTAGGCACTCCTCGCATAAGGCAACAATGCCAACGTTATCGCAGGCGAGGGAGGGAGAGATAAATGGAAGGGTTCATTGTGGCAGAAGAATATCAAAGGGAGGATCGGTAGCGTGGCATCGAGAAGGCGTGTTCTCGATACGACTAGAACGATGGGTATCATTGGGAGGCCGACGATTAATCGCCAGCTCCATTCAAAGCTTCCTCCGTCTCCACCTAAAATTATTGAGTTGGCTTCCTTGGTGCCACATATCAGATATATCGCGTTGACTCCTAAACACCGTCCCATCATGCATTAGCTCGTCACAATCTACAAGCATGATATAGAATAAAATCTGATTTAGAACATACCGTAGACCGTAAATGAGACAAAAACGGCCGAACCAATGCCAGCTATTATGGCAGCTGAGTTGGTCCGTCGCACGTTCCTTTCAACAAACTTGCCCAGCTCGACGAATAAGCTTCTCTGTTGTCTCAATATAATGTTGGATTTGCACTGAGGGCACTGGATGGGTTTATTCATCGAAGATGGGTTCTTCTCCAAATCCGAGATCCAATCCAGCAAGCAGCCTTCGTGGGCGGTTAACGCGCACTTACACGGTCGCTTCCAAACACCGTGCGTTGAAGGGTCGGCCTCCTCCTCTGCGCGCGACTCGAAACAGATCCAGCACTTGTCGTCATCGTCATCAACGATAGGCGCAGACTGCGACTTTAGCGGGATAAGAAGTCCGGATTCTTCGGCCGAGCTGTCATCGTTCGCGGTTAGGGTAGCATCTGAGAATTTGCCGCCGACATCTGTTTCCGATTCCGATGTTGCTTCCGGGTTTGCCGTTGCAGCTCTCCAGGAGGTGGAACGTGGCGGTTGTAGATGTGAATGCGACATTTGGGAGGCTATGAATGTTGTCGGTGGTTGAAAGAGGTTGAATGAGTCGGCGCGTGAAATAGTAACAGAAGGCCAGCGGATGACCTGCTGCTGCTGTTTTGAAGACGCTATCGGCTATCGAACGTGAAGCCTCATGGAATACGTCCCGAACGGCGATGGAGAGTAAGGAAGTAAGGAGTGAGCGGTGGTGATAAAGTTGCGATGATTTGGATTTGAGTTGCGGAGAGGTTGGGCAGTTGCCGCGGCTGTCACCGTCTTGTCTTGCAGGTGGCGCTACTGCATGCAAGGGTCGCCTCCGCGACCTTGACAACCTCCCCGCCTTCTAGACCGCTCTAAAAACTTAATAGTTGTCTGATAAGATGAGATATTCCGATATCAATCGAAGGGATCTTTAATAGAAGAAGTAGGTAGCTAAATATTCCAATGAGACTCATCAGCTATCGTGTTCTATCGGCCTATATGCTAACTTGTGATATTCAACGAACACAGATTTTGCACATATCATGTTCAACCTCCCGACATCAACCATCTCCGACTGCAACCACGGTGTGCGCCAGCGAATAAGAGGAAAAAGGAACCCAGCGGATCGTGTACCGAGTTAACGATCCATCCTCCTACGAATCTTTATTCTACAAAACAAAAGGACAGCCGAGAATACCATAGCTGCTTCTATCGCTATGGCTTCGAGACCTAAACGACAGGCAGTCCTCAAAAGAAAGCCGATATTTATTGACGATGAACCCGATGCCATATCAGATGACTCCGAGGGTCGCCCTACACGTCAGCCTATATCAGACGCCGAAAGCTCTGACGAATTCGAACCCAAACTCGGTGAAAGCGGAACTAAGGATTCCGAGCACCTCGAGTTGGAGGATGGAATAAATCGCGACGGCTCGCCGGACGAGGGATCGCTGGATGAAGAAGAATTGTCGGATGTCGATCCTGATGCTGAGTCAACGGCCCGCAGAGGTAGGAGGGTATTAAGGAGACAGAAGGGCAAGAATCTCAATACGCCGGTTGCTTTACACCGGCGCATGATCCGTCGGATGAAGGACATCTCATACTGGGGTGACCATCAGATCGATCCGGCCGCCGTGCAGAGAAAGGAGATGGCAAAGCCGTTTGTATATGACATCTCTGCACCGTCTCGAAAACACATGGGCAAAACTTCATATTTTGATTTTGAAAAGGAAGCCCAGGATCTTGCAAAAGATACGTTCATCGAACGGGATAGACTGTCCCAAAAACTTATGTCTCTGGATGAAACGACGGATGCATCTGAGATTGCAAAATACTTCTGGCAATTCCCAAAACCACCTCTTAGTATTCTTCTAGGTCCATTCACAAAGACAGGAGAGCAAAAGAAGTTTCACATGAAAATCTACGATTCGATAAACCTATCCGATTTATTCCCAGGAAAAAACGGATGGGTAATACATGCTGGCAACGAAGTACAATCCATGGATTGGGCTCCCCGCCAGTCCGGCGAAACCCAATATCTCGCGGTAGGAACCAAATTCCAAGAAGCAAAGCCTGCCACGAACAATCTCCCGCCAGGTTTCGCACCTTGCGTATGTCCTTCTCAAATCCAAGTATGGCAGATACCCACCGCCCGTAACAGCTTAATTACCCCCACAATCGATCATACAATCCTCACCGACTGGGGTGCGCCAATCGAGGTAAAATGGCGTCCGGGAAATGCCTCGATCCAAGAACCCAACGTCCTCGGCCACATAATGGCCCTCTTCGAAGACGGTCAAGCCCGCCTGATCGAAATCAAATCCCACGGCGACTCGGCACTCCTCAAACTCACATCCCCAATGACGACACTCTACCTCCACGACACAATCTTCACAGTCTTCACCTGGATAAACCACCACACGGTCGCCTTTGGTACCGCCAACGGCTCCATCGCACTCTACAACCTAAATACCACCCTCCCCTCCCACTCCCACCTCCCGAAATCGTACTACTCCATAACCGCATCCTACATCTCTTCCATCTGCTCCCTCTCTCCTTCCTTCCCGCACCTGCTAGCAACCTACTCCATGGACGGCAGCTTCAATATCCACGATACCCGCGAACCGAACACATCTAATACCCTCGTCCACCGTTCGCGAACCGTCGCAATGTCACCCCCCGTCGCGTGGAGCGAAATGGCCCAATCCCTATGTTACCCAGAAGATCTCTCGGGTGTGTTATGCATGGGTATCCGCAAGGCCAAAAAATCCGGCGGTTTCCTATGCACCAATAATCCCGGTGACACCATCGCCACATCTAACGGCGGGGGTAACGGACTCCACCCGTTCTTACTAAACGGTGGCCGTGACGGGAAGGTGCGCATTGTGAATCTTATACGTAAATATTTTTACTCGAAATGTCAGGCTATGCAGCAGGTTTGGTTCCAGTTGGAGTATTCCCCGCAAGGAGAGATGTACAGGATGCTAGATGGGTTCAAGCCTGAGATGGTTGTGCATCGGAATCGTGTGGCGGTAGGGTTACCGTTTTATCCATATCAGATAAATATTACGAGGGTTTGTTGGAATAATAATCGGGGGTTTGGGACTTGGGCGGCGGCGGGGACGGGGTGTGGGGTTGTTAGGGTGGAGGATATTTCGCTGGATGTTGGGGATGGGTATGGCAATGGTGAAAGTGACGTGGAGATGAAGGCGTAGATGGTTTATATCACCAATCCTCAAAGTATTATCGATGCAAAATATATTGTCAATGGCTCTTGTATTCTCTTTTAATGTGACACAAGTTCTCGAGCTAAGCAGATAAGTACACGCACGAGTGTGCAAGATCCCATACGGGGATAAAAAGAACAAAGAATAAGATACAAGTGGAAGCCATCGTGTTTCAATCTTTCTCTACTGTTCTCTCTGTTTTCTTTTTTTTTTTAAAAAAATTTCAGTTTTTTAGTGAATGAGGACGAGTATGTGAGCATAGACGCGCGGAACTGTCAACATAAGGCGAAAACAGCCAGACAATACAAGTCTCACCCTCGAAAATGTAAAAGCAAGTGACAACAGTCGTCCCCTGATCTCGTCAGCTCCAACCATCCTTGTTAGAAACAATGATGGTAGGAGTAAAAATAATATTCAATCTGAATTTCTCCCTCGGCATGGTTCGCAAAGTAAAGCCATGCCTTTTTCTTTTCTTTTTTGAATTTTTTTCTCCGACCTAAATGGTCGATACTTACCTTGTAGCAGCAGAACGACAAATGACAAATCAAAATCAATCGCTAAATTGCAGTGATGAGAGCGTGGGGGAAACGTAGAGCAACCAAAACAAAAAAGACAGAACCCGAGCCGAACCTTTTTTGGTAAAACAATCAAAAGCAATAAAAAGTATACAGACAAAAAGGGATAGAAGGATACAGAGAAACGAAAAAGAACCTCTAGTGCGATCTATGGGTTATTGTAAAATCAGCAATTTCGTAGGGGGTATTTTTTATCTAAAGGGCATTCGATAAAAAAAGGGTAAAAAAAAAAGTCGAAGGGAAATAAGCGTAGGAAGCGATGAAGCAGCAGGGCCTATATTATTAGTGAGGGAATAAAAAGTTGATGTGAAAATGACCAAAAAATCAGAAAAATGTAGTAAAGAAAGTAAGGATAGATGCATGAAGTGTGGCATAGCATGAAATGACGTGTCATAGCAGGGTTGAACTGGGAATTGACAGCATTCGTGGTCGATGGAGGGATGAGTTCGGTGGATCCTGAGTTTCCGTAGAGAAGGGGTGATACGATATTGAGCATGACTTTGTTGAAGGATATGCTGATTTATCGGAATGGCGTTTACATGGGCATAGAAGATTTGCCCATGATTTTGTGATACTCTGCCGCATCCGATTTGACAGTGGCGTACGCTAGATTGAGAGTGCGAAGCGTTACTTCCAGAACTTCGAGATCACCCTTGCTTGTGCCCTTCCTGAGAAGCTCGGTGTACATGTCCAGAAGTCTGATTTTTTCTCGAGTAAATGCCATGTCCATCTCTTTGATATACTCAATATAACCGATCACACCAATGTTGATATTCAACTCATCGAATACACGAACTTGCGAGCCGTTCTCATCCAAACGAGGTTTCTAAGACGTTGGGAGGAGACTAATGTCACCCTTTCCGTTCTCGATCCACTTCGGGTCGACCAGCTCATGGCGGTCTTGATAGAGAAATTTGTACGCGGTCTTGATGGTACCGTCGCTGACACCAGCCTTGGCAGAGATTTCTTTCGCCGATTTTGGTTGTCGCATGAGATGAGAGATCATGTAAATGCAGGCCGCAGCAGAGGAGATTGGAGATCTTCCAGCAAGAGTTCCCTTTTGAGCGGCACGTTCCGCTAGTTCCTGAGAGATGTAGATGAGATTGTGGGTGAGACCGAGGTTGTTACAGAAACGGATCATAAGATCATGTGCCTTGGTCGAAGTAGTAGATGTGTAACCAACATTCTCGTTGGCGATACCACCACTGCTGACAATCTCATTGAAATTGGCCTCGCCTTGTTGAGAGAAGAATTTCTCGAGTGCCTTGAAGACACGACCGATTTCTTTCTTGGGAACCTTGGTGATGGCGAAGATTTCACGGAACGTACGAGGGACATTGCATTTACGGCACGCGATGAAAATACAGCCGGCAATGATAACCTCTTGCGGTTTACCCTTGAAGGCTTTGGCGTCATCAACAGACTTATAGAGTTGCTTAGCGGTGTCCGCGACGTTCTTCTGGAGGTTGGTAGAGTCACAGAAGGCACCGATTTCCTTGTAAGCAGCCAAGAGAGTCTTCGTAGATTTGTCGTGGGTGACCTTGTTCTGAGCACGATGCAAGTCACGAGCACGTCCGCTGCCACCGTCGGAAAAGCTGATACCGGTCTCCAGCTGGTTACCGTTGAGAAGAGGGTTGGCACTGTCACCAACACGAGAAGGGTCGTCATTGCCTTGATCGTCGTTGGAGAATGTACGCCATTCGGATCGAGTATCAATGGTGCGGTCGCCGAGGACCAATCCGCAGGAGCCACATACGATGTCACCAGAGGAGAATTCCTCGACCAGGTTAGGAGGGAATTCTTTGCAATCCTTGCAGATTACGTGGATATTCAGGTTCTTCTCGAAGGGTCGATCGGCAGCTGGTACAGCAAGTTTGACGCCATTGGTCGGCACGTGGGGGGGTGAAACCATCATCATGATGAAAAATGTGTATGAGTTTTTCGGAGGAAATCCCAGATGTTCTTGTTGGAAGTTAGGTGGGATTTCGAGGAGACGAAAGGTATAGACGCCTTTAGGATTGAAAGTTATGAAGCACTCGCGTTTCAAACTTGGTTCAGGTGTTCTTCTCAGAGTCTGAAACTTGTCAGCCTGGCTCTGAACAGAGTATCCCCCGACCACCACCTGAATTAGAATCCAGTGGGTGAAGGATCATATTACCTTTTATTTCAATATGCCCGGATAAAAACCAAGGGCAAAATATCAGACACTCGGAGAAGTCGTAATCGTTGGAAACGTAAGATCGGAAGGGAAAGTCGCCTCGACGGAAGAGAGAAGGAGGGAAAGATATCGGGGGTTATTTATTTTTCGTTCGAATTCCCGAAGACGTGAGATCTGGACTACAGAACCAGTAAAGGTGTCCACCCTAGCCGTTTTTCGATGCTTTCTCAGATATCTGTTGGAAGATAGCGAGAGGAAGGAAGGAAATCAGGTACGCGGGCAGGTATAGAACGATCTGAGAAGGGAGAGCGTTGAGAAGCGGACGGAGGTTATTTGCCAGGAGAGAGGGACCACAAGGATCACAGGCTCGAGAACAAGATTAGTCTTCCGTCAAAGGACTTCGTAAAAGGGGAACGAGGAAATCGAGTATCGTGAGAGCGGCTGTCAAAGCGGCAAGACGATACGAAGCTGATTTCGATGGATTCCGAGGCGTCGGTCGGCGAGTGGTGATGGCGATGATGGTTGAGGAGGTTGATGAAGGAGAGAAAGTTTTCAAGGAGATGACAGTGGCGATGATGCAGGATTAACAATCCTTGCTGGGCCACACAAACAACACAAGCAGGGATTGATGACTAAACTTAGAAAATTTCCACTTGCGGCTCCTAATTTGTTAGTGCTCAGATATACTGCTCAATATCACATGAGAGGCGTACATACAAGCACCGATAAAAATGTGAGCCGATGTGACGACCGACGCAACTCGACGACACCCGCCTCGGAATTCGATATCAAAGCGGATATCACAGAGCTCATCTCATCGACATCTCTCTCCTCTCTCCTGCTCTCCTCCTTCTCGCACCTCATCCAACATGTCGTTCGTACTACGGGCTTCGGTACGATACCATTCAATCCTTCCCAATTGAACCTCCAACCGCATACTAACCAGAACATCATGAATATAACAGAGGACCATCCTCCCACGCGCTTCTGCCGCCCTCCGAACCCAAACCCGGACATTCGTCGTCTCCGTCCTGAGGCAATGTACGTCCCTCATATACACATCCCGCATAACTACATCTATACCCAATATCTCAAACTAACGTCAATTGCTCCTGCCACAGCCGATATCGTTCAAGACCTCTACCTCCGCGAACTCAAATCATACAAGCCCGCACCCGCGAAACCCAACGACCACGAAGGCCAAGTCCGCAACTGGGCCACCCCGGCTACCGCCAAAGTCCCCGATCTCGGCGATGCGACCTTATCCGCCGATATCTCCGCCTACCAATCCCAGATTGTAGAGACGGAGTCCGGTGTTCCCGATGCATCCACTGATGCCAGTGCTGCACCACAGAAGAACCCGGATGACTGGTTTGACGAGGAGGCTGCGTTTGCAGAGGAGAAGCCAGCACATCATTAGATTTGATTTAATTTGAATTGAATTGAATGAATGGGCGTGTGGATTGCAGCTGGGGGTAGTGGTTGTATATACATTTTCTTTTTTTTGGAAACACGACGAGCAAAAAAGATACATAAAAGAAAGTAGAAGGGTAAAATGGGGGTGCAACTGTGTATAATGGCATTTGAAATATGTTACATTGATACTTTTATTTTTCCAGATATAGTAGGGCACGGTTTGCGTATACATCATCAAAGGCTGGCAATAGCTCGGTACGATGTTTATAGATTCCTATGCATTCGAAAAAAATACCGTCTAAAGTCAGACTTCAATTGGCAAACAACCGTTTTGTGCACAATAAAGCTTTATAGCTACCTTGGCACCAGCCCTGTCCAGTGAATCGATCTTGGGTACAAGAGTCTTGCTTACTAACAACAAAGCTTCATTAATACAAGGACTGGAGTATATTTTTTAAAGTCTTTAGAATTTTGAGAACTTAGGGATCGCGATATCGGTCTCGTATTCTTTTTCGTGAGCAGGTTCGTGCATGCACTATACGTATATCTTTACAAAACTATGCATGTATGCCAATGTAACTCTTCACGCCTTCATAAACATCTCACCATTACAGTGCAGACCTCCACTCGAATCCACATAAATCATCCAAGAAATAGAAACAACTTACATATCATGCATAATCCACATCGGAAATAACCCCCTCTAAAATGCGATCCAATCAACCACCCACGTATTGGTATTAATTTAACTCACTTTGATATCCCGAGATTTCCCCACGCATAGGCAGACCCACCGGATAGATGCATCTAATCTATGACTCATACTTGTCCTGAAAATCAAACTTCAATGTTTTCAGGGTTTCGTGGAATCGCCATTCGAATTCTCGCTCGTTTTTATTGAAACTCATACAAATGCAAGGCTTCTCGAAATCAATTGTGGGGGAATATACTCCTTGGTCTCATGTCCACCACTGCACTACGTAGCAAGAGCTGAGATTGGAACCGCAACCAAAGCGACACAAATGTTGTCTCGTAAACCAGCCGCGCAGCACAAGGCACAACAATGTATCCAATATCCACAATCCATTCGATAGTATATAACGTCCACCTCTTATGTGCCGCCTATAATTATATCTTAATTTTACAACAGCATGAATACCACAGTGCCCGTGTTGGTATTCATAGAACCAATTGATGTCCACACGGCAAGAATCTGTATTATATATCGATCATACGCCCCTTCGCCACAATAATTATAAACAAGTCAAAAAAAACCCCAATAATTATGAACAATCGATCATGCGAGATGATAAAATAACCCAGCACCAGAAAGAAAAAAAAAGATATATGCAAACAATAAAGGGTAAAAACTTTTTCGTGTGGGTTTCTTAAACATGGCACATGCATCCATTCAGTCTTGAGACCGTTATTTCCTCTTCCTCCAACTAGAGAAATCTATCTACTATCCCCTTTCATTAAAACTTTCCCATCGCAAAAGCTTTTCCGTCGGCGTGTATTATATAATTTAATGTCCAGACCTCTGCTTCATAACAGCGCGACGTTCTCTCTCCTTCGCAGCATCATAGATCAAACATTCATGTAAAGCCTTCCCACCAGGAACCATTGGCAAAACTGGAATCTTCTTATCCGTGATGACTTCCATCAGGATCGGTCCGTCATTATACTCCAGGAAGGTCGTAAGTCCAGCTTTCAGTTCATCCGGTTTCGACACGCGAAGAGCCTTGAGACCCATTGCTTCTGCTAGTTTCACAAAGTTCGGGTTGCCTTGGTGAGTGTGTCTATAAAATTCAACCATTAGCGCTAAATTCGATAAATCTTTCAAAATGTGGTAATATGGAGCGGAAACTTACGCAAATCTATCCTCGTAAAAGAGTGACTGCCATTGTGTGACCATACCCTGCTCCTCATTGTTCAAAACAATGATCTTGACCCCAATGTTGAATTGCGCAGCAGTAGCCAATTCCATCAAAGTCATCTGAAAACTGGCATCGCCGTCGATATCGATCACAACGGCGTCAGGTCTGGCAACTTTGGCACCAATGGCACTGGGTAAACCGTATCCCATAGTTCCTAAGCCGCCAGAGGTGATCATGGTTCGTGGATGTCGCCATCTGAAATGTTGCGCGGCCCACATCTGATGCTGCCCGACACCGGTTGTGATGACAACTTTGTCCTTGTACGATGCTGTCATGTTTGACAGCTCCTCGATGACGGTTTGAGGGTTCAAGAGCCCGCTTGGGAGATTTCGGTCGTAGTCGAAGGGGAATCGCTTTTTCCAGTCCGCGATTTGCCCAAACCATTCAGGACGGGTGTCGATTTGTTTCAAGTTCGGTAGGAGAATTCTGAGGTTGTCTGCTACATCTCCTTCGATGGCTTGGTTGGCTTGGACGACTTTGTTGATGTTCTTTGGCATGATTTCAAAGTGAACGATACCGCCGCGGTTCTCAGAAGCTGCCAGTTTGGCTTGTGGTGCGAACCCTATTGAATAGCGTTAGAATGGATATTTGGATGTCGAGATTGGGTTTCCATGACTTACTGGGGATATGTCCGGTCACACGGTCGTCAAATCTGGCACCGAGAGCGAGAATGAGATCTGCCTCTTGCATTGCCATATTGGCGTAGGCGCTGCCGTGCATTCCGAGCATGTGTAAACTTCTGTCATCCAACTCGTCAAAAGCACCTAGTCCCTGAAGCGTGGTGGTGACGGGAATCTGCGATCTATTTACAAGCTCCTTGAGCAGTTCTGGACCCTCCGGTCTCGCCAGAATACCCTGTCCAGCAAAGATGATTGGCTTCTTGGAGATATTGATAAGACGGGCAACCTCTTTCAGCGAAATTTCCAAGCGTCGCTTCATTTCCATCTGTAGGGCGAGAGAAGCGGCTGATGGATGCGACGGTAGGACGGAGCGAACTGGGATTGGGTTTCTAAGGATTCCACCGGTGACATCCTTAGGTAGATCGACGAGCACGGGACCGGGTCGGCCAGAGGTAGCAATCTCGAACGCCTCGTTAATGCGTCTGGGAAGCTCGGCTGTGGATTTGACCATGACGTTCCATTTCGTGCAGGCTCTGCTGATGCCCACGACGTCGGCCTCCTGGAAGGCGTCGGTGCCAATAGCAGTAGTGGGGACCTGGCCACAGAAGACGACGAGGGGGGTTCCATCGCTCAGAGCGTCTTGCATTGGAGTGATGACGTTGGTGGCACCGGGACCAGAAGTGACGAGGACGACACCTGGCTTGCCGGAAGCTCTGGCGTATCCTTCCGCCATGTGGCCGGCACCTTGTTCATGTCTGGGTAGGATAAAGTCGAATTTTTTCGAGTTGAAGATGGCGTCGAACACGGGGAGAATAGCACCACCAGGGTAACCAACTGTTCGCAAATATTTGTAAGAATCGTGTAGACGTATCCAACGGTATAGAGAGCTTACAGATGTGCTTGACGTTATGTCTTAACATCATTTCGTGGAAAATTTCACCTCCAGTCATGCCAACAAAGCTGTAATTGACGAATATATGTTAATCGGATAGTTCAGATCTTAAAGATATACCAATTGACAGGAAATTGGGGCAGCCTTACGAGTCGTCGACTTCTGGTTCCCGCTGGTTCTGCAGAGGGTGTATGTCTTCAGATTTTGCTGGAGCGACATCTTGCTGGAAAGCTGGGGATGGAACTGGTCTTGTTGAGCTGCAATTGAGTAACGGTACCAGTTAGCAAATAAAAGTACAATAATACAATGAGAGAAGAAGTAACTTACGGAGCTGTAGATGTGGTTTGTTTTCTCGACTGCTCGTTCTTGATAGATCGCAGAGGTCTGTAGGGTGACAGAGCGGCAGCGGGTGTGGAAGTATGGAGGGGTCTTGTGGCCTTGGGAAAGGCATGGCGACATATCGCCCTTCTCGCCGAATTGCGAATCATTGTGGAAACAGAAATTGATAGTGAAGCTAAGGCTATAAGCTATCGAGATTGATATGCATGTAACAGGTACGGGTACGGTGGTGTAGATGAAGAAGCGAGAGATATATCAAAATGGTTGAGGGTGTTTTGAATTTGGGGGTGGTGAAGAGGGAGAGGATATGAGTCTTCTGAGCAACGCCTGTGCGAATATAAAAAAATTCTCTTTCAACTCTCAATGCGGCCGCGCGACCACCAAGAAAATTACGACGGGGAAATAAAATAAAATAAAATATACCAAGAAAAAGAGTAAAAAGTCGCCCGACTGGACATAAAAATAATCAATCTAACTGGATTGGCTCTGAGTCATTACCTTTGCCTCTCTCCTTTCTTGCTTACAAGTCAGTGTACTGTGTACTTTGCCTGCCCTGACCGACCCTGACCAGACCAGAATCAGGCCGACAGACCGACACTCGGTGGCCATTTTCGCAGCTAGGGCGCTAATTTGACCGTCGAGCATATGAAATTCACTAAATTTCTGTTAGTGGTTGCAAGACAAAAAAATTAATTTTTTTTTACCCCGAAAAGGGTTTTAGCCATGCGACAAGGGTCGGCCATTCAGCCGAGTTTGTGGGGAGCATCCATGCTAGCTGATCCGATGTCGCTGCTGATTCCAAGTCCTTCACACTCTCCCGATTTAATATTTGCGAAAACACGAAAACGTATTGGAGATGTTGGTTCCGAGGTAATGGCACGTTGGCGCTTGGATGGTGCCACTTGGTGTTTTATCTGCCTGCCGGGGTAAGCTTCCATGATCCCGAATGAGGAATGTGAAGACTTAATCAGCAATACTCTGGGAAAAGCTGAGGAGCTAATAAGCATGTGTATGTCGAATCCCTCGCACAATGTATTCAGACCAAGCCGGACAATGATATCAATCGAAGCTTGCGAGTTGAGTATATATCGCACGCGGTACTTAAATGGTATGCGATGGCTTGATTATAAGGTATTCAAGTGGTGGCCAATGTTTATTTCCGATTAACTTCAGCATTCGCCATGTTTCAAAGTTTCGGACTCTGTCGAGCCGATGAACTCTCCACTGGTCGCACAAAGGAAGAGCACTGGCCTCGGTGCGCCTCCGCCACTGATGGCGGGGTAGCTTGTCCAACCAACCTACCACGCTCAACTCTGCCGCTACAATATCATGCCCGTCCTAGTTACACTCGAGTGATATCACGCATTTTCTTCACAGACCACTATCCTTTCAAACTAAAAAAACCATACCTCGAAATTATCAATTTGCTAAAGTTTAATAAATCGGTCAAAATTCGCTCACTCATATACCGAAGCTCCAAAAACTTTCGCTTGTTCGAATAGCATATCCAGACCGATTCAGATAATTAGCAATGGCGGGGTCGCTAGTCCCACAGGTCACCTCCCTTGACGAGATATACGCTCCCGAAGCTCTTCTCTCCCAAGGCCAACGATGGAACCAACTGGCGGAAAAATTTCAAAGCCTTTACGGCAAAGCCCCCGATTTTATAGCTCGAGCTCCCGGCCGTGTCAATATTATCGGTGAAGTTAGTACATAGTCCGTTTGATCTAGCCCAGTCGCATATCGAAACCACCATTTTTATATATCTTCAACCGATACAATAATATAGTTAACAGTAGTAAGACTAATACTAGCCATGATTCATAACTATATTTATATATATAGCACATCGATTACATGCTCTACGAAGTTCTGCCGATGGCCGTAGCAATCGATCTCCTCGTCGCCGTCGCCGTCGTCCCAACCCCGCAAAACGCAGAACCAACAATAGAAATCGCAAACCTGGCGGATAAATTCACACCGAAAACTTTCAATATTCCTACTCAAGGTCACGTTGAGATTGATAACGATGACCACCATTGGACGAATTACTTCAAATGCGGTCTTCGAGGGGCATTAGAGGTACTCCGTGACGACGGATGGGATGGGATACCAGCCAGCTTGCAGATTCTCGTTCACGGCACCATACCTGCCGGTGGTGGATTATCTAGCAGTGCAGCGTTTACTTGCGCTAGCGCATTGGCGGTTCTGACTGCCAATGGCCAGAAAGAAATTGAGAAATCAAAGTTGGTGAATTTGGCTGTTGTTAGCGAGAGATTTGTAGGGGTGAACAGCGGCGGGTGAGTCGCGATTTCATGCTCTTGAATAATCTATTGTCTCAAATAATGGATAGGAAGGCTAATTGGAGGGAAATAGAATGGATCAAACGGCTTCGGTGTTTGGGGATAAAGACTGCGCTCTCTACGTCTCATTCGTACCAGAACTCCAGGCAAAGCAATTCTCATTTCCAAACTCTAACCCACCTCTGAGCTTTCTTATCGCTCAAACTTACGTCACAGCTGATAAAAAGGATACCGCATCGATTCATTACAACCTTCGAGTAGTGGAAACCACACTTGCAGCTGAGGTTCTCGCGAAGAAGTTGGGTGTCGGTCCGTTGCCTAGTGATAATGGACCACTTGGAAGTTCATTGAGCGGATTGCAGAAGAGATATTTTGAGAAACAGGGTGGAGAGTTACCAAATGTTGTAGCACAGTTGGAGACAATGCTCAATGTTGCTAAGCAGAATTTGGATAACGATGAGGGGTATACGAAAGAGGAGATTGCTAGTATATTGGAGACGACGCCGGAAGCTCTCACGCAGAAATACATGACCAGGTTTCCAGGTATGCCCTCTTCCATCTTTCCTTTTCACAAAATATTCAAGACAGGGTGAATAGGAAGTGCTAATTGTAGGATTGTGGCATAGTCCGTGCGGAAAAGTTCCAGCTACGAAAACGGGCGGCTCACGTCTACAGCGAATCTCTACGGGTCAATAAATTCGCTCAGCTAATGATGAACGCACCCGAGAACGCATCGCTATCGTATCTCGAAGAAATGGGACAATTGATGAACGAGTCCCAAGACTCTTGCAGGGACCTTTTCAACTGTTCGTGTGAGGAATTGGATCTACTGTGTGACATTGCGAGGAAGGCTGGAAGTGTTGGGAGCCGTCTCACAGGAGCCGGATGGGGCGGTTGTAGCGTGCATTTGATACCTGAGGATAAAGTCAAGCTAGTCGAGGCAGCGTTGAGAGAAGGGTATTATAAGGACAAGTATCCGAGTGCTCTGCAGTCGGAGGAGGCGTGGAGAGAAGCGGTTGTGGTGTCGAAGCCCGGGCGAGGGGCTGTGGTATTTCGAGGTCTTGTGTAATGATTTGAGCCTTGAAGTCAATCGATTGTGTAATGCTAGCTGCGATAACGAGAAAGTTTGATATCTGCTCGCGACTAATTGTAGCGATATTACCTTTATTTTAGTAAAGTTCGCGTGGGATTTTCGTGATATTAAGGTTTGGAATGCACGAGAAGAGCACATGCATGATACATCTAGATGCATTGCATATCGATCCATTTAGAGATTTATATTTTATTGAAGACCACCTCCACCACCATGACCACAGTATTTCTCGCCGCAAGGACGACGCAACATGCATGCGACCGACCTTGCCTTGCAGCGGCCAGCATCAGGCAGGTTAGCTCGCCTCTTTTCAGGTTTGAAAGTGGCCGCCTCGTTTTTTTTTTTTTTTTTTTTTGTGTTTTAGCCGGGTCGAGACGTCGTTAGCCTTCCTTCTTCGTTCCTGAATATCAGCGCGATCGATAGTATGGGTAATAGACAAGTTGTCGCCGATATCAACTGCAGTTATCGATTGCAGTGGCAGCGGCCTGTGTGGCAGCGGAATCGCATTCTTGATCGTTCCTTTCCCCGAGGGTGTCAAGATACTGCTGTGTAGTTTTCGAAGCGTGTATCGCCTCGTATTTTGGGGTGCCTGGTTTCATATTTCGTGCCCAAGCGCCGGTTCCGAGTCCTTGCCATTGGCATTCACCGCCGCCAACGGGTTTTCTGCCCTTCCTTCCTTTCCTCGCCCTTCCATCTGCTTTCCGTTGTGTCCGTTGTGTCTGTCCTCTCCGTCCTTCTCGTCTGGTTGTGCCCTGACGCCTTCTTTTCTGACTGGTCGCCGTAACACCACCACACCCACCACCACCACAACCGCCCACGCCGCCTCGACCACCACCAATTCTTTCCAACCGTTCCGTCTTCATCAACCACCATCATCGCAATTCATCTTCCTTTCTCTCCGTTCGACTATCGCGACTGTCGTATTTATTGTTTGTGTAAGACCTTCTCTGGACTCGGGCGACTTGTTCATTGCTGCTTCTTTCCTCCCAAATCGCATGCTTCCTCGGCTTGCGTTTCAGGAGGCAACGTCATTACGTCGCTAACCGGCCCTTTTTGCTTTGGCGCACGCATCCACAGTCGCTTGACACCCCATCGCTTTGATAGCGATACTCACTTGACCCGTCGAGACATCATCACACTGTCTTAGATCAATATTATCGCGGAAACAATGTCGGATACCCGTCTTTACCTCGGGAACCTACCGAGAACAGGCAAGTTTCGCTTCCTCCCGTCGCTTCCTTGAGGACCTGGAGATGGCGCTTTATTGTCGCATGAGCATTTTCTGGACCGTGCGATCTTTTTTGTTCCCCGGAACACGCGGAACATCGGCCAATCGGATTTACACTTCAACTATATACACCTACAAACGGACGTCCTTGATTCTAACGTGTGTGTGTTTTCTATTATATTTCGAGCGTGCAGCCACCAAGAAAGATGTCGAGGACTTCTTCGTCAAGCACGGCCATGGAAGTATTTCGGAGATCAAGCTCATGAACGGCTTTGGCTTTATCGAGTACTCTAATCCTGCCGATGCCCGAGATATCGTACCCAGTATGTATAATCCCGTTTCGTTGGATACATCAAACATACGTGTTCGTGCAGCCTTTTTGCTAACGTGGCGAACCTTTTCAATCTGTAGTTTTCCGTAAGGATTCTATCGTTCTGACACACGCGTTCCGAAATTGAAGCGAAGTTATTTTTGACCATAAGGCCTTATCGCTGGCTCTCCTGATCCCAGACGGAAAGGAGTTCATGGATTCTAGGTTGACCGTCCAATTCGCTCGCGGCCCTCGTCCTACTCGTAGCGACTTTAACGGACCCTCTGGAGATCGCACTCCCCGCCCCCGTCGCACCCCGTATCGAATGAACATCTCTGGGCTTCCTACGGATACCAGCTGGCAGGTCTGAACTCCTCCTCTCTCTGTTACGCACGCACCCAAAAATAAAGATAAATGAATTGCAAATGAAAAGAAAAAAACACTGCATCTATCGCCTGTTCATACCACCTATGTGTGTGAGAATCCTGGAGAACTCTATTCATGCACTCGGACTATTCCTGGATTCCTCGCTCTTTTGCTAGCGGCAGGAAAACCTCCTTGGTGGTTTTATTTCTCGCGTTCTGGGAATTATCGCTTCGAGAATAGATTTGTTCGGTTTGTGATCGGGAAGGTTCACTTAGTTGGATCTTTTAGATATGAAATCCGAGCGATGAGCTTCATCTGATGCGTTTTTCTCGTACACCCGAGACTGTTGCTATCTCCGGACTGGATGAGAACAAGAAGAAGCAAATTCACACATCTAATACGCCTTTTGGTCGCTTCCAACAAAGCAGAGATGTACCCTGTTTGGAATCCTGTCTCCCTGGAAAGAAAGAGCTGAAGATGTTTCACGCCTACTGCTCCTCCTGCTGCTCCTGCTACTCCTCCTCTCTGCTCTTGTCCTTTGATCCTCTCTGGTCCTGGCTGGATATCCTGTCCTTTTTGCTGCTGGCTGGCTGGTTGGAACAGTTACCTTGCAAAAGAACTCGCACCCTGCAAGAACAAGGAGAGGAAAGCGTAAAAACAGTTTTATTGCTTTACCACCACAACAGCTATTGAAAATGATAAACTTTCTGGATCTTGGCCGCCACTTATACGAATATCTTACAATGTAGGATCTGAAAGACTTTGCCAGAAAGTCCGGTGTCGACGTCGTCTTTAGTGAGGTTTCACGCAACCGTGACGGATCTGGGTGAGTGAGATCCCAAAAAATGATTCCATGTTAGCGGCCTCAAAACTAACTCGCTTCTAAAATGTATAGTATCGTCGAATTCGAAACTGCAGATGATCTTAGAATAGCTATCAACAAACTGGACAATTACGATTTCAAGGGAGGCAGGGTCTCTTGCACATCCGATGTAGGTTCAGCCACCACCAGCGCAACAGTTTCTGCACGCACACCATCGAGGACATGATGTTAATTGCAGACATCTCTTTTCTTCTTTCTCTTTACAATATATACAGTCCAGGACTACTTCCAGAGGACGTTCTCGCTCCCCACCACCACCACAAGGCCGACTCAACGGCTACTCACCTGTCCGTGAAGGCCGAGGCTATTCTCCCCGAGGCGGCAGAGGAAACGGATACCCACCACCTCGCGGAGAAGGAGGACGACGCTACTCTCCCCGAGGCAGCAGAGGTTATTCATCACCACGCGGAGGTGAAAATAGGGACCGCGGATTCCGCGAAAGATCACCATACGGCGGTGGCGGCGGCGGCGGCAGTGGCCGTGACGACCGTCGCGGTGGAGGCGGAGGAGATTACCGTAATGACCGCCGTTTCACCCCTCCTTATGATAGACGTTCTCCTGACGGTTACGGGTCGCGGTCAGGCGGTAGATACGATGAGCCACGTGGAGGCGGTGGAGGTGGTAGATACGATGAGTCGCCAAGGAGGGATTATGATGATAAACGGAGTGGATATGGTGGTAGCAATGAGTACGGCGGGCCGCCTCCCAGAGGTGGTGGCGGTGGTAGGTCTCCTGCTCGTGGGTATAGGGACGACTATGATCGTGGTCCGAGATCTGGTGGCGGCGGACGGTATTAGGTAAGGTTTCTATTTTCCACTTGTGAGCCCTCACCTTTTTGAATGAAAGTTGACGCTGTTGGCGTTTATGCGGGGATTTAGAAGTATCCAATGCTTAGCAACCTGCCTAATCCGAGGTATCGGAGGCCTACTAGATCTAAACGGAACTTTCACCAGCGTAGGCAATCTGGGGATGAGGCTGGGCAGACTGTTCTCCCACGCTCGCACCGCTTTGATAAGAGATCGAGGAGTCATTGATCTGTAGTCTCTTTCTTTGTTTTTCTTTTTCTCCTTTTATCATTTTACTTCTATTTTTACCCAAGTCCGAGTTAACTCTTAACCGTCATTCTGCCTCTCATCATCATCATTGTCATCATTTTTCAAGATCATGCATGTTATGTTATATTACTCGGTGTTTTTTTACTTTCACTTTTAAGAGAAAGCGCCTTGCATTCTGTCGAGAAAACATTGCCACTGAGCCCGATGCCTGCATGCATGTTATTTGATATTATCATATAGCTTTTTTTGTAAAATTGAATATTCGTATATATCATTGAATAATTTGGGTCTCGTCGTATTATCAAGTATATTCATTTATACGTATTCGTAGGTGAGGCGAATCATAATACCTGGGCTCTTGATTTGGTGTCGGTCCCATAGCGAGGTGGAGCGTGCAGTGATGGTGCGGCGTTCTGAGGTGTTGCTAAGACCACAACAATCCTGACAGTTTTCATGGTATGCTGCGTGCAGGGTAGGGTATAGAGTTGTCTCCCATCTCGATGCTCGTTTCATAAATAAACTTTCACCTATCGATCAGGTAATATAATATATAAAATATAGAAAACAGATACCCTCACTCTACCAATATATATACCCTCAATACACACCTATTTTATTATTATATTATACTGTTCCCGGTCCCGAGATTGGATATTGTTCTGTTGCATAAGTGTATCGTACCCTCATTCAATTTCCCCGGCTTTCGCTCGCTAAACCTCAAATATCGATATAAGAAAGAAAGGAAGAAAATTACAGTTGAAGTTCCTGGGGTGTATGATTTAACATTCTCCTTCTTGTATTTTACTTTATTGTATTGTAAATGTAAGGATTTCGTATCGTATACCGCTTCAGTTTTTTTTTATTAGCGTACACGCCGTCGTCTTCGTCGTTTTGTTACTAAGAATGGCCTGGGAAATTAAGGATAGATTGGGGTGAAGATGTAAAAAAGAGAGGTGGTACTGCTGGTGCAAATGAAATTAATCGAAACCCACATGATTGTATTGATCCATTATCTTATGGCCCACGACTTGGCATGAATCCATTACTGTATGACCTATTTCTTATTGTGTAACTCATGGTAGTCCTAGCTGGTAGATTTAAGGTCGCTTTAAAAAAATACCAACTCAATATTCCGTAGCAGATGTAAGTTATATATATTCCTCCGAGCTTATCATAAGCAAGAGGAGATATTGAAAAAAAAAAACTCCCTATCCGGGCCGTTGTCTTCTTCTGTGCCATACAAACCCAATATTAAACCAGCTGATTCTTCAACCTTATTAAACGGAACACCCCAAGTTCGATTCCACGGAAAGTCTTCCGCTAGGATAAATTAATTAGCACAACTCAAACTCATCGCCTTTTCCTCAAAAAGGCTTTTCAGGTATTCGAAACAAAGGCCGGTACTATAATTCCCATCGGGGGTTCCTCGACCGGACTGATAGGATATCTATCCACCATTGCCATCGTCGAGTCCATTATCACACCCGCCGATGTTTCGAGGTTACTGCATCCCATCAGCCTGGAGATGATGAGGCCGGCTTGTATTGTTGTGACAGGTGGGGATACTAGGTTACTCTCCTCGTTCCACAAGCGTAGGGCTTCTCTTAGGAATAGGAAGCCTAGGAATTTGCTTTTCGCTGTGTTTTGTTGGGTTGGTAATCTGGTCCAGTATTGCTACAACATAAAGACGGAAAGATAGAGATAATCCGGTCAGACTATATGTGGTTTGCCAGAGGGAGCGGGGTATATAAATGTATATGTTACGTGTAACTTACACAACTTTGAGCGAGAATGGCGTTCACCAGCAGTGGGGAGCAATTTACTTGACCGCCAGTCGTCAAGTCGGTCAGAAATTTCCCCTGATCGAAGAGCAGGGTTTGGGCCTGGTTTTCATGAAAGAGGTACAGGGTGAGGTGGGAAACTAACAGTTGGTCATTTGTCACGGACGTCCATGATTCCACGCCTGGTAGGATGAGGGGCCTGTCGGCGAGGAGGATCAAATCACGGAAGTTTGAGGGGAGGTTTAATGGATTTGCGGGTATTTTTAAAGGAATTGAGGGGATGATCAATGGATTTGGGATGAGGTGTAGTGGATGTGAGGGGCTCGCTGGGTTGGATGGGACGGGGTCAAAGCCGTTGCTCGACGACGGCGATACGGGTTCGATCGTGCTGTTTGTGGATATGCTCGCCGCACCGGAGCTTTGGATGAATGTGATGATGTTTTCCAGAGGCTCCTCTGTGCGAAGGAGGTCGAGTACTTGGATTAGGAAGGATTTATTGGAGTGTCGAATGCATTCTAGGATGATTTGGTAATTGTCAACCTTGCCCTGGTAGAGTATCCGGGTTGCTCGTATGGACGCCCGCTTGTTCTCGAGGACGTGGTTAGAGTAGCTGCAGGTGAGACTGTGTCTTTGGCATCTTGAACATTCTGGTCTTTCGCCCGTGCACTATATATGTAATTATATTTTGGAAAAAGTCCATCATTTATTAGTAAGATATAAATGATAGTATACGTATTAAGGTTCTTTTAGTAATGGGTCATGTATATAACGAAAATATTTCAAAAAAAGCATCTACACGGGCAAGGGATATGAAAGGCGTAGAGGAATGAGAAGGAAAGTGAGTTAAATGATAGAAGTCAATTCAACAATAGGCGAGAAATTGAAGAGAGTGCATAGAAAGAAACTAGGGGCTGGGTTATATTTACTTTTGTTCTCTGAGACCTGCAACTGTCGCATGCCACTCGAGTCCGAGGCCTTTTGGGAACTACGGTGACTGGTGGAACTCGCTGCCGACCTATGAGGGGTGCGAGAGCTGGGAACGATGCTGGTGGGTTCTCAGCCCTTTTCCGAGCTATGGCGGTAGAGCTCATCGCATTACCCGCAGCAGCTTTCGTAGAGGAATGCTGTAAATTGATATAAAAACGAATAAAAAGGGTCAAGAAACTCTTAAAAAAGCACCCAGCGAACAGAGCTTGCGCATTAAAGGCGGTTTAACAAAAAAATATAACAGCTGACGCAATAATGGGTGAATTTGGGGGGGGACCAATTTTGAATAGATATGAGTCCAAATCACCTCCGAATTTGTTATCTAGATATCCGATGGATCGATTCCTGCGGTGTCGGATTTGAATTGGTTAAAAGGCATAAAACTGATATCGTTTTCTTTTGATTTTAATGTTTAAACTTCAGATTGTACAGCTGTGGGGGTTGGTAATATTTTAAGATGCAATTGATGACAGAGCGATTTCCTTCAACAATAATATTGAAAACGCAACTTTGCCTTCTGGTTCCTTGAAACCTTGGAACTCGATCCCTAGGGTCCATTCAGGGGCGGGTTCCGGACTCGCTCATCTAGATTCAGAGGGGATGCGTGCTTAAGTCATCAACCGATCGCAAGACTGTCTGCAAAGGCCGGCATTAAAATATATTCGATCAAAAGCACTCCGCCAAACGAAAACCTTGTTGCAAGCAACACAGTTGCACAGGACGGAGATGAACTCCCAGCCAATGAGATCCAGGAAGTCGGTGGTAATTTCCTAGCCAATGGGGATGCTGCATCCACACTTCGGTTCTGATTTGTAGTTCGATTCAGGTTCAGTAACTTGCGGCTCGCGGCCATTAGGACGGGTACGTGTCAACTGCAGCCGCCGTAGGTCAGAATGGCTATTCTCCAGCGTTGGCCACCGTTGGGCTAGCTCAAATCTTCATTCACTTGCCAGTGAACTGAGGGTCCGTGGCATCCAAGGTGTCAATAGATCGCATAATATCGAAAAAGACCGTTTTATTATATTTATTATTATAATTTTTATTTATTTATTTATTTATTTATTTATTTATTTATTGTTAATTTCTTTTCTCCATCAATTTTTAGAAGAAAAGACGCTGCTCTTCTCTACAATATGGAGATGGATGAAGACTCCTCCCAGATTGCTGCAGACGGCGAACCAGACGGCGATTCACCATTTGCAACATCCAGTTCGAATTATTTGGAACAGAGATCAGGTCCCAGTTCTAGTTCGAGGGCTGCAGGCAGGACCGGGAGGAGGAATTTAAAATCAGCCTGTCAAAACTGTAAAAATTCAAAAAGAAAGGTTAGAGAATTCTTTTGAAGAAATTTCAGGAGGAAGAAATGACGAAATCCGTTGTTTATAAACATTTAAGAATCGAGAAAATACCTTATCGGTATACTATCTATTCCTTCCATTTATATTCACCAGGATCCGTATATATCGTTTCAAACTCCATCGTGTCTTGTTCATTTTTGTCTAACTAAAATATAGTGCAGCGGACCACCGCCTCCTTGCGAGTATTGTCAAGGCATGGATAACACTTGCGTCTTCGATGAAACCGCGGATCTACGCCGTACGGATGCCCAGCAGCGAGTGTTAGAATCACTCATTGACGACTATCAAAAGCTCAAATTCATCGTGGATCAGCTGAGAACGAGTGACTCGGAAATCCTGAGCGACAAGATCGTTGACCTCATTCGTTCTGGAGACAAATTGGACGCAGACTCGATAGTCGCTTTTATCGAAGAGAAACTCGGCATCAGCTATCAAGCTAGCGCTGCTCAAGACATGGAAGGGGATCAGGATTCAGAAGCAGGACCTTCGTCTACATCACCTTCATGACTGCATACTACGAAACATGCTAAACTTCAAGCAAAACCAACATATCTCTCACCGGCTCGACAGGTAGACATGTGGTTATAATCAGATGGAGCAGAACCTGTAGCCATGAGATACTTGTTGCACCTCACTTCTCTGGCATCGCAAAGGCCAAGAGTAGAATGCGATTCTGTACCAGGCTTTGGATCTAGTCTACCGAATTCTCCAGTAATACCTTGATCAAGAATTTACTCGGAGAACTTCTATTATCAAAAAAATGGCACCAGGAATATATGATGAAATATATATATGAATACCTGAATGCAGCTGGTTCCCGAAAACTAATGCCTCCTAAACGGACAACATATCTAATATAGTTTTCCATAAAGAACTACAACAACATTTACGAATCGCACATAACAGTTAATTTCTTTAAACATGCAGCTCATATTCACGACTGGGCTGTTTTAGTTTATAAGAAGTACCAACAGCTGGTTAGTAAGTGGGTTGTGCTATTATCTATAGCTGGTTTCGCTAATTTACAAACAGAGAGACTTGAGCTGAGCATGAGAATGTTTGGATTGTGTATGAGATTGATGATCAGTATCGCCATAAAACGTAACAAACACTACTTATATAACACTAGTGTATCCCTTCAGGTCCGTCCTCCGACTCTATCAATTCCTTCACTTCCGGTTCCAATATAAAATTTGCATAAGCCTTATAATACATACGTTAAAGAAAAGATAGATGGGGGTCCTCGGTTACATATATAAAAGTCGAATCCGCAGGCCGCAGGCTGCAGGCTGTATATTAGAATCGATCGTGTAGGTTCGAATAGATCAGCTAACGCACTCTTCACAAAGAGGAAGAGTGGTAAGCTGGCTTTATGTCGAAATTCAAACTTACCACATGTTCCAAAATTGGAAGTTTGTGATTTGCAAATACCCTTTAAGTCCTAAGATAACAAGCCAGATAAGGCGACATGAATGGACGCATGAAGACATAACATTAGGCAAGGAACGAATTCCCTACAGGGTCTCGACAACTCTAGTTAAGAAGCCGCTGTTGCATTAGAGTGCCGCCTGTGGGCCCTTCCTCCTGGGCTCGCTTAAGCGCGCTTGCACTGGGATTGTCTGTTCGGTTGTTTGGCTGGGGACTGTTTCCTGGGGTCGTCAAATGGTGCACTGGCAGGTTCGAAATGTTTTCTGATTGGCAGGATGCAATCACCGATCTTGCGGATGAGCACCATGTGCACTGTGCAGATTGCAGAGGCTGGAGGTCTGAATCTTGCCATGCAGCTCTGGAATTCTGGGCCACCGAGAACCCTGAATACTGTGCCAAACTTCCTAATATGTCGCACCCTACAGACCCTTGCGCTCTTGCCGTTGAGTCGTATGGCTTGGAGCTCTCGATTCGGTGTTTGGAAGTATCCACAGTGCCACATTTAGATGGTTCGCATGCACACAGGATTTGGTGTGCCACCCGTCATCCCGTTCCCGGTGGGCGAGAGTCTCTACGCTTTTACCATTTGACAGTTGCATTCCGGTGCTATGCAGGTATCTCAGATCTGCCTTCCAACTTCGAGCGTTGATAATCTTATTTGGCTCTGATTGTTCACCGGGCACTGGACAGCCACCTCCTTGAGGATCCTGGTATCTCTGCCGCCGATATGGCATGCTCTTCGGTATGTGGTTACCGAATTGTTACACAGGCCCGAGGTTATTCCACGGCGAGCTCGAGTTTTGATTTGGTTTTGCTGTCATTTTTGCCTTAACTCCGTGGGTCGCTGTGCACTTCGCAGCATTGAGGCTTCCGTGCATCGCGGCTGGTACCACGGCTGGTACCACAGCTGGTTCACGAGACAAATTGAGGCCATGGACGACTCCACTGCGCTGACTGGTTCCTCAGAGTATCGAAATCCAAAACCTTAAGAAATGATTTATCTTGAACATACAGCCTCCTTAGCAATACTCAAACATCCGTCGTCGGCCTTATCATTCCATAGAAATGAACGCCACAAACCTGCACCTTAGTCAAAACTCTACGTGACGTCAACCAGTCGAGAACACATTGCAATGAAACTGCGTTGCGAGGGAACCCAGCGACAGAAAGAGAAAGCCAAGGCTCAGTCTCCCACTTCGGTAACCTCTCCCAATGAGTTCTAGGCACTTTAGCCACGAGATGGTTCTCGATGCGACAGTGTGGAGTAATATCCGGGTTATGGCGGAACTTGACTGGTTCGAATCGAAGGGAGGTTCCTGTGCCCAGTAGGGGTTATCGAAAGAGTAACTCTAGCGCTCTAAGTTATCTAAACTCTCACTTAACATAACCCTATTCTTAACCTTTCCCATGGCGAGAAATCACGATCGACATGTTAGGATGGGGTTTTATGGCAAGTTGATCCAAATATTTCTAGATCACTATGCTTTTGGACATTTTAAATTTCCCACTCGGTAGCTGCCTTCCGGGTATCCCAGCCAAGTAGACGGTATATAGAGATATATTATATGAGCAAGACCGACCAGCCGATCCTCCCCAGCATCTTCTCGTAACTTTTACCGTTCTTTACATTTTCATTCTCTTCCTTCGTCGTTCCTTTGGTATAGTTTCTAGTTTAAACATTTAACCTTATGAGAAGATAGCTAGTCGAGATTTCAATAGCAGACATGCATTTCTTCAAGACTGCTATCGGCGCTGGTATTGCTGTCCTCGCTGTGCCAGCTTTAGCTCGAACGGCCCAGGAGATCGTGAGCGATATCAAGGCACTTACCGAACGTACTTCAACAATAAAGGGTTCGGCGAGCCAGCTGACTACCGTCAGTGTAATCCAATGGCATCGCAATGACGGCGCTCTTAAGGTATGTGTTATTCATATCTACTTGGAGAATGGCTGTGGCTAATACCTGCATTTATTGAAATATATAGACTACAACGGATGGCTACAATACCATCATCGAGATGATAGCGAGAGATATCAAGTACCTCGCCGACAAAAAGACGATTACGACTGACGATGATGCGAAGAGTATCTCGGCCGCCTTTAACGATTTCAACAATGCGCAGGGAACCTTGACCAGTGTTATGAAAAACAAGTCGGATATAAAAAATGCTTTTCCACCTCTTGGGAAGCAGATGGGTGATATGATGAGAGGTTTCCAGAAGGCGTACGAAGTAAGTCCTCAAATTCAATTCTCTCTAAAACATCATATCTTCTCGTAGTTTGAGTCTATGGATTTTATGGAAGCGTGGATTTTCTAATTTTTGGTTTGATAGGGCTATGTGATTGCATTGAGTAATTATGACGCTTCGCCTAGTAAGGGCATGAACAAGGCACTCTATAAGGACAAAGCTGCATTGAGCCCCCAGCTTGCGCTTGTGTCTGGCACTTGGGGTTAAGATATACCTCAGATCTCGTAGCCAACCTTGCAAACCTACAAGGAGGGAAATTCTGTAATATATGGATATGATAACACTTTTAGTCTTATAAATTAACCATATGCCATTGAATACATATGATAGGAATTATATCAGATTTCTATCGTATATAAATTAAAATTGTACATATTGTTATCAGATTCAATATGCATATAAACGATAAAGCGAATGCTAGATTGTCGTGCAAGTCTAGATGAAGAGCCTGTACCATATATACATCCTTATAGCTACCGCACTGAAATACTTCGAGATAGCTTTTCATTATCCTCTGTTGCATATTTTTTTCATAAATTTATCTATTCCGTGTGGAATTCTCTGAGTGCTTCTGTAGCTTCATATACCCAAACTTTTATGGTTTAAACAAGTATCTATACAAATTATGGACATCTGTTAGCTAACATTAGGTGCTCCCCCACCTGGGTACCCTGGTCGTATCGTGGGCAGGACAAAAACGACGTTGCTGCAGCGCATCAGCCTACTTTTGTGTTGCGCGTCCCGCTTCGGTGCTTGGGATCATGACGACCGGCGTTCACCCCCAAATCCACAGCACCTCATCCACCAACCCGACCAACCAGCCATCCATCTACCCAGCAGAGCCCGTTTACCACCACCACCCCTTCCTCCCTTCTACCAGCATCTCAACTCTTCACCGTCGCCCTCGCTCACCCGGTACGCTCTCTACATTCGCCATGTCATCCACCGCGCTTGGAATCCAATCCGAAGAGGCCCGTCTCCTCGAGGAAGCTCGCGCGGTCGTCAAGCAGCAAACACGCCTCATGATGAAATGTCTCGAAACACCGGGGAAACTAATGGATGCGCTCAAGTGCAGGTGTGTGCGCACCTTTCATCTTTCCCGAAAGTTCGATATTAAGTAGAATGAAATAGAGCTTATCTGATCAACCTTTTTTTGATTTGCTAGCTCGACATTGGTATCGGAGCTTCGGACGAGTAGTCTAGGTCCAAAAATGTACTATGAGCTCTACATGGACGTATTTGACGCCTTGCGTCATCTCTCGGCTTTTCTGCGTGAAAGTCACCCGGTGAACCATTTGGCAGATTTGTACGAGTTGGTTCAATATGCAGGTACGAAAGCAGCGCGACGGCTGAGCTAGACCAATTCCTCCTGCAGATTTGGAGAAATACGGGCTGGCGAGAGGGGTGAGAGAGAAACTGACAAAAGTCTTGGGTATCAAGGGAATATTATACCGCGGTTATACCTGATGATTACAGTTGGAACGGTGTACATGAGCATCGAGGATGCGCCGGTGAAGGAAATTATGAAAGATATGATGGAGATGAGCAGGGGCGTTCAACATCCGATTCGGTATGCGCGAGATCGAAACGCGACAGACATTTGGACTATAAAAAGCTAATACAAGGCTTTTTCAGAGGGCTATTTCTACGATACTATCTTTCAGGACAGGCAAGAGAGCATTTACCAGTCGGAAGTGGAGACGGGTATGTCTATAAGGAAACCTATCACGATACTCTTTATAGGATTTGACAGATTTGGTGTGGAAAATAGACCGGAAGGAAACCTGACAGACTCGATAAGTTTCGTACTGAATAACTTCGTCGAGATGAACAAGTTGTGGGTTCGTTTACAGCACCAAGGCCATTCGAGAGAACGAGAAAAGAGACTGCAGGAACGAAAGGAGTTGCAGCTACTCGTTGGCAGTAATTTGGTCAGACTCAGTCAACTAGTTGACCTACAGGCATACCAAAAGACCATTTTACCACCGTTATTGGAGCAAGTTGTACAGTGTCGCGACAAGTTGGCACAAGAGTATCTTCTAGAAGGTTGTTGGTCCAGGCCACTCCATCGGTTGAATATTGCGGCTAATGAGGAGCATCATCCGTAGTGATAATACAAGTTTTCCCGGACGAATTCCATCTACACACGCTAAACGAGTTTCTATCAGCCACGGCGAGACTAAACCCTGATGTTAACATCAAATCCATCGTTATCGCGCTTATGGATAGGCTATCAAGTTATGCATCAAGAGACGCAAGCTCAGAGTCAGCTGAGGATAAGACCGAAAAGGAGCAGGCCGCCGTTGAAGCTCTAATGGAGAAACTCAAACTGGAGAAGGAGAAACCGAAACCCGAACCTGTTCCGGAGCCAGAACCACCCACTGCCTCTACCACGGAAGATGACTCGAAGCCTGCGGATGGTGCGGAAGATGACAAGCCGAAGGAGGAGGCTGGGGAATCCGCACCGGCAGAAGAATCCGCTGAGGTTGATGACCGGCCAATATTATCAAGAATAAAACTATACGAAATATTCTATCAACAAGTTGTGAATCTTGCAAATTCCCAGAGGCTACCCATACAAGATATCACTGCACTTCTCGTTTCATTGGCGAATCTTGCCTTGAATATTTATCCGGAGAACCTAGAGTACGTCGACCAAGTTTTAGAATATACCTTACAAAAGGTACAGGAGCTAGCTAGCTCGGCAGATTTACATCTACTCGTCACGCAGCAAAATATCCTCGGGGTTTTGCTTGCGCCCCTTGGCGCGTACGTTTCTCTGTTTACCGTCCTGGCATTGCCGAATTATGTTCCACTTTTGCACGCCCAATCATACCAGACACGACGTGCCGTCGCTGCGTCAGTGATCAAAACTATCCTCTCCAACCAGATCAAAATCTCTACAGAAGAGCATATCCAAGGAGTTCTCAACCTAGTTCAAGTCTTGATCAAAGAATCTGCGCCACAGCAGACAATGTACCCCGGAGCGCAACAACGACGTCTCCGAGAAACCGATAGTGATGAGATGGTTGAAGAACAAGGCTGGCTTGCTCGATTAGTTCACATCATTCACAGCGAGGACAATGATGTGCAGTATAAACTCCTCCAAGCTACGCAGAGAGCGTTCCAAGAAGGTGGTGATAGAGTCAAATATACTACTCCAGCGTTGATAACAGCCTGTGTCAAGCTTGCCCGAAGATTCAAGACCCGAGAGCACTTTGATGACGAATGGCAATCTAAATCTCAGTCGTTGTACAAGTTTGCTCATCAGATGCTAAGTACACTGTACACTCGCGTCAATTGTGCGGATCTATGTCTTCGATTGTTCGTTATGTGCGGACAGATTGCCGACCAAGGCCAGAGTTTTGAGGAAGCGGCGTACGAGTTCTTCGCACAGGCGTTTACCATTTACGAAGAAGCCATTTCGGATTCACGAGCGCAGTTCCAAGCCGTTTGTGTGATTTCGGGAGCATTACACTCAACAAGGAATTTCTCGAAGGAGAACTATGACACCTTGATTACAAAGTGCGCACTTCACGGGTCTAAGCTCTTGAAGAAGCCTGATCAATGTAGGGCGGTCTATCTGGCAAGTCATCTGTGGTGGGCTGTTGAGATCCCAGCCAGAGAGGAGGAGGATGGGAAGACGGTATGTACTTGGATTTCTTGCTACTGGGTTTGAAGTGATTGACTGATTGAAATACGTAGCTATATCGAGATGGAAAGAGGGTGCTGGAGTGTCTGCAGAGGGCACTTCGTGTTGCCGATGCTTGTATGGATGCGGCTGTGTCGATCGAGCTCTTCGTCGAGATACTCAACCGATATGTGTACTACTTTGATCAACAAAATGAAGCTGTAAGTGCACACCACCCTGAGCCTGTGATTTGAAAGAAGGCGCTAACTAGGTTTGCATCATAGGTTACTGTCAGATACATTAACGGATTGATCGAGTTGATTCATTCGAATCTCGGTAACAATTCGGATTCTGCGGCGAACGAGAGTCCAAAAGCTCACTTTGAGAGAACGCTGGAGTATATTTCATCGAGGGACTATGAAGGTGTGGTTACCGATATCAGGGGATGATGAAGCGGATTTCCCCCCCCCTTTCTTTTGACTTCTTTGATCACGGTGGATTGTCTATATTACATATTTACATTTGGAACTTAAAGCATAATGCGTCTAATCTTGTCCCTTCCCACTGTCTCGTTCCTTAAGCTAGGTTTTGTTCGTTCCCTATTTTGATACGTAGCTAGTGCGTCTTGTTCTCCTTTTCGCATAGCTTCATACCCGTGTGCATACGCACAGCCTTTCGGTCATGTAGAATATCAGCCTTTTACTCTTTGCAAGAAAACCAAAAAAACCTCGTTATCCCGCCCCGTAGCAGCGAGCCAGCAGGTCAACCTTCCACGATAGTACCCTCTCTACTTCTTCGCAATTCTAGCTTTCGGTCTTCTCCATGTCTCATTGAAGCCACCTCTGGGCGGTGTATCCGTCGGAATCCTCATCTCCATTGGGAAAGTGCCCACGCCCTTCTTATCGATTGCGATTCTGTATAACCGTTCGTCGCAACGTTTGAGTTCCTCGCATGCGTCGTGAATCTTGTTGTACTGTCGTTCCAATTCTAGTTCCCGTTCACGCTTTTGCTTGTGTTTGAAGAGGAGCCAAGCTTGTTTTATCGTCCAGTGGCGGAGGTTCCTCATATAGGAAAATTTGAAGGGACGGCCGCCGATGGGGTGGGCTAGTGTATAGTTTATCAGGTCTGAAGAAGTGGGAGATTATTGTTAGTTAATTGTGCGTATGTGTGTATGTGCGGCATAGTGTAGTATTTTTGGATAAATATTTTGAAGGGAGCGTGTGGTTTGGGAGGGTATACGCACCAATCTTGGGGTCACCCTCTTTCTTATTCTTCTTTTTGCGAGCATAGGTGCGGACCTGGGTCGGCGAGATGGAGAGGGACTGAAGGGCATTGTGGAGGGTTGGGAGGGTGGATGGGCGGATAGGTGCGAGGGAAGGTAGCCTCGAGAAGAGGATTGAGCGGTGGAGGGGGGATATCGACATGTTGGGGGGTGGTGGGGTGTCGTCGTCGTGTATTCGAGGTTTGAAGTTCGTGATAAGAAATTTTGGAGTTGAGGCTCCGAAAAAGCCAAGATTAAATCGATGCGCAACACAGGTTTGCTGTTGTATTTCCTTGAGCTTCTCTTTGTCTCAAGGCGACCCTTCCGAGCGATAGGCTCATGACATTACCATGGATCAATCTTCACAAAATGTATAAAACTACAAGAGTGCACCTATTGCAACTGACCATGTCAGATCAGCCAACTAGTGCAATGATACCCGTTATTGTAATATTTGCCTTAGCATTTGAATTGGAGCTGGATTACTTTGATCATTCATGCATCAATTATCCCGGGGAATATCACACTGGTTCTCTACTCAAACATAGATTCGAACTAGAATTAAAATTCAGAATAATGAATAACTATCCAATTCGCCTCTTATATACTTATACAAACGCAACTAAATTTTACCACTTTACATATTCCTACCACCAGTAACCATCTATCCTCAAAGGGAGCACCTGTCAGCAATAGAAAAACACTCCAACCGTAAAAGGGTACCACTCACCAAAACATGACCGGTAACATAGCTCATTAAAGGACTGGCCAAAGCCACAATAGCGCCAGCAGCCTCTAATGGTGTTCCGCCCCTCTGTAATGGGATCTCCTTGAGACCGCCTCCACCCGCCGGGCCGCCGGCTCCGGGAATACCAACCGCGACCTTCTCATCACCGTAGACTGCGAAGCCGCCGGCTTCTTTAGACGCTGTTAAGCGGGTTTGCTATTCGTTCAAGTTAGTCATGAGATTTATCATTGGACCTAGGGGGAGACATACGATGTACCCATAAGCGATAGCGTTGGCGCGGACGCCGAATTTTGGACCCCATTCTTTCGCACTGAGGTATTATTAGCTATATATAAAGATTACTACCTCACATTGATGTTTGGCGGGCTTACATTGTCTTTGCCATTCCGGTAACACCCGATTTGGCGATGCTATAGTCTAAAAATAAATGATGAGTTCGAATTCACTGAGAGACCAATGGAGCATGGGAGCAAGGAACTTACTCAATTGTCCCGCATTCCCGTTCACGCCAGTGGTGGACGAGATTGTGGTGATTGTTCGGTTCTCGCCGTCGGTCACGCGGAAATAGGGTGCTGCAGCTCGGACGAGCATGAATGGTGCTTTGTTATGTACGTTAAACATAGCATCGAACTGCTTGTCGCTCATCTTGTGGATTACTTGACGGCGATACGTTAGATAATTGAGAGAATTTATAATTTGTGGCAAAGATGACTTACCAGCATCCCAAGTGAATCCGGCTAACGTATGCATCATATAATTAGCTTGAACTCGAGATTTTAATAACTATTTGAAAAAGTCTCACCATTGAGAACTAAATGATGTATCTTTCCACTACCGAACTCTGCCGCTTTTTTTACGAGTTCATCGTTGTATTCCTAAGAAATAAGAACCAATTAACAAAGGACTGATCAAAAAGGTCTCGTTATATTAATATCCCAATAATAAGCTTAAAACAAGCGATCAATGCAGCGGGTTTAGATCAAAAATAATTCCTGATGCATATATGTGCACCGGCAATAGCTTGGTAAAACTAACCTGACTGGTAACGTCTCCAGCGACAGCAATCGCTTTCCCGCCGCTCTCGTTGATCTCCTTCGCGGTCGCCTCAGCTTTCGCCTTGTCGATATCGCAAACCACAACTTTCGCACCGTCCTTCGCGAACAGCTTGGCGCATTCGGCGCCGATACCCTGGCCGCTACCAGTGATAATGGCAGTTTGTCCGGCAAACATCCCACCTGGGAAGTTCCCAGATATGGGACCGATGTGCGATTGGAGTTGCTTGAGACGGTCGGCCATCGTGAATGAATTGATACCGAATCAAAAGGGTTATGGAAAGCTATGCTATGACGCGGGTGAGCAGCACAGAAAAGGCTATAATTGGGTTGGAGACGTATGACGACAAAGGAAGGAGATATCTACGATGGAAGGAACTCAGGTTTCGGCAGATACTTAAGTCATACTTCGAATCACGGTAAAGCCGACGCTACGCGAAATGTGAAAAGGCGCGGTTGGGTGCAGCATTCCATCCGAATCCCGCGATGCAACAAAGCTCGTGTATATTTGTTTAGCCGTGGCTGAAAATGCCCCGGATTTTAGTCGCACTCGAATGGCAGACTACCATGATTTCGACGACGGCGCTGTGCACTTAATCCAAGGCAGGGTGTTTTATATGTGTCAACGATATAAATTAATACTGTGCTCTTAGAGAAAAATACTCAAGTTCCTAAGTATGTGAAGGTCATAAATTTCTCAGCAGAGTAAGAAATCTCATACGTGTTAAGTTGAAGCCATACGCAGTACCTTTGCAACTCAGACCGCTGGCATTAGGTCGTTAAATTGCAAAAACTAAACATAAATGGTATTTGAAGAAGCAATGACTGCAAAAGTGATATAAAACAACAATTAATAGCCACTGTCTGTAAAATCTAAAGCGAAGCCTTCTCAGCGATTTTAGAAATCGTAAATCCATGCCTCGGAGCATGCACCCTAACAATCCCCTTCTTCCCCTGCACTTCAACCACCATTTCCTTCGAATTCAAACTCAATAACCTCCCAGTCTCCTTATGATTCACCCCAGTATCTATAGGAAATACCGTCACCCCATCCCCTTTCTTCAACCCCAAAGCCTTCCCTATAATTTCACCCTCATCCACCGTCCCCTCCGCCTCTGCAAATGCTGCTCCAAAGATCCTCTCAGCTGCTTGCTCCCCATTTACCTTCTCCGGCGCATGTTCCTTCTCCTTCGCATTCACCACCTTTGTAAACCTCTCCATCCAGGCATAAACCCTCGGAAACAACTTGGCGCTGATAAACTCCTCTGGCAAGGCGCCGGGAATCGTTGCGATCCACTTGATCACCCATATAGCCTCGATATCCGCCAGCATTGGACCAGGTGTACCGAGCACCCACTCCCTTCCGTCCGCCAACACGGACGATTCGAGTAAGGCAACCGCATCCCTAACCTCTGTTATATTCGTCGGTCGTCGCGCAGCTTTCTCAATAATCGGTTTACCACCGCTTCCTAACGCGCCGCCTGAGAACTCAGCACGATCTTTGAGGAAGGCTGGGTTTTTCATTATCGGAAGGGTCGGGGGGAGACTTGTCCCCGCAGCTCTGAATATGCCGCTATCCATCATGAAGAATTCAAGGAGGCGTTCAATGGCCTTTTGGTCGCCTGTGGAGGCGGAGATGGAGGGGTGCGATGCGGAAGGGGGGTAGAGTTGTTCGAGTTTAGAGATTATCAGGCGGGAGTCGAGGTAGACATCGCGACCGATGGAGAGGATTGGGATGCGGCGGTAGGCGATGCCAAGGAGAGCGACATCGGGGCGGGGGAGGATGTTTGGTTGCATCTGTTCATTATATCATACCGTATTAATGAGACTGGTTTTTTGTATTATAGATGCATGAGACTTGGTACTTGCGCATTGTGAATACGGAATGTTACGTAGGTTTAGGTACCATACTATTCTCCTCGCCACTGGGGAGAAAACATAGTGGTAAAGAACGATTGGGAGGTCGGGGGCCGACATGATGGGTGACTGTTGCTCGACAGTGCAGTGATGCTCTTGGATATGAGCCAAGCAAGCTATAACTGTAAGAATTCAGTTGGGTACTCGTCTTTCGTCAACAGAGATCATTGGAAGATTGAAGGCGCGGAAATATTTCTTGATAGGTTAAATATGCCCCTTCCCGCGCGGGGGAAGGGCAATTCAGGCCGCGGCCTAAGACTCGATGGACCCATCCCTACCGGCTCAAGCTTCGCATTGACGTCGGTAGTTGGGAGTGATGAACCCCCATGCCATGTGTTCCCGAGGATGTCGCGACATCCCTGTTGACTGGTTTTGGCCGGCATTCGGCATTACCGTTTCGGTCTATTGGTGACACAAAACAGGCTGCAGATATAAATACCACTTTCCAACGCATCCCGATCAATGTACCTCTGCGATGGTTGTGTATCTTGGACTGCACTTGATTCGACGATGAAAAGAGAAACCACAGCTATTTCAACGGTTCTTATTTACGGTTTTTAAGATAATTTTTTGTAAAGAAAGAGAGTGTATATTTTTATTAGTAGATGAAACGAGTGAAGTGTATGTAGTCCTAAAATGAAGGGTATCAAAAAGAAAGAAAAGAATAAAGCAAAGAAGAAGAAAGAAAGAATTATCAACATGAATAAGAAGCGAGCTCTGCTCGGTAGTAGATAAAACAAAACTCAGGATATTTTTCTTTCTTTTTCTTTTTCGAAGAATTAACAATTAACAAATCAATATGTCGTAAAACACCACGCTAATACATGACAACGAGAACAAATGTTTTTTGCAAAGTTCTAATTTCTGACCGGCCAATCCATTGGGGGAGGAGGTGGTGGTGCTAGCCCTCCCATAACCGGACTCCTGCCCCTAGACGGAGCACCGTACGATGTCTCCGTGGCAGTGGTAGCGCTCAAACGCTGCTGAATCTCCCATACGGTCCTCCCATTAGCACTCTCCCTAGTCCCAAGCTTCAACTTCTTATACATCGGGCTCTCTATTTCCTTTGCAATCATCTGTCCCCTCCCAGCCTGCATCGCCTGTCCGTAATTGATCTCTTGCGAGAGCCTTGCACTAGGGGGCCTGCTAACTCCCAAATGGGAAATATGCACCGGTGGCTTCTCATCGATTATAACACCAGCCATCATAACAGGAGGCTGGAATGGTAGGTTCTTATCGAACGGAGAAGTGGAGTATCTTCTATCAAAGTTGCCTCGCTTGATGGATACCGGTGGTCCGGTTTCGGGGATAATTGGTGCACCGAGGAGTTTGGCACCCATAGGAGCGCAGAGGAGGACGAGAGCGAGCGCAACCTCGACAAGAGACCATCCCATGCTTTGAAGCATGGAGACATTCATGATTTGTGTTGCGAAGCGGAGACCAGAGGCGACGAGGACGAGGGCGCCGCAGGCGTACAGGCCGATGACGCCTCTGATTTGGGCTTTGCTGAGGCTAGCTTGGAGTAGGAGGGGGACGAGGATGGCGAGGACCATGATGTTTGTGACAATGTTGGACACACCGGTGCCGAAAACCAAGAGGGTTCGTTGTTGGCATGACGCTGCATTTATCGTTAGCTTCTAGTTGATTGTAAAGATGCGACAAAAATAGAGAAACTTACGTTTACTGTTCATGATGTTCCAGAAATCAGAGATGGGAGTACAGGTCAAGAAGAGGGCGAGGATGCAAAAGATGAATGCAATAGTTGTAACCACAAACGCCACTCTCAAGAACCACTTGATCCGCTTCGTTTCCTGAGATATCCTCAGATAAAGAAACAAAAAGCTGTACTTGATGAAGAACGAGCTGAAGATGTACATCAGCTCGAAAGCCATGAACAACTGCAAACCAACTGTGATCCTCTCGAATCGTTCATCCTCAAACTGCTGCGTCGTCTGCAACATTGTGTTCAAATTCGCCCGGCCCAAAAATACAATCTTTGTGAAAATCATCTGCTCCGCAATCAATAGGATTCCCGCCATCACGGCAAACAAATCATCCCACGACATTCTCGCATTAAACCTGGTTCGCGAGAAAAACCTCAGCATCAAAGCTGCAATTCCAATAGTAACAATGAATGGGGTCGCAGTAGCCAGCTGCGAGGAGGATCCGAGTTTGGACGGGTTGACGGTGGTCGGTAGGTCCCAGTTTGTACCGCCGAAGGAACGATCGTCAAAATAGTCGACGAAGCCATAAGAGAGGGCCAACGCCGAGGCGTTGTAGGATGGTTGAGCTTGAGCAGCTGTCGTTGTAGCTGTTGTTGCTGCTCCGGCTGCGTATGCAGCGTCGCGCTTAATACTGTCCAGCAATGGAATATACATTTGATGATGAGTTAGAAAAGAGCGTCGGTTCGTAGGGGGGGAAACTTTTTTCCCCATAAGCTGGGTGGAAAAAGTTCGTATATATAAGTTGGGTAGAAACGACGAAACACCCTATAATCCCCCCGCCTCAAGGTCGACTAGTTTGTGGCCGGCATCAGAAACATTGTACCATCGACGGAATGAGCGTGGTGAGGCATCGAAATAGACGGCGTGATAGACTGCTACAGGAGAGGATGGCAGTGTCGTATACTGCGTCAAGCAAGCAGTGAAAAAGCCCTCTGCCTATGCTCCTCCTCCAAACGCTGCCAAAATGGGCACAGCTAATGCAGGTTCAGTATGGGCAGTGCAGTGTAGTATTCTGAAAAGGAATACACCAAATTCATTTGGGAGTAGTCTTGGTTTTGAACGGACGAAATAGTAAAGAATTCCTCTGTCGTACGGCGACATAGAGGACCTGCCGGGGGAGAATGGGACTAGTACCCGGGGCGTTCGAGATAGAGACTCCTTCGTTCTCAACTTGGTAAAGATCATGCTCGCCCGGACGGGGTCAAAAATATTGCGTAGTTGGCCGATATAAAAAGGCGGTGGTATCGATATATCGAGTAAGTGGTTCCGGAAACATGGGCAGATAATAGCTGGGTACAAGACAAATTCCTCTGATAAAACAGCTTTTGGAAACAACCCACACCCGGAAAAGCGCCGCCATGACGGACACGCATCATCGGCTGGTTTTTCCTTTCGACATCTATGAGGTTTAGTCTCGGGGTGGGCTGGCTGTTCGTCTCGATAAAACTCGTGGTGTTTCGAAACTGTTGGAGTCGTTTCACAACACTGAGCACTGCGCGCAAAACATCGGAAAACGAACAGCCTTCGGTAAGCTTGGCCCCGAAGGCAATCCTATCCGCTGCTGAATTTTTACACAGGGTTTTGCATTCCATGGTTCGAAAGTCTGCGATAAAGATTTGTATATTGACATCGTGCATGATTAATATTCGAAGATCAAATGAATTATTGGTTAGGTCACAAGCGCTAAGAATCTATAGTACACCTTCCTGTCGAATTAACCTGGCCACCGCCCCAAAAAAACTCCAAGACCCAAGGATATGCAGGAATATTAAGAACCTGAGACTGAACGTGCACCCAAAAAGACCAAACTAAAAAAAGGATTATATAAATAATAAAGGAATCTTCGCACCGGCCATTCACAACTCTCCCTCTTCCCTATCATCATCATCTTCAAACTCTCCTTCTTCCCGGTCATCCATCGTCGCAGCGCTTTGTGAAGTATCCGGTAATTTGGAGTCGGAAACCGGTGCGTCCTGCATATTAGTGCCGTTGCTATTCGGGAAGCTATCATGGTCCTCAAAGGTGAGTTTCGTCGATGGCAAGGATTGACGCGTTCTATTGCTGTTTGTGTCCTCAGTTTCCGGAGTGGTAGGGTATTTCCCATCGGCGTTCTTCAAAGGGTTCGTTCTATTCTTAGTCAGCTAAAAATTCCCCAGGATTTTAGTTATTTTTGAAGGATATAAGGTAACGTACTCGTAAAGGTCTGCCATCTGATTGCAAGCCTTCTTGATATCTAAAAGATCTACTCCTATGACCTTCCACCAGGGCCTACCATCCTTGCTATCCTTGAAAACCGTGTCGTTAAACTTTGCACTCATATACAAAGCCGCCCCCGCGATAGTCGAAGCCGGAAACATGAGACACAGAACCGTAAGATGTGAATCATTGATAAACGCCCAAGCAGCTTTCATGATATCCTTCTCTTTTCTCCCACTATCCTCAACTGTGATCAATTGCAAGTAATCCTGTAATAATTTGTACGGTTTCTCGATGTTAAAATCGTAGCACAGCGCGGCGAGCATGTGCTCTTCGGTGAACATTATCGTATCGTGCCATTTCCAGTATTCCTTGCATTGTTCGTCGATTATGATCTGATCGTTCTTCTGTGCCGTTCTCGCAACTGCTTGGATCAAGTCGGATAACTTCCTACAGTTCTCCTCGACCTTGGTTGCAAGATACAGCGCTGTTGCTGCAACGTTCTAGAACACACGGAAGGAGAATATTAGCACGATAGTGGTCCGACTATGCCCCTCCCTTCCCCCCTTCGTTACATGAAACTGAGAGAAGTGGGGTCAAACGGGGAAGAAAGGAGGTCTCTTACGTAGTAATGAAAGTCTCGTAATGACTCGCGCATGAAGAAGCGATGCAGGAAAACTGACGCTGTTGCCAACGTCAACTGTGGCAGCTTGAGCTTGATGCCGACTTGCAGGATAAAGTTACATCCCTTACTCCGGCCCTCACGCTCCTGCTGCACGGTGATGCCGCTCTTGACGATCGAAGGCGTCCGTAAAAGCTCCTCGTCAGTGAACAACCATTGGTCGTACAGGTCCGAGTCTTCCATCATGTAATCGTCGTTGTCGACATGAGAATGTGGCGCCAGTGTGTTTCGCATAGCAGTGCTTGATGGCATCTCCTGGTGTGAGGCTCCCTGTCTCTTTCTCTCGCGCTCTCTCACTCGCTCTCGTTTCGTGGATATCGTCAGATCATATCGGTACGTGGGGCGTCGTTATATTGAAGGAGTAATTAGCTGCTGGCAGATGACGAGAGAAGTTGGGAGCCGCGAACAGAACGACGTCGCGTTTTCAAGAAACTTGAATTTTTGCGAACAACACAACGCGACTGGTTTAATTACGCGGGAGAACATTTCAACTTGAAAGGAAGAAGCAATGCTACCAGTTGCGAGAATAGTGACCTTATAATAAGATAAAGATAATTAACATGCTAGAGTAAATGATAGGGAATTATATGTACATATGTAATATGATCAAATGGACAAGGGAAGGAGCGTGAGCATGTGTGCAAGTGCATGGGCAAGGGGGCGTATATTCTTCCAACGGATGCTTGTCGACGTCACCAATAATATCAATGGAGGATGGCATAAAAAGCATAAAGTACACCATAAAACGCTCTGCAAGGAGTCAAATAAACAACTAAACATGATACCCATTACATTGACCAATCTTCAAGATAAACCCAGTGCTTATGATATAAGGAAAAATAAGTGTACGACAAGATCTCCAAGCTAATGAAACGCAGCCCTGAGTAAAGTATAGCGCGGCTCTAAGTTGAATGGCCATTTCCTTAGACAGTCTCACACCTATTTGGCATCGCCAGAGCTAGAGCCTTCACCATTTGTAGGAGCAGATGCTGCGGCGGCCGCCGCCGCCTTTTGTTGTGCCGCCAATTGCCAGGCTGGAATCGCGCTCCTTCCCCCGGTAATTGATCCGAGAGGCTTGCCACCCAAAGTCTGACCGCCACCGTTCACTTCTGCTTGAGGGGCCGGTGTGGAAACAGGCGCGGGCGAAGGTGCAGCAGAAACCACTGATGCCGAAGGTGGGATAAAGTGCGCCGGTTGAGCTGGTGGAGGTGTGAATCTTGTGGTTGCGCTGGCCCTGTTTACGAGAAGTGCTTTCAGAGACTTGAGCTCTGCCTGCAAGTCCTTCAAGCTCGCCGCTTGGCTCTCCTTCTGCCCTTCGAGTGCCTTTGGTATCAAATCCTTCAAATTGCGAACCTCGTCGTTCAATCGCTTGGACTCCTCTTCTCTCCTCTTGCTGGCCTCCTTTAGGGTCTGGACGACTGTTTCCACCTCGTCCAAAGCCTGGTCAACCTTGGTGTTTCTCTTCTCCTCGGCTTCTTTGAGAGCTTCCGTGTCGGTCTTCAATGATTCGAGCAGAGAAAATGCGTCGGCAAAGGCGGTATCAATAGCAGCTTTGTCGGCAGCGAGTGCTTCAGGAGTTGGCGGTGCGATCACCGGGACCACATAGCGTTTTGCGAGTTGGTAAAGACCGTACCCTACGGATCCCGATACTGTAGCCATGACAAACCAGTCTCTCCAGTCTCGTCCAGCAGGCCTGAAAACACGGTTAGTAAAACGCAAGATTGTAAGCTATGAGATTTATAAGTTTGGCAAAACATACTCTTGCCTCTGGACTTGGTTAAAGTAGCCTCCACTGCCATAGCTCTGACCAAATCCAGCGGGTCTAGGCGGCGCAAATCCAGATGGGGCGCCACCAAAGTTAGGTATTAAAGAAGGATCGACTCCAGTTCTCTGCAGAGCAGCAGCAATCTCTTCAGGTGTGAGGTTCTTGGACTGTAGGAAAGCGATCCGCTTGTCGAGAGAGCTTGTAGCGACCGAGGGGTCTTGGAGGACTGTAAACAATGTTAGATGCATTTTTAGAAAACTTCGAACTAAACGGGAACAAACATACAAGTGATCTATTTTCAAAAAGATATATGTTAGTATATGGTTAACATTTACATTAGTGTCTAAAATTTGAACTTACAGCGCCTTGAATGAGATCTTCCCTCATGATGGCGGTAGTTGTTTAGCGTCGGTTAGATTCCAGAGAGTGTTTCTTTTGCGATGGCGCACGCGTCCGTCAGGGATTTGATATGCTTGGATAAAACGACCACAAATCTTAGATCTTCTCGCAGGTAACACGTTTGTGAATGGTAATACTCGTCGGTAAGAGTCGTCGGAGACCGAAAGAGAGGTAGATTGAGGATCTGCCGGGGATGTAGGCTGGAGGTGGAGGCGGAATGCAGAGGAAGGCTGGTGGTTGTGGTTTGTTGTTTACCGGCCCCTTTGCGATTCGATTGTCAATCAATTTGAACGTGCCAATGAAAAGGCGCCGCTGCCATGTTCCTTAGCCGAGGCACGGCGACGGCGACGACGGGTCAGCTTGTAAACATGATCTTTAACAGGTATAGACCTCCGAAGTCCGATTGAATATGAAGACTTCTAGAGCTTCTACTATATCGGTACCATGATGTAAAACTACTAGTAATCGATCGAAACCTCAAAATCAATCATTCCGGTGGGTGTACTACAATTGTATACAATAATATATCCCGAGGTGTCAAGGTCGTTTGTCTGCCGTGTTGTTACCTGTGTTGCGTGACCCTCGGGACCAACGTCATTTCGACCTTCTCGAATTCGTCCATACCAAATTCCATTGTTGTGTAAACACATGTTCACTTTGCAACGTAAACCTCTCGCGATGAGCTAGTCTTTTCGCGGTCTCGAACGACTTTCCTCGTTCCTGATAAGGTCATCAATATACGCATAACGAGGTACTGTCGAGAAGAGGATCTTCTCGTCCAGACAAAGAGATTCCTACCTTCATACATTCTAGACGTTCGTTCTTCGAATTCTGACCTTCTTCTCATCGCACTTGGCAACATTCACAACGATACAAGAAAATATATCGTCAAGTTAGCACGTGAAAACCGCAAAATGGTACGACACTTCATAGGTTATATTGAGTAACATCAACTAATACACTCGTCTCTAAACTATAGCCTACTGTCTCTGGCAGACTACTCGGAAGCAAGTTCAGCGTAGCCTACAAGCAGGCGAGCTCCAAAGCCGCCCTAAGGGCATACGTCCAAGCAGCCCTTGCTATCATCCTCTCCATCTGTCTCTTCGGCCTAGCTTGTTTCGCCTACATCCTCTTTTATTTGAAATACATCCCTCAAGTCGGTCTTGAAACACCCATTCATCTCGACTACGGCCAGGCACAACCCCACGCCAAATCCAGTCGAGATGACATATTTCTCCCTCACGGCGTCACGGCCATTCCTTCTGGTGTCTTGATGCACAACCAAGCCTATGACGTTTACGTTCACCTCACTCTCCCGACGTCGCCTCACAATATGCAGGCCGGGAACTTTATGATCAACCTGACGCTTCTTGATGGGATGACGGGAATTTCAGCACAGTACGCGACATCGAAACGCCCCGCACGCCTGACCTACAGGTCCGACATGATTACCACCATGGACACTTTGATGAAGTCGCCGTTCTACCTCTCCGGAATGAAGAGAGAACAAGAAAAGCTAAAGGTTTTATTGATGGAGAAACAAGTGTTTGCGAAGCATATGGTGCCGACTCATTTTGCGATGATAGTTGGTAACGACCACGCAGTCGATAAAGCGCCTGAAATTTATGAAAGTACGGTGTTCTTTAAAGCTAGATTTAGAGGTCTCAGGTGCGAATCATCTCCCTTTACTTTCAAAGAGTCGCCGTGAAAGTTGTGGCTTAGTACGGCGAACTCGCTAACAGATATACTCATTCGCTTAGATACTTCATGTACAACTACCGTTTCGTCGCCTTTATCACGTTCACGGGTGCATTTTGGCTCACGGAAATGTTCTGGGCGATAGCAGCTTGGTCCTCCATCTCGGCATATCTATTCACAGAGGGCGAAGAGGGCGAAAAGGATAAGGATGATGATGACGTTTTTGGAGAGAAGCCTGCTACTACGGCGCAATCATCAGAATCTGAAAGACGCGGGGTTCACCCACTAGCTCCCGTCGAAGATGACTCGGAAGAGATACCCCGCCCTAGAGGCGGGGTATATGCTACACCCGAGGCGACACCGGCTCCGGAAGGTGAGCTGGGTGATGACGAGGATGACGATTTGGATGATTTGACGAACGATAGGAGTGATGAGGGTGGGAGGACGCCGACCAGCATTGATGAGAATACGATGCAGGGAAGTGCGCAGGATTCGGGGATTGGGACATCGATGAGCGAGCAGCGTGATGAGGGGTTAGTTAGACGGAGATCGGGGAGGAAAGAGTGAATGGATCAATAGTGATTGAATAGGCAACCTTTTTAATGGCATTAGCCCTGCGAATTCGGGATTTTGCCTGTTCACTTTATGGGATTTTTCTAAGACTTTTTAATATTTAAATTTTCTCTATATTACAGGAACGTTTCGTGCTGTCCTTTGGCAGGATCTAGCGAGATTTAATGATTTCAATATATTTGATACACCCCTTGTATCGTTGATCTTCGTATTTAAGAGGAGCCGAAGCATCTAGGTACTAGGCTACGAAGATCGTATCTACTTTGCCTCGAAACTAGGATCTTCTCGAATCAACGATAGGTAGACACCCAGTGTTTACACGAGAACTTGAATTTTGTATTGCTGGGTCGCATCGTCGAGTGTTATACCATTGATATACCACTATATGACTAACCAATTCTAGGTCGATTATGACTGAATGAATACGAATTCAATGCCGTCTCCGAAATCCACAAAATATTTGCCATAACAGGATGAACAGACTAGATCTAGAGTGGTACATCAAACGAAATACAGCGCGATTAACACTGCGCTGTGTGAATTCAGGCAATACTTTGTGTGATTAACCATAAAATTCATAGCTGCACATCTTATAGCCTGTAACCCCTCGCTTGTGAATATCACAGTTTAGAAACGGAACTTTTCTCAGGCAAAATTCAAGGAACGACTAGAAGCGTAGTACTATCGCGTGATCCTGGCATCTCACCAGCATCTGCAAAGTAGATCGAATTACTTAGTAATATTTTACACAAGGGACCTGTTCTCTAGCCTGATTTTTGCGAGTTTTGTTGACAATAGCTGCTCACACTAGCTCTCGATCAAAGATGTTGAACTAGAACATGCAGTACAGGGTCCATCTGACCTATCGATATCGACAAGAATCAGCCTCGTATCGCTCGGGTTCGGCGTTCCCAGAAACCCACCCCTTTTCGTTGCGCTGCTCCCTCCAAGAAATAAGCGAACGTCCAAATGCATCTCTGAAACCCAGCAGCTCGCCAAAGATAGGTCTTTGAACCTGCAGATGTCGACGAACCCCAGTCCCCTTTTCTACCAAAAAAGCGCCACATATCACAGGAAGAGCGAGATGATTAAAAAAAAAAAAAAAATTCCTAAAAAAAGGAAACGGGTCCACCCGCCCGAGATATAATAGGAGTATTATACATATCCAACGGGCATGATGAGGCTGTTAACCTGCATTCTTGGAATCAGGCTGAAAGAAAAAGAAGGAATAGCATTGCACGCCAAAATACTTTGTCTGGTACGACGAGTACTAAGCAAGAGGAATTCATGACGTTCGTTTAATTGCAGTCCGCTGCGACCGGGAAATACCCTGTTCTTGATGTTCTTTTGAGAGCCCGTTTTGGGAAATATCGCGGAATCTTGCGAGTTTGGGGCAAGGTCAGGGGCGTAATATTATCGACGTTATTACTTGATCGTTGACGACCACGGCGTTCATAGCAGATGAAATCCAGTTACCAGTCCGGATTTCAATATCAATACGTACTTTTTTTTTCCTTTCTATTTAACAAGTCTATAAAGGGGTACAGTAGAGTTTATTCTCAATATTTATTACGCAAGAGAAATATAGTGAGGATTTTTTGCTAATTATTTGTGTAAGGGAAGCTAGAAGAACTAGGAAGTAAGGTGAGATAAGGACTTGGCACCTAAAATGAGTGGAAGATTGCAGCGTGAGCTCACGCAGTTCAATGAGTATACGCTGCTATCTACGTACAACGTTACTCAAAGGATACATCTCCAGATTCCGGTTTGCCTTCTCTCTGCATGTTGAAATTCAATAGATCAAAATATCTTACCGCAATCTCGCGAAGGTGCGTTCGGAAAATTACTTTGTCGATATATATAAATAAATATAATATTCGACGGAGTGCTGATGTGTGCGCCAGTGTGGTGGGGGAGAATTCCCAGTTTATGCGCGGAAACTCGAAAATAAAGTATTTAAAGATTTTTTTGGATGATTTGTATTCTTCAAACGATGAGCCGCCGCCGCTTCCGCCTGCTGTAGGCAACCAGGTTTAGAGTACCTTTTAGATCGGGGACTTGAATTGAAATCGAAACTAGACGTGAACAAGTTTCTTGTTCTTTTTCCTTTGAACAGTTGGATGGGATGATGGTCGCGAGTGGGGAACGTGACTTAAAGTTTTGCTGTAAGGGGAGAACCGGATCAGGAGGTGTAGTGCACTGCAGGTGCAGCAGAACCCTTCGCTTTGGTTAACCTGCTTGCTTGATGACAGGTTGAAGAGTGAACTACCAATCCCCTTGCAGAATTGGCAACAGTTTTGAGATCTTGAGTTTCCCAGTGTCAAGGGTTCCACTTCCCCCCCCCGAACTGGATACACGAGATTTGGTATGGGGATTTTGAGAAATAAAAGGACCTGGATAACGGGATTTCGAAATTTTAGCAATCTCTGATCTTGAGTGGTTTGGTGCACGTATGTGCTCTGACTCGATCTGGCCGGCGACAACGGCTGCCATGGCTCTATCTGATAGGCTTCTCAATATTTCTTGGGTGGTGTCTGAGGGTATGACATCTTTGATACCAGATACTTTTTATTAATAAGAGTTTAAAATTAATTTTCCGTCCCCCTCATTACGCGATGCTAAGATATGGGAAAGCGCTGCCGACGGACGTGGAGGCGGCCGGTCGATTCCTACGTAAAAAAGATTGTATTCAGAAAACTCCTAAATTGATGTTAGATGAGTCAGGATGCCATCGATCTCGAGATCGCCATTACAGGCTCGTTGTTTGTTTATTTTCTATGGGAAACATTGAGGGGGTTAGTTTCGGTCAATCCATTGATCGCTTGCTTGCAATGTGGGGAGCATAAGCATTGGGTAATGAATATGACCCTGATGAGATGAGATGGATGTGTAGTGAAAATGCAGCTTCTACATGTGGTTTCCCTTGATATCTGAAACGATAAAGGGAGGCAAGCCCGGGCTGGTCGATCGATAAAGACATAATGGGCAGCTAAACTCGGTCTCAGTTTTTCGCCATCGATTAGATAGAAGATATGCGCATGCAGATACATGTACAACTCGTTCTGGGGGGGCGGTTTCTCGAATCGAGTCTATGCAGGTGGAATATGCACCTTGGTGCAGTGAGCGACCCGTTCGTGAAACTTGCCTCGCAGGTATCTGCGAATACAAACTCGCAAGGGCTGGGATGGATTTGTGGATTAGCGAATGGCAAATGCTTGCACGACATGATGGCGCCTCGTTCTGGCAGCCCGCTTGAGGTTGAGACGTTCTTTTTAGTAAACGGGACACAAGAACACTCGAATGTGTATATTTAACAGCGGCTCGTTCAATCTTGTGCGCGAACCCTGCGAAGTGTGTGGATCCATGGGAGTCGAGCATGTGCATGCGGCGACAAGAATGAAGGAGAAGGACAGCAACAGGGACAGGGACACTGCAGCATGTCGGCTGTCAGTGGTGCCTGGGTCGCAAAAACTTGTTTTTGTTCGCGCGAGTTAGGAACGTTGGATCTACGGGGCATGATATTTCGAGCCTGCGTGCAAGCTAGCAGAGCTAACAAGATTCCATGTCCCATGCAGGCGGTCGACGGAAGCCTCGAAGGGGGGTTCAACCTCAAACGATACGGGGTCGCACACCTGCTTATAGTTGCCCGATAGGCGGGGACCGCGGGGGGTGCAACACAGGAATAGCTCATAGGATGTGGATTCCGATTAAAATTGAACTACGGAACCATTGATCGGGACCTGTTTTTGTCAAGGGGTCCCAGGCCGGCCGGCCGATGATGATGAAAATGATCGAATTCGGTCGGCTCTCGAGCTCTGAGGAGAGGACTGCCTGTTGATTAAGCTAACGGTGGCCATAGTCGATAGCTAGATAAAATTATAATGCGGCGATAGTGAAATGCTAAAATGACAGAGCTAAGCCCCGTCCGTCCAACGCAGGAGATACTTCCACTTCTTTGCAATTTCGTTCTTTCGTTTCGGTATCTCCTCTGACGAGAAAAGACAGACATTCACCTTTCTCTTTTTAACGTGCGGGGGTGAAATTTAAATTGTTATTGATTGGTCTGAGAGAGGTGAAATTCCTCGATGTTCCAAGCACAAGCCCTTTTGATCATGTTTTCTTCTTTTTAGAAACAGAAACATACGTTACCACTTTTGCTCTGTGCTTGCTCACTTATATCTGTGTCAACGCCCGCCCGCCAAAGAAACAAATGAAATCCTACCCAGGAGGATTTCTTAGTTTATATTTTCGACGGGTCCCATCTTTCTCCACTGTTCCTTCTCACCTCTCTTTTTTTATTTTGCCTTCCTTTGGGAATCGAACCGATTCGACATCTATTTTTCCTCTTGTTGAGAAAGCTCGCTTTCGGACAGGGGAGGCAGTGTCTACAGGAAAATTCTAGCCAGTCATCGGCGTCGAAGAGGGTCTTTTCAGCTAGCGCGCCCGCATTTTCTGGTCTTGTGCAGTGCAGTGCCTCATCCCATACGACGGTTTTGCCTGGCCCTAAGCGGACCACCACGGAGAGCAAGGACGAAAGGGAAACCCTCGAAACCCAGCCAGGGCTGACTAGCAGTATTATATCATTGATCGTACACGCAGCTTGCGAGCTTAATATTCAGGTACCATTCCCATTTCTCTGCTTTCTACCTCACTTTTCACCGCCCTTCACAGGATTCTAGTCTCTGTTTGAACATTCCTTTCCCCTACCTTATTTTACAACATACATATACATTGCATACAGTTCGCTCCTTTCCGTTTCTTGACATATTCCCTTTTTGACCTGTTCCTTCTTTAACGACCTGTCAAAAAATATTTGTGGCCTGGACGCTGCGCTCTTTTCAGCAAGAATTGTCAACAAACGTTTCGTTCTATCTGTCGCAAAGAAACTATTCAAACTTCTAGTTTATTATTATACTTGTTTCCTATATTATATTTGTTAATTTGTTAATTGCGGAGCACACACAGCAGCACTCCGTACAGCGCCACTGATTACTCTGCGGCTTGTCCAGCTAACGCAGACGTTAGCGGTTTGAAGATTCCTCTGGGTCCTTCGGAGCATTGACCTGCTTAGCTGCTTACCGCTCACCCCGAAACCATCATCCTTCTGCGCTCTCACCTTCATGCGCCGGACACCTCGTTCGATATAGTTATAAGGCTATCCGCGGAACTACCTCACAACATCAAGTATTCTTTTTTCTATTTTTTATTTTATTTTTTAAGCTTTTGGAGACCCCTTTCCAACGTCAAATCGAACATTCGAATCACACGCCGTTCAAGGAACATCCAGTTTCTTTCCTCTTGGGAAAAAAAAAGGTAAGGATTTTCTACCAATCAGCACCCTGTTTCAATACGTTTCGGGTTTCAACAGCAGGGAAACAACTCCACTCTATCCGAACACGCTCTTTTTAAAACCTGGTCCGGCCGTTTATTTTCCAACCTTGAAGCCGATGCTGCGAACAAATGTATCGGTAGATTGGAAAAGGAGCTGCTCTATAACAGCGTTTTAGCCAGTTTGCGTGCGCCTGTCGGTTCAGCACCGTGCCACAGCCACAGGAGGTGATCTTCTATTTACCACATACGAGCTCTATCAGAAGCTCGAATGGCATGACATGGCGCCGACCGAACCCCGGATTTTGATATATATTCGACGGGGCCGGAAGGCGGTGTAATCCCTAATATATATTGTATTGCATTGCAATCTGGATCAGGAATGGCACCCTGCACCGTTCATATCAGGCTCAAAAGTCTCGAAGCCCCTCCTCCGTTCGTCCCCTTCCTTTCACAAGCCAGACACATGAGACTAGTCCTCGATCCATTCAACGGTCGCGATCTTCGGGTCCTCCCAGATTTTCGAGCCGTCGCATCTCGTCCGTTGACAGGCTTGTGAGCTTCCTTTTTTGCATAAAAGTCACAATCAGATGCCTGTCATCCGAGGCCTCTTTTGAGACTCGGAACAGGATAGTGCTTGACGGGCCAGGCCAGGCACCATCGTAACGCGCGACAACCCCAACATTGTTAGCAACTTTGGGTCATTTCTTCCCATTCACACACGACTCAAAATCGCGATCTTGTGCCAATATCGCTGCAACATTCTTTTTTGCTAATGCTAATTAATATAAATTGTGAAGCTTGTTGGACAGGTACCCCTGAGTTTGAGATATCCTGGGCCCCGGCGCCTGCATTGTCTGTCGCTATCATTCCAGCGTGCTCGAAGAGAGAACCGCAGACACCTTCCATAACATCGGCCAACCGAAACGAAAGTCGGATAACCTTGTCCCACCACTTTCCCTCCCTCTGGACGCTGCCATAAAAGCTACCGCGAAAAGAAAAACAGGCAAAGTGGGACAAGCTTGGCCTGCCTGTTGGATATTCATTCCGACTTTGCCAGAATAATAAATAATAAATAATACGAATTTATATCTGGTCGTATAATTTTTTTGTTGCCTCGAAAATTTTTATAACAACTTGTCGAAACCCAGAATAACTGACTATTCGACGTTGGTATTCGTCTCTCTGCCACTTCCCTCCCGACCAGTACATAACCCCGTTGAGTTAATTATTCTCCTTCGGCATGACGAGCTTCGTAACGACCGCTACAACCATGTTCAGCAGGTTTCCTTTACGGCACAGCAAGCCGAAGGAGCCTGAAATCGGTTTCCCCATCCTGGTGGAAAGCTCTCGCCCAGATGTTCTACTCATGCGGAGCGAGACCAACCAGAACCATCTCTCCACTGGGTATGTGTTTCCTTTGCAACTTCCGGCATAGTCAAGTTTCCCTGTTTCGAAAGATTCATGCTGACACAGAACTGTCTCGACCTCAAGCGGTTTCAACGGAACTCTGAAATACACCACCACCCCGAATTTCAACTCGACGCCAATCACCCCTGCTATCAACGGCCCTCCATCCTTTCACTCAGTGCCCCGCCATCCAGCCTATTTATCCAGCCTGGGGTCCACAAAAAAGAGTGCTTTCACCAGAAAACCTGTCAACTCTGCCCCGCCTGCCACCATAGGCCCCAAAAGCATCGACTTATTACACGCCGCCCAAGCTACCCGTCAAGGACACGACGAAATAGACACAGAAGAAACCGAACCGAAGGAAGACCTCCCACCTCCGCCACCAGAAAAAGCCCCGAGGCTTAGAGACTCAATAGTTCCGACTCTCAGCGCACTCGATAGATCCTTTTTGGGAGGTGTATGCGAAAACAACGTTGAAGAGGAAGACGAAGAAGAAGCAGAAGCCTCGACCAGATCGGATCCGCCGACGCCCGTTCCTTCAACAGTACCAATTCCCTCCAACACTACAGCATCCAGATTACCGTTACCGCAAGCCCGAAAACCATCATACGAACCCGAACCGCTTCGACTCAGACAAGCAGTAGCAGCAGCAACACCAACACCACCAACAGTAGCACCACGTAAAAAATCCCCACCGCCAATCCTGTCACCGACAGGAGCGCCTATGATAGAGCTCGCACCGCTCACACCTATTTTACAAGACAACGGAGACGACACCTCAAGCGTGCTAATGTCGCTCGTTTCGGAATCCAGTCAATCCTCGCCACACTCCCCGAAGGGTGGCGAAGCGTACATTGCTCTTCTGGAGAGACAACGGGACCAGTTGATCGCCAGACAGAGACGGACGATGACGCAAATCAAAGAACTGCAGGCTTGTTTGCCACCTAACCCTTCCACTCACAATCTCACGCAACGTGCACAGCTCAAGGACGAGTTGAGAAAGTTGCAGGGAGAGTATGACGGCCTATCGAGAGATTTGTACGAGAAGGGCCTGATGTTGCATCGAGCTTGGAAGAGACGAGATGCGGATATGGGACTTGAGGCTCCCGCTGTACTCTGGGTTCGAAGAGTCGGTGGTCCTTGAGATCTCGATCTGCCTACGACGTATTACAATACAGCTGTATTAATTCTAATGTTAATATGGTGTTGCGTTCGGCTCTTTCGTTGCACACGCTCTCCGACTTGGAAGGATGGATCGTCAAATACGAGCATTCGCTTCCGTTTAAACCTATTCCCTTTATATATCTTTTCTCTTAGTATTAATCGGTTTCATGCATCCTGGTCGTTTTTTGATATCGGCGTTTTGCTATCTTTTTATACTACTTTTTCCTAGCGTGTGTGATTTGCATTTAAGGCTCTTTTACGTTTGGTTTTGTTTCGGTTTCTTTAACATGTCCTCGCGAGAAAAATAGGAGTTTATGGGAATCGATATCTTGGTTTTTATATCTAATTTATGAATACAAGTTTATAGAGAAATAAAATATATGCGTATTGTGCCATTCGTGACCTCCTCGGGCTCGTTAATAAGCCTTGGCAAATTGAATAATCTTATGGATTCAACATTAAGGTTAGGATTTGGAGACCAGAAGTCTCTCCTAAAACGTAAGGATATATAGTAACTAAAAGTACATAAAAATGGTAAGGATATATAGCGACCACATAACATTTCTAGTCTTGGAGAGAATTGCTTAGAGCACTAGAGTCACAGCTCAAGAGACGCTTGAGACACTCCAAATGTCGTATGGAAATGCTGCCACTGTATCTGGCAGTTAGCACAGTGACAAAGAGGTTTCTCATAAATATGGTCTTTGAACTGCTGCTTCTCGTCTTCCTGAATTTCACTGATATGAGGGTCGCCAATTGGATACCGGGCACATAACGAACCCAGGACATCTCGTGTCACAGCGCAGCACACAGCCGACAGTTTTCCGTGATATATTCCCACGACCAAGTCGAACCAGAACAAATCGAATGCACGAAAGAATGTGAACGGTGTCGCCATGGCCGCCGCATATGCTGTCAAATGGACCAAAATGTTCACGTTTATCTTCTGAATCCTTGTTGAAAGCCCCTCAAGCATCTCTAGTACCCCTGCTTCGAGCAGCGCGACGAGAATACTCTCTAGATATCCACCCTCTCCTTCCTGCCTTGTGAACGCTGGATATTTGTTTATATAATGTACGACGATATCGAAGCGTCTGGAGAGCGCTGAGATTATTATCGGGTGGAATGTTTCCAATCCGTCGAGAGGCTCCACCGATTGTAGATGTCTGTACAATATACGATAGGAGCCCGTGGGAGACTCCATGTAGTCTACCAGTCTTGACAGAGATAAACCCGTCGATGCAACGGTATTGTCAAGCTCATCGATCGAGTGGAGGTTGCCAAAGACAGTCATGAGCTGATATGGATCGATATGGGTCCATTCCGATGAGAGAAGTTGCGGGAAGGTCTGTTGGATAACTACCGAGCTACCGATTTCCTGAGGTGAGAAGAAGCACCCTATCCGCATATTCTCAAATCGGAGGGCCAAGTATGATTTTGAAATGATGGGGAGTATCTTGTTTGAGGTTTGATAAAACATGCTGGCCATGAGGATATCCATCCCGCGAATATCGGGGAAACTCATATCCTCGCTCTCCACATCCTCTTCAAAAAAGAATGGGAGCGCATCGAGGGCGTCGAATAGGTTTCGTCGGAGGGCCATGTGAACACCAGTTTCACCGAGGAGGTTCCGCTGCCAGAAAATTCCTGGTCTCAAGTGTAGCATTTCTCGGAGAGGGGAATCGTAATTGCTGAGATAATAGGCTCGATGCCATACTGGATCTATACTTTGATACGTATACGTCAATTCGGTTGTCCTTTTATTTATCGGATAAAGATTATGCATTAAAAGGTCGAAGATCCCTATCCTTTCTTCTGCGGTTAGGAAATCCTGGTACTGTGGGACGCAAACGTTGATTCGGTTTGAGGGTATCGTGGCAGCCTTAATGTAGAGAAATAGCTGTCCGCAGGCCTTCTCATTTTGAGTAACATTTGCTAGGTATTGAGGGTGAGCGAGGCGGGCGGCATTTCTCATCTCGAGCACCTTTGTTGTATATATTTCTGGAGATGCAGTCATCAGATTCATTAGTGCAGAAGCTTCGTAAAATCGGTTTTTGCTGGTATAGTATTCAACCACGTTCTCAGCTTCTTCTCGGACCCTTTGTAATGCAAGCTCGAGATCGAGTTTACGAGCGTTCCTAGCCGCCCTAAATTTATCGAAATTCATGTAAAGTAGGGCTTTGCCATTATAGGGATGATGATAATCGAAATAATTTATCACGGTGCATTTGGGCATTCCATTGGTTGCCGGGATTTTGAAGTGCCAATCGTCATAATCGAGCAGCCCTGCAAGGAGGTAAAGTAGGCAATCAAAATCTTCAATTCTAAAGAATATTTTTTCGTCAGTCTAGAAGAAACTATAAACTAGTTTTGACACGGACATTTTCACCGTTGGTCTGAATTCTATTTTGACCGCAAGAGGTTTTGGAATAGTATCGACGGTTCCGGCTTCTATACGTTCGGAGCATGGATGTCTAAACTTGATACACCAATCGCATTTCTCTGGCCATTTTCTGTCTGCGGGGGTGCACTATTTACCATATGTCGATTAGCTACGCGATCATAATGGCTCATAACTGAACAAAAATATAAAATATATTAGAGAATTAGTCGGGAGGGTCTATATAGAACTGACTCGTTTCTTTTGCTTGCGACAGTACACACATTTCCGAGCCATTTTTATCTGCTGTGCATTAATTTACACTACACTTTATTCTATTCTAATGTCGCTAATTTGAGGAAGACCCGATGCTGGATATTGAGATAAACTGGTCAATTCTGCGCTCGAGCCGTCTAATCGGTTGTACAAAAGCTTCTTAAGATCTTCTCAAAAGTTACTAGAGCTAGTTGGGAAGTCAATCTCCTAACACAATAAAGGACGACACTCAGAAAATTTATTTTGTAGATATTTGTGGTATCTTGGTATAGGGTAAACCAGCATGTATAATATAAAGTTCTGATGCAGTTTAAGGAAGTATTTAATGTTTTAAGGTCGAGGTAAGCACTAAATAGATTTATAACATTGGATAATCGCTGAATCTAAAATAAATCTGAATTTCTTGGTTTAAAGAGAGAATTATAAATATGTCGTCGGCTAACGCCATAGTTTTTGTTGATAAGAGAAGCTAGTTGCAAATGGGAATTTCCTTTGGGAATACGATTATTTAAATAAAAAATCACGGTAACAAAAAATTCAAAGATCTTGCAAGATCTTGAGCATGAGAACTCGGGCGCGGAACTGGAGACCCCGTACGGATTCTGCAGCCACAAAACGATAAGCGGCAGGATTGGAGGGTGAGAAAGAGGTGTGGTAATGTGACCCGCTAGATGAAAGATCGGAGTCTCGAAATGGTGGACAGCAAGCGTAAAGGTACTGAGAACTAAAAACAAACGGGGGACCCTTGAAATTTCATGAGGGTTGACAAGTCGAGGACAAGCAAGGTCCAGGATCAATCGCCTCGTCTTGGTAGGCACTTGCATCCTTCAATGCAAAGTGCAGCAGAAGTGCGAAATATATTTTCGCATGTGTTGAAATGCGCTGCATATCTGCGCATTCCTAACGCTGGACTGGAAATGAGCCCACAGCAAGTTTCGATTCGAGAACTGGTTTTGGAAGACGAGATTTGGGAAACATCTAACGAGTCTAGACTCGTGAAGAACGCTCAAGTTCAGATGGGCTTGGGCCCCTTGCGTATATGGATGTTCGCGATCCCGAAGTCAGTTTCCGAGTTCACTCGTCCACCTCCTTAACCAATTAAAACCGAGATGCACAACATTGCGAATGTCAAAGTTTCGCGCGGAGATTGGCTAGGACGATGCAGCTCAAAGAACACCGCGATAGCCGGTATCTCTACACCCCTTTTTCAGATACGCGAAGTGGCAAAACGATTCAATAGTCTGGGGCTAGGGCCTCGGAACAATTCATAGATCAATGTGCTGGCATAATTGACACTCGCCCGAGAAAATGGTAGATGGGTGTCCAACTAAGGACTTGCAATATTACAGCTTTCATGATCTATATATGTACGTATGTAAACGAGGAGATTTGGATTGTATTTTTTGTTCTTCTTTTTAGATATCGCCTTTCGAAGTGTATCTAAGATTCTTCGATTTTCTCTTGCCTCGCAAGCTAGGCGCCGGATTTCCTCACCAGCTGAAATTTATCAGCCTTGTTGCATATTATATCACATTTTGGCTGGGTTGCGTCGCTGCAAGGACACCCGAAAATCTCCCTCAGAACTGGGAATTCTTCTCAATATTCATAAGCTCGAGTATTTGGATTTAAAAATTTTGGTGTTACTTGTTGGCTTGAATATTCTGGTCTTAATGTTCAAAATTTCTTTCTTTGCCATTCATAAACATATCATGATATCATATGCAGGGTACTTTACATGACTGACAAGTTATTGATCCACCCCATAGATTTGGATACGGAATCAGGCTGGCCTCAAAAAAACCTTCCTCTATAATATCCTCTGGTAACCTGAATGTAAAGATGAAATACGCCCAATACTTCTCACAATTATCGCAATGACATCGCGCGAGGTAAGAGAGACCATCGGCCATTTCCTTAACAATCCTCAGAAATTGCCATAAGTCTTCTTTTCCAGCGTCATCCAAGACAGATCCTGAGTTTCCTGGGTCGGTATCGTCTGGGGCTTTGGACTGATAGCGCCCGCACAAGGTGGGTATGACACTCTGCCATAACATACAACGAATCTTTTCAGCTGCCACCCCCATCTTTCTATTCCCCGGTTCACTGTCCGACTCGAACCAGGACGAATTCATCCATTCTTCGAAAAAAGACGGACTTGCGAACTTGGCGGCGCAGCTTGATAACCCGATGAGAATTCTGGTATCTTTTAGACTTCGAATGGAGTTTGAAAGAAGATTCAGGAGCTTTGGTTCCTGCATTTTAAACGCAATCATCGCGATAGTTTCTAGTGCGCCTCCCTCGATATTCGGTTTTGCGAGAACCGGGTATTTCTGCAGAATGTATTCTGTGATGTCAAGATATCCAAAAAGAGCTGATAAGGTCACGGGGTGTAAATTTCCGATATTAATGCTGGGTAGGTTGCCTTCCATATACCTGCAAAGGTCGGATTTGTCAGCATCGGAGAGCGAAAGAGGAAGAGATGCATGGTGTGACCATGAATGAAATACGGTATGCATAATTGTCTCCACTTGAATAAATGAATCGAGTTCCCCGAGGAGGACAGCTAATTGGTATGGCTTGAGGAGCACCCATTCTTCTGACACGAGTCCTGGCATTATTTTTCGAATATTTTGAAGACTAGGAACTTCTGTAGAAGAAACGAAACAAGGCTTTCTATGCATGATGTAGTAATTTTGTGGGTCGGCTGAGTTCCAAGTAAGGGAGTTCAATCTTTTATAGAGGATATAGGCGTCGAAGATATCCGCTCCACGGAAGTCAAAAGCGGAGTAAGTGAGCCCGTAGCCCGCCAATGATGTTTCAATAATAGCCTGTGCATTTGTCAAATGGTGACGCAAAGCAATATGAACTCCGGTTTCGCATAGTAGATTTTTGGACTCCACTATAGTTAATCCACAGCCCTCACGAGACAGATGGCGGCTTATCTGTTGCTGAATTACGTTATCACGATGAGCGAGAAAGAGGGCTCGTTGCCAGATTGGGTCAATCATCCGATACAATTTGAGAATGATTAACGATCTTGTGGATGGCTGACAAAGCTCAAAATCCAATCGCCGTATGAGTTTATCAAGACTGGATTCAGCCGCGATAATGTGATCCAAAGTCGGCAGGCATATTGGAATATGATCGTGAGGAATTGTTGCCGCCTTTATATAGAGTAATATTTGACCGCAGTTCATCTCGTTGAGAGTGAGCGTAGTTAAATATTGTTCTTGTAACCGCACAATGTTTCTCTTTCGTAGAGCTTTGGTAGTATATGAGGTAGCAGAGGTTCTCATGAGGCCCACGAGAATGGAAACCTCTGAAAATCGCCGTTTGCTGTTATAATATTCGACCATCGGTACTGCCTCTTTACGAAGCTTCTCGAGTTCATTTTCGAGGTTTACCATGAGAGTTGTTCGGATGGTATTGAATATTTCGAAATTGAAATCAAGCTCCTCTTTGGCACTTGGGAGGTAGTAAGGTATTGGAAATTCGATCGAAATTTTGAATGGAGCCGTATCTAAGCTGGGATATATGGCCTTGGTATTCGGTATGCTATATTGCGAATCGTCATAGTCGAGGAGTCCAGCGAGAAGGTAAAGTAAACCATCAAAGTCTTGGATCCTATGAATAGATAAAAATTAGTCCTAATTCAGATGTGCCAATGGCATATTAGATGTTGCAGCTCACAGCTCATAAGTAGACCTAAACTCTAACTTTTCTGCAAGAACTTGAGGTATCTTCGACCCTCTTTTATTCTTTCTAGGTGTAACCCGTTCGGAACATGGGAACCTGGAGCTTATACACCAATCGCACTTCTCCGGCCATTGTTTCCCTATCGGAGAACACTTTCCATTGTATGTTGGTTAGGATAGTAAGAAATCCCCGAAATCGAAAGAGGTGTGAAATGTTCGCTTCTCACCCTTTTCTTATACTTCCGGCAGTATGTGCACTTTCTTGCCATTTGTTATTGTATTATCTCTCTAACTTTCTAGATGTGTCGAATTTTTCCCAAGGAAGGGTGAATTGCACCTTGAGGCTCCAAGCCCTGTCGAATAGAATTTCGAATCGAGTTGTGAATTGCTGATGCAAATCAATTCATAAAAAGATTTGTAAACCGGTCCTGGATTAACCTGGGCAGGTATTCTTGATAAACAGGCAGATTGAAGAGATATCTGAGCGCTTCTTAAGATTTGAAAGATTTATGAGACTGTTATAAGAGAAATTTGGGATATGTGTTGAATTTATAGCTAGGTAATACTTGTACCTGAGCATATACGGCGCGGTTACCGGTTGTGCAAATCGAGAGATGATACGTGTACGAAGTACACCCCTTTCCACCTAGAGAGAGGGGTTCGATAAAGATACGAAGGAAGCATTTATATTCACTACACCTCACATTTTGGTTCTAATGTGAGACATCCTCACAATTTAAAACGGTAACGTGGGATACCTCTCGGAGGCGCCCCACGGGCGCGGGTCCGTTAGCTCAAACAGCTCTACAGATACCCGCCGGATTGCAATCATGCATTACATACATTGTGCATCGTGGTCCTGGAATTCCAGCCTACCAGGCTTGAGGATGGGTGAGAAATGCGACAGGCGAGACCGCAAATTCGGCTTCGCACGCGAGGTATCTCACTAGGTTCGTAGTCCGCCAACTCCTAAAACGTGGGGGAGCATGCCCTTCAATTCCAATTCACAATTTTTGGATGTCTCACTTCGAATTTAGTAAGGCATATTTCTTAGCTTCCTTCCTTGCTTCTATGCGCTATATCCAACCCTGGATATCTGCCGAGTAGGGCTTTTAAAAGCCTCAATACCAGATTCGAATTGGCTTAATGCCGGTGATATGGTCGAAATGGATCAGCCTTGTTGCATTTTGAATCCGATTGTGTTGTCGATGTCGTTCCGCTTTCGACTAGCTTCGGAGCTTTGCTGACATCATTTCAGCGCACTAAGCTTCCAAGCTCCATATAAACCCGTCCGGAACCACCTCAAGCACCGCGTCCTCCAGGTATTAAAACGATATCTCGCAAAAAATCTTGATAAAACCACTGAACTCACCATAATGGCAGACCCAATCCGTCCTATTATCGTCGAAACGACCAAAATCATGGAAACCCAACCCCCGCCAATCACTGAGGCGTCAGTTCATCCCATCCCTCCGATTGTATTCCTCAAATGACTTCATAACTAACCCAAAGTGGTAATATAGGATCCCTCTCTTTACTCCAGTAAACCTCATTCTCTTCTCCATGGCAGCATACCTCGTCTACATGCGCTTCAAACCAACCACGATCCCCACAATTGCCGCACCACAACCAATCGTCTTCAAAACGTTCACGCCAAAAACACTACTCAAACACAACGGCACGGATGACCCTCGTATTCTTCTCGCTGTGAAAGGAACCGTGTTTGATGTCTCGGCTGGAAAAATGTTTTACGGGCCCGGTGCACCGTATAATATCTTTGCGGGCAGGGACGCGAGTAGAGGTCTTGCAAAAGGTGCATTGGAGGATGACTTGTTGACACCCATTGATAAGCCGCTGGATACATTGGAGGACTTGACACCTGAAGAGAGGGAGGTGTTGCAAGGGTGGTTTGATCAGTTTGAAGGGAAATATTTGGTTGTTGGGGAATTGGTGAATGAGAAGTCGTGAGAAGCGGTGGAATGAACCTTTGAGCGGGGTACATCTAGTATATGGGAATCTAATAATACAGAACGCTAAACCTAGGAGATTTTATCAACCGCGGGGATATGCGGTCTCGTACTGGGAATATATGGCGATGAAAACTTCAGTCTTGATTTTTATTTTACAGTTTGATGCTAGAATGTTCGCGACGCGAAAGCTGAAGATTGAATTAAAAAACGCTCTGGGGTAAACTTAAGAAAAGTCGTTCATGTAAAACAAAAGAAAAAAAGAACCATTAACGCTCTATTATTCAATTTTGAATTTTGATAAAAAAAGAAAGCAGTGCAAAATATTGTGGCGCAATGAAGAGAAATGTACAAATGAAATAAACAAAGAGTTACTCAAGCGAGTATAACCGTGTATATGAAGCGAAGCCAACCCCCTAAATACCAAAAAAAGATATCGTCAAAAGTCCCATACATAGGAAAGGGTACACCTTCAAACGCCATAAAAAAACACAAATGGGAATTAATCCTCCATGAAGAATATCTCGTGTAATCTGTCGCTGGATTTTGGTAAAAAAGAAAATAAACAAAAAGAGCCAAAATATACATCTTCGGTAGGTTCCTAGGAAGATTTTTAACCTTTCCTGAGGGAGTCGACGGAGAGGATTGGAATCTCAGAGTCTCGGACGTCTCTGATTCCTTCGTTCTTTCGACGCTCGACAAAGTTATCAATCTCGTCAACGACAAGACTCCATTCTGCCAGAGCTCTACCGTAGTACTTCCAGTTTTGAGGGGCTGCTCCATTAGGCAAAAGAGTCAGCGCGGGCGTAGAGACTAGCTTTTTCGGCTGACTAGAAGATTCGAGCCAATCTTGCGTTAAGCGCGGGAGTCTGGGTATGTTGCTGCCCTTGCCCTTCCTTGCATGAGGCGGTCGATCCGAAAATTCGAGCACAAATTTGAATTGCATTCGGTTGCGATTGTTGAATGCGGCGCCGAACGGAATTTTGGCGCTCTGCCAGACATCTTTCCCAGAAGCCCGAGGTGGTACATATGTCGCATTAGTTCCATTTGTCGATCCACGGGAGGTTTGTTGCGGGACTGGCGAGGCTTTGGGTTGTGGGACTACTGATGCTGATTCTGTTTTCAAAGCCTCAGCCGCCCCTAGAAAGTTCCTAAGAAGGGACCATCTTCGCTTGATTGCGGACCCGCCGTTCTCTTGGTTGTTTCCATTGACTTCAGGCTGTGCTGGTTTTGCAGCTGCTGGAGCTGGCCTTGTCTCTGTAGGAGGGAACATTTTGTCAAGGGAAAACGGGCGGCCAAAGCCTGGTTGCGCTTCAACTCGAAGGATGGATAGTTTTCGGTTAGGCGCAGGAGGGCATGGTACAACAGAAGGTCGAACGGTTGAATTTCGGTCCGATTCGTCTCGCATAAAGATGAAAGCTGCATGTGAGTCGTTGAGTCGGGCTAGCAGAGTTTCGAAAATTTCGCTGTCCCATGATGTTGTTGAGATTTCGACACCATCCGGTGTATAACTAACCTCCCCATTCAATCCTTGCCCAGACAATCTTCCAACCCTCCAACAAATCAGCCTCATGTAAAAGGCCCTAACCATAGGACACCAATGAGAGAAAAATCGCTGCCACATGTCGTCCACCAAGAGCCAGTCCAAACACATCATACGCTTTCTCTCTGGATCCTCAGCCAACAAGTCCCAGACCACGTAAATGAAAGAAAATAGTCTCAGTTCCGTCATGCTGTTCTCGTTCTTCATCATCTGTTTTGAAACATCCATCCAGAATGGCCAGTCGATGTACTTAGCACCGTTCTCGGATTGTCGTTCAAATTGATATAATGCTGGAATGCCCTCCTCTAAGAGATCGCAAAGAGAAACGCAAGCAGAATGCTCCACAACCTTCGTGTTCTTCGCCAATGATTTGAGAAGATTAGCAAACGCCGTAGCGAAGACGTCACGCATAGCATCATTAAAGTTCTTATCCATTGTTATATCCTTAAGGAGCGAAAAAATGCGCTGATCCATTAATGGGCGATACATTGTTTTTGATGGTGCTTGTTGGACGGCGTTTCCATTCACAACGTGGGCTCCAACAATGTCGTCGAATGTGACATTGGACCCGTTCTCTTTTGGCGAAAGATGTGGTGGTCCTCGGTGAATCGCAGTTTCTAGAAGCGAGAGAAGTTGGGCTTGTATAAACAAGAAACCAGGGGCGCAAAGTCGGGCTGTGGCAGAGATACCAACGGGCAGATATTCCGCGAGCAATAGATGGTAGTGCTTAACAAAAACGAAAAACATATCTGTCTCTCGACCGGTCCATCGGGGAACCCAGAGCCCTTTCCAGTCAATGTTGCTAGTTGCCACCATATAATTACCGGGTTTCTTGAGCCTAGGTAACGCTGCACCCATGGTCGTGAAGCCGACTGAATGAACAGTGTGAGGAAATTCGCCGATGACGCCCTCCGCTACGGCTTGGAGATCCATCCCTCGCCCAACACCATATTCGTTCAATACTTTGCGCAGTTGCGGAGCCTTGAGCCCGAGAAGCCCAATAAGCATCTCGCTGACACCATTGACAAAGAAGAAAGCATACGCGAGAACCTTTCCAGCAAAATGAACCAGGCCGCCGCATTGTTGTTCCGACATTCCTTCCAGTGTGAATGCAAGAGTGTCCAAAAGAGATGTCGTGTACATTACCTTCATATCGTGTTGCAATGACTTTTCGTAAGAAATTGTCGACGACGTAGAAGAAAGAGAAGAACAAGAGTTTGAGGGGCTAGGGTTTCTTGTAGAGAGAGGGGCAAGCGACGAGGGGGCCGCTCTCCACTCAGGCCGCGACAGGATACCGATAACACCCTCCAGGTAGGTTGATTTATCCTGTACTGGGATTGTATTGGCGCCATCTGCACGGAGAGATGATAATAAAAGAGACCACCATTTGTTCATTGTTCGGATGCGGCGGTCGAGTTCATTAATGTCAATTGGAACGGCAGACGAGATGCCATCGAATTTGCGCAAAAAGGGGATGAGGGTGCTCCGGAGGATGTGCGTGCGTTGTAAGACCGACTTGCAGTTGAATCTAAAAATTATCGATATATCGTCAGCATAGAAGGTTTTCCTCTGATTTGTGTAACATTCGACATACTTGGAGTAATCGCCTTCTAGTGTTTTGAATCCTAACCATAACTCATCCTTCCTAGGGCTCGTATTCCCAAGAGATGATATGCTTATGGATGAATTCGATCTCTGCAAAGACGAGGTGACAACCTGCCCCTCCGCAGCAGGTGCTTTCATAAATGCAACACTTGGCTGGCGCTTCTTCGACTTTAAGGATCGGAAACTAGACGAGCTGGAGGAGGATTGATCCGGGGACCTCTGGAAAGTGTGGCGGCGTTCGAGGACGGGGGCAGGGCGTTTGGGGGTGTGAGATCCAGAGGTGGAGGTTGAAGAATTATCGTCTTCAGGATTGCTGAAGATGGACTCATCTTTACCGTTGGGCGATGGAGACCTGGAGGATGAGGGTGAGAACTCCAGGGAGTCGTGATCGAATTTGGAAAACATGTAGTTGAGGTGAGGCTCAGAAGCTGAGCGGAGTAGAAAACTTGAAGGTCGTGCTTTTCCAACAGAGTCAGCTACCACAACATTTTTGGGCAAAGCTTCCAGAGTCAGCGTCGCCAGGTCCATGGCTGAACCACAACTCAAATACTCGAGGGCCTGGGGCAAGTGCTAGAGAATTAGGGTCCGTTTCCCTTCGGTTAGCCCGTCGGGAGGTATTGAATCGGGACTCGCGCTCAAAATCTGGCAGGCCGGCGATCTGTATTGTGTCGTTTCAGAGCGGTTCTGGTTAAACACCTTCGGCTACTGCTTCATCTCATCGAATAACTCTGCCGTATGCGTATGGGACTGCTCGTTAAAAATTGAAATGGCGCCGCAACCGACTAGTCGTGAGAAATGCAAAGGGAAAGAAAAAGGTACCGCTATCGCAAGGAAACAAAAGATAAAAGAATATTGGGGTCGACGTTCGTACGAATGAAAAGGAAGGATTTTGGAACGGGATCACAAACTTCTGATTGAGTTGGCCCGGCGTGCGCTTACTCAAATCGAAAGGGTCATAGCCTGATGACCAGTCGAGGGAAGGTAGATAAGGGATTTCTTATTTTTGAGGGGGCAACAAACGATGTGAAAATGCTGGTGACAAATTTTAGAAGAATGGTTCGAAAATGATCATGAGGAACGGATTCGAGAAATGAACAATGATTGTGATTCTTCTTTCCGAGAGTTTTCTTCTCGAACATCCAGCGAAAGAATGTGTGTAATCCGTATTTCTATTATGGAGTCAGGCGCTTTGTCGAACGGCTGAGAAGCGTCGTTGAGGCTGAGGGGTGGGATGGTAAGAAAAGCGAACGACCGACAGCAATCCACAAACTCGAAAGGTGACCAGTCCCTCAAACGTCTGCTGGGATGTATCAGACAAGCAGAAGATGCAGACTTCCGTTTCTTTTCTAGTCCTCTCAACCAGATGCTAAATCGTGTTCCTTTGTTTTCTATTTGCTCTTCGATTCGCCCGAGGCTGAGCAGGGGAAGCACAAGAAGCTCCCCCCCAAATTTTAAAAAAACAGCCCAATTTGCGCAAGCGGAAGAAACGTTGTGGGTATCTTTTTATCGCTTCGTTAGAGATTTAGTGCGGTGGCCAGGGCCAGAGGTACCTCGCAGACGAGTCTTTCCCCACCAGAACCAGAAATATTGAATGCGATGCCGAGATCCTGCAAAATTTGTGCAATTTTGGTAGCAAACTTTTTTAAGTTTCCTTGCAGACACTATAATACGACTCACACCCTGGGCAGATGTCGACAAGATGCCTCACCGGGTAAGGATCAGGATTTCAAATCAACCGATCGAAAATGATCGAACGCCCACCGGCCTGTTTAAGAGCAATTTCTTCAAAACCAGTGCCTTCTTATTCCGTGACTTGCTCGAATGGAACACGCAGTGGTGGAGATCTTGAACTTTCGCCCGAGTTTTAAGGTTAACTTGCAACGAGCGGGAGCGGGTCCTTTGCAAATATTCAAGAATTGCTGTCACAACCAAAAAAAACAACGGGCCACCCGGTGGATTGGAAGAAGCACCGGAAAGCTCGTTTATCCGCCTGTTCCGTAGGCTCCAGAACCAAAAACGAAGCTCCGGTGGGCCCGATGAGGTTTGCGATTGTGTTGAATTGAGAGAAAACCCTTGAATCACGACTGAAACGATGAAGCTGACTGCGCTGCTAAGAGAAGAGAGGGCTTCAGGACAACTTTTAGTTGGAAATAGAAAGGACGCGTTCTCCTTATTGCGTGATGTTGGCTCTGAACTATTCTGTTAGCTGTCACACCAGTATTGATATTGAGGTATCCGGACGTTTCTGCCCGTACTCAGTGCTTTCGAGCCCGTGCATCAAATGGCTGCAGGGCCAGCACACTATTCAACAGCTGCATTGACTTAGCGACGTCTTATCACGCTGGGTATGCCCCCGAGATAGAACCGTTCACTGGCAATTGTAACTTTGAGATTGTCGACATCGCGGGATTGAGGTCTCTCATCATTCATCTCAGTGCCACGGCTCAGGAGCAGGCCGGTTTGATGATAGTTCGATCAAACTCGGGGCCAGGTCGTGAAGAGGACACGCGGACCAGGGTTAATGAGATGATGTGGAAGGCTTAAATCGCAATTTACACTATTGTTAGCTCAAAATATCGCTGGCGCCAACAAACCTCTCTCGTTTAGTTGGATGGTTCCAGCCCTGGAGACACCCTCAACCGCCTGTGCAGCAGCCCTCATGCATGGTTCAATTTTATGCATGTCTTGGTTTGACAAGTGCTCGATTTGGCCCTATTTTGAGCGGCTGACGTGCAGCACAACCCCGCTGAAAGGTGTTGGTCGGAACTCGCAGAGGCGACATCGATTCTGCAACAAGAGGCTCCTTGGCTTGGCGTATAGATAGTAGAGGCTCGATTAGAGTCTGTATAGCAGTCAGATATCCTAGGTGTTTTCATCGGAAATCAACGATATGATATCCGGGCGTACTTTGGTTTCTTGATCGCATTTTGATCAAATCCGAGATCGTCGTGAGCCTATTATTAGCAGCCCCAACACCAACAGTAGAGCCTCCACAACACATTTTATTACTATATCGATCTTGGTCCCAGAGAAATCTTTCTCGGGACGACTTAACCTTCTTGGTCACACAATCTAGCCGCCTCTTTGAGTTAATTTACACAACCTTCCAGATTTCAATATTGTTACGATCCTGCAAAATAACACCCTTCTTTAATTTACACGAAAAAAACAGGTCAACTAACCACATTGCAGGGGTTCGATCTCGAGCTTCAGGGGGAGCTCCCAGGTTATTTACTTTGAGACAAAACAAAGCAGATTTGTTTAAAGATTTTGTCGTCATGGATAGGTTATAGAACCCTACTCTCAACATCGTATCAAAATCGGCCAAGTTGCAAAGATAAAGAGATTCGATGCCTTCACAAAGTCATGAGGTCATTGAGGCTTTCCAGCTTTTCAAAATATAAAATTTATATGCACCTAGTTCATGGGGTGGTTTAGAAGTATACAGGCTACTAGCTACGTATACTCTCAAGGGTCCTTCCATTTTTTATGTCAAAACCGGAAAATATCTTCCTTATTTCCGGACCCTTATGCTTTTAAACTATGGAACCTTGTATGTTTTTCTTGAGTTCCTCGCCGTCTATCTCGATACAAGCATAACCTAGGCTGACCAAGAATCCGGTTTTCCATCCCATGTTCCCTCGCGTGTTCCCTCGAATCGGAGACTTCTCTCAAAAGTTTCGTGCATCATTAAATCAATGCGTCCGTGCATAATGCTAAGAACCTTCGTAACCGTGGACCATCAACGGGAGAATCTACGATCTCGCCGATACCAGGACCGGCCCTAGAGCTAAATTCCCAGAGCTCTGGTAGAGAATCTGAACTTTGGGTACATCTCACGGGTAGCTCGGAGCCCGTGCCCAGGATTTTTCAGACCTATACGTCCATGGATGGACCTGAACGTCCGGTGCCCGTAGCACATCTCTCCCAGATACTCGAGAGTATCCACACAGGGTCACTCAGGATGGATCTTGTAGTGGGTATATCAACATTCATCTGTACCCAGAGGAGTAGCTAGGACTGCCGGAGTGGAATAGCCCCAGTGCCCTGCGTCCTAGATACTAACACCTCGATCCCAAAGCCTAATACGTCTGCCCAGTGCCAAAACCAAGCTCATATAGACCTTGGGCCGTCCCATGAACGGAGCCAACATAAGAAACCCCGGGATCAACAAAACAACGTTTTGAGTCCCGTACCCCATGGACCGCGCCTGCTCAACTTAGCTTTGGGTTATACGTAGACTTTGTGAGTCCGGGTCCGGGTCCCGAGACTAGGTCATACTGTGCAACCCCAGGAGGTTGCATAACATCAACTTAGGACAAGAATTTAAACAATTCAATTTTAATGTTGAAGAGTAATGGGGGATGTATCCATGTCGAGACGTAGTCGGGGAGCATTGAATATATTATGTACATTTTGCAGTTACATGACATAGTTTTGAAGAAAACAATGATACTAGATACTAGATTAGTGCCTGGTCTCAAATGAGACCATGATTCAAGGCCAAGAAGAAAACATATCTACCTATCCATAAGTTCACAATACCTTGAGGAAGAAGGCATACAAAAAATATAACAATTTCAACACAATTTCAAATTTTCAAAACAATAAAAGATCAACCCAAATCGGAGCATTTTTCCGTAACAAAATGTACAATGATACTCAAAAACCCTCTGTGTATCTTAGAATTCCAAAATACATAAGCAACCAATTTGTTATCCATTACTTGTCGTCCGACACCCCTACCTCACTCTTCGCATAGAGGCTCTTCTCTCTCAAACGATGTCCGTACTTGTGTAAAAGAAACGGCCCCGGCACCAATAGAGTCGCAAAGCAACCCAATAGAGTCATTGTCCAGTGAACGCCAATGCCCTCATACATCGGTCTCGCCGCCATAGTCATACCTCCTGCAATAAGATATCGTACCATGGTAATACTAGCCAGCGCGATGGCAGCGTGATCACCATAGCTATCAATAATATACTCGTAACTAGAAACGTAAATTGCTATAAGAACAATACCAAACACAAAGCAAGCCCCAAGACCGGACCAAATAGATATAGTAGGATAATTCGTCCAACCCAGCCAGAAGAGAGATATTGGGAGTAACGGCGCGGCTGCCATCGCAGGCCAAAGTCGAAACTCGGGTTTTAGATGTGCGCCGGTCTTAAATCCTGTGCGGTATCTTGCCCATGAGTATAAGCCTGGCGCGAAAAGAGTGAAAAATGTAGCGCCGGCAGCGATCGAACCGAAGCAAGACCCGGTTTGGCCGCTTGATAGATTATATGTTTGCTTGAAGATATAGTCGAATCCGGACAAAAAGGTAAACAAGAGGATGTACAGGAGGATAAGATAGCTTCCTAGGACGGTAACGACTGGTTCTTTCAAGAACATATTAATAGGCAGAGGGAGGACTTCTTTAATTCGTCGGAAATACGAGGCTTTTTCAGCATGTTCTGAGAAGTAAGGCTGCCCGGTGACCTGACGGAGGTGTTTCGCTTTCCAGTCGAGTAGGACGGGAAGATAAGTTTCAGGAAGGAACAATAGTGCTATGATGAATGCAAAACATGAGATGATAAGAGTGACCCATTGCGTCCAGCGCCAAGTCAAATTAGGGTTTTCGAGAATCCAGCCTCCTACGATCGGTGCTATCGTCGGTGCTGCAAATACTCTTTAGCTAGTTTAAGTTAAAAGTTGGATGCGACTTGACTTACGGACAACGTTGGCCCAAGCAATGACCGGGAATACAAATGCTCTCTTCACTGGACGAAATTGGTCTCGTACACTGGCACCATTGATCCCAAGGGTAGCACTTGAGAATACTCCAATCAAGTATCGACAAACGATTTGTCCACCAAAAGTTTTCGTTAATGCTGAACCGAGTACAAAGAAAAGGTAACAGAAAGTTGACACCAAGTAAGTTGGATTCCTTCCTACGGTTTCGGATAAAGGACCAACGAACAAGCATCCCGATCCAACTCCAAAGAGGTACATTGCGGTTGAGAGATTCTCTGCTACTTTACTGACACCAAACTGTTGACTAGCATTTGAATTTGCAATGGATTCCGCGGCGCCAGCCCAAGCTTGTACCGTAATCAAGAGAGCAAGAATAGCGATATTCTTAGATCTCGATAACAAGGACCAGTTTTTAGGGTTGAAAGGGTCCCCAAAATCAGTTACCCCGACCTTGATCCTGGAGTTACCGTTGTTAGGATCTGAAGATTGTTGATGGTTGTGAGATGTATCACCACTTTCTGTCGGAGCTTCGACAAGCTGCGAGTTTGATTGTGAACGACCCTCATATCCATTAGCGCTATCGACGAAACTCTTCTGTTTGCTCTTCTCAACTTGAGGTTTTCTTCGTATATCCTTGCCAATACTATGATATTGCACAACTGACCACATTTTGTGTTGGAAGCCGACGACGGTGAGAAATTGAACAGCGATCGAGTGTGAGATTATCTGATATCGACTGTATTACAGAAGGTTTTGAATAATGTCATGTTTCGAAGCCATGATGTCGACGCCATCATAACTGTGTCGCATGCGCTATTACCACATTCTGTCTAGCTTGACAGGACCCTTTGCCATGGGTTGCTCACATGTTTGGTGACGTGACGCCACACATTTTGCGCCGACAGACTGAAAACTTGAAATTTGGATCCATCAAACCTGATACATTCAAACTTGATTCGTTCTGGGCCTACATAACCTAGGTCCGCCAGAATGAATATTTTTTCGGTATTAAATTCCATTAATTCTTGTCTTGAAAACCAGAAGTTGAACTGTTTCACCGATATTGAATAGATTCTTTGCATCTCAACAAGAGAAATTAGGCTCACCCGAATAAATTGCTTTGCGCTTTGTTACCTATCAACGCAGAAACATGTGGTATACCATTAATCACAGATTTTAAAAACGGGATACAGTAGTCTCGTACGTGGTTCATCAATTTTTGCCTTATGAGATGGCTGCTGTGAGTAGAGCTTCTGCAAGGCTGTGCCTAGAAGCAACTGGGTAATGCAGAATATATTGCATTTGATAGGCTATCATCGGTGAAGAACCTGATGGGTCTAACTGTTGGAGAACTTTACCATCTACGGGCTCCTGCACCACCTTGAATATTATGCTGGATTGATAAGTTATGCGATAAATTCCTCGCAAAGAGATTACGCAAAGAAGCTAGGTAGAGAACATTCTAAATTTGCGGCTGACTGTGAATTCTCGGTCTAAATGGCTGGGTTCTGTTAGATATCGTTTGGCTCTAGTCCAAACTTGTGACGGTGGAGACTGGTAACTTTAAGCTAAAGGGAAACCAGAGTCGCGTGGAGACTAGTTGACTTCAGACCACAACGGTGAAGCCTCTTTCCGTGATTTTCCTTGTGACAAGTGTCTTTGAATAGATCTCATAGTCTAAGGGGATTTCGGAGTCTTAGTGTCATAGATAAATGCACTATCCTGGCTAATGATTAGGATGGGTATAGATATCCTTGGAACCATATAGATCATGGGATGATAGTTAACGGTAATACTTTGCTTATAAAGGTTGACTTTTCTACCGAAGCTTATAAAATAATAAAACAATAATTCTTAAACACAAAGTTCATGCAATACCTTGCAAACATTGCATTCGGTCCTATCGGCATCTCGTGAAACTCTAAAATAGTGCCAATGGTGCATGCAATGCAACGTATGGCAAGATCTTGGGAGCAGGAGGATCATTTATCTTAACGCGCTTTCGTCCGACACTTCATGCCAGCATCGATAGTGGCCACTGCAGTACCAGAACTGCACAACCGAAACCAGTTCAGCACGCACCACCTCCCCCATCGGCGTTCTTGCCTATTACAACATGGATATTGCCTAGCACACGAAATTTTTACCCCACGAATACGAAAGGACTTAGGATGGTATATCTCGTCCGAAAGACGACACCATCGAAAGTGGAGTCGCGTATCCACAATCCATCTAATTCACCGAGCTGAGCTGACCCAGACAGCGGGACCCGGTATATTTGGCTCTCACTCGTTCTGTGTTGCCAGGCAGGCCCATGGACCCATCAAATGGTCCTGGCGATCAAGGACGGGAATACCGGTGAGAAATACGAATGAACAAGACAAGCTAAGTTGGTTCCAGCAACCGTTATCCGATATATATCCATGGATTAATATCAGCGAATTCAACCAAGAACTCCCTGTTCGCCTGGGGTTAAGATATTAGTTTTTGAAACCGGCCTGTGGTTACTAAGTTCTGACCAAGGGTTGAACCCAACAGCACTCGAGCCTCCTATGTGTCCAAGTGATGGGATGTGTTTTCGAGCCGTCAGCCCTCTTGCGCTTTGAATCGATCTTGCAGTAAATCTCGATTGTCTGCAATGTTGGACAATCCAAGTTGAGATCGTGCCGCGACTTCGTGCTTCGTTACGGAGACCAGAGAACTCTTCTCATGCAGCAACCCAGCCTGGTCTTTTTCATCGTACAGCTTAGACTCGGGGAAAAGCGATAGCGAGATATTGGTTTTATCTGTCAAACTAAAGTTAACGGAGTTTTCGAGAATCCCATTCAGCGGTAAGAAGCATCTAGCCCGCTTCGTCTCGAAAGTCTGTTTTTGAAGCGAGTGAAAAAGATGTGCCAAGGTCCTTCTTTTCCACCTAAAAATCCGCACGCTTGCCTCATCTGTTACCTCGTCGCTGTTTTCTCCAGAAACTCCGTAACCAAGTAGGTCAACTAACCCGAGACAAGTAAGGTCCACCATGTGGGTCGGAATCCACAAAAGCCAAGGGCTTGTCCTTGCTCTGTATTGTTTATCACAGATCTCCTTGAAGTACCGATTTTCAAAATTTCAGGATTTCAACGGACCCTCCATTTCCAATAGGTTCTCCGTAATAAGTCAGATCTGTGACTAGGCGACAAAAATACATTCCATTCGTGTTAGGAAATTCTCCAAATATATTATCAACATATATCAAAATATATCAAAAAAGCGTTGTATTATTTGCATTCACACCTGGGAGGCGTTTGGGCTTGCTCGGACTGTCTAGACCGTATCTGTTCCATCGGTTCTTCTAGTTCGCACACCATAAATGCATGTGCACCATCGTTCGCATCGAGTAGTGAGCTCAACGATCGAATTCCAAGGCGCATGGGACGAGCTCAAAAAGTCCAGGGTAGCCAGCTAAAGCTAAAGCTAGAGTCGAATATACTGATGATTTATCGATATCGAGTCCCCAAGCCTCCCTAAATTCGTGCGACAATCCAAAAAACTCTAGTGAAGCTTGCTTTAGTATGTACAACCGGGACTAAGTTGCTGTGAAGGCTTGGTGTTTTGGTGTTTCCACCGACAGAATCGATAGCGTATCCACATAGCCATGGAAAGATGGTTTGGTGGACGACGAGGCGACCCACAAACCAGGCTCACCCTTGCGCATCTCTCAGGCCATTCACTTGGGCCCCTCTTGAAGCGAATTCAACCTAGCTCTGCGCATTAGCGAGATATATAGAGGTTGGCATGGGTTCTCTCCCTTCCTTCTGATTTTAGCTTTTTCTTTTCAATTGAATGTTTGAGATTTAACATGTTTAGTCCTTCTTCCTTTCTTTTTTAACCTTTAAAAAAAGTCTGTTTGGTCAACACTGGAATTTGAATCAAAGACAACTTTTCTAGATTACTAGATTCGAAACTGTTCGTTGGATGAATTATGTGTTAAAGAGTAGGGAAAACTAGGCAGAGGCCCTGGTTATGGGGAGGATCGATCTTGTTTTGGACACGACTTTCAAATTCGAATTATTTTCCATATAAAGACACTATATACACATCCGTTACAAGTTCTTCCGATTATTGAGGACGACCTCGAAGACGACGTACAATGTGGGGGCCACCACATCCTCAGACCGATGCGGATAGAGAATACCTTCAACAATATATCTTCCCTCTCTTCAAAGAGAAACACCTTACTCATGGACTTCCCGGAGGCGACAACTTCCAGTTCCCTTTGGCGGTGGATCCAAACTATTCCCCGCCGTTAAACTCGTTTTATTGTTTTATGAGCGGTTTATTTTTCATCGGCATCGCGATGTTTGTAGTAGGTCTACGCTTATGGGTTAGAAGCCGAGGCACATTTGGTACGGACGATTGGGTTACACTAGCGGCGTTTGTAAGTCAGATTCAAATCTAGTTTCATGATCTTACACTAATTTTCATTATCATAGTTGTGTTACTGTGCATTTAATGTTGTTAATGTAGTTGCCGTTTTTGATAGCGGTCTTGGGTTTCATTTATACGATAATTCCATGAAAGATATATATTCCTTCTTAGTGGTAAGTTTAAGTTTATGTTATATTTATATATATCTTGGAATCTTGCTCTAAAACTCGTGCAATATGACTGACTTGTATATACTATCAGCTGGAATACCTTCACGTCATACTTCTATTTGCGACATTACATCTTCTTCGCTGTTCGATTATTCACCTGTTCCTCCGTCTCTCACACCTACAATCTCCAACCCAGCGGCGATACCTATACGCCGTCAATACGGCATCATACTTATATCTAGTAACCTGTGTCATGTTTGAGGTGTTTGATTGCGGTCTCCCTATCGCTCAGAAGACTTTCAGACTACAATCTCAATTCGACGGGACATGCATCGGTTCGAGAAACATGGTTCTTTATGGTCTTCTTATTGCGGGGCATATCATCCTCGATGCTCTCACGATCTTCCCTCCGATGTTTGTTCTGGCAAGATTACCACTCGCGCGGGCGAAGAAGTTTAATCTTATATTTCTTCTTGTGCTTGGTGTTTTCACAATGGTATGTTGCTTTGTTAGGATTAATATGGATGCTCCTTGATCGGTGTTCGGTACTAATAGCTAAGCAGGTATTCAGCGCTATCCGGTTATACGTATTCTATCAAATAATGATCGATTCCTTCGATCTCACTTGGAACGCTACTGGAGTTGCATTCTGGGGAATCTTAGAGAGCAGTCTGGCGGCCGTAATCGTATCCCTACCAGCATTGAACCAATTCCTTAAAAGGCACGTCAGAAGAGTCTACCACAACAGCATCGGTAGCAGCCGAGAAAATTCCAACGGATCGAAATCCAAATCCAAATCCGCAGGCCAGGGTATCAGCATATTCGAACGGCACCACTTCTTCAAAGGCGCCGGAAAGTTCCTCAGCTTCTCAGCGGGCGGAACTAACCGTGGACCCTTGAGCGTATCGGCGAGAGGAACGACAGCGGTGCCGGATGATACAGCATACCTCGAACTCGGCGACGTCAAGTCTGAAAGACAAGTTACCACTATCGAAGAGCGAAAAGCGAGTGATGCGACAACGTTGGGTGGCCATCAAAGAAGTGCGATGGATTCGGATCCGGATATAATAAGAGGATTCTATATATCTGAGAATTCGAGTTCAGAGGAACAGGATGATTTTAATGGAGAGACGTTACGAGTGCGGGATGTACAGCGGCCACCTCGAGCGGCGCTGGGGAGACGGCCCTCATCTCCTACAATTTCTGGAGTGTTGAATTCGAGTGCCGTTTTAAACCATCATTGATACATTGCATATGTTTCTTTTTTATATTATATTTAATGGGCGTTTTGAGGTCTGTTGAAATTTGTTGTGCTTGAACGTTTAGCCGGTTTTGATTTAATGATATTGGGAGGGAATCTGGGACTTTCTTTGACATCGGTATATGGAGCATGCATTAGTTATTTGAATATCGTTATATATACACCATTATATAGTATACGCTAGATAGATAGACACTAGGTCTAGAACTCTGAGCATCATTCGTATTAATACCCCTTCTTGGATTTCGTATCTAGACATATATCACTCGTATATTAACTTGGAATTTCAGTCCGCATTCCCTCGGCATCCGTTGACTCAGCGGTTCCTGCGCTACCAAAGCTGACTATCAAGGATACCCGCTGCTATCTCCAATTGCGATTCCGGATATGGAAAAGGACTTGCAGAATCCAAAACGCCCATGGTGGAGTAACGCAGCAAATCAATCTGTGCACGCGTAGGTTTGTACTGCGACAGACACCATCGCTTCGTATCTTCGTATCATATTGTTCGAACGTGACCTAAAGCGATTCTCTTGACCCCACAAGGGAGGTTATTTTTAGTCGTTCCAACGGGAGTAAAAACCCGACAAGGGACCGAGGATAACGTTAGGAACCGATAGTAAGGGCTCCCGGCCTGTACGGCATGAGTCGGCTCCGTGGAGCTACACGATCCGAGAATCCGTTTTCTGGATCCTTTCGAACAAGTTGCTCGGGTTAGGTGGATAGCACGCCAGTTTTGAAGCTTCTCAGATGGGTATTTAAATGGGCAACTTGGCACCGAACCGCCTGCATGAAAGGTTGACCTGCAAGCTTCAAAATTGGCACTGCAACACCAATTGATACCAATCATAATACGAACAGTATTATCTAAAGACCCCTCCATAAATCGGAAAGACGTTATATAAATTTATAAAAAAGAATGTCTGAAAAAACGTTCAAAGCCTTCACCCAAACCGATGGCAAAAACTACGCCAGATTCCGGCGAAACTATCACCAAACCCTCTATAACCTCGTCCTAGACTACCACACCTCCAAAAATGGTGCCTTTGACACCATCCTCGATGTCGGCTGCGGTCCAGGAACTGCAGTCAGCACCCTCGCCCCGCGTTTCGCTCACGCTTATGGCTTCGATGCATCCCAAGGCATGATTGACAGCGCCAAGTCCCTCGGCGGGGAGACGTCCACAGGCGAACCCATTACCTTTGCCGTCTCTGGGGCCGAACAGCTCGGTAACAATATCGATCCGCCAGTTGCAGATGGCAGCGTGGATATGATCATTTCTGCCACCGCGGCGCATTGGTTCGATATGGCCGCATTCTGGCCTCGTGCTGCTAAAGTTCTAAAGCCGGGCGGGACGGTTGCAATCTGGTGCGGTGCCAAAGTCCGTGCTCTCCCACCAACACCTCAATGTGGGGAAATCGACGCGGCGATAAATAGGTTCAGAGATAACTTGAAGGATTTTGCAGAGGCAGGTAATTTGATAGCAGAAGGCCTTTATGTTGAACTGCCAACGCCATGGTCGCTGCCAACTCCGGTTGCAGAGTTCGATGAGGCTGCCTTTGTTCGAAAGGAATGGGGTAATGATAAGCTGGACTCACTTCCTGGAAACGAATTCTGGGAGATGAACCATCCTGGTGATTTGGACTTCATGGAGGCAGCTATGGGAACTGCAAGTCCGGTTGTGAGATGGCGCGAAGCTAACCCTGAGCTTGTCGGGACGGAGAAAGATGTGGTTAGGGTTATGAGGAGAGAGATGGAACAGATTCTGGCGGCGGCTGGGTATACCGTTAAAGCTGGGGAGAAGTTGCTCTATGGTGGTACGGAGGCAGTCCTTATGCTCTTTACAAAGAAGGCATAAGCTGTGGAACAATCATTTCCTCTGAAAGAAATTTATCTAGTCGTGAAACCAAAGCCTCTCGAAGGCACTTTGTGACGTCCGGCGACCAAGACCAAATCTATCCAATTTCTGTAATAGCTTCTTAACACTGGGACTACGAGCTTCTGTGCATCTTTGAATATGCATTAATAGAGCTGTTGCCCTAAAAGAAGAGTTTAAAAACTTAAGACTATTAATACCTAGTATCTAACCTATCTAATACAAAAAACCAAACGATGCTATTCTAGAACTGCTGAAATGCACAACAAAGATATATGGTAAAAAAACATATATTCACAATCTCGACATATATCGCACACAAATATCAACAAAACTAAACTCTGAACGGGTGGTATATCTCACAATATATAATCAAAACGAAGTAGCACGCATATGCATATTCCGACCCCATCCCCCACCAAGATATATCCCAATTCCCATGGACGCCTCGCTCTGATTTCAATGTCAAGCAAAAGAACCAGTAGAAAATGAAGCAATTAAAAAAAAAAAAAGCTATGTCTATCTCGCGGTCCTCGGACTTGGACTCGCCGCCTCTCCTTCCTCAACGGCGCTTCCCTCCATCACAGCGGTAATAGGCGGCGTAGGTTTTGCGATCAGCCCATTAGCACTATTCCCACTCCCCTTCCTACCACTCGCTCCGCTTTCCCGACTCCTAATACTGCTAGTCTCCCCACCAGTGGTAACCGGCCCACCACTCTGCGCTAAGCTCTTCGTCAATGTCTTTCGCGCCCCGGTGGTCGCATTCTTCTTGCTAGCTCTGATACTCCCCTTCGCGTCTACATTAGCCGCAGCAACAGTGCTACTCCCCAACCCAGGTGTGCTAGGCGCTCCGAGCTTGCCTTCCTCAACCGCATCCAAAAGATACCACCGCAGTCCGTCCGACAATTGAAACGGATTCTCCTCATCGATCTCAGCTCCACCCTCCGAGCTAACTGAACTACCCCTCTCGCCGGCAGTCGCCCCCGTGCTACTCTTGCTCAAATCCACAACCCGCTGCTCCACCTTTGAAATCCTTGCGAGTAACCAATCCCTCGCCTTCAAGCGATGTCCCTCTACCTCACGCAAAAAGTAATGCGGTGCGCCAACGTTGAAAGCGGCCCAAGGTCGTGTGACTTGATTACGGGTCGGCAAGAAGAGCGCAAGATCGCCCTCTTTGAAACTCTTGTACGCAATCTTCTCGCTGGCTTCCGCTTGCGCACGGTGGTACTTGTCGCGGTAGTCCCTGCACTGTTTCTGCCATTTGCGCGCCATGTGTTCCGCTTCCCTGACGCGTTTCGTTACAGCATCGCCAAAGGCGTCGAGGTCAAAGGTGCCGATGGAAGTTAGGAATGAAGCGTACTTTTCGGACTCGCTTTCCGAATCACCGGTATCCATCCAGTATAGCAGGGCGACATCCTTGGCGAGTTTTTCATCGATAGAGTCGAGGTTTTTCGGTAATGGTGGTAAACTGGTAGACATGGAAATGCTCTTTGACATGTCCTCGTTTCCGACACTCCCGGATCTTGACACCCTGATGATTTGAGTTTGTCCATCTTCATCAACGATGACTTTGAAGCCTAGGGATTCCAATAGCTGTCCGGATCGTGCGTTGTGCGTGTACAACTTTTGTGTGAGATCCTTAGTTTTGACCGTTCTGGAGGCGAAGCGTGCTTGGAGAATCTTATTCTCCTCCGACTTGGTTTTTACGATTGCTTGTTCCGCTTCGAGCTCTTTGTGTAGTTCGCTCACAAATCCTTCGAGTCTAGCCATAAGCTCATCCACATCTAGTATCTGTGTTCGAGTGAGTTCATGATGCGACTCGTGTCCCGCAGCAATGGGCTGGACTAGAACATTGGAGACTTTACTGCGGAAGGTATCGAGTTCCTTTGTCGACTTGTCGAGTTTAGTCGTCAGCTTCTTGTTTTCGGTGTCTTTGACTTCAAGCGCCGCTTCGAGTGCGTGAATCCTGCGTTCCAGATCCACAACCGCGAGGCTGTGAGCTTCATCTTTGGCGAGTACTTTAGCTTGCCACTCCTCGATGCTCTGTGCCTTCTCCGCATCTGAAGCCATAGCCGTCTCGAGATCCTTCTTAAAGTTCTCAGCCGATATTTCGGCGTTGATCCTCAGAGCTTCATTTTCCTCCAGCATGTCCGTCATCTTGTTCTCGTGCTCGATTAACAACTTCTTGTAATCCTCAAGCTGTTGATGCGCGTCCTCCATCTCCTTCCCCAGATTATTTGTCCTCGCCGCCTCTAAAGCTTTACTCTCTTCCATCCGATCTAACTCCGCATACACCTCCTCCACCCTCGTCTTCCACCCTTCGAGCTGCTCCTCCGCCTCTACAATTTTATCTTGCAACTGTTTCCTCTCAGTATTGAAATCTTGCTGCTGCGCTTGAATATTCGCCAACAAGTCCTTCTTTGTCGAATCCGCCTCCGTCATCCGCTCGCTCCAGTCTTTCTTCTCATTCTCCAACCGACTCTCCACCTCTCGCTCTAGCTTTTGTCGCGCCTCCTTCTCCATCGCCAAGTCGTTTTCGAGCGTCACAATTCTAATTGCCATGGCCTTTTCCGGTCCATCCGTGATAGAAACCCGCCTGTTATGGCCTGGCGGTTGCCCACCAATCTGGTTCATAGGTGTGATGACTGTTCCCTGCGAGCTATTCCTGGACATCGGCTCGGCGGCTAACGGACTCCCCACGCTGGTGGACGTAGACCCGTTTACTCCGGTTCCGAACTGCACGCCCGTCGCATTTCCCGGCCGTTGTCTGTGCAAGAGATCCTCCAGTTTCCTAACCCGACTCTCGTACATCCTCGCCCGTTCCTCCAACCTGGCTCTATCCTCCCTCAACCGCTTGATCTGGGTGGCTTCATCCCCATTCCCGAGAAAAGAACTACTGGCCATCGCGGCTTCGTGGATACTCCCCATCTTGAACGCCCTGGTGGCCAGCGTGGGCACGGTGGCCTTCTTCTGCCGTCTCGTCGGTTTATCCAAGTCAATAATCTGCTGCGCTAGATCCCTCACGATCCCATCCGCGCCCTCCATCTGTTTCAACGCATTAAGCAGCACGTCCAAATCCGGCCGAACGACCACAGGCCACCCACCAGCCTCGGACTGAAAGCTGAGTTCGATATTAATCGAAGCCGCGTTCTCAGAGGGCAAAAAGCTGATCGGTAATTCTCCGCCCTGTGTAGCATTCTTGTACCACTTTTTCCTCCTCTTCTCTTCTTCCTCTTTCAGTCCGGCCAACTCCTCCGCCAGTTTCGCTCCATCTTGTCCCATCTTCTCACTCCACTCCCGTCTCCTCACACACTCCACCAGAAAAGAGCTATACACGGCGGGTAGATGCATCACTAACGTAAGCATTTGATAACTAGGCGTGCTCCGTTCCTCATACTCCACCTCGCACTTCTTCACAGCGCTTGTCAAATCCTGATACAGCCGCTGCTCGATCTTACTGATAGCCTGCAAACTCTGCACGGTGAATCCCGCTGCCACATTCTTCCGCTGAATACACGACTGCACCAACCCACCGAGCTCCGTGACAAACTGCACCAACGAGGGTAAATAATCTTTCGTATGGGTATGTGCGATCTTGGAGACAGAGGAGATGGATTTCGGATTGTTTGGGTATGCGGAGATGTGCTCGTAGTCCTGCTGGATCTTAGCCACCAAGGCGCGTATATCGGATAACAAACTCTGCGCTTCCTCCGCTGCCCCCGGGTCCTCGTTCCTCTTCCACCCACGTTGTATCTCCGCTGTCAAGGATGTAGATTGCTGCCGTATGCTTTCTAGGGTGTTGCCGAGTCCCTGCACGCGGGTGTGGAAATCCCGGGCGATGATTTCCAGTTCCTTTCCGGATTGTCGTACATCTTGGAGGATGATGATATCGAGAAGGGTGGAGGTACCTTTCACCTGACGTCCGTTCTTAATATGTTCTGCCGCGACAACCTTTGCAACTTCTTTATGTATCGGTACTCGTGAGAGCTTATCCAGTGATGTCTCCCACCCTCGCAATAGCTTCTCCTGCCCTTCCAGTACTTCGAAAGCCCATGTTTTCAACTCGTCGTATTTGGAGGCGGATGTTTTAACGTGGGACTCGAGGTTTGTGGTTGCGGCTTCGAGGGAACGATCGATGACGCCGACGGATTTGTTTGTGCTATCGATCGAGGAGACGAGGGTTGTAGCGTGGGAGAGGATGGAGGTGGCCCAGGAGACGCGGTTTTGGAAGAGGGCACGCCAGGAGGTCAGGTCGTTTTGGTTCTCCAGGCGGTCTGGCGGGGAGGAGGGCTTGCTGAGGGAGGGGATGGGGAAGGTGGGAGGCGGGGAGGTGGAGGATGGTGTGATGTATTGGCGGGAGTAGAGGAAGAGTTCTTTCTAAAGTTCGTACAACCCATGTCATGTCAGCCATCTGGTCGGGTGGGTAGTAGTAAGAGAGTTGTAGGTACCTCGGTGACGAGAGCTTGGGCTTTAACCAGGGTGCCCTTTATCGTAGTTAGGATTTGGTTTTGGACGGGCACTTTGGTTTGTTCCGCGATCCATGATTTTAGCTCGTCGACTCTGTAAACATGGAAAGTATCCAGATCAGTAAGTGATTTCTCCGATTGAGGGTTAACTGGTAGGTGAGATGGTGTGGCTTACGAGGTAAAGTTGGAAGGGTCTACGGATAACGAATCGCCCGTATGAGCGTATAGAATGGTGAGTTGCATGAACTCGAAGGGCGACACCGACACCCCGACGGTGGGAAGGATGCTGCGAGATGAGAGAAGCAAGGTCTTTGTTTCGTAGAAGGTGTCTGTTTTGTCGGTCTGCCTCCGTTTGAAGTCCGAGGGAGAGAGGGAGGGGAGAGATGTCGGCGGAGGGGAAGGTGGTGTTTATCGTCCGAGAGAGTTTCGTTTCGATTCGACCGTTGGACAAGGCTCGCCTGCAGGCGGAGTATACGCACACGCGAACGAATAGAACAATACAACGATACAAAATATCAGCGACGATGGAGAATATGAAGCAATAAAAAACGCTTCTGGGTACGTTTGGCGGCGAAAGACGAAATGAAGAATGTCGGGCGACAGTGGAAGAGTGGATACGGTCTGTCGGTGCTGGTCAGGTGCTGCGTGGTGTCGGTCGTCGTCGTCAAAGGGCAATGCGATGCGAATGACGAATGACGAAAGTACCACCGCTGATAATTTATCACTATTTATTATAGCGCCAAGTAGGAATTATTATTAATACCGAGAATCGAATGGAAATACAACTATCGCCAGTCTGAATTCTCTCAGGATCCGACTGTGAAGTAATAACAACAACCAGTCAAACGGCAATAAACAAAGACGAAGGAGAGAAGAGAAGAGAGAAAGAGTCACGAAGGGCCTGGACCTGGAGCTCTCACTCTCTTTCACGAGCATCAGGAGTAGGAACACAAAGTGAGAGGAGAGAGGCGAGGAACTTGTAGGGATGCTTGTCAGTAACCATGCGATCTGATTAGCTGAAGCACCCAGTCCCAGCCACCTGCCCCAGTCATTTCGCCTACACCGGTTGACCTTGCCCAACCCGGTTACATCGTAATCTTTAGCCTTGCCGGGCCCGTTTTCACTATTTTCAGCTATTTTATTAGTGTTCCCGTTCGTCGGTAGCACTTCATCTTGTGGCGGCAATACTTTTGTATCTCCGGGTGACGATGAAAAATATGAAGGATTCCATTTTTTTGTTTTATTCCTCATCAAACACTTGTTATGCTTTTTTGAACGAATGAATCACAAATAATGATCAATGAAGGGATACATGCAGCATGCAGCAATATGCCGTGCCGTGCCCTGGCTTCCCGCTCCCGTTCATACCAATGATGCCGTACCTTCCATGCCTTCTTTCCGTCTCCATGCAACTATAACTTCAAAAAAATAACAAATCATATCATCTAAGTGATAACACTTGGATCTGTCCTTCCAGTGTACTCCTTCAACTTCAACATATCAATAGCATTGTGAATCGAATTCTTCAAGAAATCTTGCGCGTCCATGCCATATGTCGCGGGCGACTATCACACACACCCCAGTCAGCATCACCGTAAACAACATCCCAAACCTCAAAACGAACATATAGAAGGGAGGAGGAAAGGATACTCACATCGCTATACTGCTCAACATACAACCGAATAGTAGCCCCCGAACTTCCCGTCCCGCTCAACCTAACCACAAACCTCGCCCCATCGCTCGTCTTCACGTACAACCCCTGTCTATCACTCACGCTCCCATCCAGATCAGTATAACTGAAATCCCCAGCATCAGTAACAATAGCACCGCTGCCGATACTCGTCCCCAAAAAGCTTTCCTTCTTATCGACCTTCTCCTTCAACTCATCAATCACCTTCTGAGCGCCCACCGAGTCCACATTCTCGTAATCGTATCGCGTGAAGAACGTTCGGCCGTATGTCTCCCAGAATTCCTGTCGGATAGACGCGATCGTGGCGACCTTGCCTGTGGATTCCGATACACCGGCGATAATGTTGAGCCAAGCTACCACGGCCCACAAGCCGTCCTTCTCACGGATGTGGTTGGATCCCGTACCGAAGGACTCCTCACCGCAGATCGAAAGCTTATCGGCATCGAAGAGGGCGCAGAAGAATTTCCATCCTATGCTCACAATCAATATCCACACATGTATAATTATCAAGGGTAAACCATACCGGTAGGAACTTCATAGCAATCCAAACCCTTCTTCTTCGCAACCAGATCCACCGCACCAGAAGTAGGCATACTTCTTGCAAGTCCATAAACACCCTGCTTCTTGAAATACGGAATAATCTCCGCATGATGCGCGATAATCGCCAAACTGTCACCTGGTGAAACGAACGTCTTGGCGCCATAAATCATATTCCGATCACCATCACCATCACTCGCGGCCCCAAAGGGGATCAATTCCTGATCAACGAGCTTGACCAGTTCGCTGGCGTAGGTGAGGTTAGGATCCGGATGAAGCCCACCGAAATCTTCCAAAGGAACACCGTGCCTTACGCACGTCTCGGGCAGTCCCAGTTCCTCAATCAGGATACGGACAGCGTACGGTCCCGTGACGGCGTTGAGAGCGTCAAAGAGAACTCTGAAATCTGTGTTTTTTGCGATAAATTTCTTTATCAAATCGAAATCAAAGATATCCTTGAGCATTTCAACGTAATCTGCCACGCCGTCGATGATTTGCACCTCCAAAGCACCATATTTTGTCGTTCCGATGGTGGACAAATCGATCTATAAACCCCAGTTAATATCCCAAACTAAACCAAACCAAAACCACTGCGCCTCAAGCAAGCACAATGAGAGTGAAGAAATTGGGATAGAATAGAACATACCTCCCCAATATCTGCCACTTTGTATTTATGCACATTACAAGAAGCCTCATAAATCTTCTTTGTGACACTCTCCGGCGCTGGTCCACCATTCGCAAGATTATATTTAATCCCAAAATCCTCATCCGGTCCACCGGGATTATGACTCGCCGTCAACAATATCCCTCCGGTAGCTTTATACTTGCGGATGACATTGCTCGCGGCGGGGGTACTCATGATCCCGTCCTGTCCGATAATGAGCTTGCTGACGCCATAGGCGGCAGAAATGCGAGCAATCTTTTGTATGACGTCCTTGTTGAAGTAACGGCCGTCGCCGCCGACTACCAGGGTGGCATTTTGGGCGCCTTCGGGGATGGAGAGGAGGATGGCTGTGATGAAGTTCTCAGTGTAGTTTATTGTTTGGAAGACTTTGACCTTTTTGCGGAGGCCGGAGCTGGTAAGTGGGGTTGTTGTCACGTTAGCGGGGTGATAATGGATATATTTGCGGTTAGTGTTTATAATTGACTTACGTTCCGGGTTTTTGGTCGGTGAAAGGGGTGCTGGGTACGTTTTGAACGTCCATCTTGAAGCTAATGCTAAGATATGAATGAGTGATATATGGTATGAGTGTCAATTGAGGCAGCTAGAATATCCGTCGTGATAGTTTTGAGGTTGTCAACAACGAGAAGGGTATGACGTCTACAACCGTTGGTTAGCGAGAAAACCGTTATCGTCAGAACAGAAGAAAATAAAAAAAACCAGACCGGCGTCGCACTCACTCTTATATACTCCTCACAATCTTCTATATCGCTGAAGGATAGCAAACCGAGAATAATATATATCTCGGATCAATCCACCTCAAAAAAAAAAAGGACCTCTACTAAAAAAAGACTAGGAAAGAATTTTGTTGGCCGGAACGCGCATAAGCATGTGCATCAAGTAATGAGGCTTTTTGGAATCCGTTGAGCAAGCCAGGGCACCATCGCCTCCCCCAATTCGTCCAATACATCATATCATATCTACCATCCCATCGAGCTAGACTGAGACCGAGACTGACTCTGCTAGACTCGAACGGGGGGGCATGACATCGGTCGACGCACCGATAGGTCAGAGGTATAACATCATCCCAAGCTTTCGGACCTCAAATCGGGAACGAATGCACGTTTATTCTTGATATGTGCATGCATGGGGTGGGATGTGGGCATACCATGCCATTGCGTGAATTTTTGGGAGGCAAAGACAGAAAGACAGACATCTATCAAAAAAATTTTAGAAACGAAAATAAACGGAGAATTACCACCATTTTCTATCAGACGAAAAATAAATCCGAAAAAAAACCTTGTTTCTAATATAGACCGCGAATCTTGCCTCAATAAAACCCTGTACTGTAGCTACAGGCGGTGTTTACTCTAATTCAGCCCATGAAAACTGGGTGGGATGATACAATAAATTAGAAGGACCAGTTACTACCTTGGTATATATAAATGCACTGCGGTCAATCTAGACAAAGTAGTAATTATACGTCGTATCAGAAAATCAAGGCCAAAGATTTCATATTTCCCCATTTGAACTCGAATCGCCCAATCCAACCCCATACCATCAACCCATAAATGCATGCAATTACAACATTATTTCCATTTCCAACTTGAAAAAAAAGAAGTGAAAAAGCTGAAAATAACAGCAGACAATCCAAAAAAAAAAGTGTAGAATTACGCCGCGGTACTGCAGCTATTCCCCGTCAACTTTTTTTGGTTATAACCGAATTGAACCACGAAGAAAAACCATCTAAACAAGTACCAGAAACTCAAAACTTCAAGGGAGAAACACCAGAACAAAACGGAGGGAGTAATTTACGGCTGATCCACCAAAGGAATCTGCTGGTCGGTCGTGGAAACCGCATGCGCAGTCGCAGCTTCAACTTTTTCAACAGCTGCTTTCAACTCCTCTTCTCTCGTCCCGCTCTTCACCCCCTCGTATTTCTTTTCATCAAACAGCCAAATTCCATTAGTCTTGCTTGGATCATCCAACGTCACTGCTGGAACGCCTAGCGATACAGAATATTTCGCCGCAAGATCCAATAGCTTTCCGGTCGCTGAGTCCTTCTCCACTGAGGAAAAGTACCGTCGTTCCCAAGTTTTTCCTTCCTCCTTCTCCTTCTTGCGAAGTTCTCGCTGCGCATTTTCAATTTTGGACTTCTCCATTCCGATCTCCTCATAGTCACCCTTGTCGATAGCAACGGCAACCTTGGCCCAAGCTCGGCGGGACTCTAGCGGATCCTGCTCTTCGATCGGTTTTAACGTTAACGGCGTCGTCGGGTTGTTCTTGTGTGAGAACGAATCAACCTATATTTGTCGAAAGCGCACCAATTAGCTCTGTCATATTTAATAACATCCGTATGTGCATTTCAAATACCTCTGTCTTGCCCTTCTTCACGGTAAAAGAATCCGTCCACTGTCCCGAAATCGTATACAAGATGTCCTTGCTTCCAACTTTCTGCAACGTCGCATTAAAGCAGTTCTTCTTACCAGAGACCCATCCCTTGCCTGTGTACTCAATCTTGGCGAAATATCCACTCGACGACTGTATTATCGTGGATTTCTCCAACTCGACATATGGAGTTCCGTACACTAGTCCCTCGATGTGTAAAGTCGGGAGCGTAATCAAGTCTAGTTCAAAATTAAAGTCGTTAACAAAAATGCCCAGTCGCCGTACGATATAAGGAGGGGAAGGAGCGCCTTACAGTCCTCATCATAGGCATCGATGTGTAACCTCGCGAGTCCAACTTGTTTGACGTTAATAGTCATGGACGCAAAGCTAGCCTTCTGCCCGTTGTAACCTTGCAGCTTGACTCCATGCTTTTCGTTGATTATCGAATAGGCGGTAACGGGAGGATGATGGCTGACTTGTTCCGAGATTAACTCTGTCTTTCCGGCTTCCGGATCGTCCCAGTGACCCAAGAAGAGTTCACCGAGGAAAGGGTTTAGCGGCTTCTTTTCAGAGCCACTTTTAACGGAACGGCATTAGCAAAATATTTCGCGCGACAGCTTCGTAAAATGTGGAGAGGACAAAAGAGAACGTACAGCTTTTCGTTTCTGGAGCTATACTGCTGTTTCAAGGTCGACAGGAACCACTTCAACACAGCAAGGGCCCGCTTCTCAGGATCCGATTCTTTAGCCGGGGCGACGAATAATTTGGGATGTTCCGTCTATCGATAGGAAGATCAAGGGAAAATAATTAGTAAGATTGCCCCGCAGAGGATGGATAAATTGGTGGCTATGCCCGGGGTTAAGGCGGCCGAGAGTCCGTACCCAATATGCGCTGAATTCAACCAAGCTTGCTTTGCTCAGAATGAAGGGCTGAAAGAGAAGAATGGGTTAGCATTCCGAAATCGCAGCTTAGAAGTGATTTCTTGGATGGGCAAGGTAGTTCTTACGGGAGCGGTCATAGATGCGAGGTCGCCATTGAAGCTGGGGATTCGCTCATGTTAGCTCGCAGGCCACCAAAAAAACTCTTGGCTGTTGTGAGCACATCGGACACGACACCGCTGATAGCTTATAGGCGGAGGAAAAGAATATTTTTTTACCTAGCGATGCTCTAAGACTCGCGCGATTTGGTTAGCAAGACGGGGAAATTTAAACATGCGCCGAAATATGAATCATCTCAAAGCAGGATTAATTCTGAGAGGGGAAAAGCTCACCTTGACAAAAGATGTCCAAGTTGTACCTATTTTTTTGCGACCCATCGTGAGTGAAAAAGAAATACAAAAGAAATTTTAAATATTATATGGAAAATTTAAAAAAAATTGAGAAAGTTTTAAGAGGGTTAAAAGAACCCCTTTTGAATCAACTCTATTTCGCAGTAGCAGCGGCGAAAAATGGGAGTCTACTGGGGAGGAGAAGGGAAGGGAAGGGGGGTGATGGGGAGGGACAAAAGGTTAATTACCAGCCATTGCAGCCATCGTGTGTGTATGTAAGTCGAGTAGACGGGAGCGTGTGTGAGAGAATAAATAGGCCGGTAAAGAGAAGATCGATCGAGGGGACAGGGTCGGCGGGGGATCAACTTTGAACTGTCAAGCTCCGGTTTATTAATATATTTTTTGGTTTAAAAAATTGTGCTCGCGCGCAGCTGGGTCGTACGGAGAAAGGTCGCTTAGGCTGAAGCTTTTTGAGAGGAAGGAAAGATCCGTCTCTCGTTCGTTCTTCTGGCCGTCACAGCGAAAAAAAAAAAGGTGTAACCGGGGAACAAGGAACCCGAACGAACAGTGGTAGTGGTAGTAGCTGCCGGGAGGCTATGCTAGCTAGAACAATTGGGCAAGGTAGTACGGGAGACTCGTATATGTCTCTCTTATTCTTCCGTCGATGTGGGTCTGTCTGGTAGCTGTCTGTCTGAATAATGTATATTCGATTGATTGATTGTGTCAGCAGAACAGACCGAAGGAAAAAGACCCTTAACGCTTTAATAAAAAAAAAAAGTAGTGGGGATGACGATGGAAAGGGGGCTGAATGAGCGAATGCAGCTGAAGGGATATATAGTGGTATACTCACTTATGACGAGGGAAACCGCCGTACCGTACAGCGGCTAATTCGAAAGGAATGCAAAGTCGAAGGGGGACGATTGATTGATTGATCGATCGATCGATAGCTGGTGAAATGGGAATATATAGTATGAGGGAGGAGAGAGTAACCGGAGTAGTAACCCCCGGCTCCCCTTCTGCTATTTATATGTCTCAGGATTTGATTGATTCCCTGATGATGAAAATTATCATGAAATATACGCTGGTAATAATAAAATACCAGAATTAGCGAGAGGGCAATCAAATCTGCGCCTGGCGAATCACCAGCTCAAATGCAAGCTAACCCGGGGTCTCCAAAGCTTGCTGCTGCGTCCAGTTGACGCCAGCCCTGCTTACAGCTACCCTTTCCAGCCAGAGCATTCCTGGCACCCAAATTCGTTTCTCCAGTTCAGACGAACGCTGGACGGTCTGGTCCTTTCGAGACAGTAGACCATAGCAAAGCTCACAAGTTGTCATTAAGGCTCGGTTACGTCACGATTTCAAACGGTGCATGCAAGGTACGTTATAATTACAGCGATATGTCACTCTGCTGCAGATTGGGAGGCAAGCTCCTCCCTACTTTCCCCAGATATACACGCCGTATGATATATCCCCACAGCCTCACTGGCTTATATAATACCACACAATCCGGCATCCGGACTTCCCGGAATTCCCACTCTTCGGCTCCGAAACAGCGGGTCTCGGGCCATTCCTTGATCAAAGATAGCGATAATCTGAATGATGGAAAATTAAATGGATTTCAATTAAATCTCGATCGCATAATCTAAAACATATGCATATTATATTGTTTTATCAAAAGGGCAACAAGTATCGTAGCACAAGATAAGTAAACATGAAGTATCAGATTGATCACTCCCCATTTTGCATCATACTATCAATCATCAACTGAATTCCCTCCTTCCGATAATCATCCGTCTCCATATAACTGCTATTGGGTGCGATATCAAACACGATCTGACTCGCCCCGGTCCCATCCTTATACTTCAACCATTTCACATCCTTCTTAGCATCAATCCCCACACTCGGGTCCCCACTAACCACAAACCTAACCCAACTCTTACTCATAAAGTCACTCAGCGCACGATACTTTTCTGCGTCAGGCCCTCCCATAGGATCAACCGACTCGCCTGGCCAAACAAATCCAATATCGTACCCCTCAGAGTGCAGATTGTAAAACACAAAAGAGACTTCGGAAAAGTGTCCGGCGCGGAACCAATCTGCGAATCCGTTCGGGCGGGCTCGGAAACGGTAGGCCCACACGTTTACGTTATCGTGTGATAATCTCTGCGCTATGAATCTTTTACCGTGAATGAAGAACTGGTCACCTACGATGGCTGCCGTACGGTGGTATTGTGAACCGAATAGCATTGATCCTTCGTCGGGGTGGGTGAAATTTGATGCATCTGGGACGGATACACTTTCGTTATATATCTCAAGGAGACGATCAATGGTGGAGTTTTTGTACTTTGTCGTTGCCACTATCAATATCAAATTAGTGCATTAGTATAATAGATACTTGTGATGTATATAATTCATATCTCCAAGGCGAACTAAAGGGGACTTACAAAGGTAACCATAAATCTGCTCGGTAGTATTAAGACCTAGCTCTCCAAAAGAACACCCTTCGTCGTCATTTGTCCCAATGATTGTAGGCACCTTGACATACCTCCCCTCTCTATACGCTGACGCTGGCGAATCCGGCACGAAAGCATCATCCACGACAGCGGTAAATACCGCCGCATTGGTCGTATTCAGAGCATCGTTGAGCTTACCTACTTCCACACCCCTCAAACACTGTAAGCTGTCAACCGCATCGGTACAGTTGACTGCATCTAACAGCGCATCGTAATTTTGTTGATAGGCGTCAGGATACCCCCACGCCTGATAAAATATCGCGCTTCCGCTCTCCATGATTGCCCCTCTGAACAGCTTATCATCCCGCCCTCCGAACGCGATCTGATGCATGCTGACAGAAAAAGCACCGGCGGATTCACCAAAGATTGTGACTTTGCTCGCATCCCCGCCGAACGCGGCAATGTTTTCTTTAACCCAGTGAAGCGCCAACCGTTGATCTTTCATTCCAATGTTTAGATTATGCGAATTCGCAACCTGTCGGCTGCTGAGAAAACCCCATCCTGCGACTCTGTAGTTCATACTGACCGCGATCATGGGCGTACCAAGATTGACCGACTGATTAACGAGCCAGGTGAGGTTATAACGTGGGTCTCCTGCTCCTCCCTCCACAAAACCGCCCCCATGTATCCAAACTGCGACGGGCAGTTTGGCATTGGATTTCACACCGGCAGGACGGATGACGTTGAGTGTTAGACAGTCTTCGGAGACGTTGAAGCCCCATTGATCGCTCTGTATATGTATGACCACACCAACAACCGTTAGATAAAATCATACAGAATACGGTAATGTAAATGCAGGGTGTAAATTAGTAGATTATGGTCATTGCTAAGTAGGTACTTACGCCATACCCGTAACAATGTGGCCCGTACGCTTGTGCGACAACATTGCGCTTGGTTTGGATATACTGCGGTGGTCGAAACCTCAGATTCCCCATGGGAGGTTCAGCGTAGGGAATGCTGAGGAAGAAATCCTGCTTCCATTGGGGATTATAGATACCCGTGACGGTTCCATTAGTGATTCTAACTGATGGAGCAGTGGAAGATGGTGGTTTATTGTCAGAAGAATCAGAAGAGTCCGTTGGGATGGCATTGACCGCCGCCGCACCCAGTAGGATCAGCGAAGAGAGGAATTTCATCTTTGCTGTCAATCTATGTGAAAGCGCAACAGCGAAGAGTATCAATTGAACTTTGGAAGGTTAAAGAGGAGAAGGAACGGGAACCCGCTTCTAACCTCCCCGATTATATACCTCAACCTGCACGCTCCACATGCAGAATCGCAGCTATGACCTCCAACGGCAACTGCCCTCTCTCCTCTCTCACAAGATAACATATTGATGCAAGAGTTACGCCACATTCCCCAGTAAAGTCCCAACCGCGTCCACAAGAAGACTAGATGATCTACCCACTTTTTGCGGTCCGGTCCACCGAGCTCGTCGCGAGCGGTGGGAACCTGCCAATCAAAGAAGCTGGGGGATTGCAATTGCGAAGGCCGCCGGAGTAGCGTGGGCCTAGACTTGATATGGCTAGTGTTGTTGGTGGTTGCATTTCCCAATTTGGTTGAGGTGCAGATTGTGCGCGCAAGCTAACCTCTTGTAAGGGCATATAGCGTCTGGCGTGCGGCGAGCTGAGCTATATAATGGCGTTTCTTGTATTTCATGCCAGTCGGAGAACCCGCGGTGGATATTCTTAGTGATTAAATACGCTTAGGGTGTGGGTATATGTAACATATCATATCAAGGTGGAGTGGTGTTGCTAGTGTGGTATTTTGTTGTGTGGCAACAATTGCCCTTGGCGGGTCAGGACTACAATGCAATGCATCCTCTGGTACGTTTTTAATACAATTATACTAGTTATACATTTAAGTACTCGACTAAGTGCTTAAGTATCACTATATACCTATGCCTTTAATACCTTGTTTGTAATGATCATACGGTTGGTTTACGTTCGAATACTCGTAGCTGAGGTTGGAAATTTTAATTTTTGACGCCTGCTCCAAAAATCGCAAATGCACATATGGTCGAACGCTCTAGCTCCTCGGTATTTTCACAATACTATCACAACTTTAACTCTTGCACTTCAGGATCCGGCTTCCTCACCCTCTTCAGGCCTGGGCCCCTCACTCCCCACGGGATCTCCAAGCTCCTCAGCTCCTCTCAGCTCTTCTTCTTCTTCTTCTCTCATCTCGTTAACTAGATGCTCCCTTCTCCGTGCTCCGCTTTGAAGATTTTTTCTTTCTTTTTGCCCTGCGTGTAGTATCTTCGTGAACAATAAAGTTTGGCAACTTTTTGAATAAAAGCGAGTTTGTCAAACTGCTGATCTTTGAGATACTCCGAGTACATTATATAATAGATTGACTACCGTTCTGATCAAAACCTAGTCTGGAAGCCCATAGTGTGGATCTGTATATATTACGGGGCATATATATCTGTTTCAATATATTATTAAGAGATCTCAAGCTACAGCTTACTATTCTAACGAGAGAGAAAGCTTCTGTTATGATAAGAAGTTGTTGTAAGATTTTAAGTTCAAAACGCCAGCCAATCGCTCGAAGTAATCTTTACAAGAATAAACACAGTCACGATATATATACTAAGGATTCCAAAGACTCATGTAGGCCTCTAGGTCCCATTCACCCCGTTAACGCGTTGAATCAACTGGAAATACCTGCAAAACAAAAACGCATACAACATTCAAATATTGTAGTTTACAAGTACAGACAGTAGTACAACCACATTTTGATCTTTCTCTAGGTCCATCGTGTAAGGTGCTTCTATCCATCCTCACCACACGCCCTCCAACGTATATGATATCGCATCATGCCACCGTTATCTAAGCCGTCAATCCTAACTAAACAAATCTAAACCATATATAGAATTCCACAATGCAACCAAAAGAAACAAACAAGATTCAGCCTGCATATCGACAAACTTAACAGCTGGAATGGAAAGGACGATATAATGAAAGTTCTATCGCTCGATATCTTATAATTTAAAGGAACAGAAAAGAATATACAAAAGAAAGGAATGGATGAAGGGGAAAAAATCACCGATCAGAAAGAACAGAAGGAGGCCTAATGAAAACTGCGCTGTAATACCGCCATATCTATGTTCTTTCTTCTTTTTCTTTCTTTATTCGTTCTTCACCTCTGCTCCACTTTCTCATAGAACAACAGATACACTTCCTTCTGCAACCCTAGAACGTCAGATGTCTTCCATTCCTTAATAGAATCATCACTGATCCGCCACCATCTACTATCCGGACTCTTGTATTTTTTCGATTTCGAAGGGAAGCCCTTTAACGATCCTGCCCCATCCGCCTTTGCGGCTTTGAGGCCTGCCGCGGTAAGTGCAGCCACAGCTGGTGACGGGGAGGGAGAAGGAGCTTTGGCCGTGGCCTTGTCTCCAGTCCCAGGTGGAGTGTTATTCGTATCTGTAAGTGTCGTTGCACCTGTTGCCTTTTCTGCTGTAGGTGCGATTTCCGCCGTTGCATTTAAATTTGTCGTGCTTAGAGTGGCGGGAGTGGCTGGCGTCAAGGGCGTCGATGATGGAGTGTCCGGTTTCGATGTGGGGGGGGAAGTAGTGGTAACAGCGGGAGCTTCCAGTTTCAACTCATTCATTGTAGTCACTGGGACAGCGGTAGTAGCAGGAGCACCGGGCAACACGGGCATAATCATCGGCGTCGAATAAGGGGGCGGATGAGAGTTCTGTCGTCTGTAGCACTCGTAGTGTCCGCTGTCGTGGCTCCCTCGATGCGTGATCAATCCCAAAAGCTTGTATTTGCTCCTGTGCAGTAGCGGGCCAAGAATTAATTCTTCCGGGAAGGAGACCTTGCAGCCATTTTTCCTCGTGTAGTAGTCGAATATTGAGCGGGATAGGTGGATGGAAAGAAGGTTCGGACAGTGCGCAAAGTATGTTCGTTTTGCTATTCGTGATTTGACAGAAGTGAGGCTAGCAGGCGGGAGGTCAATGTTTTTCGGAATTTCCTCCGGATCCGACTCGAGACAGTCGTTCAGCCTCTCTATTGACTCTGTCAACCCTTGTCGCTCTTTTTCATCTGTAGCAGACGATAGTCTCTTCTCTTGAATGGCGATTGTCTTAACCAACTTGCATTTTGCACATTGAAAGTCGTCGATAAATTCTGTGGATAAGTGTTCGTTAAAGCAGTCGTCTAGAGTCGCATAGTGTTTGTGCGGTACGTTCAACGTCAAGACGACAAATGTAGATGCTGTTGGCTTTGGCTCAAATCCACAGACCAGACATTGAATACCAGACTCTAGCTTTCCTTCCATCGGCATGCCGAATTCCGGGATCTTGGGCTCCTCCTTTTTCTCGGATTCTTCTTCCATTTTGATTTCTAGCGGGATATGCTTCGGTTTGGGGTTCGAAGGTCCACCCTCATCTTCCGTGGGCACTGTTTCATTCTCATTCGGCGGTGAGCTTATCGAAGGTACTGTGATGACCGTTTCCGTTTCTGTATGCTCCGTTGAAGACTCGATGGTTTCCTGGATCTCCTGAACCTTTGTTCCTGTTCTCTTTTCCCCATTCTCCTCTTCTCCTTCTGCTTTTACGACCTCAAAACTCTCCTCACTTGCTGCCACCGAAGCACTTTCCTTCTCCTTCTCCTCTTCTTCTGTCTTCACCTCTTTTTCCTTCTCAAGGTCTTCGATCCTCATACCCTTCGGAATAGTAGCTTTGACCTTTTCCTGCGCCTCATACTCCTCTGCCAACGTCTGTGCTACAATCTGTAGAAACTCTTGTGCGTCTTGCTGATTCCTCGATATCCTAGACCTAAACACCCTCTCCAATTCATATATAAAATCCCTCGTCGTGATAGTTTTCCTATGTAATGGCCGTTCGTTGAGTCCTAGAAAACCCCAAAACATCAGCTTTACCATCCCCAGGAAACCAACCATAAACGCATGGAGACATACGATCAAGCATAGTTTTCAACGCTTTTGTCAGAATCGGCCGCTTCCCCTTCCACTTCACCACCCCTCTGGCCTCCCACCTCTCCAACCCATCCTGTAGGACAATCCTCCCAACAAGATACTTCCTCAACTCACCGCATCCAGCCAACGCTTGCAGCACCGAATTCACAAAGCAGTCATTCGCAGGATTGTAAAGCCCCACCACCGTCTGCTTCTTCTTGCCGTATCCGTGAGAGTTATTCGAGCCGTCGATGAAGAATGTAGGGCCGAAGACGTAGATGAGCGTGATGGCTGCGAGGGAGGCACCGGCAGCATAGGCTATCGTTAGCTGTTTGGAGTCCGATGAGGAAGTAAGGGAGGACATTTGGTCGGAGAGGTAGGTTAGCAGGCGGGCGAGCCAGTCGTTGCGGGAAAAGTAGTCGGCGTCGTGGATGTAGGGGTTGTAATGATATGACATGTCCCTTCTTGTTTTCCTGTATTTTGACCAATTTCAGTTGCGAGGCTCGACGGTGTGTGTGCGGGTGTGACTTTGGAAAAAGAAGTCGGGTGAATGGAGGTTGATTTTGCCTGTCTGGTTTTTGTTTTTTTATGGGGGTAAACCGGGAGCACGCGGGAAGGATGAAGACGTTAGAGGTATGGGTGATTCGAAAGAGAGGTTTGACGGGGTCTAGCGATGGGCTCGGATCATGGTTTACATTGCGAGTGGAGCGGTGGTTGAATGCAATGATGACGGTTGGCTGTTGATGAAATGGCGATGGCGATGATGTCGCTGAACGGAGAGTGCTGCGTAACGTCGAGAGCTTTGAGAGGCCACCCCGGTCAGTCCGCAACCGCATCAATTAGCCGAAACAGCCAATCATAGCCGCCACCACCCTCACGACGCCCAACATCAGATCAGATCTATCTTGGCCAAGCAAGATGTGTCAATACTTTTCACTTTACGGAAATTAGATGCTCAAGGTTTATAAATGGGTACTTTTATTCGGTAGCGAGTTTTGAAGCGTTCAGCTGGCATGATTGAGGAGCATCCTAAAGTTTATGAAGCACAAGTACTTTTAAACGGATAAATTGTTCAAGAAGTGAGGGTCTGCACTGCAGTATCGCAGAAAACAGTAAAACAAAGGTCTCCGGGGATTGAAAAAAAAATATAAATCCCCGGAGCCTCTTCCATTTCATTTTTTGCTTTCGACCGTTCGTAAAGAGAAGAGTAATGAAGAGAGACGAAGCAAGCTAGAGTGTCTGCAGCTTCCATGATATAAACGTTTTTGCCTTCATGATCGAAGTGAAACATCGGATTATTAAAAGCAAAACAAAGGGATAACAAGAATAATTGGAGAGAGAGAAAAAAGCAGAATAGTAGTAGTAGTAATGATAGAACACCCCGAAGATTGAAGAAACCCTTTTCCCAGTTTTAAAATAGAAAAAAGAAACACAGAAAGAGAAATAAAAACAGCATTTACGGAGCACCGAGAAGAGCACAAAAGATAAAAAAAGAATTTTTTTGTTGAACAGCTTCATGGAACAATGAGAAAAATATCAAGTAACCACGATCGTTTCCGATATATTTTTAACAGAAACGGGGAATGTTCAGAGGAGACTATATAATGCGCGCATCATTTCGTTTGTAGGTGGAGAGTTTATTCGATAAAACATGGAAAAGGGTGTTAATGATTTTGATAATATACCAGGTGAGGTTATCGGATCAAAAGGTTTTCAGCAAACCTCAAGCGAATGGATTCTTGTCGAACGGATTCTTAGAGTCAAATCGATTTTTACTCTTGGAGCCGAATGGATCCTTGGAGTCCTCTAGTGAATCTTCCTAATGTCCACCATAGCCCCAACCTCCCTGTTGACGGTTGCCTCCTTGGCTACCATACTGAGGGTAGGATCCTCCGAAGCCGCCGTACATTTGTTGTCCGTACCCGCTACCGTGCTGACCGCCTTGGTGTCCGAGGTTTCCTGCTCCCATGAGAGGATTATGTTGCTGAGATTGTGCCTGTAGGTGGTGAGGGTATCCGCCAGCACCACCCATAGGGTTCTGTTGTTGCTGGTGAGATTGATTTTGAGGGAGTTGAGATTGTCCACCTTGGCCGGCGAGACCTGAAGTGCTAGGTGGGCGTCCTGGGGCTCCGGCTGGGTTTCCTGAAGGTCCTGTGGGTGCTTTGGTTTCACCATATGGCTTCAAACTATCTTCAGAGTGACCACCTTGTTGACCACCCCCGAGTCCCAGCTGCTGTTGGGTTCCAAAGCTGCCCAATTGAGATTGTCCTCGAGGAGACATGTAGTCAGGAACGCCACCAGCAGATCCATAACCGAGGCTTGAGTGTTGAGATTGTTGCTGCTGCTGCTGCTGCTGCTGTTGTTGTTGCGACTGCTGCTGTTGGAGGTGTGTTTGGGAAGACCCAGCACGTCCGTATTCATTGGCCGATGATTCACGGCCTTGAGAGCTTGGGGCGAACCCGCCGTAGCCGGCTGGGGACGAAGAATGCTCATATCCTCCTGGACTCATGTAGCCCTGAGGGGTGGCACCATAGAAAGCGCCCTTAGGGTACCCAGAGTAATGGCCGTACATCTATAAAAAGGGCGTGTTAGAACAAAAGTTTTACCACAAAAATGAAAGTGGATTCAAGTTACTTACCGACATGTAGTTGTAGTACGGGTAATACGATGGGTGCATTGGATACTGTCCACCTGGGTGCTGTGGCGTTTGTTGGGCATTTCCTTGACCGGGTTGGCTGGTTTCGCTTCCTTGGAAGGAAGATCCGAATCGAGATTGTTGGTTCTGCTGTTGGCTGCTCGTGGCTGTAGCTCCGGTTTGCGTACTATCGAGAGATGCGCCCACACCGCCACCTAATGCGCTAGATGAACGGGGTTGAGACGCTGCCTGCTCAGTTGGTTGCTGCTGTTGAGCTTGTTGTTGATTCTGTCCTTGTTGATAGGAAGCGTGATAGAAGGTATTGAAGGCTGCGTTTCTAGCGGGGTCTCCAGATGCATAGTAGTTCGCGTACGGATCAGCAGCATTTCCACCAATCCCGCTGGGTTGAGATTGCTGTTGGCTCTGGGTTTGGTACGCGCCATATGGAGATTGGCCAGCTGGGTTCTGTTGGGCGGAGAGCTGTGATTGCTGAGCAAATGAGTCGAACTTGCTTTGATCACCACCGAATCCTGATTGACGTGGTAGGGATTGTCCAAGGGGTTGAGAAGGTTGTTGTTGCAGATGTTGAGGAGCACTGGGAGAAGAGGATAGAGGGTTCGTGTGAGAGGGAGCTGCTAGACCCGGCGCGTGACGAATAGGGATCGTCTGAGGTTGGGGTTCTGGAATTGCTTGCGGTTGGTGAGTGATGGGGACCTGTCCGAGGGATGTGATATTCGACGCGGCGCTCGAGACTGGCATTGGGAAAGATGCTTTTGGTTGGCCGATTGGCGATTGCTGAGGCTGAGCAACGGTTTCCGGCTTTTCGGGTTGTTCTATTTCCTCGGGTTCTTCTGCATCACCGTTCAGGCCCATGCTTCCAAATTGAACAGCAGCCCTGTCTACAGCACTCTCGCGAGGCATGACAACTGCTTCTTGTTGATCAAACATGCGTCTCAACCCGGATCGCATTCCAGGAGCACGGTGCATTGGAGGAAGACCCTTATTGGTGGCCGCTGGGAGGGCAATCGGAGTTGTAGCAACCGTGCTTGCAGCGGTAGATGTAGGCGCTGGAGGGGCGACATTTTCAATCTTCTCCAGGTTTTCTTCAGTCAATTTATCCAGTCCAGGAGGTGGGAGAATTTCTTGAGGTTCAGGAGGTTCTTCGGTCGTGGTGATAGGTTCGGGAATAACAGGATCCTCAGTTACCTTGGAAGCTTTAGATTCTGGAGCGACTAGTTCAGGTTGCGGGAGCTTGGGAGTGGCGATTTCTGGAAGAGCAGGTGCGATGATCGGAGATTTCTTTACAGTTGGGGCAGCAACAGGAGGCGGGAGTGAAGTTGTTTCTGATTCCTGTGGAGGGGGTGAGGTTGTGTTAGATCCAGATTCCAGTTCCGGTTCCGGTTCGGGGACGGGGTCAGAGATAGGAGGAGGCGGTTCAACCTTGGGAAGGACCGGGCTTTGTACCTTTTTAGGAGCGGTGACGACAGGAGCGGGTTGTGGTTGTGGGGGAGGTTGAGGTGGAGCGTGTAGTAAGCTGGCCCAGGTTTTCTTTGGAGGCTCGGTAGGGACGCTGCTTTTCGCAGCAGGTTTCTCAGATGCGGTCATGGGAGCGGCAGGAGTAACAGGTTTCGCCTTTTCGAGGAGAGAGGTGGTAGGGTCCGATACGGCCACAGAAGTCCATGTTGGAACCTTGGTAGAAGCGTCCTTAGAGTCCTTGGAGTCAGCCCATTCATCGCCAGCCTTATCGTCTCCAGTATCCGGGGTAGGCCAGTCTGAGGATTCGTTAGCAGTAGGTGTTCCTTCGGCGTTTCCATTGGTCTTTCCACCACGGGGAACTAGGCCGCCACGACCACGAGATGAACCGCGCTCAGATCCACCGCGTCCACGACCACCTCTCGAGCCTTCGAAACTACCTCGGCCAGTCTTGAACCCTCCGCGACCACCACGAGATCCTTCATCTGTCGTAGCGGTGGTGGGGCCCTTTGACTTTGGCTTTTCCTTGGTTTTCTTCTTCACGTCACTCCATTGGGTGGCGTGACCTGGAGAAGAATGATAATGATTGAAAAGTTAGCGAAAAAGCGATTGATCAATGACAAACGAGATAGATACGAGGATGTAGGGGAGGGAGAGATCAGAAGGTGGTTAGAAAAGAGATAGCGAAGATGTCTGTACCTTCTGAGATGAGACTGGCCGCGACTTGTGCATCTCCCAAAGATTCTTCCAAAGGATTGATTAGGTCCTCATCGGTCCACGTGGGGAACATTTCCTTCAGAAGCGACAATTGGGCCGAGTATTTCTGCTTCAACTTCCCGAGCTCGCCTTGCTCTTCTAATGGAACATCGTCGAGTGTGTTATCGCCATTCGATCGAGAACCGTTTCGGCCACCTCTACCAATCGCGCCGCCACCTCTACCGCCACGCGACACTCCCCGCCCTCTGGTGGACGCCCTCTGAGATGTGATATCTGACATTTATTAGGTGTATGTGTATCTGGTGTTGATGAGATGATGGAATCGGATGGCTCAATGGTGAGGATCCGGAAGTGAGGCTGCTAGCTGCTGGGGAAGGGAGAGAGACTGTGGAGAGAAAGAGACTGATTAAAATAAGAACAAGAAGAATGGGGTTTGGTTAGTTTGGTGTTTGGCCTTGCTTTCTTTCGACAACACGACGAACGAACGAGGAATAATAAGTAACGAAGATGGTATGGAAAAAAAAAAAAACAGGGCCGGTTCCAACCAACCAGCATCAGTTTAGGGCTTGTTAGTTCGAAGGGGGAGAGAAGGAGGAATTAACAAGTTGACCAGAAAATATGCTTGTGCTTCATGTACGGGCAAGGAGTAAATATGCAAGTGGTTTGGAGATTCGTGATAAAAATATGTCCCGAATGGCTGACTAGCGACGCCCTGGGGAAAGAACCGTTTCAAAGTTGGGTAAATCGATTAAATCTGAAACAAGGACTGGATGGAGAGAGGTCGAAGCTGCGATGCGAGCGACCAACGCTGGTAATGTAACCAGCTAGTTGGGTTGATCGTGATTACGAGATCTCTTATTTATAACTTACCGAGTTCAGGATCGCGGGTAACCCAGACGAGCGAGGGTACAGAATAATGTCCTTAAGTGGGGAAAGAGAGATTCAAATGGAAACGAGTCGAGAGAAAAGTGATGGTGATGGTATTGGAAAGACGTAGAGCCTGGCTGGTGACACCAGATTACGATGACGATGATATCGAAGATAAGTGATAATAACGGTTTGATTAGATCTCTGATGAGATCGCAACCTGCCTGCTCCAGAAGACCTAGTAAACTCAAAAATTTTGATGGGTCAGCTGACCTTGCGTAACAAACTATATTCCCGAATCATATCAGATCACGTTATGAGGAGAGCTCCCCAGGCAGCGCTCCACCAATGATATGATGATATGAACCAGAGAATCGATGAGTGTACGTACGTGCGTCTCAATCTCAAGTTGTTTGGAGGGGGGTGATGGTGGTGGTGATAATTATCGACAAAAGATGAGGTTGAAGGGAAAGAATCCAGGATGTTGTCGTTACCTTGTTTTCGTCGTCGTCGTCGTCGTTGTCGGTGATATGGTTGATTTCGCTTCGCCGTACAGACACCAATTTAAGATATCGTGGGATGCTGAAGGCAACAATATCAACCCTGGTCACCGCAGACCGTTCTGATATATCCTATTATTGCTTCAGAGTCACTAGCTAGAGCAGGACCTCGAAGTAAATCAAAACTCGAACTTTTCGGCGTAGTCATCAAGGTGACCGAATCAGGGCAACAGCATGCAAGGATGCGCCTCGAATGTATCTAAGAAGATACAATTCCTTCACATTCTTTCTTATATCCAACTAACGATACTTGGAACTCAAATGCTCTTCAATTCTGCCGACTCGAGACAAGCGTAGGTATTCGCTAGGACTATCATGCATGGCGAGCATCTTCATATAATTTCGAGGGCTTTCCAATGCGAATTCTCCAATGCGAATGCGAATGGCCCCGGACGTAAAATATGTCCACCGGTTCACGGACATAAATGCATCTTAGTTGAAGAAGTCCGGGGTTAATTGGAGGCTATTCTGCTTCCAGATACCAAGTCTAGCAATGCACGGGTATTTGTCTCCGCACCCCAGAATTTTACCGCCTGATCTAAAAGGCCTCGGTTTTATTTGAAGCGCTTCTCGAAGTTTCGACAGAGTGACTTCTGCGAGTATCCATCAAAATCTAAATGTGTGTGGTCAAGCTGCTGCAAGACCGGGATGCGAAAAGAATGTTATGCACATGCACACCACCGCCTCACAATTGCCTAAGCATCTGATCCTTGAAGCCTGTCCATCCTGGACTACATTCGTGCCCCAATCCAACACAACACGACAAGCCGACTAGTCGCCAGTCTGGCTCAGCGAGCCTCTTGGGCAACGAGAGTACACCAAGTGTGCTTGTCTCCACAAAATTATTGGTATTAGAATCGATTGGCAGTGATGTCGCAGTTATTTCTAGGCTGGTTAACTAGTGCGAATGAGCACTAAATGATTATTGGTTATCATTAAAGCTTGTATCCGCAAATCGATCTTTCTTTAACATAAATGCCATTGACGGCCAGGTCCTTTGTCTCGTAAACCAGCCGCGCGCGCAGTACGAAGCAGCTGCCCCTTATAAAATTATACCCAATAGTATAATAGAACTCACACGCGGCTTCAGGTTGAACCGCCACGCTAGCTAGGCTAAGTGTGATGACATTGTGTAGTATTAGCAGTCGCAATACACAGAAGAAAAGTATTTGTTCCTTTTAAAGCTGGGTCGATCAACATTTTCTCAAAAATTCTTCTTCAAGTTAGAAGTGCTTCAAACAGAAACTAAGCCATAGAAATTTGTAATAAGCGCCTACGTCCAAGTCTATGTGCCTTTGTCGCTCCCTCCACTGCGCAAGATGGAATGGTAAGAAGACCAATAATCGAAGTAACAATATAGTTGGTTCTTGTCAACTTAATAATTTAAGACCATCCACTGCTTTCTGTCATCCTCGGGTTTTTCCCGTAAATATTCCAGCTCAATTCTCTTAACTTCAATGTATTTAGCCGCCAAGATATCACCAAGAACGTTCTGAATAGATTTATTCGCTTCGAAGGCCGCGAGACTATCATCCATCGTCTTTGGTAATAAAACGTCTATTCCGAGAGCCTCTCGTTCCTTTGAATCCATATCCGAAGCGGGCTTGTCACAGTGGCCGGCTCGCAAAGGAATTCCTTTGGCCAGACCATCCAATCCAGCTGCCAGAATGACGGCCAGGGCAAGATACGGATTCGCAAGCCCATCCATTAACTTCAGCTCGAACCTATTGTCCATGATCCGGCGCATCGCTACAGCTTTATTCTCCCATCCCCAGCAAGCGTACTCGCCACCACTCCAAATACCCGCCCGGACACGTTCATAACTCACATCCTGTGGTAACGTGCACGCCAAGATAGACGGGAGATGCTCGATCATACCCGCGAAAAAGAATTCGTGAGGACTAGAGTCGTGCATGCCAAGGTTATTAACAGAGATGTGGGCGTGTGATCCTGTTGCAGAATACTTTGGCGAAACACGAGGGTAAAATGTAGCAAATACACCATGGAAATGTGCAATGGTTGTGATGATATCGCGGGCCTTCAAGAGTGTATTAGCTGCCTCGAGGGGTGGATATGGTGGTAGCACAAACTCCCACTGACCAGGAGCTGACTCTGGGTGGAAATGATCGAGATATATCCCACTGTCTTGGAGCCCACGCGCAATTTCCTCTATCAGCTTTAAATCGCCCAGGCCTTTGGCGCGGATACAGTGCCAAGAATTGTTATCGCAAACCGGGGTGTACAACCCTGCCTGGACATCATCGGCTTTCAGAAAGATAACTTCGATCTCAAATCCAACCAGGACTGAGAGTCCCATTCCGTGTTGCAAAGTATTCTGTAAAATCCTGAGGCGCGAGCGTGGGCATTCTTCCACCGGATTTAGATCCTTTTGTAAACAATCACACTGGACTATCACGCGTGTTCCATTGGATCCCGGCTGGCAATATGCTGTGCTGATATCGGGGCAGAGATAGAAGGCTCCGCAACATATTGATGTTTCCGGGACGGTATTTCCAAGGATGCGCGACCAAACGGGTGACGGGAAGCTAAAGTATTTTGACGTCTGAACCATTTGAGTGAATTTTGTAAGGGGAACGATTCGGGTATAGGGCCGTGGGGTGTACATCAGCACCTGGAGCCAGACAAATTCGACATTCGGATTATTGGCCAGAAAGTCCTGCCATCGAATAATATTTTGATTAGAAGCCGCCATATCGACGTTATGAGGGGCTCCAGGCGATTGTGGAATCGAGAAACTGCTTTTGATGTCCATACTGAATGTATATTGTAACATATATAATTTTCTCCTCAACTTGCCATGGCACCGTGGCGCCAATTGCGCCCAGCCACCTTTTATATGATCCAAATGTAGACTAGAGAACATTCCGCCAATTCTTGAACACTTATTTATATACCAGTGACATCATATCCAAACTGGTTATATTGGCAGTCAAACCAAACCGGGATCCGATTTTCTGGATCTAGATCGCGATCGATCGATTTAAAGTCAAGATCCTCGGACTAAAGTGAAATAGTTTAACACCAAGTTTCTATATATAATGTACCGATACCCCACCCGAACGCAACCATAGTATTGTCCATCGACCCCCAACTTTTGCAAGTATAGGCTCTCCCTGCTATCAATTTAGAACAATGGGTTCATATGAACCTACATGGACGGAGCCGATGCTCTCTCAACGAGCTCTGGAGAATTGTTTTAATTCTGAAAAGGATTATGAGTCTCTGAAAGAGGTTAGTTTAATAAGCTGCTCGACAATATTATCGCATGGGCAGAATTACAAGCAACACATCAGTTAAGATTATATTGAGATGAGAAGACTCTCAATGCAATGGCACCCGTTACATCGTTACCTATTAGTACATTAGATGACAGATTCTAATCTAAAATACAGTTAATGGACAACAAATATCACGAGGACACGAACCCGAATGGAGTGTATGATAACTTCCTCAGCGAGTTCTTGCAAGATTCAAGTTCCGTAGCCGCTCACTAAATTCCTTGCTATGGACACTCCAGGATAAATCTAGCAATGTCGGAGAACAGCCTCATGCATGATGTGATCACCGAATACCTGAACGAAAACGTAGATATATGCACCTCTCCCATTCGAGGGAGAGTTCCTCCAGATGTTATCCTATTAATCACATTTACAGCTCCGCCTAGACTTGAACCATCTAACGTATGGCGACGGCCCGACGGGTTCTATTCGCCTGCGCAAAAATCTATCGAATTTCATAAAGACATACTTTCATCCGGTTAAGGACGTCAAGCCTGAAGAAATAATCGTCGCTGCAGGCGCCGGCAGTATCCTAGATGAGTTGGGGTGGGCTTTGTGTAACGAAGGAGATGGCATTCTAGTGGGAAAGCCTATGTATTCTGGATTTTCCCGATGTAAGTCCTGATACATCTTTGAGCAAAAGAAAACTTGGGGTATTTTACAAACTAAAACCTATGGATTCTGGCTAGTATTTCACGCAAGATCAAGGTACGGAAGAAAATAATCGATGTTTTTCAAGGCATAACTATCGGCCCATGAAGTGTTTCGCAGATCGACTCGTCGTGTTAGAGACACGCCACTAATCGGTATATATAGAGCTCAGGCTGTGCCAGTATCATTCGGCGAAGTCGATCCATTCTCACCGGAAACCCTGGCATGCTTTGAATCAGAGTTACTCAATTTTAATAAAACACAAACGAGAGGACGGATTCGTGCAGTTCTCTTAGTTAACCCGCATAATATCTTGGGGAAGTGCTATGTAGGTATACAATCCCTGGTCATCGATTAATTTGCACGTATTTATCAGTTCTACCTGATAAAGCCGCGGAAAACATTGAAAGCATTTATGCTATTCTGCCAGACCCACGACATTCACCTCGTTATTGACGAAATCTACGCCTTATCAGTTTTCGAAACTGAATTCAACCAGAAAGCGGTCAAATTCCAGAGCGCTTTATCGATTGACACGACAGGGATTGTCGATCCAAAACGTATTCATGTAGTGTGAGTGATACGAACTGCATTCTTCGGGTTTCTGGAAACTTGAATATGTATTAATGAAGCATTCGTGGTGATTTACAATATCACTGAGTTCTGGGTCGAAATCGTATAAGAAGTCTAACTGACGTGGAATATATATCCCCCACAAAAGCTACGGCATGTCGAAGGACTTTTGCTCCAATGGTCTTCGTTTAGGTGTCCTTGTTTCTCGTAACAAAGCAGTTATTGAAGCTATTTCTAGCGTCAATCAAACCGGGTGGCCATCCGCTCTCGCTGACCAAGGCTGGTCTATCATACTCGAAGATAGCAGATTTCTCAACTACTACTTAAAAGAACACCAAAAACGACTAGCAGATCAATACCGGTTCGTAGGCAACCTATTGGATGAATTGGGATTGGTATACACCCAGGGTGGAAATGCTGGCTTTTGCTTATGGCTGGATCTGAGATTTGCCCTGGGAAGACCAAAAGATGGAGGTAAACCTGGCATAGAGGAAAATAAGAAGCTGCACCGAAAAATTATTGAGGGAGGGGTGCGGTTAGCTGGAGACTACCCTGCGGAGCAATATGGATGGTACAGGTATACTTGATCTCGTCTGGTGATTTTTATGATATTAGTTAGCAAGTTTCTGACGTTGACTTCATCAGGATTACATTTACTCAGCCTAGACCGCTACTCTTGATTGGCCTCGAGAAGCTCATGAAAGCGCTTACGGCTATAGATACCGGCTCTTCGGCTAGGATATTCTCAACGCATAGACGGCTGCTGTTAAACAAGACGTAGCCTTCGCATCGAGCGTTCGGCCTACGAGACAAACGTAGCTAGCGCTTGCTCATAAAAACCTATTAGTGAACCTACATAATTCCGTTAAATGTACGAAATATGGAAGTCAACATTCTGGGTAAATTGATATCAGAATTACCCTCGAATACAAGAGTGTTTAAAAATAAGTAAATGACAAAGCTTCTGGCACTAGATTGCGGATGCTAATACAAAAATGGGCGATACAAGAAAATAGAGATGAAATTTCAGTTTTAATATCATAGCTTAGACAACCTTATCTCGTAAACTAAATGCTCGATGCAAAAGACAATCTGCAACGGGTTACGTGCTGCAGCTGTCGGGCTATGTTGCAAGCCCTAATTATTGTCTTGGGTTTTAACCCTTATTTCGCAGCATGCTTTGAAATAGCATTGTGGAAAATCTACGCTCCGCCATCAAAGCTAAATTACAAAAAACATCCTTATCCATGTATCACAGACCTGCCTTCAAATTTTGAGTCTTGTAAGGTGCTTGCTTTCAACTTTGACTGGTTTTCGCATATATTTTCCAACATGCAACGCAATAAATTGCCTCACTCAGCAACATGAGGTATGCCTCACACCTTCGACGAATATATATACCTATCAATAGTTGAGATAACCGAAATACCAGTTTTCCACACTGGTTAAATTTGTTGTGGTGGAAATGCTATGCTAAGTGGTACGAATCTATAGCTCATCGCAATTATGCTGCAATTGATATATTGATATATTGATCTTAGGAGCTCATTTTTAAGTCCAATTGTGTGACGCTGATTTATCACAATCAACCCAGTTCAGCTAAGATATAACTCTCTCACGCAACTAAGATGTAGAGCGATTTTATCTGAAGGGTATTGATTTGTCAGAGCATTTGCAGAGGGGTCAGGCCATTATACTAACTTTTAGAGATCGAGTATGGTAGATACTAGACATTGCCAATTATCTCAAAGCGAAAGTGGTTTCCGGGATCTCTAAAATGAGCACTCACAGCAGCGCAGCGACCCTCGTTGACAACGAGCCCGAGTCGCGGGCTACCGCTAACACGCCTCAAGCTCAAGTGAATAATGAATCAGACCTATCGCGTCAATCCAGAGCCAACTCTGAGGCTCAAAGCCTTCCGCCCTTCCAACGCCGCCGCCTCCTAGACATACTTTTCTCCAAGAAAGACTTCCACTGGAGAAGATTACCTTGTCCAACCTCCGATGACTGCTTGAATGGTGAGTGTTGACATTTTTTAAACATGCAGCTTCTTGGCTAATATAATTTACATACCGATATTTGGCAGGTCATCTCCAAATGATTGCATCCGATAAGAATACGAAACGCTCTCTTTTGCTATTGCAAATCGTAATAGTTCCTTTATGTACAGCTTGTGCACTGGGAAGTCTCGCACTTCTCGTTTACGAATGCATCCTAGTTGCTAGTAACCGTTTTAGGAGTTCAACTCTTGTTGCATGCTCAGCCGTCACCGGAACGATAGGTGTATTCTTGGGAGCTGTTTCTACCCTTTATGCATATGAAGTTACGAGTATTCAACACACACGAAAGTTACATGGTCTTAAGGTTTGGGCTACATCATACCGCTGGGCTATAGGGATTCTCTGTTGGGCTTGTTTCTGCATATTACTTTCAGGGGTTGGGGCGATTTGTCAGGGTTATATGGCATTATTCTTCCGGAATAACAAAGAAATACCGAATTAGTGTGAAAAACGTACCCACAAGGACCTGGAAATAGTCCGAGCTCAATAGTAGCATTTGATGTAGTTGTAGACAAAATCGAATATATTTACATAATTTCAACCCCTTCGCACTTTTCTATCATTGCATTGTTTTTATTTCTTGGTGTTTAACCAAGCTTGCGAGTATGATACCGAAGTTTGCAAGAAACACTACGATCGCGAGAATTTTATGCACAGTCTCCGCGATCACCCAACCTTTTTTACCCACATCCTGAGGGAGGAAAACTTTTCGGGCACGAAAGAGCGAGGAAGGTTATCGAGGCCCGCCCCCCTTCAAGACCAAAGAGTATTGCTGTGGTCTTATAACTGGCAAACTACTTAAAAACACCTTTCTTGGCAATGAGTAAAATATTAATGATAATCCCACCAAACCCCAAAAGAATACTCAGAACACAAAGAACGACTAAGGTTTTAACTAGTCTCGTTGTTGCAGGTGGATCTTGCCTTTCGTATGGTAGGCCAGATAAACATCTTCGAAAATGACTTGGCAGGGGTGGTCGTTGGCTCTCAGGCTCACGGGAGGCGTGTTGACTTGCTCTTCTCGGCGAGCACTGGGGGCTCATGCCAGTGTCCAAGACAGAGTTTGCTGAAACGTTCCTCCGAGGCGCGGACTCTCCTTCTCCCGGCGCGCACTGGGAATCCCTACCAGTCTCCGGTATAGAAGGTATGTCGCTGGCCGCCTTTGTCGTAAAGTCATCTGAAAGTTGATCGCCGGCCGGCTTCGAGATATCGATAGCTTTCGAAACTTGAGGCGCGGACTCCACTCCCCCCGACGCGCACTGGGACACCACGCCAGTGTTCGGGCAGGAAGTCATGCCACAGGCCGCCTTAGTGGTTGCATCGCTGTTACTGTCACCGATTTGTGAGGTTACTGTAGGAACTGTAGGCGCGGACTCTGTTCCTCCCGGCACGCAATGAGACGCCGACCCAGTTTCCGGTCTAGGAGCTATGCCACAGGCCGCCTCAGTATCCCCCTCATTTCTCGTTGATTTCGTAGCAGTTTTCATGTTAACCTTGTTTCTTTTATTTCGGTTTCGGCGATTGGGACGGTAGGCGATGGTTCCAAAAGCATATCAATGGCCCATGGCGATTCAAATATTGGAGTACGTCTCAAGTTCATCTTTATTATTGTCGATTTAACTATGTGGAGATATGTTTGATAATATTGTATATGACAGGCAGTGAAAGAACATTATATGGTCTGGAGAGCAGTAAAATATCGAACTTTGGACATATTGAAAAGTTCTATAGGCGAATATAACCTCTTTCGGACTTGCCCATCGATACTCGATTGAACCCAAGAGTTCAAAGACGAAGCGAACTGCACGGTTGGAGACAAAGACTCTATACTCATAAAATTTAATATTTCCAAGAGTTTGGGTCATATTGGAAACGAGACTAGGTCATATTATTACAAAAATCTTGTTCACAAACTTTTAGAGAGCAAAATTAATATTTAATATGTAGAAGCACCATGATGTATAAGCTCTCAATCGAAAGTGGAGTCGAATCCATATTTACCAGTAAGGTCACTCGAAGCTAAGTACCCGAAGTCGAATAGTACTCGACCTCCCCAATAGCCTCAAAAAGCAAATTTCTACAATTGATCTCTTGTATATTGGTTCAATTTTTTAACTTAGTTTGTGTTCTATAGCAAATCCGCTATTACTGCGAACTTGTGTTGTAGATGTTGTATTTTGGTAACTGGAGCACAGGATATGTTAGGTATTTATGACTATCATATGGTTTGGAGAGTTATATAAGAAATCACTTCAAGGTATTTAGAGAAAAATAGGAAAAGGAAATAATTTCTTTATATTAGGCCTTTACAGCCGCCGTTGTACATGCTAGTGGAGGCGGAGAGATGGAAACGCAAGAAGAACTTCGAAGGTTCACGAGAGCGACATCAAGGAATTCTGGGAAGCGAGGGGTTAGACTACTTAATACACTTTTCTTTCTTCGAACCTGAGGATTAAGATGGTTGGCCGATATTGATACATTATAATCGCTACCTATATTGGAATTCGCGGCGGAACTAAAGCGCAAGGAATTGATTTCCTATTTTTTTCTATATTTTGTTTCTTAACGTGAAACTATAAATTTATAAACGATGTGCGCAGTTTCGATATAAAAATATACGCATATACATAAAGCTAAGTATCGGAGCTCATTAAGCAGAAATAAGAGACAATGGACGAGCGAGTGTCGACTTAAACGAAGAAAGCCTCTGCTCATCAAAATAGATTCGGCTCTGACTGATATCTCCAATCCTTCTGATTGTTCCCTTTTCTATCCCCTGTCCTTCCATTGATACTCCGGATTCACATTTTCAAGTCGCATAAGCCTAAACTGAAAGGTAAGAAATGAATCTCCAACCCAATATCCTCCCAACTACCGAAATCGCCGAAATCGCCGGCCTGGCCTCATTTGCATTCATTAAACTGGACTGGGATATCTGAGGTTGATTCTACTTTCACGGATTAGGCCGGCTCCAGGTAGAACACTTCTGCGCCGTTCGGGCTTAAATGCAGTTGAGTAATCTAGGAGGGATATTAGTGCTTGCCACAAAGTTTGAAGAAAAACTTTCAGTACGCAGAAAATTCGATGTGGACGCGAATTAGATAGTAAGTGTGACCGTGTAGCATGCAACGGGATCTAACTGGTTTGACTTACTCCATCAGCGAGCTTTAACATCCACGCCTTGTTTGATGCATTCTTAATCCTACAAAGCACGCCCATTAGTATGACGCCCGCAGTTCCATTTTGCTCCAGCCTTATGTTGTGTGTCACATGAAATCCTAGTCTGTGGTAATACTTACCGGTAAGAATTCGATACCTCAGCAGCTTCAAAAGTAAAAGTATCAACGGCCCCCTCCGAAGCAACGATGGCATTCCCTCTAGCCGCCATTGCTGCATTTGGGTGTTTGGCGCTATATACTTTGTAGCTGTCAGGACCCCCAGTCCCTTGTGTAAATGTCCACTGTAATTAAACGTTTTGATTTGTTACTTCTGATATTCTTTCAGGTACTGATATAGGACGATGAATATTTAACTGGAACCATACCTTGCTAACTCGAGGGTTGTTTTCCGACCGGTACCCGACAACCGTGTAGAATTTAGGCCTGATTGGAATCTCGATTATGGAGAAGCCGAGATAGGCTTTCTGTTTATTGATATCGAGGAAGTAGATTCTGTATACTCCTGAAATAGGTGCCATCATGGGCTTGGGTATCTTTGGTTTACTGTATAAATTGCCCAATTGAAGTAAAAATATGCTTGTAGGAATTTTTTACATTGAACTCTGATTTAGCTTGTCCGTTTTAACGATTCAAATACAGTTGAAAAACCTAGAGAAGTTCTTTTCTCGGTTTTTCTCTCACGGCTTTAAATAAACAGCCCCCCTGCTCCAAGATCCGGAGAGGATCACAAATAAAAAGAAAATAAAATCAAGAATTGGAAGAAAGTGAATGGTTGTCTCAGCAATGTTGGCGATCATTTCCCCTAAGTTAAGCGGGTAGAATAATTAGGTGTGTAGAATATCCAGTGATGTCGTGCCCACAAACTACGATCCGAAGATTTAAGGCGTCAGCCCGGGGAAACTAACACCCATTCGGCGAGAGATCATACATTCCGGTCCTCAACCTGAGCCTAATGAATGCAAGTTTTGCTTGTTTTTGGAATCTCAAATGTCGCTAAATTCGATCTGAAGTACTAAATCGATCAACGACGAATCGAAATCTGGGGAAATATCAGATGATGATGACGACGGAGAAATCCGTATCCAAAAGGGATTAGAGCTTGAACTAGGTTAGTTGAAAGCTGGCTCGATGAAAGCGGCCGGTTTTATGACGTTCATGGTATACTCGGCACTAAATAAACATATTAATTTCAGATAAAAGAAATCACCGTTATATCTCATAATCAGAAGCTAGAAGTTGCTATATACAACTTCCACAGTTACATGTTTGAATATCAGGTAGTCAGCGACTGGTAAATCTCTTTATTATTGTGTTTTGAAAAAAGCGGCAACCTACCGCAGTGAATGGAGAATTGTATGAGATTACCTGTCAGCCATGTCGGATTAGACAGAGTGGAGCCGACTAATGCAACTCTTCAGCGGCAGCTGCTGCATAATATTATCATGTCAAGTAGCCATATATCGCGCGGTGATTCTCACAGAATAAACATAAATCTCAAGACGTATATACACGAACTCGTACTTTGAATATAATTTCAAGCCCTCCACATTCTTTCTTTCAAGGTCCGTGGATCACGTTGACTTCTCGAATTAATCTCGGGATTCTCCGTCTTGCAAACTTGTGCCACACTAAAACAGATTAGTCATCATTTGCTTGCCTGTCTGAGAAGCGAGAGAACTGTATTTCAGAGCCTGGACCAATATATATGACCTGAGATCAGGAAATGAATTCCGCAGAGGCACTAAGGGTTTCTAGGTCCTAGCATTGTATTTTTCAACTGTCATGTCAGGTGGTTAAAACTAGTTACATCTAATTACTCGGTGATAATTAACATTCAAGAACAATACCTCCGATAACCAAGCGAGTTTCTATTGGAGGTTGGTCTTAGTTTATCCTGGTCCAAGCACCGATTAGTCGAACAAAGTAATCGGGTTTGGAAGGTTTCGTTGCGAGACTAATCAGGTATTTCCGTGGCGGACTGTTTATAAATTGAAAGCAGGATACAACACCGCGATTTTCCGTCGACAATTGTAGAGGATTGGATATATTCTTTTTCAACAATGAAAATGAATATGTTTCTCATAATTCCCATGGTTACTATAAGCGCTCGCTATACGACAATTTAATGTTTGCGTTTCCACGATGCCATGTGCCCTCTCCGCCGCTATAAATACAAAATAATAACTTGCGGGATTACGGGGCCCAAAACGCATACATAGCTGGTAGCGGCTCAAGTTATATCTGATATATCGAGCTGAGCAAGAGTTTTCTGGTAAACGCCTCTCCCGACTATTACGAAAATTGTCGACTACCTCCCGCGATCACGTGGGAAAAGGCGACGACTTGGGCGCTCGGAAATCGCGAATGCTAGCTAAATAGGCAATACTAGTTCGGCTAAGCTTGCATCATTGACCTCATTAGCACCAGGTACGATGGCAGCGGCGATGACCAGCCATCTTTCTGTCTCCATTCCAAGGCGATGCGGTGTGCCATCGGGTTCGCCTGAAATCATGTAGAACCGGTGCACGCTAACAGCTGCATGCACAAGCTAGCTTGGTCTCTCTTAGTAATATCGTGTGCCTAGTATGTTATATTATGATTACGATATGTGGACTTTAAAAGCATCAATCGATCTGCCGTCAGTTCCCATTTTTTTCAATTCCGGACCTCTATTTGATATTGCCGTATATGAAAATAGTGCAGTAATTATTCATAGCGCATGCCCTCCGTTTTAGATTTTTCTTGCGCCACCCAACCTTTCCAAAAAGCTTCTTTTACTCTCTCGATACAAACCTCCGAGGACATCGAACCAGTTTCAATCCCCATCTTCTCGCATTTCATATCTCCTGCCTACATTTAATACTATAATCTTCATTTTTGTTTTACTCCACGATGACAGACCTGCAACCTGGTGATCGAGGTGAGTCGAGTCTCTTACTTGGTTTCTTATTGGTCAGTTTTTGCATTTCTGCAACCTTATTGGACTGTGACGTTTAATACGCTTGTGATGCCGTCGCTGCATTTGATGCTGCGCATGCGGAAATAACTTAACTCTCTCCATGCGATTGCTATATCGTGAGGAGGGAAGGAAGCTTACATCGAGGACATCGTATGCTATCGGCGTCTTCTTTAATTTGATTCAACTTTGCTTTTGGCTGCAAGCCTCTACTGGGAGCATGGGCGGTGGCCATCCGGCTGGCATTTGCAAGGTGCGAAGATGGTTGGGTATTTTGCGTTGTTCCCACAAGCGCGTCCGATGTATGATGTCATAACATACAAGACTGGTCATAACATCATGTCTAACTTGCAATGCCGGCGACGATTTATACAACGAACATAGCGATTCGCAAAAATCGATCCTACCTTATTGATCCTAGCATCAGTTTAGTTCACAAATCGGCCTTTGTTGTGATTACCAGGTGTGAACGAGACCAAACCTCTGATATGTGGTATCTAGACGGCAGCTGAGCCGTCCAGGTCGCGTCGTTTATATGCATATATGTCGATATTAAGAAATACCTGGACAAGATTATTATTTATCGCATGTCATAGGTTTTCTAGATGGCTAACCCGAAATCCACAATCTCATAATTTAGCACAATGGAACTGGGGTCAAGGCCATCCAACGGGCACTGTCTCCGAAATCAAAGATCATGGCTCCATCTCCATCCAATCCGCCAAAGGGAATATCGTTACTAGAAACGCCGAACCTTCCAACCCAGCAGTTCAACTTGACCACGATGGTACCGACGTCGTGAAACGCGCCAGCGAGCTCGAAAAAATATTCGATGCTCATGCAGCTGTTCAGCGCGAAAACCACGATAATCAGCAGCAGCAACAACAAAGTAAAAATGATGCCGAGATAAACAGTGCTGGTGATGATATCAATGTGGACGCCAAGTCCGATATGGACAAAGGCTCTGAGAAACATCATGAACAGCATGATGACCATGCTAACGGTAGCCATCATCTGCAAAGTCACGTACCGGAGCCGCAACAGAAGCAACAGCAGGACCAGTCTGAGCACCACGAGCAGAAACATGAAGGTGCGCCAGAACAGCCTCAAGAGCGTAATCATACACACCACGCGGCTCAACAATCAGAATCAACTCCACCGCAGATCAGTAAACCATCAGAAACAGACAAGCCCCAAGAACATGAAGAACCAGAAGCAACCAAAGCTCAAGAAGATAAGGACGTGACTATGACCACGCAAGACGAAAATAACCAGCCTCAGGAGATCCATCCGGAAGCCCAGCCAACATTAATTCATGAAGACGAAATGGATACCCGCGAAGACGTCAAAGAAGCATCTCCGGCAAAACAATCAATGCATGAACCTTCTGTTGGAGATAAACGTGGACGAGAAGAAGATCAAGAACAAGCCCCTACCCAAACTGAGGCTACAGAAAAAGAAAAACCAGAAAAAGAGACACCAGCTGCAGTGCCAGAGCCGGAAGCCAAAAAACCAAGAGTAGAGCCAGAGAAGCATGAACAACAACCACCAACTGAGAAGGAAGAACCGCATCCAACCGCCCCCGAGCCTCATCCGACTGATACCCAACCTGAAACTCATCCGCGAGAAGAGGTGGCAGAGAAACCAGTGGAAAATTTAGAGCAGGCTGAACCACCTAAGAAGAAGGCAGGACGGGGTAAGAAGGAGAAAGAAGCTGTCCCGGTTGAGAGAAGAGCTAGTATTGCTTCGAGAACGAGGTCGAAAGCTGCGGCGGAGGATATTTCGGTTTAAAATCTTGGATTTTAACAGGTAAGGAAAGGTAAATCGATCGTAGTGTTTGGCAGGAGCTTTTTTTTAGGTGTTACATGTTACACTGGGTTTTCTGCAGGTCTGCTTTGAATTCTATGCTTTATTTATCAAATTTGGTTTTGGGATACGATACGATCAGTATGGGAACGAGGCTTCCTTCTGAGTGAAAAAGCAAGGATGTTTGTAAAGTCTCTTTTTATTGTTCGTTGAATTTGGTGTCTTACTATAGTAACGGAATGTGAATGCTGTTTCTCTTGTGTTCTTCGATTGGGCTCATGAGACTTTTTTTTTCATCGCGAGGGGCCAATTTCCTATGTCAGTCTACCCTCTCACGGGCTCGGATGATGTGGGGCCAATATAAAGTGTGTTTTTCGAGGGAATTACCATAAAGTTCGAATTTCGCTGTATAATTCCGATTCCTTTGAACTCTGATCGAAATTTAGACTTTCCAAGTATTCCCGTGGTACAATGCTTGCAGATTCTTCAGCTCTCACTTCAATACGGTAGATCAGGTCAATGGTATAAATATCAAGGACTGTAATAAAGGTTTGAGGATTGCAATGTTTGGGTGGCCGGGATTTAATGTTACAATTTAGAAGCAGTTATATTGGTTAATAGATCTATAGAAGCTTAAAATTATATTTTCGCTCTATCGGAAGGAAACTCGAAAAGGAAAGCCCATATAAATAATAGGGTACATACGGGTACCCAAGATTTCGGAGCGACTCCGTCAGATAACCCAGTTTGATTGCAACAAGCGTGAGCCATATGCACAAAATTTGCGGGGTAAATGCGAGTGTAAATGCAAGGCTGAGAATTCGAATGTTACTTTTTTTTGTCTTCCACGAGCATATGCCCATAGATGTAATATTCTGTGTTCCCTCAACTTGTTGTGAAAGACAGCTGATATCATGATCCAAGGGATACCAGGAACAAATGCACTAATTCACAGGCTTTTAGGTGAGTGCTACCCGATTAATATTCCAACCGAAGAGTGGAGCGGAGACAAACTGGGCAATATTCCAACATTGCGCTGTGACTAGTCAGCGGGTTAAGTTGTAACCTGAGCACACCTTTGGGTTACTTCTCGGATGGCTGGGTTAGCCTCGTTTCTTACCTCATGCTGTGGGACTCAATGACGTAGGTTATTTAATTTCTTATTATCGATATCAATGAATAAAATTAAGATACATTTTCAACCGAAATTAATGTGTTCGCCGAATGCCTGGAAAACAGAGTTGCAGGTGAGGCTGGAGAACTTGAAGAGCGACATGATGCGGTGCGACGCCAAGTTACGTCGAGGATACATACAATTTCGGCTTCATTTCGTATGCAATATATATCATAGGTTTATGCATGATCAATGATATGCTCTTCCGGAAGGGGTTGGAGCCTCCTGGATATCGAATGATCCCTAATGGATTGTCATCTGTACTTGATCTGGTATTCAACAGAGAAGAATACCACACCCCGGATCTCAGCCGCCAAAACCGATGTTTTTCCACGATATGTGATTAACCCCGGTGGTTACCTGCTGACGGTTGAGGTATTCTCTCAGGTGGAATAGATTTGCTAATTCTTTCTATATAGCTATATTTTAAGTTACGAAGTAGGGCCACCAAAGCTCACTTTCAGGTATCTTCAACTAGCTACAGGATGAGACTTGCGGTTTAGCCTTGTCCACAATACCTCTAGCATACCTCTCTTTCTAGCAAGTTAACAACCTAAATTTCCCGGTGGGGTTTTGTTGGGGATCATATGTTCAGCTGTGGGGTATTCTATCCAACCAGGATTTACAAAGATCTTAATGAATGTCGTATTACTCGAGCCTGCAGGCTTTCAGCCAGCCATCGCTTTCTCAGAAGGATGAATTCATGAAGAAAACTCTCCTTTTGAACGCGGTGATCAGGGTGGGATATCAGCTTGATGCGTGCCTCTCAACAAAACCCTCTAGAGCTCAATCCTACGGAGTTGACGATTATTCTGCAAAAGCTGTTTAGGGGGCTGCTGCTTATGAACTGATGTATGCATGTATTGTTTGTTCATTGGATTAATAACCCCAAACTTGGTTCTAGGTTACTCATCAGAATCGATTGGGATTGTTCCAGACCACCCACCAGCCTACTCTCCGAACCAACCCCCACATAGGAAACACGTGGAGCGGACACTATTGTGACGGAACGGGTGCTACCCGCCTCCCTGCCCCGCATTCACATGGCCTATAAATAAGGCATCACTCTCTTCAATTCGCAAGATTATCCTAGATGTCCTTCTACTCAAACCCAGGACAACCGTTTTTAGACTAGTCGATCGAGTGTCTTCTTTATTAAGTCGTGTAGACGAACAACGCTATTTGCGACGAGAACGAATTGGAGGACGACCATGCCTATAGACCTGGAGGGAGAATATGGCACCAAGCTTGCGGAGCTAGCCACACATGCAGTTACAAATCCTACGCCAGAGGAAAATGCCGTTCATGCCCGACTGGCTGGTATCGATGGCACCGGAAATGCCGCTCTAGTCAGTAGAGTGAAGCAGGGCACCAATAAGTACGATGGCTTCGCCCTAGTATTCACGCATGACACAAAGTCCCAGGAGTTCGAGTGGCTCCAATTCATCACCCGGCAGCTCGTTGGCGACCATGGTGCCATAAAGGGCAGTCTGCTCTTGAAGGTAAACACGGTCGCCTATGAGTTGGTGGACTCGGCGGATGAGATCACAGACTACAGCCTGGCGACTGGCCCAAAGCCCGCTAACTGGGATACCTGTTGGAAGGTAGACGGTGGTGGTACTAAACCTTTCTTCCGCGACTCTTACGAATACGCTATGAGTGCTGAGAAGAGTTTGAGCGCTATACTTGACTTTCCGGCTTCCGTGACCTCCAAAGGCAAGCCGTTGGAGCGCGATAGAGCTTCATACATAGATCTCCCGCTGGACAAGGTAGTAGACATGAAAGGGAAGTTGGATGAGCAGACTGGGAACGGAATCGCCCGCGCATATTTTTCGGATTACCTCGTGAAGAAACACCAGGACAAATATCACATCCTCGCCCGTTTCGATTTCAACTTGACCTGGAATCCAGCCAAGGGTGCGACAAAGAAGGACTTCACACTTCATTCTGTGAAAACTACGATGACTACGGAACTGCTCGAATGTCACAAAGCCGCCCTCTTGCACGAAACGACAACAAAAACACGCCCCTTCAAAAGCTTTTATGAAAAGATTCACTAAAGCGAAGAATTGGAAGGAGCTTTGGAATGTAGAGGGGTATTATATATACATCATATTTTGTAGCACACAAACCCCAGTTGATAATAGCCTTTCATATTGCTTCGCAAGCCTTACCGACTACACATGCTTTATTGTTCTGTATGTTACACCAAACTAGTATACTAAGTTCGATGATTAAGCGAATCGTATTTCTGCAAACGGCAAAGCAGAAATGCTCAAACAATATTGATTATCACGCATTTTATATTTACGGGATCCCTTTAGAATATTATCATACGTAGCCCAAGCTTTCGCCGCTCTTTTTGCTATTGCGTAACGATATATAGGCGTTTCCTATTAGATCGGATTCAGCAGAATGCGAATTTGGGTTGAGTTTAAAATACAAACCGCGGCACCGCAACTTCCAGGATCTGAGGTTGGTTTATAGACGCAGCTCTTCTCGAACCCAATCTATATCAACTAAAACCCTCAAAGCCACAATTGGATTGAATGGCTAAGCCGTGATATATTTCTTCCGTAGAAATGTTATCCAAAAGACGTTCAATCTACTTTCGACACACCTTGTATGTAAGGCCCGCAGCGAAATCCCCCATTGACAAGGGCATGTGCATGTCAATGCTCTCCACTACTCTGCGTCGCTGTGTTGTACTGCACCAAACATATTTGAGAGTACCTTGATATGACCAACGGTCGAATTCTCGAAGCCCATACGCATCCAGATCATCGATCAATGGTCCGGGATCCCGAGAACTAGCCCAACCGTAAAAGGTCCAAGATATTTCCAACAAATGACAAATAATAATTTAGAAGAAAAAAATTTTTTTCAGTCGAACCGCAATATATGCAATATTAAAGGTAATAATGCCCACATACTCTCACTCCCTCCGAAACGTGCCCCGAAGAGAGCTTGGAACAAAAATCAGAAGGTGCATCTATGGAGGCTTCAACACGATCAAGCCAATGCGATCGAGCCTCAATTGCAGCGCGAACAAGGTCAAGGATGTCCTACCAGGGGAGCTAGCTGCTGTCATACCATAACTCCCCAACCTCGCCAAGTGCGGGGAATAACACGTCGGGCTGGGCGAAGACGGCACGGAATTCGGCTTGGGGTAAGCTGTACAGGTGCGCTTTGGGCCCGGTTCTTGGTACAGAATAGAATCGAATCAGAGTGGATGAAAGCCGAAAGGACGCAATATATTTTCTAGGCAATATTACCGGTGTTTAAATATAGATAGTTGGAAAGCATCAAGGTACAAGGATACTTATCTCTTTACATTTTAGATGCTATGCCTTGGACGTAATTAGGATAATTATATCCGCCATAAATGTAAAGTCAGGTTTGGAGCGGTGTACAGGTACTAGATACATTCACCTAAATGTAAAATTAGTGCACCACCGCCAGAATTATCAAAGTAACTTTTAGTTTTTCGTTAAAACTTGCGGCGAACTCAAGGAGCTAATGTAAGGTCCAACCGTTAGCCCGAGGTGAATTGCCGTAGGGTTCGGGTGCGGCTGCGTCAAATCGTTCGCTGATAGGTACAAAACGATCATATGATTCTCACGCTCGCTGGCGTACCCTTCAATGGTTCCCCAGATTCCCTATGGTTATTTCTCCAGAAAACTGGATTCGATTTTTAGTCGAATGGGTTGCATGTGTGTGCATGCAGAGGAAGGCTGTTGCTTTTGCAAGCCTTGTGCGACCACCACCGACAACAAAGAAAAAGGAACATTTGTGATATATTCGGGTCCGAATATGCAGGTTTCCGATTGAGAGTTTTTTCCTATTTCTTGGGGAGAGTGACATGCTAGCCGGATCTGTTTCGTTGGGACTTTTTTGTCCGAGACTGTTTCTTTCGGTGAGGCGCCGTCGCACTTTGGTTCGAATAGAGTATAAATCCAAGTAGATATCGTTATGTTCGCGGTAACATGTACAGATACATGGACCACTACCAGAGATATATATTATAATACCAATCTTATCATGTTATTGCTACTTTGGAAACCCACTCACGCTTGAAAATAGAATACTAGCCTGCGGCTTGATTGCTCCGCCGAAGGTTACTGAAGAGGCTGAAGATTCGCCAACACCGAATAAATCCATGTGAATCTGACTCGAGGATTGCTACGTGGTGCGTCTACAAGCGAATTATAGCTATGTAGAGTCTGCATCTTGCCGCTGTTACATCTACATACCCCAGTTAGGCCTCAAAAGCCAACAATGAAAACAGGATTTACAACAGAGGATGGTCTCGGCCTACATCTTGACTCTGGGCGTTACAACGAAAGCCTGCAAGATGTCTAGGCTTGCTGGGAATAGGATTGAATAATCGAGCTGAATTGTCGTGTATCCGTGTATATTTTGTCTCGTAAACCAGCCGCGAAGCACGATATTGGCCGATTGGTCTTCGTACGACTTTGCAAACTTTGTACGAATAGAGCTCAGCTTTGATATCTTGCATTTTACGTAAAGGGATGTCTAGAGGGGTCTTCTAGGACGCTCACGGGAAAGGCAAGCTCCTAGTCCGATAACACAAGAAGAGTAGCAATCATAGGCGTCAAGGCGAATATATAAAGCCATCACCTCCCCTCCAATTCCAACAACTCTTATTGCCTCCATCCCCATCAGCCTCCTCTCAATCTATAGCCCACATTGATAATACATTCTATACATCTCCTTCTCATACATAAAATATCTCAAACTTTCATCAATCTCAATTAACCTTCCTAATTTACGATATGAAGATCTCTAACATCGCCCTCGCCCTCTCCTTCTCCACCACCGCCCTCGCGGCAGCTGTAAACGTCCCCTCTGCCCTCCTGGCACGAACCGGTTCCGCCAACGGCTGCAACCACAACAACTGTCTTCGCGCCGTTCTAGGCGACGGCAAAGCCGGCGAGCAGTTTTGTAAAAAGTTCCTCTGGAATAGAGGATACACATGGGGCGATTGTGGTGATTATAAGGAAAAATGCGATTACCAGCTTTCCAGGCTTATTACCGCATGCTTGTGCGTCTTGGTAAGTCAATGTCACACCATCTACATATATTACTTTATACCCAAGCGGTAAACCGGGAAGAGACAAGAGCTGACTTTGGCATACGAATTGGGAATATTTTAGAATGACGATCATCTACCCCAATGTATCCCCCGCGGTGGAGGCTGCGAGAAGCCAAATTATAAGACGCAGTGTTGTCGGTATGACGACAATTATCTGAGCAGCGAAGGGGATTATAATAGCTGGGGACACTGTGGATGGAAGAGCCGTAAGTGTGATTAGATTAGCTCTTGGTATACCATGAGATCAAATTGGCTATTGGAATTACGAGGTGCCATTTCAGCTCAGTAGAAGAGTTGCTATTTTCTTTGGCTCTAATAATAATCTAATTGGGTCATGACGTTAAGGGAGAATGGGAGAGAATAGTCTATGGTGGGCTAATAGGCATGATGGGACATTCATTTTACAAGGATTATCATAACGCATGTATTCCAAAAAATAATAAAGACTAATATCATTCTAATCTTCTTCTTTAAACTGAATAATTGAGTTAGCTTGATTCATACTGTCGAAGCTGTAATAATCCAACACGAGGGTTTGCGTTGTGGCGGTTGTGCAGCCATAGCTGTGGGTTCCACGAATACAGAGCAGCGAGAATACCATGATCAATTATTCCTATCGAAGACCCTTAGACCCCCCAATATCAAGAATAACATTTCGACCGTGAATGATAATGCGAGAGAAACAGCCCGTATCATGTATTCCCAAACCGTTCTACATGGCCAAGCCGCTTGGCCTCGGCTCAATCGGTCAGACTTGCATCATCCGCACTCGATCCGAAGCAAGCAAGCTCAAGCTGTCCCAATGGCGAACCCTCCAAAATTAAAATTCTCTTCTCAAACCTCAATTCAATCAGCCTCGTTCACCTTTTCATACTGATAGCTCTCAATTGTGTCTACGGCCATAATATTCTAGATAAAAAATGCACATCCTAGCAAGTACTCCCCCCTAAACAACCCTCCAGTCAACACACCCCGCTAACACCAAATCTTACCATATTCACAGCTAACAAACGACGACGGCCCGCCCTCCCCATCCTCACCATACATCACCTCCCTCGTCAGAGCCCTTCAAGCTGCCTCCCACACGGTCTCCGTCTGCATCCCCGCCGACCAAAAGTCATGGATCGGAAAAGCCCATATCATCGGCCACCACCCGCATCCCACATTCTACCACCCGGACACCGACACAACCCATCCGTCCCCGCGAACCGACGGTGGTGAGGAGTGGGTTTTGATAAATGGCACGCCAGCGTCGTGTACCCAGATCGGATTATTCCATCTCTTTAAAGAACGGGGGCCGATTGATCTCGTTCTCTCCGGGCCGAATTTCGGGAGGAACTCGTCGGCAGTTTATGCGCTTAGTAGTGGGACTTTGGGGGGTAGCTTGGAGGCTGCGCTTGTGAGTTCCTCCTCCATCCTTCTATACTCCCTAATACAATACAATGCGAGAACAAGAGATATATGTATAACTGCACAATGGTAACTAGGGGAGCTAACGGATTATGCGTTTTTGGTGTTATAACAGAGCGGCGCGAAATCCATCTCGGTATCGTATGCGTATAAATCGAAATCAAATCCAGACGAAGTCGTAGACGCGGCATCCGCAATCTCAACCCGTATTGTCGACCACCTTTACAAAAACTGGCCGACGGATGGCAGTGTGGATCTGTACTCGGTCAATGTACCCTTAGAACCCGGTATCGATCACGGTCGTATCCTATTCACTCATATCTTACAAAACACGTGGTCGGGGTGTTATAAAGCCGTGCAAACGTCGGAAGAGGAAGAAGATGCAGGAGCGTTAGAGAAGGCGACGAGGGATGGAACTGCATCGCCTCCGACTGGTGCTAATGTGGAGGAGGACCCGAAAGTGATGGATAAGTACAAGTTCAAGTGGGCGCCGAGGTTTGGAGATGTGGAGAAGGCGGCGAAAGAGGAGAGCGCGAAGGGGAGTGATGCTTGGGCTGTGATGCAGGGGTTTATCAGGTATGTTTTCTATCGATGGCTTGATCTGTTGAAGGAGTGCTCTTGACTGATGTGTTTGGTGGGATGGCGTAGTATTACTCCCCTCAAGGCAAATTTCATGCATGGGACCGGAATTGGTGAGGAGCTCAAGTTATAAACGGTCTGATATCAGATATTATAGACATATACGGTATGGCTGGCATATACATGCGGAGACAGGTATACACTTTAAATTTCGACGATAGAATCTAAGCGAAAGCGTTGCCAATTGTTGTATTTTTTCTCAGCCAAATTCCTTTTTGCTTGAAACGGCCTGTAAAACAGAAGCTAGAAGAATAGACGTCATACATCTCCTTGCTTTATATCTTCATTTACCATTTCCTATACTCGCTTTCCTTTCAATTTGACTGCCAAAATCTTATATTTTAAACAAAAATGGACGACATATCATTCCAACCCCAACACCAAGATGAAAAAGGCGATATGTTATACGCCTTGATAGACTACACCGACGACAAATCATACGTCCAACCCCTCATCGAATCCGCCCTCACAAAGCACATCCCCTCACTAACCCTTCTCCCCACCCCCACCACCACCTCTCCCTCATCATCATCACAACAACAACGACAATACAAAAAACACTTAACATGGACCGCCTACGAATCACTCGACTTCACTACCTTACTCTCAAACCCCTCAACCCACCTCTTCAACGCCTACGTCATCCGTAAAGCCTTAATCCGAAAACACTATCTCATGAACACCATCGAAAATTATACCCGCAAAAACCCAACCAGCACCCTCACCACCGCTGTTCCGACATCAGTCTCATTCGAGGTCGACTATGCCGAATTCCTAGACGAGGCGCTGATAGAAGCGTACGAGTTGAGTGAGAGCATGACTGCGAATGAAACTAAGAGTGTCAGTGAGCGGGAATGGTGGATATTGAAACCTGGGATGAGTGATCGCGGGGCTGGGATCAGGCTATTCAGCAGTATGCAACAACTTCAAGATATCTTTGACGAGTTTGAGGAAGATGAAGATGAAGAAGACGACGACGATTACGAAGATGAAGATATCGCTAGGTCTGATGATGAAGAAGGTGGTATAAGTGGAGATGGGGAGTTAAAGATCAAAGAGTTCAAAGATACCAACGGCATCGTCACTTCGAGACTTCGACATTTCGTGGCGCAGGTTTATATCCCTCCCATGTTACTACGGAGACAAGACGGGGAGGGGTTACCGAGGAAATGGCATATCAGGACGTACGTTTTAGCGGTTGGAGCGATAAAAGTGTATGTTTATAAGGAAATGCTAGCGTTATTCGCGGCGAAGGAGTATACTCCCCCCGAAGACATTATAGATCCGACAAACGCGGATCTCTCGGCACATCTTACGAACACGTGTTTACAAACCGGAGATCATGATGGGAGTGTTATACCATTTTGGAGGTTGACAGAGCAGTTTGAAGTTGGGAAGGAGACGGTGGAAGGGTGGTTTAAACAGGTTTGTGAGATTACGGGGGAGGTTTTCAAAGCAGCGGTTAGTGGGGGAAGGATACACTTCCAACCTTTGCCGAATGCTTTTGAGATTTTTGGATTGGACTTTTTGGTCGGAGAGGATGGCAAGGTGAGGGTTTTGGAGGTTAATGCGTTTCCTGATTTCAGGCAGACGGGTGAGGAAGAGAAGGGATTGGTGGGGGGGTTATTTGAGGAGGTGGTGAAGGTTGGGATTATGCCGTTCTTTAGCATTAGTGGGAAAAGGGAAGAGGGAGAGAATGCGGGGATGGTAGAAGTATTGGATATGGAGGTTGGGCGGTTTTGATAAAATTGCCTATAATATAATAAATATAACTGTATAGTATTGTAAGATTTGTTACAAAAAGTAATTGTATATAAGAGCTATCGACAGTTCGTACAACTGCCGGCCAGAAATGGTTCGGTTTGGCCGAGTGGTTCTCGGTCTGGTCAATAATTCGTAACAATACAGAGAAGATTAGCATGGCCCCTGCACAAGGATGACACATGCGTTCGCAAGAGAGTAACGAATTTTTTTTATACATTTCAATTTTACTCTCAAAGCACACGTTCGAATGTGTATTAATTCGTCTGTTGATATTATTCTTTTTTCCATTATTGCTTCCAGACGTAAAATGTTTATCAGGATTCAAAAAGTATGACTCGTCGTGTGATCTGATATCCAAAATACGTGTGTTGGGGGTGTGGTATGCACGCCATATGCAGCCACATGTGGCCGGTGATTAAATTGAGTGGCTTTGCAAGCTGCCTCGTGGTCCAGCACATATCAATATATCTTAACAAATTAATAATAATGAAGCAATGCGAATTCCATGCTTTCGGCATCTGTATATGCCATGAAGATAGATGGGATAGTTCAGTCCGACGAGGCTGTGCAAATTAACTTGACGGTGACAAGCAAGGCGATGCCACCGCCAACACGAGCTAAATCACTTGGTTAGCTTTGTCCCACAAACACCAAACACCAACGCAGAGCGCTTGAGCTAAGACGCACTGCAAGGCACTTTTCTTAAATTTCGACTCTTCAAGATAACCCACAAGAGAGAGACGATGTTTATACTAACAGGTGGAGGATCCGTTTCACATTTGCCCTCATTCGGTGATTATTTGTATTTCCTGCCGCTCCCAAGACTCGCGGGGTTGACTCTGCTCCAAATATAATGATATGGCGACTCTGTAATTCTGCAATTCTGCCGCAGAACACGTTATCCAGCCACCACGGCGCATTTGTATACGTGCCAGGGGACCCCATATCCCGCTTTCGATAACCTGCCCCTCGCTCATCCTCAGCTTTCGAGCCGAGAGGCGAACCGATTCGTAGGGAATGCCAAATGGAAGCTTTACTCGAACGAAGCTTGAGCTAATCTGAGGCTGAAATTTCCACTGCAGATGATGACGAAGCATCCATCGCCTCTGTAAATTTGTCCGTCCAAAGATGCATTTTTCACCCGCCGACCAAAATGCAAGGGAAGCCCTTCTGACCGTCGGTAGCCAGACCGGTTGGTTGGTTGAGAGAACCAAACTGGCCAATCAGGCACCCCGATGAGCATGAGCCCCCGATCTGACATCGCAAAGGGATGGTGTGTATGGCACTATCTGGTCGCAACAAACAGGGTTTCCTGTTCTATCGCATAGGCCGATTTTTTTTGACTCTTGGCCATGACCATGGATGAGGGATGATGGAAGGAGGGGTGTGCCTTTCGGGCGAAATTAATCTGATTACAGAGATGACATGGTCGAGCGCTGATATACATATAAAGGAGGGGAAGTTAACGTTAACTTTGGCTCCCAGTTGACTTTTCCATTCCAACTTTCAAGGATACATTTCCGACACCGCGCTATCGTTCGAATATTTCGAATACGAGACATATCGTACGCGATAAAATTCGCAGATAGATCACAGCTGCGCGACGTATTTTATCGCGAGTACCATCAGCTAAAAATATAGTATACTTACATACCACAAGTTATCGATCATATATCAGAATATGACGGACCAGCATTACGCACCTCCACAAGGCCCACCACCTACTGGTGATCCTAACCAGCAACAATGGGGACAACAGCAGCAATGGGGGCAACCTCAACAGCAGTGGGGACAACCTCAAGGTCAATGGGGGCCCCCGCCGCAGCAGCAACAACAATGGGGTCCTCCACAAGGCCAATATCAACAACAATATCCTCCTCCTCAAGGACCTCCTCAGGGACCTCCTCAAGGACCCCCTCAGGATGCTCAGCAAGGTGCTCCACGTATGTACAAATCACTTCCCTAAACATACTCAAGCAATCTATATCTAACCATACTCGATATCTTCAGAGGGTGATCAAAATCGCGGATACGCACCTCCACCACAGCAGCAACAACAATGGGGCCAACCGCAGCAGCAGTGGGGTGCACCTCAGCAACAATGGGGTGCCCCTCAAGGACCTCCTCCAAACCAAAGCTATCCCCAACAGCAATGGGGTGCTCCTCAAGGATACCCACCTCCTCAGCAGCAAGGACAATGGGGTGCACCACAGGGCTATCAACAGCCACCGCCTCAGGGTTACCAACAGCCATACGGTGCCCCTCCACCTAATCAACAATACGGTGGAGCACCTCCAACCCAACCTCCACAACCTGGTTACACAGCTGCCGCTGCTGCTGCCCCTCATGGTCAGCAACCTTTCGCGGGACCCTCCGGCGCGGCCACTAAACCATCTCCTGGTTTTATCCCCAACCAAACAGACCCCAACTATAATGCGACCCACGATGTCGAAGTCATCAGAAAAGCCTGCAAGGGCTTTAACACCGACGAGAGAGCACTCATTACCACATTCGTCAAGTTGAACCCCCTCCAAATCGAATCCGTCAACCAAAAGTACATGGCAGACACCAAAAAGCCTCTCGAAGCCCTCATCAAGGATAAAACCCGCGGAAGCTTTGAAGACACCCTCCTCGCCATCGTCCGCGGTCCACTCCACCAACTCGTCTTCCTTGTCATGCGTGCCACAGAGGGATTGGGCACCAAAGAACACTTCCTCGACATGGCTCTCCTCGGCCGCTCCAACGCTGACCTAACTGCCATCAAAAAGGCCTTCCAGGCAAAATATGGCAAGACCATGGAATCCGTCGTCAAACCCGATCTGAGTGGTGACGAACAGCGCATGTTCGATATGGTCATGTCTGCTACTCGTGTCGAGGATTCCGCTGGCGTGAACCCCGCACAAGTCACTAATGATGTCAAAGCCCTTCACGCCGCCACGGAAGCCAGAATGGGAACGAATGAGACAGAGGTATCCAGAATATTCGTGAAGAACAACGATGCCACCATCGCCGCTATCGCGAGGGAATACGAGAAGACCTATCATATCAGCGTGGAGGCATTGATCAAAAAGGAGTTCAGCGGACATCAGGAGGATGCGTTGTTGTATATTCTGAAGGGTGTCTTGAATAAGGCTGATCGTGATGCGGAATATATCGAGCTTACGATGAAGGGCGTGGGGACTAAAGATGAGGAGCTGGCTTATAGGTTGGTTGCCGCACATTGGATCCCTGGTCATATGGCGGCGGTCAAGGCGTCGTATAGGAGGTTGTATGGCAAGGAATTATTGGCGGTCGTCAAGAGTGAGACAAGGGGTGATTTTGAGGATATATTGGTTGAGCTTTTGAAGTAAGCAAGTATTTACTTTAGTCCTGTATTGACGCTTTACTTGAGCCCCTTGAGTTCCTACCTGCTCTCTTTTCCTATTGAGTGTTTTTGAATATTTCAAGAAGTGGGGAGAGGTTTTCTGTAGGTTTTATATAGCTCTTAAGATTATCGGTTTTAAACTTTTTTGCTTTATTGTTTGCAACTTCAACTTTATATATATAATGAATAATGAGCAAAAGGAGTTTTGTAACAAGATTTATATACCAAATTGCGAACCTAAACCATACGAGCGGTATATAGATGTGTTTCTAATGCTTAAGCCTTCTCTTGTTTACTTTCTTCGACCCCTTACCATTGAGGAACGCATTGTTCGCAGGGGTGAACTTGTTATTGGGGCCGTTCGACAACTGACCCCCACCATTGTAAGCACTGTTATAGTCATTATCCCTCCATGACGGAATAACCGGTTGAGGTTCCTGATTTGAGGATTGTGTAGGCTGCGGCTGCGGCTGCGGTTGAGGTTGAGGTTGAGGTTGAGGTTGAGGTTGAGGTTGAGGTTGCGGCTGTGGTTGCGGCTGCGGTTGGGGAGCCGGCGCCTGGTTGTTTGTGATCACATTGACGACTACCGGCGTAGGTGGAGCCTCGACGACGACGATCTTGGGCTCTTCCGCGGATACCGGCTTGGAGTCCGTGAATTTAGAGGTACCCAGAGCCAAACTGACACCGACATTTCCAATAGGCGTATTCACCTCGGCCTTGAATTGCAATCCCACAGCGAGCCATCCAAAGATATTACCGAGACCAAGAAACCTCTTCTCCAGATCTCTCCTTGAAAGAGATGTCAGATCTCTCCTTGAAAGAGATGTCAGATCTCTCCTTGAAAGAGATGTACTATCTCCGTCGCTCATATTGTTTGCTACCTCTGGAGATACAGTGTCGAGTGTCGGAAGGGCGACATCACTAAGAGCCGTGGATTGGAGGGTGCCGTTCACACTTAGCAATTCGGTGAGGATACCCGCCAAACTACGCACCATGGTCTGTATCTGCAACTTTTGGAGTTCTTTCTCAGATATATCCACCCTGATGGCATCGTAGATGGTATCGCAGTCGTTTTGGCTCTTGAGCTCCAAAATCCTGGCATCTACTAGAGGTGTGACATCAACGGTGGCCGGATCCTGCAACTCGGCTAGCATGGCGGTGATCATTTTCAGGGCATTCACGGCGTCGGTAATGTCTCTTTGCGTGACCGGTTTGTTGTTGGTGGCGGCTTTGGTGGCTTGTTCTATGATGCTCTGTCCGGCTTCCACCACGGTATTGCCGTCTTGTTGGCTTGTCATTTGGTTCGCGGTGTCAGTCATATCACCTAGTTGCGGCTCACCTAGTGCGTCGAGAGCTTCCTTTTGGACTTGCTCTGCGTTTTCCCCGACTGCTTGAGCTTCTTGTGCGATAGCCTCAAGAGCTTGGTCACCCCCATCTTGGTCGACGTGGACCTCTTGTCGTTTGTGGAGCTTAAAATCCGCGAGGTGGTTAGGGGTTTGTTGGGATAGCAGGCCAGAGTTTGGGTTCACTGTGTCCGCGGAATGGATATATGTGGCCCATCCCGAGCTCACGAGGAGTGAGGTCACAGCTACCGTTAATAAACGACTTTTATGTGACATCTTGATAGATACTAGATTGTCGAGGGCCCTATGTTTGTGTTGTAATTGTGGTATTTTTGTATGGGGTTATAAGGCTAGACGTCTGTCCCTCGTGTGTGCAGGGCTGTTCTTGACAGATTGTATTTCTAAAAAAACGTGGCAAGCGTATAGAATGAGAAACGTGGGCTTATATCACTACCGTTGTAATCTGGTAAGGATATTCTGTGAAAACGTGAGATTTGAGTGAATTCCATGCCCGTGACAATGCATGGTTTTGAGGGCGTTGTATATCTATAATATATTCCGTTTAGGGAAGCCTTGAAAACGTGGGAGCTTTTGTGAGTGGTATTTCGTGAATTGACATCAAAAATTAATTGCGGATTACAATTATGTAGGCTAAGGCCCAGGCGGACAGGAGGGCAGAGATAATTATGGTTCACAGCAGGTACCTTGTTCTGCGGGGTGAACGTTGAACTCAGCACTTACAGGTACCTGTAGCTTCGAGATTGTGTGACTACTGAGCTTGATTATATAATCCACGGTTCACCACTAGGAAATATTATTTGGTATATATAGTGCAGATTCGAAATTCCTGTCAAGAGACGCACAACATGTCCCTTGGCAATGCCGGGTAGTACACCGAGTTGAGCGTGGGCGATTGCTTCACTAGCGGGAAGTAAACATAGGCGTGATGTTGGAGGGGACACATGCCACAAAAGGTCTTGGGTTCAAACCCCAGTAACGACCTCGAAAATATTCTTTTTTTAAAAAGTTTTTAATCATTCTTAAATGATGGGTGTTTGGTCGTGATGGCGGACTTCGTTACTCTGGAGTGCGTGCGGTGATCGTACTCGAACAATGCTCTAACGTGATCCGAAGCTTGCTATAATGTTTGCACCACCTAATGCACATAATTGCTACATTATCATTTGTTTGGGAGAGTTTCGTTCTGGGTTAGCATATCCAGTCCACAGTTTATGGGACTGAAATTAGCGGAAGATTTTAACTTGCAGGTTAAGCTTCCAGGTAAATTTATACCGAAATACGCCATTTAAACCCTGAGTGCATCTACTAGTTTAAGTTTATTACGTTCCCTATTCTCAATATTTTATACTCAATATATATAAGGTTGGACTCGATCCGTGTGTTCAGGTAGCAACGGTCAATATATACCCGCTATACTATTAGAATAAATTCTTGACGAACTTAACCAGATGCACTGTTGTCTCATACATTTTCCCCCCATTCTTCGCAAGATCGAAAACCAACCCGAGGCCGGCAAGAAGAAGCGGAACCCATCGCTTCTGATTAGGAACTTGGCCTTCACCGCCGTCGGGGGTAGCATCCAAAGTATCATTTTGCCTCAACTCATCCATCACCACATCCAGCAGCTGAATCATATTGTCACTCAGCACCTTTGCCTCATCGGTAACATTCATGCTAAATTCTTGAATCTCAGCATATTGCTCCGGCGTAGGGACAACTTCCGATTCCGCGAGTTCTTGGTCGAGATCGATACCATACGCATCTGCCTCTTCACCTACGGACTCCAGTTTATCCTTGGCGGTGGCGAGAATATACTCTTGGAATTCTGGTGGGCCTTCCACGAAGTCTTCGGTGGTTGTTGACTTTAGGATTTCATCTCGTTGGCCGTCTGAGAGTGCGCTTACCGCGTCGGTTGTGTTGACCTCGATGGGATGGGGAGGGACGTCAATGTGATCTGGGGTTTGTGTTCCTTGGGTATTTGATGGTGCGGGACCGACGTTACTTGGCGGTGCTAAGGTTTGGGTTCCATCTGCGGTTGTTGGAACATTTGGAGGTACGATGTTTGGAAGCACTCCAATCGGCATATTCGACATGTTTAGTGGTGGTCCTTTATATGTCATACTGACTAGACCTGGACTTGGCTGAGCCTGTGGGCTATTGACAACAGAGCTTGGAACCGCATTGCCAGAAAGTAGTCCGGTAGCAGAACCCAAATTAGCACTATACATTCCAGGCCTAGTCACGCCGCCGTTCCCAACAAGCACTTTGGCTTGCGGTACAGCTACCGCTTGCTGACGCCTTTTGATCTGAGGCGATGCATTGCAGAAGCCGTTCGTGAGCAGCAAGGCGTATAGAATTGTCGAGTGCATTTTATTTCTTCCCTTTACTAGGGCGTTTAGCGACTTCAGATTGCGTCCGTAGGGCAGCAGATTTGGAAAGGTGGCGTGTTCGTGGGTGGCCAATATGCCATGTGGAGATCTGCCCTAATTATAAATTTCTAGTTTGAGATTGTAGGGAGAAATCTGCGAAACAGGTTTTGAGCAAGTACGTGAAATATGCGAATTGAGCGGTTCTGAGGGGTAACTTCTCGTTGTTGGATTCTAAGAGTTTAATTCTGCGTTAGCTTGAGAAGTTAAAATTGCTACCTGCGGTAAACAAATTCAATAAATTTCGGTGCTCAGGAGATTCGATTATTTTTGATGTTGGGTTTCGTAGAGATAAATATGAAATTCCATTATTCATGGCCTTTTGAGCCGCAAGAAACCGCACCCTAGCGCCTATATACAATCGTGTACTCGACTTTCCAACAGTTTCCCAAAAAAAGACAAAGAAGTAAGTAGAAAAGGATATACTAAAGTGCTGTTTGGGGTAGGACCAGGATCTATACGGAGTTGAGATGGTTTATCGTGTCTATTGCGAATAAGACAAAAAGTGGGATCGAAAGGTTTTGCTGCTTTACACTGGACAGCAAAGTAATGAAAATGTCGTATGATACAATGTCGGTTGGGGGAATATGTACACAGAAGAAAGGTCTTGTGAATTCGAGTGTTTCCATGTGGTAGTTGTAATATTATGAGGCGTTTGTCTTAGAGGAATGCCTTTCGTGACACCGCCCAGATTCCTGCGACACCACCAGTGATGCCTGACGCAATGAGCATTGGTCGTACGCCCCTCGTACTAGAAAATTCATTACCATTAGCTCCGTTCCAGAAATTCTAATCCCGAAATCGCCTACTCACCTCTTAAAGATAGCCCCACTTAAGGCACCGGCCACTATGCTGTTTGCCGTGTCGTGCTTCCCTCGGACATGCCCTATGGTGCTGTTAATGCCATTGTACACCAAAGCTATTACACCAGCACTATTTCCCAGGAAAGGCCCCCTCCGGGTCATTCCGTTAAGAATACTGTTGAGTTTTAACTTTGGTGGAGCACCGGGCGGACTTCTGTTGACACCTTCGACGAAACCCCAGGCACCGCCTACTGATAAGGCGGCCAGATACGTTGTGCCGGTACCGTAGCAGAGATCATCACTCCAACCTCTTGAGGGCAATACAGAATGTGCGCCAGGTAAGTCTGATAACGCTTCGTCGTCGAGCTTCAGATATTCCAGGCCGTCATCGTCAAGACCGGCGAGCGGGTGCAAACTGGAGGGGTCGAATTCCGGGGTATTCAAAAAGGAGGAAACACCAACGGCGGAGTTAGGGTCGAAAGGTGTCGAAATGAAGGTGTCGTGAGGTTCTGCGGCGCTTGTTGCCGAAGACTTAGTCTTGCGACCTGTGATAGTATCCCACCACGACATTGCGATAGTGGCGAATCGCAAAAGAGGAACAGGCGGGAAGTGAGAAAAAGGAACAAGGTGCGTTTGTCGGATCACCAGACAACTTTATAGACCTAGAGACTGTTGGCTGTCGTCTGGCTGTAGAAATGGCAAGAGGGGAGTTGGCACCCTGTCGCGAGGAGAGAGGTGAAGTGGGATGGATGATGATGTGCGGGACGAGGTAGGAATAAAATTTTTGTTGTTGCGTTTTCCCTGCCAAAAATTTTTCTGAGCGGCTTCTCGTCTCGACTTTTCGGCTGTCCCACCCTCCACCCTACACTACTTAAACAACGCCTGCCTTAGAACGGTAAGTCTATCGAGGTGTCTAACGCCTCTGGGTCACCCGGTGAACTGGAAGAGAAAATTTTGGGCACTAATTGGACTACTCGGTTATGCATATTCCGTCGATGCTAGTTTGTCGCTCCAGCTCAAAATTTATCTAGGAATGGCCCCGGAGCTAGAACAACCAGATATCAACTTATATCTGCTCTAGACGCACTGTTTTACCGTGCATTTACGCTATATCACATAACTTGGAGAGCCGTCGATTCTCAAAATGGAATCCTTAGATGCTATAGAATCTACCCTCAGTGAATATGAGACATCATCACGCATACTTCCTGAAGAGACGCTTCTTTCCCTTAGAGAAAAGCTAATAAAGCTAAATATCAAGGACTCAGCCCAAGACTGCCCCAAAGTAAGCACCCTATGCTCTCGACTCAGATTTCTGTCTATAAAAATAATTAACACGCCAATTGAGACCATTAGATACCTCAAGCAATGGATACTACCTTTATTAGCTACAGGGTCCAACTCAAAGATTGAAAGTGGAGTCCGGCTTTATGCAGTTGACGCCCTTTCAATAGTGTTTACTAGGCTTGGAGGAGCCATCAAGGTTGTCGAGGTTGACATTAAGCCGACAAGCTGCTTGGATAAAAGCATGGGATCGAAGTGTATAACTATTTTCCGAGACTTTTTTGATCAAGCTACCCCTCCACTCTTGAAGAGTCTCAAGGACTGTCTCACAGCCTTTATAGCACTGGGAAATGAATCTTGGAAATTCGAGGAACGTCAAAAGTTTTCGCTTTCTATTGCTGGAGAAGTTTTCGACGGTGCCATAAATGGCGATTTTCGAAAAGGGGATCTATACCTTCTGGAGTTCTTGATCAAGAAGAAATGGCTATCTTCAAAATCTTTACTCTCTACAGTTGCTTCAGATGGAGAGACTCCATCCGTTATCAATCTAAGTTCTATCTTTAAAATGATGGGCAATCGAACACTAGCCCCTGGTATTGGGCGTTTGTTGGGGTCTCTACTTCGTCGCTTTCAAGACGAGCTTGCCGTGGATGTCGAGCCACAACATCTAAAGCAGTTATGGCTGGATCATTTTAAAGAAGTTCTCGCAAAATCGTTGTTCTCTATCGATGAACAGACTGCACTCAATACCGAGCTGTATGCCGTACCGGGTATCTTCCAAGATGAGAAAGAAGGGCTTGCTATTTTTATCCGATATCTTCTTGAGATCCACCATAGTTCTCAAGAGTATCAACATTCTATAGCTATAATAGGTTGTTTAAGAACCGGCAAAGAGTACGGATGGCTATCAGAGAGTCAAGTTGGTAAGTATTATCGGGCTTTCACCCTAAACTTTGTTCAAAATACTAACTCCAGGAGTTAGATGAATATGTAAACTCTTTGGGAGGATATGATTCTTTATTGTCGGATCAATATAGCTTATTACGAGCGCAGACATTAAGACTCATGCTAATCTCATCCTCCATGGCGTATCCATTGTCCTCAGCATACTTTCAAATTCTTAAAATCCACCTGGATGACTTTTTCGCAGAGCCAGAACCGCAGGTCAGAAATGAGATATACTCAGCCTTTAGGGTTCTATTTGAGCGGCTAGTAGCAAGTTCATACGCTTTGAACAAGCGACTCCAATCCTTCGAAAAGCGACCCCAGGAAATCAACAATGAGCATTCAAACGGTTCGGACACCCTGAGAAATCAACTAGTGGAGCATAAATCGTTCATCACTTGGTTTCTGAGCGAATTATTACCGTCCCAGTTGCACCAGAATGCATCCTATCAGCGAGTCGTTCTCGCACTGAAGGTGTACTCTTTCTGGCTTCCCCAAATAGATAGAGACACGAGCAACCCTAGACCAGGCAGCGATCTTACCTCTGATGTCAAAAAATCGCGAAAGAAACAAACCGATAGAGAGCATATAGTTCTTCCGTTCGATCCAGAAATTGAATATCCCAGCTTACTCCGCCTTCTTGCCGAGCGCATAATAGATCCTTACGACGATATTAGATCACTAGCTGCAGGTTTAATCAAAGAATTGCGACAGAGCAATGAATTACCTTGGCCTCAGATATTACAAAGAGCCCAAAAACTTATTGAGCACAGCGGGCGACCTGGGCAAGGCAACGGACTCAGCCGAATACTCGAAGTCCTACATGATCTAAGCCTAAAGGATGCGAACGTCGCGAGAGAGATTTGGGAGTCCTACGATTCGAACATCTCGGATAAAACTATAGTGGACTTGGCATTTATGCTCCTGGAGCGGGAGCCGCAAGCAAAATGCGAAAACAATCTTCGGTCACAAATTGACAATAGTGTTATAGGCGCCTTAGCTCTCATATACAAGCGGAAGGATGCAGCCAAACTATTCGGCAATACCAAACAAGGACAGAATATTCTAGATTCAGTACTCAATCTAACTCGAAATATTTGGTCAAGGGAAAGGGAGATTCTTTGTAATGAAAGCCCCGAAGGTCGTGGTGGCTTGCTATCAGGGGATGATTCAGATGACGAAGAGGAGGATCAGCTCAATAGCCAAGGATTTTTAAGCTATAGCTGGAGAGTGGTATCAGAAGCAAGGTTAGTCCTCCAATTGAAATCTGGGTGATACCATAACTGAGCCATACTTCTAGTTCCCTCTTAGGCGCCATCTCAAAATATACCACATTGGCCTATAGCGAAACTCGGAATGCAGACGCATTTCTAAAAAGTGCAGGCGAACTATTGATCGAGCAGCTTACATCTATCAGGCACCGAGGCTCTCTTTCCTCGATTTTCCCCGCTCTAACTGCCATGTGCTTTCAGTGCTTGACCTCGGCATCACCCAGTGCCCAGAAACTCCCTCAAATATGGCTTGACACACTTTTGAGCATCGTCTCAACCTCTGGCAAATCAATTACGAGACGGTCTGCTGGGCTTCCCATGGCTATGGGTGCTATTTTAATCAGCGAGATTCAAAGTAAGAAAAAGCAGACTTTGTTGTTGGATCATGCGTTTAAATCACTTCAAGCAATTGTGAGCACACAATTTCTCAGCGAGGATCCTGGTAACGATCATCTTGAACTTCCGCAGGTTCACGCCCTAAATTGTATGAGGTTTCTATTTATGGATTCTCAACTGGCAATGGCAATTGATCCATACGTCGCTAGCTCTCTTGGCATGGCCTTTAGTTGCTTCAAGTCAGAAATGTATGCTCTGGAGAGGTATAACCCTTTACAGATAAGCAAGAGCTAATTTAAAATTAGATGGGCGGTTCGTAACTGCGGTATAATGCTGTATACTGCCATTGTCAACCGAATATTTCCAAGGGACGGTTCGAATCAGCTTTTCAAAGGTGAAAGATTTTTCGAGAGGTATTCCGATTTGGCAGATACATTTTTGGAAACGCTTTCGGATGGTTTTCGAGATCTAAATGATGTGAGAATTCTCTGAGTCTCCCATATCACATGGTTGAAACTAAACTATGGACTGCATGTAGCATCGCCTAGTTGAAGCAGTCTACCCTGCTCTAGATGTAATATCTAGGCTTTCTTTCATGGAGGTTGGAGAGACTGAAGATAGTATATCTAGCCGTACGCAAGCATTCAAGGATCTAGTGATGCGGTATCTCGGCTGCAAAATCTGGAAAATCCGAGAAGCTGCTGCAAAATCAATACTTGCATTTACTCATTCTCGAGAGCATGCACTAGAGTTTATGAGATCCTTTCTTATTTGGAGCCCTGAAGACGAACCACGAGGTAATAACTTGATGCATGGGAGTATTTCTGCTGCAAGGGAGATCTATGAGCAACGCCTAGTCGGCAGCAGCGGTAAGGCCTTCACACACCAAAGCTCACAGACTAGACCGCTCTGCCGTTTGATACTAATTCTGGATGAAAAATATAGACATAGTGCAGCAGGCCATCAGTGACATATTACTAAAAGCCTCCGACGTCATACTAGGAAGAGATACTAAGGTGTCACCGATTAATAAAGCCCTCTTCGTTCAATTAAATGCCATAACTTCCTCAGAAGGCGGTGATATTCTGATAGAAAAAGTGGTCCCATTTTGTCAAATGGTTTTATTTGCAGCTAACGGCGCGCCGTCTAAGAACTTTGCGGATTCTCTACTTCACAAGGAAATCGCAAAGGCTTTGGCGATGGTGCGCCCTGAAGTCGCAGTTGGCTTGCTCTCATTTGGTAACCCGGATTACGGGATATCGCTTTCAGAAACACTCTGTGAACGTGGAGAGAGTTTAGACCTGAGCAAACCCTTAAGAGAAGCAGCGAAGTTTACGGACAATGAGGGGCAGTTTATAGAGAGCATTCGTGAGGAAATTACTCCCATTGGCCTTCTTTGGGACATCCTAAACAACCACCCATGGGAACGATACCGAGTCGCTGCTGTCAACTTGCTCCATCTCTCTTCTGATCATAAAGCATCTAATCCAGAAACGTTATCATTACTCGTCTCAGCGAGTCCTGTGGAACCACTTCGAGAATCGGCTCTCGTATTGATGGGACGAAACCTGCATCTAGTTGCCGAAGACGAAAACGTCGCTGCACAGCTTGAGAACTTCATTACATCTTGGATCGAACAGTTATTCAGGCACATACACGATGACATGCCATTTTCGTCCCGAATGGCGGCCTTGAAGTCAATCAAGGCGGCTATCGACCTGTTCCGACGGTCCAGCGCACAGGATATCAGCTCAGCCCTCCTGCCAGTATGGATCATACTACACAAACTTCTCAACGACGACGATGACGATATTAGAATCCTATCCGCGGAACTAACCGTGCAACTACTAGCCTTAGAACAGCTAGCCAGCAAGGATTCTGTAACCTCCCTTCAAACGGAGAGAAAATTATTCTCCCACCTCGCAGCAACTGACGCAGCTTCGAAACCGCTAATGCGACAATATCTGCTAGATGGAATATTAGACACCCCCGTTGAAAGTCCGGATGATATAAAAACACAGCTGATCCAAGCAAATACTCCAAACACGCTACTATTCAAAATCGAAAAGCAGAATTTATATCGGGATGATGTACGATGTATGCGTTACTACTTGGATATACTATCCTCAACCACTTCATCGAAGGACTCGAATGTTGAATCGCGACTTGTTCGATATGTGACGATGGGTATGGACACATTGTGGGATATCGCGCAAGAATATCAGGCTATGGAAGCTGGGGATGGTGGAGTATCAATCAATGCTGGCAAACTGAGAGCGGCGGATGGTATCATGGGATGGACAACGGCGACTGAGGAGATCTTCGTATTGGGTATGAGGATCGCGCATGCGTTTCAGTTATTGATGAAGTGGTATGCCGGAACGGAGAAGGCAAGTCAGGCGGAATGGAAAGTCAGGCGGTTCGTGGATTATGGTGAGAGAGAAGATGTTGGGATCAATAACATGTGGTTGAAGGCATTCAGGGGTGGTATCATAGCATAGGTCGCGTACGCACCAGAAAAGCACATTCTTAGATGTATGTACCGAGATATGAATTCTATTGAGCACCTTGAACAGAAAGAGAATATTTCTTTTCAGTCATCGCAATCATCCACTTCCATAACAGCTGTAACGTAACATACAAATCTTCCACCGCCATTCGCTTCAAACCTTGGTAGGGTACCGTGAAAAGCTATCCCATTCATCAAATATTCACAAAACCTCCCCACCGCTCCGCTTTTCTATAAAAAGGTGCTTTTATTGTCGTGTTTTTTGTCGTTTCGAGTCATCACTTACAGAAATACAAGTTTCTTTTTCCTTTTCGTTTTTGTTTGTCCGTTTCAACCGCTGAAAGCACATCTCATGAAGTAAAGAAAAGAGGCCATGAGTAAGGAAAGACTATACAAAAGGGGGAAATATTAAGATAAAACGCCTTAACCCACCAAAGAGAAAGAAAGGTTATACAAACGCGGGGAAAAAAGGATGTATGAAAAAAGGGGTTTCAAAGTTATATGGGATTTCCCAAATATAAACACGTCTAACCCAATGCTAAACCGAGCTACAAACATAACGGAAGTCTAGGAAGAGAGAATAACCTGAGAGACCGTACCGCGCGATGCTTAGATATACTTAGGTAAAAAGGGTCTGGAATGAAAAGAAAAGAAACAAAAAGCAGAACTCAAAAAACAAAAGGAAAACTACCTAGAAATGACAACCCACAAGTGTTGGCGAAAAATATTGGTGGCCTCGAATCTTGATCACTTCTTGCGTATTATCTCCTCAAGAGCCAGTCGCTCGCTGAGTGAGCTTGGCCCCTGACTGAGAAGCGTTTCTTTGATACTCTCTGGACCAGT